>OY796888.1:14562139-15762139 GCA_963680785.1 Diplosoma virens
TTGATTATTTTCTTGTGTTTTTTCCTCATGTCGTCATCATCAACCCATAATTTCATAACTATTTTTCTTATTTTTGTTGACATTCAAGTGTCTATTTTTAGTTCATTTTTTAATTTTTAATTTTAAAAGGATTCTTGTTTTTATTTTTTCGAAAGTGTGATTATTTTTAACGGTGAAACGTGTGAATTTTTGACGGTTTTCTCTTAGGTAGATTTGTTGGTCTGTTAATGTTTAAATTCAGTTCTTTTGATAAGGATTCAAAAACGAACAAAACGCTCGTAGAGTGAGATCACGTTGAATGTTAAGATTTCTTTTACAAGTGGGGAAATTGCTTAAACAAAATTGTTATGAAAATAGAATAAAAATTTAAAATGTTTTGTTTTACTTACTATATTGTTCAATAAAACTAGTTTTTTAAACAAGCGTGTTTTTCGAACTTCACGTAACGAAGCTTTGGCGAGGTTGCATGTGAGTGAAACACTTCGGAGGTGAAGCTATTGTCACGTAGATTTGTGTTCCGTATTTAAAGGATGATAAAATTGACTTAAAACACACGCTTTTGATAAATCACCTTTTTCTTTGCTATTTAAAAACTTTATTCCGTTTTACCACTATTTTGTAATTTTCACAAGTTTTATAAACACTTAAAAATATTTTAAAAGCATTTATTCCTTATTCTCTGAAATTACTAATATTAAACCAACCAAGAAAAAAAACCGTCAAAAATTCACGTTTCACCGTTAAAAATAATCACACTTTCGAAAAAATAAAAACAAGAATCCTTTTAAAATTAAAAATTAAAAAATGAACTAAAAACAGACACTTGAATGTCAACAAAAATAAGAAAAATAGTTATGAAATTATGGGTTGATGATGACGACATGGAGGAAAAAACACAAGAAAATAATCAAAAATGACAAAAGTAGTGTTGAAAACGAGAATAACAGGAAGAAGAAGAACTGTGATTATGACGCAAAGTTCAACAGTTGACTTGAGATATAGATTTATTGCTGTTATGATACAAAAAACTTGGTAAAATAGACAACACTGTGGTTAAATAAAATTTTTTATGACGATCTGTGTATTTTTCAAGGTTTGTGCATAAACTTTTGCTTACAAAAGCAATACTATTATAAAAATTTTTCTAAAATCATAACTTTTATCTGACATTTTACTATCAAACAAACTTATAAATCACGTTAAAAGAAAATTTTTAACAAATTATGATAATTTTTTCATAAAGACAACAATACGTAAAGCCAAGAGAATTTTTTAAAATAAAAATGTAACAGACCAGTTGAAAACATAAAAATTTATGTGCTCTACAAGTTACGTGCATAATAGTTTAAAAAGAGTAGGTTTGTAAAACAAAATACACAAATTGTGATTTCAAATTGAAAAATAAAAAAATTTCTTGGCTTTTACTTTTGAAACAACAAACTTAGCTATTGAAACGTGAACAAAGTAAAATGTAGGTTTGTTTCAAAAAGTTTGCTTGTAAAAAAGGTAAATGTTTCTGATTTTTTGAGGCACAAACGGTTTCAACTAGTTAAAATTTGTAAGGTTGACTGATTTTTATCATAAAATTAATTTAAAGCATCACATTTAGGTTACATAATGAATAAACAGTTGCTAAAAACAGATATTGATTTGCAAATCGAACAACTTTTAACGCCAAATTTGCTATTTTTCAATCAAGACGGTTGCAACTTGAGAAAATCTTGTGAAATTTTGTCATGCTAAACAACTTTTAATACAAAGTAGATTGAAAAAACTTAGGTTACAAGATGAAAAACTCTTAAGTCAAAAATTGATATCTTTTAATGAGTCTAATAAACTTGATTAGTCAACTTTTTGTTAGTTTACTTTGAAATGTTTGTATTGTTACTTAGTATTGAAAACAAACGAATTGATATTTAGTTAAAACCTTTCATGCGACTTTTTTTCACTTTGGAAAGAAAAAACTAAGTAAAATGAGAACCGTGCAAAAATCGAAATATTTGCCTCTGTGCAACAATTATAACAAAGAGTTTGATAAAATTACAACATTTGCGCAATTAAGAAAACAATATTGTGACAAAAATTTGAGATTGAATTGTTGATATGCATTGAAAAAATGTCAAAAATCTAACATAAAGTAGAATTTTTTAGGGTTTGGTTCTAAAAACTAACAAACTTCTGCAACGAAGAAACGTACACTTTTCAGGAAAAATTTTTTTTTTTTAGATTTTTTAAGCAAGCTAGTGTTTTTGTAACTTTAAAATGTAAGACACTTGAAAGAAAGATAGCCCTTTCAAAAAATTAATTTTTTTCACGTAAAAGGACTCTACTGTTTCCATACTAAAATCTTTACAATGTGAGGCTCTTGAGAGATTTTTAAATAGGGACAATTAGGCTTAAAGTTTTTACAATTTTAAGAACCTGACCAGAAAATCTCCGTGTGAAAAATGTATAAAATTATATTCGTGGATCAATTTTTAATATCGATTCATGAAGTTTTTGGTTAAAACATTTATTTGGAAAAAGAAAAACTAAAATATTTTTGGTTAAACTAGTCCAATAATTGACCACAAAACGTTGTTGCGGAAAATGAAATTTAAAAGTTTAATTTTTAATACCCGTATACGCTTTCTTTGACATCGTTGATGTCCACACCTTTTTCTTAGAGGTTAGCAACGTTCAAGATAAAAGAGTGAATTTGTTGATTTCTTACTTTATTTGTGTTTGTTACCCCAAGCAAAACCGTATCCTGAAAGCAAAGTTTTAGATATTTTTTAAAAATCCTGCTTTTTCAAAGGTTTATTTTTAGATTTCGAACTAGTCAATAAGTTAATTAAATAATTTCAGTTTGGTTTGTTTTCGTTTAGACATAAGAACTACCTGTGATAGGACTTGATAGAATAAATCTTATTATATTTTCAAAAACAACCGATTTTTCTTGGAATTGGTCTTACTTACGTTGGTCTTATTTGATTTCAAATTTTATGTTAAGTTTAGAAAGTTTAGTTGGTAAAATGAATTAAAATGTTCAGTTTTATGATGAATTTTCTTATTAAAAGTGAAAAAATGTAAAACATTTTAACATAAACAGTTGCCATTGACTGGGGATCAAACTAAGTCGGTGTTTTGAAATCGAAATATGTTTGGTCAAGCTTGTAATAAATTTTCTTTTTACAGAAAATTGTTAAAAACTATAAAAATCAAGGTGCATTATAAAAATTTTTGCTTACTCTATTTTTACTCTGGAAATTAAGGTAACCAGACTTTCAAACTCCGATCATGAATATGTCAGGAAACGAAATACGCTATGAACAGGATACGGCCAGCTTCTGTGCAAGAGAGAGAATTTGACGCAATTATCAAAAGCATATGGTCACGCTTACAGAGATTACGGGTAGCTTTCTATTAAAAGTTTATAAAACGACCAAAAGATTAAACGTAGTTGGAATTGAATTAATTTTTGAAACAATTAAAATGTTAACACTAGAAATTAAATTCATACAACATAAAAATAATAACTATGTTTGAATTTGGTTTACTAAAGTGGAAAAAAGACGAATTTTTTATTATAAAACATCTGTTTATTGAACACAAATATCCTATCAATAAAAATTTTTGTTTAAAACTTTTAACGATTACTTTGACTATGAGCAAAAATCAAGGTTGCCAAGAAAAAAAAAAATTGAATTTAGGTATAACAAAAACAAGGTTGCTTAGAAAAAAATTGAAGATAAGTATAATAAAATCAAGGTTGCTAAGAAAAAATTGATGTTAAGTATAACAAAAATCAAGGCTGCTTAGAGAAAAAATTGAGGTTAGGTATGACAAAAATCAAGGATGTTTAGAGAAAAAAGTTTTAGAATTGAATAAAGGTATCTAAAAGTCAAGCTTTCTTAGGGAAAAATCGAATGCAGGTATCTAAAAATCAAGGTTGCCAAGAAAAAATTGAGGTTAGGTATGACAAAAATCAAGGTTACCAAGAAAAAATTAAGCATAGATATAACAAAATCAAGTTTGTCTAGAAAAAAATTGAAGGTGGGTGCAACAAAACCAAGATTGTTAAGAAAATTGAAGATAGGTATGACAAAAAGCAAGGTTGTTTAGAAAAAAATTAAAGGTACTGTAGGTGCAACAAAATCAAGATTGTTAAGAAAAATTAAACAAAGATATGACAAAAATCAAGGTTACCAAGAAAAATTAAAGATAGGTATGACAAAAATCAAAGAAAAAATTAAACAAAGGTATGGGAAAATCAAAGTTGTTTAGAAAAAATTAAGCAAAGGTATAACAAAAATCAATTTTGTCTAGAAAAAGTTAAGGTTAGGTATGACAAAAATCAAGGTAACCAAGAAAAATTAAACAAAAGTATGACAAAAACCAAGGTTGTTAGAGAAAAAATTGAGGTTAGGTGCGACAAAAATCAAGATTGTTAAGAAAAAAACTAAAGATAGGTGTGAGAAAAATCGAGGTTGCCAAGAACAAATTAAAGATAGGTATGCCAAAAAACAAGGTTGTTTAGAAAAAAAATTGAAGATAAGATAATAAAAATCAAGGTTGCCAAGAAAAAATTGAGGTTAGGTATGACAAAAATCAAGGTTGATTAGAAAAAATTAAACAAAAGTATGACAAAAATCAAGGTTGTTAGAGAAAAAATTTAGGTTAGGTATAACAAAAATCAAGGTTGTTAAGAGAAAAAGTTTTAAAATTAAATAAAGCTGCCTAAAAATCAAGCTTCTTAGGACAAATTTTTGAGAAAGTGAACATAAGTATGACAAAAATCAAGGTTGTCAAGAAAGAAATTGAAGATAGTTATAAAAAAATTAATTTGTTTAGAAAAAAATTAAATAAAGGTATAACAAAAATCGAGGTTACCAAGAAAAACTTTTTAAATTGAGCGTAGAAATAACAAAAATTAAGGTTGCTTAGAGAAAAATTAAGGTTAGGTATAACGAAAATCGAGGTTGTCAAGAAAAAATTGAAGATAAGATAATAAAAATCAAGGTTGGCAAGAAAAAATTGAGGTTAGGTATGACAAAAATCAGGGTTGGTTAGAAAAAATTAAACAAAAGTATGACAAAAATCAAGGTTGTTAGAAAAAAATTGAGGTTAGGTATAACAAAAATCAAGGTTGCTAAGAGAAAAAGTTTTAAAATTAAATAAAGCTGCCTAAAAACCAAGCTTCTTAGGACAAATTTTTGAGATAGTGAACATAAGTATGACAAAAATCAAGGTTACCAAGAAAGAAATTGAAGATAGTTATAAAAAAAATTAAGTTTGTTTAGAAAAAAATTAAATAAAGGTATAACAAAAATCGAGGTTACCAAGAAAAAATTGAAGATAGATATCCAAAAATCACGGTGGAGAAATTTAGTAAATAGTTTTTGAAATTTTGTTACTTCCACAAATTTTAGTTTTCTAAATTTTGGAAAGTTTTTTAAATTTTATTCCGATGTTAAAAAGTTTTTTGAAATTTTGTAGAATTTATTTGGTAACTTAGTACGTTGTTTAATCGTCTACCTTTTTTGGCGCCTGCTAAGAAGGCCTCGCCAATAACACAATCTAGGTGTCTACTAAACGATAAATTTCTTAATCTTCTTGCTGGATCTGACCTTCGAACCAGCGACAGCAAAAATATAGTCTAGCTAAATCACAGCTCAGACTACCACAATATCTTCTTTATTAAGAAATATGCTCCAATCCACTTAGGAGCCCGAATAGTATAAATCAAAGAAACAGGTTAAAGCTCAATAGCTTAATTCTTCACAATCACGTAGATCACCAAAGACTTGCGTTCAAAAACTATGACTTCACACAGTTAACAATTTTCCAATTTTAAGTTACCACAACGAAACATCCAATTTTATAATAATCTTGGTTTTCAGCGAATCGTATTTATACCATTGGTAAGGTTGCTCGAATGTTCTGAAATTATCTCAATGAAGCCAATCAGATATAAGCATTATTGCGTCACATGCAAAAACAAGTGTTGTGATATTATGCAATAGATGACGTAGTGTTTTCTTAAACGCTCTAATCTTAATCAGCGCCTTCTGCTCGAACAATTATTGGACACGCGCGTCTCCAAGCATAATTGTTAACAGTTAAATATGCGCCTTTACTTCGGTTCTTCAGTCAGTTCAAAGCTATCAAGCTACTACAGCAAACTAACTAATAGCATTCTACTTCAATACGGTTGTTTTTTGGCTAAGTACTTTTGTGAATATTTACTATTGTTTTTTTAATAAACCTGTGTATTCGTGCAAAGATACAACAGGCAAAAGTGGCGACGAGGATTCAAGGAACTCAACTGCGTCAAGAAAGAAAAAAGAAAATTTGTTGAATTTGCATTACAGCTTGAATTGTCGACAATGAGTGAAATTTCTGAACTGATTTTGTTGTTAAATAAGCAACACCAAGAGCAGAACAAGCAACACCAAGAGCAAATGGCAGTTTTACGCGACGAGCAGAACAAGCAACATCAAGAGCAAATGACAATGCTTCAAGAGCAGCTGAAAATTCTACAAAGCAGCTTGAACAAACCGCGAGAAAATGTTCCAACACCGATGGCAAGTTTTCAACCATTCGATTCCACATCTGAGTTATGGACTGATTATTTGGCAAGGTTCCGAACATTCGTCACTGCTAACTCTATTCCCGACAACAAGCAAGCACAAATTTTTCTTACCAACCAATCTAACTCCGTTTACAAAATGCTTAGCAACTTAGCGGCTCAGCAACAACCTGTCAAAAGCATACATGAGCTAACGATGAATGATATTCAGACGTTTATGGCAGAGCAGTTTGACCCAAAACGATTTGTTGTCAGAGAACGTTTCAAGTTCTGGTCTGACATGAAACGCAAACCTGGCGAAACTATTCCTGAACTGGCAAGCAGAATACGACAAGATGCAGCTACGTGTGATTTTCAATCCATTAAAGATCCTTTAGATGAAGCCTTGCGAACTAAATTCATCTGTTCAGTAGACAACGAAGCAGTTTTGAAGACACTCTTCAAGCTCAAGGACGATGAACTGAAGTTTAGCAACGCCATCAGAGTGGCTCAAGAAGTGGAAGAAGCAGCCAAGGTAGCAAAGGAAACCGTACACGGTCAACCTTCTACGTCGGTGCAGAAAGTTTATCACGCAAAGTCCAAAACTTCCAAAACGCAAGAAAAGAAAACCGCCTGCTTCAGGTGTGGAAATTCTGGACATTTTAGCAAAGCTTGTCCCCACATTTAAAGCTAACAGTCCAATGTTCTGTTTCACCCATCTATCAAACTATTAGACTTAATGACCACAGAATTAAGTTTGAAATTGATAGCGGAGCCAGTGACACATTTTGCTGTGAAGCGACGTGGCAAACGCTGGGTAAACCCACTCTACAACCTGTATCAGTTCAATATCAAGTTGCTGAAGGTAGCCCGCTACCCGTCGTGGGACAATTCCAATCAACTGCAAGTATTGATGGAAAATCACCTGACGTGACCTTTCCTGTAATTGTCACTAAGGTGCCCAATCTAAATTTACTAGGTCGTCTGGCGATGATGAAGTTGAAACTCACCAACTTAACTGATCACTTAGCTGACACAAGTTTTGATGGGGAGGAGATGGAAGATGATGTCGATAGCGTTTGTTTAGTTCGAACAATCAGTCGTCAAATCAATCCTGACAATCCATTGCTTGTGGTCAGAGAGACTGCCAAGGATCCAATTCTTTCCCAACTAATGCGATTTGTGAAGGAAGGATGGCCGCATGCATTTTCGGAAGAGCTTAAAGACTTCAAAAAGTTGGAAAATTCGTTGTCAACAGAGAATGGTTGCGTTTTTTACGGTTTACGGGTAATAATTCCTTCAACCCTACGTAATCATATTCTTAAATTATTACACCTTGGACATTTTGGCATGCAACGGATGAAACAACTTGCCAGGTCAACTGTCTATTGGCCAAGAATTGACTTTGACATCGAGAATTTATGTCGCAAATGCACTTCCTGTGGCCAATTTCAAAATAAGCCGGATAAACCTTCAATCCATCCGTGGATGATGCCAGAAAAACCATGGTCAAGACTCCACTTGGACCATGCGATCAACTTTCTGGGAAGAAACTGGTTAGTCCTTGTAGACGCTTATTCAAAATATCCTTGCATTCATCCAACAACCTCAACGTCTTCGAAAAGTACTACAGCTATACTTGAACAAGAATTTGCTCATTTCGGATATCCCCACACGTTGGTGACCGATAATGCCACAACATTCATGTCTCAAGAGTTCCAAGCTTGGTGCAAACAACGAGGCATTGTACATCTCACCGGAGCACCTTATCATCCAGCAACAAACGGTGCTGCCGAGCGTTTGATACAATCGTTCAAACAGGCATTGAGAAAATCCTCGTTACCTCCAAAGGAAGCTTTGCAAGAATTTCTAATGCAATATAGAAGAATTCCTTTTGCATCGGGACTGTCACCAAGCGAATTGTTGAATGGAAGAAGAATACGCACCAAAATTGACACTTTGGTTCCATCCATTCCGCATCTCCTGCAGGGAAGACAGTCAAGACAAGCGAGCAAGCATTCAAATGCTGAAGACTCGGAAGTGGTTTCGAAAGTCGAACATCAGTATACACTAGGGGACCCTTGTTACGCACTGTACTTCGGCCCTAGAAGAGATCGTGACCCACGATGGGTGCCTGCGATAGTTACGAAAGTCCATGGTACACGAAGCGTCAATGTACGAGTCATTCCTCGAGGACCAACTTGGAGAAGACATCTTGATCAACTTCGACCTCGATACGGTTCGGATCAAGATGATGATCCCTGTGAAATCCCAACGAGCGTTTTGTCTACAGAAACACTTCCAGCCGGGACTGACCACGCATCTAGTTCTTCTTCGATGAACCAACGCAACAATCCGAGATTACCAACCGGAGACGAGTACGGGCGACACAATCTACGACGATCAGCGAGAACAAAGAGACCTCCAAAAAAATATTGTTGCTAATGTGTATATATTTTTTTGTCGTAGTTTATTTGGGGAGGTGTTGTGATATTATGCAATAGATGACGTAGTGTTTTCTTAAACGCTCTAATCTTAATCAGCGCCTTCTGCTCGAACAATTATTGGACACGCGCGTCTCCAAGCATAATTGTTAACAGTTAAATATGCGCCTTTACTTCGGTTCTTCAGTCAGTTCAAAGCTATCAAGCTACTACAGCAAACTAACTAATAGCATTCTACTTCAATACGGTTGTTTTTTGGCTAAGTACTTTTGTGAATATTTACTATTGTTTTTTTAATAAACCTGTGTATTCGTGCAAAGATACAACAACAAGTCAAGCGGATAGTTCTGGAAATTACTTTAAATTTCGTGAAAATAAGCGGTGTTGCCATTTTTTCTTGTAAATAAAAATAAATATTTAAATTACTTATAAAACAGTTATTTCTTCGGCTATTTGAGCCGGACCAACGCGAAATCAAAGATATTTTTTATGAGATTGTGAATCTACATAATTTGGGCGATTTTTAGGAACGGAACAAAGCGGCCCCAATTTGACACACAGTTGTCAAATTTCAACACAAATGAAGTTCGAAAAATCGCAACTTAACAAATCACAAAGACACTTGAATTCGATGTACAAATACACAACTTCACTTAACTCAATACTCAATAAAAAAGAAACACAGCACAATAAATAAATGAAGTACACTAACTTTAACAAACTAACTTTAACACTGCAGCCAATTGTAATCAATATCTTGTATACAGCACAAATGTGAATAACAGAAACATCAGTAGTTTATATTTGCTGCAACTTATTGCCTGCTTCAAATCAACAATTCAATTTCAAAGTCAGCATTTATGAATCACAAGGGCAGAAGTAGTACACAGCTTTCTTTTACGATTTAAGCAGCAATATCTCAGATTCATTACATGTAAATAGGGCCAAAATAGCATAGGCTACAGCTAATGTCTTCTACTATCAACAGGAACGTCTTATTCTTCCAATAGAAAACCCAATAAGCAAAGCACATAAATAAACAAAAACACAGAAAATAACAACACAACCAAGTAAAAATATTATGGCAGGGTCTGCCCTCCGACAGCCTTGCCAAGTTGAAATTCAGCTATCTAAGGGGCAGTCTACTGGGGCAATACAAGAAAGGTCCCTTAATACATAAACCACTTTGACATCACCAGTGCTTTCATCTGTACTAGTAGTGGCAACTTTAACTCTACGCACAATTTGCTTTCCATTTCTACTCTGGGGAATGACCTCATGCACCCTCCCAAGTTGGTATTTGCCTTGTTTTGATATATCTTCCATTGAGGTTAAGATTACCAATTGGCCTGGCGTTAGATTCTGTGCCATTTTCAACCACTTCTTTCTCCCCTGTTGCCAAGGTAGGTAAAACTCCAGCCATTTTTGCCAAAACTGATCACTAAGAGAGATATTAAAGCGATAGTCTCTCCTTAAATTGTCTTTGTGTTGTGGTGAACCTACCACACAATATGGGCTTGAATAGGGAGTTAAGAGCGAGGCAGGGGTTATTGCTGTAAAGTCTCTAGGGTCATCACTTAAGGGGGTCAAAGGTCGATCATTTACAATCTTGGTGGCACTTCCCACGTATGTCAGCAATTCTACAAAGCTGGGTCTGCGTTGTGACTTTTCAAGTGTATTATCAATCACATGCTTGATTTGCTTCACCATAGCTTCCCAAGCCCCACCTTGTGCGGGTGCATAGGGGGGAATGAATTCCCAGTTGATACCTTTTTTACGAAGTGAATTTTTCAATTCTGTAGACTCAAGCAATTTTGGCAGCACTTTGGCTGCAGCTTGGAATGTAGTTCCATTATCAGAATAAATTGTACTTACTGGCCCTCGTAAGTCTGTAAATCGGGTAAAAGCTAGTATAAACTCACTCAAAGTCAGGGAAGTCACCAATTCAACATGCACGGCCCTTGATGACATACAAGTAAATAAGAGGCCCCAGGCCTTCCTGTGGCTTCTACCTTCCACAAATGTCATGGGCCCAAAATAGTCCAGACCACAGTAAAAAAAGGGCTTTTTGTTTGCAGTAATACGTGACTGCGGCAAATCTGACATTAATTGCCTTACAGGCTGTGCCTTTTTAATCATACACACACCACACTCATTCACATATCTTCGTACTGATGCATTACCATTAGTAATCCAAAATTTTTGTCGAGTTGACAACAAAGTGTGTTGCACTCCACTGTGACAATTCCCATGATGATACCACAAGATAACAAGCTTTGTTAAACTGTGCCTAGATGGCAAGATGAGTGGGTGTTTAGCATCAAATGCAATATCAGGAGAGCTATCTAACCTGCCTTCTATACGCAATGCACCTTTGTCATCTAAGCATGGCCGAAACTTCTTCAGAGAGCGTAACTCTTTTACCCTTTTTCTAATTTCAGGTGCTGTTTTCTTTTCTAAGCACTTGATAATTTCATCAAAGGCATCTGGAGATTTCTCACTTAGGGATTCAATAAACTTACCATAGATGCGTCGTTGGACAAAGATCACAATTCTTTCTAGTGCCCTACTTAAGCAAGAAGCATCCAGTTTTGGAGGGACATACTTACTCTTTTGGACTTTGCTTCGAATATAATCCAGGAAAGATAGAAGATATGCCACTCGCTTCTGCAATACATATAAGGATGATGAGCTGTCAATCAGTCTTTCCAACTTATCTTCCACAATTTGGTTCAGATCTTCATCCTTTTTGACGTCAATCTTTCGTATGGGCACAAGCTCTGGGACAGGTATTTCTGGCTCACCATACTTAGCCAAGAATGGTGGGCCATTTAGCCAAAGAGAACGTGACTCTTCTTTCAAGATTAGATTGGGGCGAGACCCCACATCAGCAGCATTTACATTTGTTGGACAAAATCTCCAGTCTGATTCATTTGACAGCATTAGGATGTGGTCAATTCGTCTGGTGATGAACTTATTTAGGCGTAAATTTGGATTCTTTATCCAAGACAACACAGTTTTAGAATCACACCAGAAGTATCTCTTACTAATGTCCAGTTTCAAAGCCTCATTTGCTTGATACATCAACTTAGAGGTGTTTACGGCAGCTGTTAACTCTTTTCTTGCAATGGGCCAGGATGACTGATGCCGCTGAACAATTGTAGATTTACCAAAAATAAAGGCTACACTAGGTGCACCGTTAACTAATCTGCGCAGATATATCACTGAAGAAAAAGCTTGATTTGACGCATCGCTAAACCCATGCAACTCATATTTCACATCATCAATTGAGCAAGGTATATCGCTATTTAAAAATAACCACCGGGGAAGCGAAAAACTCTGCAGCAATGAAAGTGAATGCAGCCATGCATCCCACTCTCTAACAATCTCATCTGGGACTTTTGTATCCCAACCATATTTATCTATAGCCAACTGCTGCAAGATCAAACGTGCTTTAATAAAGGGGACCCAAATCCCAGTGGATCAAAATTCTGTCCTAATTGACTGAGCATGGTTCTACGTGTATACTTACCAAGAGGCTTCAATAGATCAAGTTGTTCTGCTAACCCAGAACATCGAGGATTCTTTCGAGGCTAAAAAGAAGGCCGGTGCCGTATTTATCGATCTGACAGCTGCTTATGACACTGTCTGGCACCGTGGCCTTACCTGCAAGCTGCTGAGACTACTTCCGGATAAGCACATGGTCAAAATGATCATGGAGCTTGTCCGAAATCGAAGTTTCACCCTTACCACCGGTGACAGCAAGCAAAGCAGGCTACGCCGTCTTAAAAACGGCGTTCCTCAGGGATCGGTCTTGGCTCCCCTCCTATTTAATATCTATACGTACGATCTTCCTTCCATGATTTCCAGAAAGTTTGCTTATGCTGATGATTTAGCATTGTTGCACTCTTCTGGAAACTGGAAGGATTTGGAGGGGACATTAAGCCAAGACATATCCACACTGTCATCGTATCTCCAGACTTGGAGGTTGAAGCTCAGTCACACTAAGACGGTGACGACAGCCTTTCACTTAAACAACCGAGAGGCCAAACGTGAGCTAAAGGTCTACAACAATAGTAGACTTTTACCGTTCTGTCCAACCCCTACATACCTTGGGGTAAAACTGGACAGATCGCTCACGTTTCGTCACCATTTAGTGGCATTGCGCAAAAAACTATCATCACGCGTCACACTGTTGAGGCGACTCGTGGGCTCGGGATGGGGTGCTGGTGCTAAAACACTACGCATAGCCACCTTGTCTCTAGTCTACTCAACAGCTGAGTACTGTGCGCCAGTCTGGTGTCGCAGTGCTCACACTCGCCTCATTGACAGTGTCTTGAATGACGCCTTGCGCATAGTTACTGGATGCCTGCGTCCCACTCCAACGGACCACCTACCTGTACTTTCAGGCATCCAGCCAGCTGAGCTTCGCCGACTGGGAGCGACACTCTCCTTGGCTTACCGTGGATCTCTGGACCCCGATCATATTTTGCATGGTCTGTTAAATGGGTCCTCAGATACTGGCCAAGTGAGACTAAGATCCAGACGCCCGTTTGTGCCAGGTGCGCGGAATCTCTTGGACAATCTTGCCAGACTTGGCATCCGCGCCTCTGAATGGACAAATCACAAATGGAACGCGGAGTACTGTGAAAATGCTTCCAGGCTCCGTGCTTTTGTGCCCGGGACCAGTGTCAGGCCTGTTGGGATGGGCTTACCCCGAGCAGCTTGGGTTAAGCTCAACCGCCTGCGGACTGGTGTTGGGCGATTCCATTCGTCCATGCACAAATGGGGTCTCGCTCCTTCACCGAATTGCGAGTGTGGCGCCTCCGAGCAAACCGCAGACCATGTAGTAACAATGTGCCCCATACATCGGGCACCACATGGAGCACGCGGTCTGACGGTTTTGGATGACGAAACTCGATGCTGGCTTAATAACATCACTGCCAGCATCTGATCCAGGCAGTACAGCAGTCTGGGGTAGTAAAAGGATAAACCCTCGGCCCCAGTTCTGTTTGTGTCTGGCCTGGAGTGGATGCCCTTCAAACGATGACGACGACGAAGAGGCTTCAATGAACAGTCAATGCGCAACTCATCTGAGTCAGGATCCCAGACACAGCCTAAGGTTTTGGCAGAAGGCAAGGCTAGCTCTTCACCGCACAAGTCTAATTCTCTTATGGAAGCTGACAAAAGTTCAGGACCTAAAGAGGACAAAACACTCATAGTGTCCCTATTGGCACTCCACTTAACCAGTTTAAATCCACGACTTTTAAATAGACTCACTGCCTCATTTGTGATTGTCTGTGCACTCTCTAAACTATCTACTGAAAAAATAAGGTCATCCATATACATGTTCTGCAGTATATTTTGAAGGGTCATATCACTAGCACATGTGGGGTTTTCCTCAACAAGCTTCTTAAATGCAAGACAGGCAATGTAGGGGCTACTTTTGATGCCCCAAGGATGGACTCAAAAACGGTAGGATACCAACTTACCTCTTTCTACATCATTATTTTCAAACCACAGCAAGCGAAATAGGTCTCTTTGGGCAGCCGGCAACTGAATTTGGAAAAAACACTTTGTGACATCTGACATCAAAGCATACTTACCTAAGCGAAACCTGGTTAAAACATGCAGCAAGGGGTTTAGAAGATCAGGTCCAGACATAATAGTATCATTCACACAGGTTTCCTTAAACTTGGCCTTTCCATCATACACTATACGCTTCTTAACTTGAGAGGTAACAAAATAAGGTAGATACCATTTTTGGTCATTCGCACAATCAGCATCAGGCACACGTTCAATGTAATTATTGGACTGCATTTCTGCCATAGATTCAACTAAATATTCTTTAAGATCAGGTTGTCAAAGGGCCTTCTTACGCAGGGCAGACAGTCGCTCGTGTGCTAACTCAAAGTTATTAGGCAATGTTGCTTTCTCAACCACAGGTACAGGAATCTCAAACCGGTCATCTTTTACCTTTATGCAGGGCTCTACCAATTGACTGGCAATAGTATCAGTGCGAGACCATTGAGGTATCTCATCTTCAACAGATAAATCTTTAACAACACTACGCAATTCAGCAATTTCTGCATCTTTTCTGTCAATAGCCTGTTGCAAGCTTAATGTCTTGCTTTGCTTGTCTTCAACATTGGCTCTTAAGACTTTGACAGGTACCTCACTTAAGGATGTTTTTCCGCCAACGGCTAACCAGCCTAATGGAGAGAGTAGTGCGTGCGGGTCAGTTTGACTCTTGCCCATTCGTTCTTGCTTGGCATACATAAGATGGGCATTATCATTGCCCAGTAACACATCCACACTATGACAATTATCCAAGCAAACAATTTCAATATCATTAAAGTGCTCATACACACTCAAGTCCTGTTTATGAGGTAAAGTATTTTCATCATCACTCCAAGGTTCATTGACAACTGACACCACATTACCAAAAATCTCACCAGTATGCAATGACTGCACATTAAACTTGACTAAATCTGCCATGGTAGCCTTGCAACTAGTCATTGTTTGCATTTCAAATGAAACATTATCAAATGCAGTAAGACCTAAATCTTGTACCAGCTTGTTTGAGACCAGAGTAACCTGTGACCCTGGGTCATGCTGTACATACACCAACCTGCTTTTATCATTTACAGGGTTCATTATGCGGGCAGCAGTGACACGACTAAAGGCAGCCTTCACACTCCCAATACCAACTTTGCGCACAGTAACTGAAGGTTCTGAAGTGTTATCACCACTCTCACATGCTTGAGATGGTGTAACAAAGGCATCATGTAACAAGAAAGAGTGCTTTCTACTATATGCAGCTCCACATTTTCTACATCTATTGTGGGCAAAACAATCTTTAACAAAATGCTTATGCAAACAGTTCAAACACCGACCAGATTTAACAATTACAGACGCAAAAATTCAAAGCAATTTGACAGATAATGATGCTCAACCAGCCCTTTCGAAGAACAGTAGATGCACATAGGATGCTCTGGTCGACTATTAGTAGTTGGAAACTTCTTCTGTTTATCATTTATATCAGACCTTGGGAGATTAGGTGATTTAACGGAAGTTTGTCTTACTGGGCAAGCCTTTTTACTTTTATCATGGGGCTTTTCAAATTTGCGCAATTCACTTGAAGCATTTAGAAGTGAAATACCAAAATCTGTCGACTTGTAAGATTCTTCTTCAGTTATAAATTCAAATAAGCTTTCAAAACTAGGCTCATTTGTGTGTCCAAACCGATTTGCCAAAAACTTTAAGAACTCTTTTTTAGTTACATCCGGCAAACGCTTAGCCAAATCCAATACAAATCGACCTTCTACTTTATCTGGTTGATTATAAGCTTTGGCATAGAGCAAACATTGAGACAATTGGTCTTTAAATTCTTTTAGCGCAAAGGCCGAATCTGATTTTAATTTATCACCATACCGAAACTTGCGGATTTCCGGTTCAGCATAAAAACCACCTCTAACACCAAATCTCTGCGACAATCTTTCAAGAGACATTTCAATGCGCCTAGCCTCAGACAGGCCAGGTGTGTCAGCAACCAGATTAGAAATATTTTGGCCAGCAAGTCCAACACAAGCAGCTTGCAACAAAGTTAAACGTGAATTTTCGAACGGACAACTATCCATTAACGCCTTAATGCGATTATGAAAGAAAATATATGGCATATTACTTCCGTTGTAATTAATCAAAGACGCCTTATCTATGAAAGTACGACAATTTTGATATTGAAAGAAACTGTCCTGCTGAGTCGAGCCTGACTGCACAGGAGACAATCCATTATTCCAATTTAAACCACCAACATTGCAAGATCTAGCATTCGTAACAGCAGGTAAGGCATCACTAGCATACTTATTTTTAACACCACCATCATATTCAACAGCATCAACACCAGATTGACTACAATTTTTAGGGCATGTCTTTGCTCGACCAGTCAGCACACCAGGGGAAACTACATAGTTCTGAAAGTCAGGATGCACACTTCGGGCGGCCCGAAAAGCCACATTGCCTTGCAGAGACCTATCATTGCTACCTAGCAAATTATTTGAGTCAGAAAACTTCTGCAAGGTTAAATTCTCCCGGACAGCAGTCTTGGGGAGTAACACATCACCAGTCTCACCACCACCACCAGAGATCACAGCCTTACTTTGCTGACTATTAGTATTCAAATACCCACCATGGGTTTCAAGAAAATCGGTTCTGGTGTGGGCTGACCGCCTTGAACTGACTTGAGAACCAGACCGTGACTTACGGCATTCCAAGCCTTTCTTTAAAAATTCAGCCTTTAATGCTGCTTCTTTTAAGGCCAGCTCCGCCTTGAGCTCTGCCTCTTTCTCCTCCCGTGCCAGTTTTGCCTGCCTTTCCTCCCGTGCTAGTTGTGCCTGCCTTTCCTCCTGGGCCAGTTGTGCCTGCCTTTCTTCCCGGGCTAGTTGTGCCTGCCTTTCTTCCTGGGCTAGTTTGGCTAACCTTAAATCAGCCATGATGCGATTAGTCTCCATCTGCCGTTGAATTTCAATTTGTGCTTCAGACAAAACAGAGGTACATGAAGCTCTGGATCCCAAGTTGGAGACACTATCCTCTGGGTCAATAATCCCATCATTTTCTACCCCCCTGGCCATAGATCTAGTGGTCATCCCTAAGCGAGTACCAACCTGCACCCCCCCCGGGACAACCTCATCTAACCCCAAACCAGACGGGCCAACATCGGGCAGCCCTACGTCAATATCTTTACTAGACATAGCTAAAAATCTTAACAATAAATACACTACTACCAAATGAAATAAATCACAATTACCACAAATTAATAAACTACCAGTTCACAGCTAAATAAAAGAAAATCCAAATTCCACGGTACCTTTAGTTGTGAGGAATTTTCTTGCAATTCCCCTCTGGAGTCTTCAAATTAAATTATTCTTTCCACACAGTTCAATTAAATTAAGCAATTTTACCAACAGTTTATTTCAAAGTAGGTTATTCAATTTAAGAGCTCTTCTTATATAACAAATTTACTTGATCTTCTTAAAAACTTCACTTGTTGAAATTTACTTGTTAGCTTGTAAAAAATCTTTTGAAATTTGCTTGTTAACCTTGCGAAAAGTTTTTGAAATTTTGGAGAAATTTAGTAAATAGTTTTTGAAATTTTGTTACTTCCACAAATTTTAGTTTTCTAAATTTTGGAAAGTTTTTTAAATTTTATTCCGATGTTAAAAAGTTTTTTGAAATTTTGTAGAATTTATTTGGTAACTTAGTACGTTGTTTAATCGTCTACCTTTTTTGGCGCCTGCTAAGAAGGCCTCGCCAATAACACAATCTAGGTGTCTACTAAACGATAAATTTCTTAATCTTTTTGCTGGATCTGACCTTCGAACCAGCGACAGCAAAAAATATAGTCTAGCTAAATCACAGCTCAGACTACCACAATATCTTCTTTATTAAGAAATATGCTCCAATCCACTTAGGAGCCCGAATAGTATAAATCAAAGAAACAGGTTAAAGCTCAATAGCTTAATTCTTCACAATCACGTAGATCACCAAAGACTTGCGTTCAAAAACTATGACTTCACACAGTTAACAATTTTCCAATTTTAAGTTACCACAACGAAACATCCAATTTTATAATAATCTTGGTTTTCAGCGAATCGTATTTATACCATTGGTAAGGTTGCTCGAATGTTCTGAAATTATCTCAATGAAGCCAATCAGATATAAGCATTATTGCGTCACATGCAAAAACAAGTCAAGCGGATAGTTCTGGAAATTACTTTAAATTTCGTGAAAATAAGCGGTGTTGCCATTTTTTCTTGTAAATAAAAATAAATATTTAAATTACTTATAAAACTGTTATTTCTTCGGCTATTTGAGCCGGACCAACGCGAAATCAAAGATATTTTTTATGAGATTGTGAATCTACATAATTTGGGCGATTTTTAGGAACGGAACACACGGTTGACTAAGAAAATATTTGAAGAATTAAACAAATGTGTGACAAAAAATCAAGGTTGTCTAAAGAAAAACTTTTAAAATTTTAACAAAGGTATAATAAAAATCGAATTTGTCTAGAAAAAAATTGAAGATAGGTATAACAAAAACCAAGGTTGTGTAAGAAAAATTTTTGAAAAATTGAGCATAAGTATAACAAAAATCAAGCTCGCCTATAAAAAATTTGAAGATAGTTATAAAAAATTAAGATTGATTAGAAAAAATTAAACAAAGTTATAATAAAAATCAAGGTTTTTTTAGAAAAAAAGTTTTAAAATTGAATAAAAGTATCGAAAAATCAAAGTTTTTTAGGGAAAAATTGAGAAATTAAACATAAATATAACAAAAATCAAGACAAAGTTTGCAATGCACAAAGAAACCTATACAAACAATTTCGGTAAAAACTTAGGAAAATCCCCATGGGGAAAACTGTGTATTGACCTGACTTGGCCTTTGCAGGAAATGGAGTGCTTAAAAACAGGAAAAGGTTAGGTAGGTTCGTTTTACGAGTGCTTAAAAACAGGAAAAACTTTGACTTTATTATTTTAAAATCTTGCAGAATGTCTTGAAATAATCTTATGTTATGTTTTGAAGTCTTGGTTCTGGCTTGGATAAGAAACGAACTCAGGACTACTGCTGTTCTTAGGGTTTGGTTTAATATTATCTTGGGTCGGAGACAAACTTAGAACCACCGTCTCTCTTAGGATTAAAATCAATATTATATTGGTTGGGAATCAAACTCAGGACTACTAATATTCTTAGGTTTAGGATTTATATTGTCTTGGACAGTTGAGCTAAATTCCCATCTTGGCTAGCTGTGCCACCCATCATCATTACGCAGCCTAGTCATGCACTGGTTATTTAATTGTTCAGTTTGTTTCATAATATTATTTTTACGTATTTATTTATTTATTTTGTTTTTTTTCTTTTTTCACTTATGTCTTTATATGATTAAGGTGTTGCAGCCATGCTTTATACTATCTTGTACTTTTACTTTGTTTGTCATATGCATGTTTTAACGTCTGACGTTGTGCTGCTTCTTCCTTTTCTTGATCTTTTTAATGTTTATAATTTTCGTGTTAAACTGTTTAATAATGATCGAGAATAAAAAAAAAACTGACTGACACTGACAAGAAACGAACTCAAGACCACTGACTTTCTTAAGGTTAGAGTTTATACTGTCTTGGGTGGGAATCTAACTCATGACTTCTGCCTTTCTTAAGACTTAAATTTATATTATCTTGGTTGGGGATCAAACTCAAGACTACTGGTTTTCTTAGGGTTAGGATTTATACTAACTTAGATAAGAATTGAACTCAGGACCTTTCCTAGAGTTTGACTTTATATTATCTTGGGAAGGAATCAAACTCAAGACTACTGTCTTTCCTAGAGTTTGGTTTTATATTATCTTGGGTAGGAATCCAACTCAGGACCACTGGTTTTCTTAGGTTTAGGATTTATACTGTCTTGGATAGGAATCAAGCTCAGAACCTTTCTTAGGATTAGGATTTACAGCTTCGCTGTCTTGGTTGGGAGTTAAACTCAGGACCACTGTCTGTCTTAGGTTTAGGTTTTATATTGTCTTGGCTAATAATTGAACTCAGGATCATCGTCTTTCTTAGGAATAGGAATAAGAATAGAAATAGGATTAGGAAAGGGTTAGGACTAGGATTAGAAATAAGAATAAGAATAGGATTAGGAAAGGGTTAGGAATAGGATTAGGAGAAGGATAAGAAATAGGATTAGGAATAGAAGTAGGATTAGAAATAGGAGTAGGAATAGGAGTAGGAATAGGAGTAGGATTAGGAATAGGAGTAAGATTAGAATAGGATTTGGAATAGGAGTAAGATTTGGAATAGGATTTGGAATAGGAGTAGGATTAGGATTAGGAGTAGAATTAGGAATAGGATTAGGAATAGGATTAGGAATAGGATTAGGAATAGGATTAGGAATAAGAGTAGGATTAGGAATAGGAGTAGGATTAAAAATAGGAGTAGGATTAAAAGTAGGAGTAGGATTAGGAATAGGATTTGGATCCGCCACCACTCTCTGGCACCCCCAGTGGACAAAATACCTCTTCACCTCCTCAACTCTACTGCTCTCTGGCACCCCCAGTGGACAAAATACCTCCTCACCTCCTCACCTCCTCCTCCTCACAAACACCAACGAAATGGATCATTGTATACTACTAGTGTGCCGTAAAGAGAAAAAAGTAATAGACGCATATACATGTATAGAAAAAGACAAAAGATATCATGTAATAATTTCAACGCAACGAAAATGATTTTTCCTTCCGGACGGGGTTCGAAAATGATTTTTCCTTCCGGACTGGTTGCGGGCTTCAAAATGAATTGAGAACCGCTGTTATAAAACGTACCTTATTAATTGCTAACTATAAAATTGCTCACTTTATGAAGAACTAGACGCTCTATATTTTTATGAAATTGAGTTATGGCAGTCAGTCGGAACCTTTAACATTTTTCTGTAAAATCGAAAATCAAAAACACATACTGTACTTAAAAATTAAAGAATTTTGATAACAAATAATTTAATAAAACAAACACTATGTTCAACATAAATGTACCGCATAATCGATTATTACAAATTAGCAAGCACACTAAGCCTAAACAATGATTATTCAGGTGCAGTTACAATAAATAAACGCAGAATGTTATAAGTTGAATAGAAGAGATTAACCAAATTTTTTAAAATTGAAGGCTTTTAGTTTGCATATTACAGTAATAGTATAAACTACAATTTTATACATCATCATAATTTTTGGGAAAACGTTATATTGTTTCAGTGTATTTCCCTTTTCCTCCTTGTCTTTTTGAGGTTGCGGGGGAAGCAGCCGGAGTTGGGATCTCCAACCATCCCAATCTCCTGCAACTAGTGGCAATTCCGCCGGTGGAATTCCAAAACGAGACCAGGGTAGGTCTTTAACATAATTCCATCAGCGAGTTCTGCGTCGCTCTCTAGGCTTTTGCCACTCGAAAGAGCATCCATTAGTTGCTTTGCTGTTCGTTCAAGGGATATTTGTGACATATGGCCATATTAGCGTAGTTGCAATCAATCTATGCAGAGTAGTAGCGGTTCGATGTTGAGAAATTGACAAAAGTCATTGCTTTTAATCTTGTCAAGTAGGGATAAACCTGGCTAAAGGATAGCAAGGCTAAGGGATAGAGTAGAGATCAGTAAACAACAATAATGATTTATGCCAGAAAATGGAGCTACCGATGCATATTTGCCTTAAGAATGTTGATGGAAAAGTACAGGGGAAGTCCAAGAAAGCTACAATGTGTATTCATGGACCTGGAGAAAGCTTACGACAGGGTTCCAAGAGAAGAGTACTGTATGAGAAATTCAGGAAAGGCAGAAAAGTATGTGCGATTTGTTCAGGATATGTACGAGGGAAGTGAAATAGTGGTGAGGTGTGCAGTAGTAACTACAAAAAGTTTGAAGGTTAAGGTCGAACTGCACCAGGGATCAGCGTCAAGTCCATTTCTGTTGTCTGTGATTATGGATAGAATAATGGACGAAGTAAACAGAGAACCACCATGGACGATGTTGTTTGCTGATGATATTGTGATTTGCAAAAAGACCATGGAAGAAGTAGAGCAGAGACTAGAATGCTGGAGGTATGCATTGGAAAGAAGAGGGATGAAAGTAAATGGGTCAAAAACCGAATATCTGCGCGTAAATGGAAGAAATGACAAAAACACAGTGAAGATGGAGGACATAAAAGTGCTAAGAGTAAAGGGATTTAAGTATTTGGGATCAACAATGCAAGAAAGTGGTAGTTGTGAGAGGGAGGTAAAGAAGAGAGTGCAGCAGAATGGCAGTGCAGGAAGACTGGGAGTAATCTGTAACAGGAGGTTACCAGCTAGAGTAAAAGGAAAAGTGTACAATTTAGTGGCAAGACCAGCAATGGTGTACGGACTTGAGACGGTGTCGGTTACAAAAAAAAACAAGTTGAAGAGATGGAAGTTGCAGAGATAAAAATGTTGAGGTTTGCTATGAGAGTGACAAGAAAAGATAAGATTATAAATGAGTACATCAGGGGTACAGGTAGAACAATTAGGAATGAAGATGAGGTAGGGCATGCTGAGGTAATATAGACATGTCACGTGGAGAGACTAAGAGTACGTAGAAAGTAGGGTGATTGAAATGGAGTTACAGGGAAGGAGGAAAAGAGGGAGTCCGAAGAGAAGATTTCTGGATGTGGTGAAGGAGAATATGGGAGATGTTGGTCCGAGGGAGAAGGACATTGCAGACAAGACGTTGCGGAGGAGAATCATACGCTGTGGCGACCCCTGATTAAAGGGAAAGGACGAAAGAAGAAAAAGTAGGGATAAACCTCTGACTTTTACCAAAAAAACCATTTCGCCAGCCTGTTCTCGGGATCTCACTTTTTCGGTCATTACCCAATACTCATGACCATAAGTGAGGATAGGAACAAAAACTGATCTGAAAACAGAAATCTTTGCTCTTGTACACAGCTCTCGTTTCAGTATAATCGATTGCTAAAGCTGACCCGTTATCGCACTTGCTTTTCCAATACGTGGGTCCAGTTCGTTGTCCTGTTTACCTCACTCGAGAATGTGACTGCAAGATACTTAAACTTCTCCGTCTGCTGGAGAGTTACTTCATTTGTTTGGAAGGAGCACTGGACAGGCGGCCTTACAAACACATAATCTCAGTTTTAACCGCATTAATTTTTATCCTTGCATTCAAGCATGCGTTTGAAAACCGATCAAGTGCATATGGGAGATCACTTTTTTGAGCTTAACAATGCAAGGTCATCTGCAAACAGCAGCCCCAAAAATTACACTATCCGAATGTGACGCCACTACTGAAGGAACTGTCTACGTCTATCTTCTCCATGCATATAGCGAACAGGAGAGGAGAAAAAATACAGCCTGTCGTAAGCCAACTTTGACACTAAAGGCTTTGTTTTCATGCCACTGACGCGAATACAGACTTCTGACTGTTTGTGCAACGATTTGATGGAAGCTAATAGTTGTCCTCTCACGTAGCAGTACCGCAGACAGCTTGTTTCTTGGGACACGGTCTTATGCTTTTTTAAGATTTACATAGCATGTAAACACTTCTTTCGCATGTTTCCACGATTTCTCAAAAACTTGCTGAATGGTCTATGGTAAATCTTCCATGACGAAATCCGCATGATGCATTCTGAAGTGCATCCGACTATTTCACGGCATCTCTTTTTGAAGCACTTTGTATAGACTTTTCCAGGAAGATTTAACAAAGAAATGCTCCGGTAGCTAGTGCACTTCTTTTAGTCTCGTTTTTGTGAATAGGTATCAACACATTGGTCTGTCATTGCTTCAATACCTTACCAGCTTTCCAAGTTACTTGGAACACACGACTCAGCCGACGAACCTCAAGGTTGTTCATGGCTTTTAACATTTCGGGTCTTTTAAGGATTTGATTGCTGTGCTTACCTCTGCTTCGGTTGGGAAAATTTTTTCACCAATTTGTTCAACGGATCTTTCCAAATGTTGGACTGTTACTGAATTTAAGAGCTCACAAAAGTATTCTCTCCAACAATTTAGGATGCACTTTTGATGCTTCAAAAGCACATTATTGGCGTCCTTAATGAAGGTGGTAATTGATGTTCATTTGCCGCGCAAACGGTGTATGGTTCGCCAAAATACTTTGTTTGCCGATCTGTAGTCTGTATCCAACTTTTGTCCAAATTCTTCCAACTACTTTTCTTTAGATTGTTTGACAATAACGGCGGTAGTCTCATGTGATGCGGAGTATCGCAAAAAAAGCTGCTTAGATGACTTGTGTGCTCACCAAGTTCTAAATGCAGTTTTCTTCAAGTGAATAGCTTCATTAACTTCTTAGTTCCACCAAGCAGTTTTTTCTCACTACCCGTTTGATCTCTCACATGCTTGCAACCACAACTGGAGCCGCAGATGTAATGACTGCTGATTTAAATAAATCCCGCTTAGTCTACAGTAAACGTTTTCAGTAAAGTTAGGAATTCTTTGAATCGGGAACCAACTTTGCTTGCAAAAGTGTGTCTCACCTTTTCGCCGGGTAGTAACTCCCACTTTATTCTGTAATCTGTATGCTCTTCCTGCTCTGAATTGCTTCCTTATTCTCGGATGCTACAGGCTTCTCAAAATGCAGACAACTAGTTGATGATCGGTAGAAAGTTTAACTCTTCTTTTAACACGAACATCGACCACAGAAGAAAACAAGTTCGATGAAAAAATACAAAAGTCTATGATAGAACGCTGTCCCACTTAACTTCTGTACCAAGTGCACCGGTTAATCCTCTTGTATCAAAAAAAGGTATTCATTACGCACAGTCCGTAGGTGGCACAAAACGGTAGCAAACATCTTCCACTCCGGTCAATGTCAGAGTCTCCTTGTCTTCCGATAACATTTTTCCATGTCTTGTCTTCAATACCCACTTGTGCATTAAAATCAGCTAGTTGGACAATTGATTCTGCATGTATTCCTTTCTGCAAAGCAACACCTACTTCATCTAAGAAAGACTGGTACTGTGCTTTAGCATTTGCAGCGTACAGCTGCAAAATGCACAGTGACCGCTCCTGTAGCCTAAGGTTAAGAAAGCAAACCCTTCCTCCGAGTGGGATCCAATCAGTGACATAGTGTTCCAAGCGAGTGCTGACAAAAATGCCTAACCCTCCCGGAGCAGACATTGTTACATTAATACCCGAGTAGAAAAGCTTTTAGCCTAGTCCTTTGCAAATTTATGTTAGATTTTGTTTGTCCAGTAATCAAAAACAAAACTACTGTTCAGAATTCACAATTGATGAATTCTACAACGTGGTGTTTATAACATTTTATATTGGCTTTAACTTCAACTCGTCATGACGCTGGTAATATAAATTTCACTGTTTTAGCTTTTCTGATACTGGTCCCTATTAATATTAAAAATGTTCAGTAGTACTTTTGCATCAAAAAAATCTTGTTTTAAATCAAAAAAAGTTGTAAATTGCATAATTATCCCAAAAATAAACAATCAGTGTCAAAATAACTCTAATATTACACAATTTAAAGTGCGTAATTTGAAAGAATTTCTTCTATGTAGTTTTGGCTGATGAGATTTTCTCCACCTCATTTTTTTATCAAACTTCTTATATTACTTAAAGTCTCAAAAAATATCTTTTTAACTTTTACACTTTTGATCAAACCCCGCTTCAACCCGTGTTTTTTTATTCCTTTTTTTCTTACTCCATTTTTTTATTCTATATTTCTTCTTTAGCTGTTCAGCGCAAATCAATTTCCCACACTTTTAATTAAATTCGACTTTACTCCATGTTTTTTCATATTTTGTTAACTTCAGCAAGATCACAAATTTATATTGAAACTGCTGAACTAAAATATTCTCCTTTAAGTAGTTCCTTTTTTTAAGTTTTTTTCTTGAATTCAAAAAGACCCATAATTACCAACTGTACCACTAACTGCAGATGCAAAATCTGGGAATGCAGAATGCTACATAAACGCACTAATTGACAAAGCCACGATAACATCCAATGTAGTACCTACAATAGGGTGGAGTAAAAAAATTTTTTTCTAAAATTAAATTACTTAGGTTAAAAAAACTTGGCAATGGGTTTAAAAACAAGTTTGAAACTAATTTGTTTGGATTTCATGCAGAAATGAGCGTGGTACCTCTTTCTAGTAGTCTATCAGCCCCTAATTTTCAAAGATTTACTATAATTTTTTATTCAAACGACGTAGAAAAATAAAACTTACATCAAAAGTTGCAGAATACTCAAGTTTATATCTCCCCAAAGAGGACTTTTGCTTTAATTTCTAACAAAAAAAAGTTGTATGAAAAGAAAGATGTTTTTTTGTTAAAAATTACTTTTGAAAAAAATATATTCATTCTTTTTCTTTTTTTGAGGCAAAGTTTTTTGTTTAATTTAACTATAAGCCCAATTGATTATAAGTGAAGAATAGTCAATATGGAGGCAAGATATCAGGCTGTAAAAGTTGTAAAGATATTACATTAGATTGTAAAGATATTGGCACTTGCATTGTGTTATGCTGGTGGAGAAACGCGTGTTATCTCTATTGATAAAAAAGCAGAAACCTAATTAACGTTTTAAAAACAGAGATAAATTTCCGAGTTTTAAAATTAATTGATTACTAAACAGTTACAATGGAAGAAAAACTTGATGGTACCGTATTTTGAAAGGAATAGAAAATTTAATAACAAGAATAGACAAACTAAATTCTAAACTTGAATTGTTTGAAACCGGACTATCCAATCTAGAAAAAATCTGTGATGAATCAATTTATAAGTTGGATAAAAAGCTTGAATCTAAAGTTGACTGTACAGTTTCGGAAAACTTACACTTCAGGTTACAAAAGTATTGAGCAACAACAGATTACCCAACAAATTAAAGACAATATGCCGGAGAATTATGACAAAAGACTTAATATGTTGATTCATGACATAAAAGAATCCAGATTTTGCTTGGGAAACGCATGAAAAAAACAAAAAAATTAATTCATGATTTTATGAAAGATGGTAGTCCGATTAACGATTCACTGACGATTTCTCTTGCTGACTGTCATCGTCTATCTCCACAACTAATTTTTAGAAACAATCGCAAGGTACATCGATCCATTGTTATTAAATTAACTTATTTGATAGATAAAAAGCTGATTTTTACTAAACTAAAAAATTTCAAAAAATATAACGAAATAAGAAAGTCTTCAGTAAGAAACCTCACCATATTACGCTCGGCTATGACGCTAGGTATTTTTCTTGATAAATTAAAACTATCCAAGTAATTCCTTCATTTAAAAATGTCGTCTCTTAAATTTCTTAAACATTTTGTTCTGGTTTCAAATCAATACGGCTTTCGAGCAGGTTGTTCTACATCTCACACAATTTTAGATATGTTAACTTCAACTTATGATAATATTGATAATAATCAATATACAGGAATGGTTACATTTGATATTACTAAACCATTTGATGCTGTATGCGACAGAAGACTCTTCATAAAACTTGACCATTATGGAATAAGAGGAATAGCTTTTAACCTGAGGCAATCTTATTCAAATAATAGATTGCAATATGTGTGCATAAACTGAGTCTAATCAAAAAAGTGTTATAATGGGTGTACCTCAAGGATCTGTTCTAGGCCCGCTTCTATTTCTAATTTATATTAATAACCTTTAAAATTGTTTGAAAATATCTCTAGACTCTTTGCTAATGATGCAGCCTTGTTAATTAATGCTTTCAGTACACGTGAATTCGAAATCAAAATAAACGAAGAACTTTCTAAAGTGTCCTAGTGGATAAGTACAGATTGTTTTACTATTAACCCCTACAAGTTGCAAGCAATAATAATAACGCTTTTTGCTATCACAAGTAGTTTTGCCAACTAATATTGATATTTAATCCTAATTCTAGTACAATTGCAATTTCAGACCGTATTAATTATTAGGCATCCTAATTGATTCCAAATTATTGTTTCGTGATCATATACATAAAGTTTAAAACAAACTCTCTCGTACAGATCATACTTGGTGCAAACTAAAAAATTTACGAGCGTATTTCCTTCTTGTATTAAAAAAAAACTTTACTCGGCCTTCTTTTATTTGCATTTACTTTACTGTCTTATAATATGGAGTACTACATATAAAAGTCATGCCGAAGCTTTAAAAAACTGCAAAATAAAGCTATTTTAGCTATCTCGATAAATGCTAGCTGAGACAGTTTAGCTATCTTGATAAACGCTAACTGAGATCATTTAGCTATCTTAAAAACGCTGACTGTGGTGCCGACAAGAAAACACTCCTGTTTGCTAGTTTGCTATTTTACTAAAGAAAACGACTGTTTGCTAAAGCAGAGTAATCAGTGCGCTTGTGACGTAATTTAACAATGCGGTAAAAACGGGTTGCTACACTATGCGAGTTATCAATAATATGCAATGGCCAGCGAATGCTGATCTTTGTTTAGAAAAACAAAATTTTAAAATTAGAAGACTTAGTTAAGCTGGAAACTTCTAAATTAATGTTTAATTTTAAAAAATATAAATAACCGAATTCTTTCACTAAGTATTTCAAAAAAGAATCTCAAATTCATTCCCTTGTAACCCGTTCATCCGACAACAATATGTTGTACTTACCAAGATACAGATCCAATCGTTTGCAAAGATATCTTAAATATATAGGAGTTAAAGTTTGGAATGATGTTCTATGTAATTAAAAAAAAATTGCTTCTCTTCATATAATTTTGGCTATATGTACAAACGTTATACGATTATCTTAAATTCTTATTCTTAAATCCATTAATAATTTAATTAAACTTATATCTACTTTGGTCCATTTTTTATGTTATTGCTCTGGCATACATTTATTTTTATAATTTTAATTAATCGATGGCTGCTCAAGTTGCAGACCAATTTATTTTTTTTTGGTCACTTCGCAGTCTCCGCATACGTTCGGTTTTTTTTACGTGTAACAAATTACGTCAGTAAAATGCATTCTTTTTATTATTTATTATTATTATTATTATTACTAGTCTATTATTGTTTGGTAAGCATTGTTGCATTTTTTTTTTATTGAATCATATGAAATAAATTTCTCTGTTCTGTTCTGTACACAGTGAGCATAAATTTAAGAGTATAAAGCATTTTCCTCCGAATCTCTTGCCCACACTAAAGCAAATAATCTGTCAAGTCTTAAGTGAAGATTAGTTGTTTGAAGTTTAAAGTTGCTAGCACAGTGGCAGAACAACTAGCTCAGCTTTAAACTTGGTGAAATATTTATACCATTAGCACACCCAGAGTTCAGACTAAAATTCAACAGCTCATTAAGGAATTCAGTACTTTGATTAGGTATTTCATAGCTAAATGTGGTGTAAAATTTAAAAAAGAGGCAGTTTTATCAAAAAAATGAATACCTTCTTTGATATTTTTTATAAGATAAAAAATATAGAGGCATTACTTGGAGAAAAAGCTTACCTTTGCATGTGCAAAAAAGACATTGATCTTATCAAGACCAAAAGACTACAAGAATTGCAAAATGCACTGCTGCTCTTGAAAATCTAACAGCCAGTGCATTCGATTTTAGCGAACACATTGGATACAAAGAAAAAGGGTTAACAAAATTTTTTTTTAGTTTAAATTTATTTTAGGATCGGCATCTTGAAATGAACTCCGATTGCTGATACAAAAATGTGTGCTTGTCAGTTTGTGGAATATTTATTGAATAATTTTCAATAGTTTCCAAATTGAGCTTTAATCTCGGTCTGGCAGCAACCAAAGTAATGTTGGATAGTACTGCTGGGCGTAGTTTGATGTAAACAATAGAATGAACTCGGTATTTTTCTTTGAGTGGACAGTCGGATGAATTATTGCAGTTACTCGGTAAATCTTTGTCGCTTGTATGGGTATAGAGGAGTTTTTCATCGAAATCCAGCTTGTTTAGTCAGATCAATTTACAATATAGTTATTTTTCCTTTAACTTATCATTTTAAGTTTTTGTTATATTTTATTCAATTAATTTTCATGCCATTTAATTTTATTTTAGTAAAAGTTAACTCGTCTGCGTTTAAAGTTTCCACTTGACCAGCTGTAAGAGACAAAACAAGGTGGTAAGTTCTTTTTCATGAAATTTCACGTGGTTTTAAATTTAATTTTATATTATAATAAAACCATAAAATCTTTTAAGCTTTAATTTATTTTGCCTAACAATCTTTTTTGCTTATTAGTTTGTCAATTAAAATTGGGCAAAAAGACATGAAACAACAATGGAAAAAACGGTTATGATAAAATCGATCATGTTAAACCGGTTAATAAGCAACTTCATTAATCCAATCTACTTAGACAATAGATAAACGTGTTTTCGAACGTTTTCGTGAATAAAATTTTATGCTCAGACTATAATAAAAAGTTTATTTTAAGATTCTTGAAAACGAGAAATGTTGGGTCAAAATGTTCATAACCTTTTTAATGTATTGCTAAAGTAAGAAAGGATAAATGTAACTGTGCCGCTGTCTTTATGTTACGAAACTATAACACGTAACATTGCCTAAGTTAAGGTTTAATAAACTAAAAACGAGTCACGTCTAAACACAATAGAATTAATAGCTTAAGACTCTTAGTTAACCGATAACCTAACAAACGTAAATCACTACAACATAACTGCAACTGCATAAAGAAAGAAAACGAAAAACCGCTGCAGCATGAAGTAATCAAGGCGCGACAAAAGGTGCACGCTTATATTAATTACAGTAGTTCAATTGGTAATGGCAAGTTCGACTACCATTCATATCGCTTTATAACTTTTTAGATTATAACTTAAAACTAGGGTTGTAATCCCGGGAAATCCCGATCCCGAATTCCCGGGATTTGGGGTATTTTTTCCAATCCCAATCCCGGGATTATATGTCTAGAAATCCCGGGACTTATTAAATTTAGTATACCCCTGATTGACCGTTTTATGTCAGCCTACGGAAGTGAGCATCATGTAATGTTACAATTCTAAAGTACAGAATTAAGTTTTGCGTACCCTAGCTCAGCGTTTCTCAAATGGTGCACCGCAAGGGTTAGCTAGATGCGCCAAACTTGTATTTCGTAAATTTACGACCTGTTATTTGCACTATTCTTTATTTTCGGAATTTATAAAATTGGATACGATGACCATCTTGAAGTTGTAATATATCCGACATTGCAATTATTACAGTCATATTCTTGGCGCAAAACCCTTTTCCTGGCATGCTGCTCTACATGAGTGGAGTCAGAGTCTCAGAGACTAAATGAAGTTACTATTTTCTACACTCGATAAAGTTGCTGATGGAAACAGTATGATGTGCTCTATAGCAGCTAACTGATAGCTCAGCTTCTGCCCAGAGAATGAGTGTAAGACACGAGCGCACACAGTGTAAAGAAGTCAGTACTGTGTAGTTAACTAGCAGTATAAATTGTGATGTCATACAGCATTGTTTGTGGCCCACATTTTTAATGAAATTGGAACAATTGTGTTCCCTTGCGCAATGCTTTGCGGAATTGAGCATAGGAAAGCATAGACACTTACTTACAGTTACAGTAGTTTAGTTGGTCACTGGCAAATTAAGAGTTATGTGCTTTCAGGTATATAAATAAAGTAACAAGACGCAAAGAAAAAACAAGCAATAGTAGCATATTTGTTAAGAAAGCACATCTAAAGATTCATTTAAGCAAATGGGTAGAAAGTGTTGTATAACGTATTAGGATGGAAACTATGATAGGAAACCTAAGGAAAAAGCGTACTGCAATGTATTCAATTTATTGCCTTTTTCATTCAGCGACCAGTAGATTGATAATAGTGTATTACAACTGTTCCTAAGTTTTCTCTAGCTTTCAAGTTAACCTAAAATCGTGACTTCCTTTTTTTATTTATTTTTTTATTTAGTTCAGTTTGTATAATAACTTTACAGACTTTATTTACTACGCTTCACTGCTACGAATCATTACTTATCTTGTCGCAATTTTTACAATTTTACAATCCCAATGTCGAACTTTGAAGAAGTCGGTGCTAAAAGAAAGTCAGAGGTGTGGTAGCATTTTTTGTTTTGCAAAAGCACAGAAAAAGCAAAGTGTAAATTGTGTCAAACAATTTTAAAAGCTTCTGGGTCCAGCACAAAGGGACTTATAATTCACTTGAAGTCAAAGCATAAGATTGAGGTGAAGTCTTGCCTGGACATTGAGGATCGGCCAAAACCCAAAATCAGGAAAATTGATTCATTCTTCAAGTCAAAAAAACCCAGCCTGGAAGAAATACTGAGCCAGCTAACTGCCGTGGATGGACTCACATTCAATCAAATTGCCAGAAGTGAAAGACTGCATCGAGCATTTAAGGCTGATGGTTATGTCCTGCCCAAATCACACCAACATGTTCGTAATCTGGTGATCAAAAACTTTGAAAATGTCAAGAAGTTGGTCAAGGAAGAGCTTGATGAAATCAAATTGAACAATGGTCGTTTTTCTATCACGTTTGACGAGTCGACATCTGCAAGGAGTCGACGTTATATGAACATAAACTGCCATTTTCAAGGAGGGTTTCATTCACTAGGATTGGTCCGCATTCATGGCAGCATGGACACAAAAAAAGCAATCAGGTTGGTTGAGGATCGACTAAATTGCTTTGGCCTTGACCTGAATACTGATATTGTTGCTATGATCACTGATGGTGCCAGTTTGATGGTGAAGTTTGGAAAAGAAACAAGTCCACTCCATGTGATATGCTATGCTCATGCGATCCATTTGGCCATTTGTGATGTCTTGTACAAAAGACAACCAAGTGCAGCATTCAGTGATGACCTTGACTCTGACAGTGCCAGTGCTAAGGAGGAAGGAACAGATGATGAAAAACAGGCTGAAAAGGTTGACAAAGCTCCGACTTTTGTCTCCGGACATTCAGTTCATAGTCAAGAAAGTTCGAAAAATTGTAAAAATATTCCGAAGATCTCCTGTGAAAAATGATGATGCTCTTCAGCCATTTATCCTGGAGACATTAGGCAAAGAAAAGAAGCTACAGCTGGATTGCAAGACAAGGTGGAACAGTTTGCTATCAATGCTAGAGAGGTTTTATGAACTTAGAAAAGAGATAAAAATGGCTTTAGTTCAGCTGGACATTCAGTTTGAATTGACTGAGGAGGACATGATGATTATTAAAGAGCTGTGTGATGCTTTGGCTCCTATCAAGGTTGCTGTAAAAGCACTCTCCAGTGAGGATGCAGACATTCTTTTGGCAGAAAAAGTAATTGCATTTACGTTGAAAAAGCTTTGTGAGCAAGGAACTAAAATTGGCCAGGAATTGAAGAGCAGATTTGAAGCTCGAATTAAGGAACGCCGCAATGCTGAACTTGTCCATCTTTTGAAATATTTGAAGAATGCTTCTTATCTTGATCAACCTCAAGATCAATTTGGACACAAAGTTAAACGTCCCAAAATTGCTGCTCTAGCCACCAAAATCTTGCAAAGACTATTTCTTCATTATGATGGCAATGAAGACAACCCTGAAAACCTTAATGTTGATGGTGCCATGGTAGTAGTTGACCAAGAAAAGCCAATGACTTTAGCTCAGGAGTTTCATGCTTTTGTAGAAGATGACGAAACAGAAGATACCAAAAACACTTTCCTGAGCGCTGATGTGGTCCAAAAAGAGATGTTGTTGTACGAGACAAGCAAAAGAAGGCCTGAAAATCTTGAAAGGTTGTTTACTGCTCTTAAAACTATTAAGCCCACATCAGTTGAGGCCGAAAGGGCCTTTTCTGCCCTTGGCTATTTTGCTAACAAAATCAGGAGCCAAATGAATGATGCCACTCTAGATGCTCTTATATTTCAGCGTCAATATTACAAGAAATAAAGAGGTTTTTGTTCTTTCCATACTACTTTTTTTAATTATTTGCTCAATCCCGAATAATCCCGGGATTATAAGTCTAAAATACCGGGAAATCCCGATCCCGGGATTGTATAAACTGGTCCCAAATTTACAACCCTACTTAAAACTAAAAAAGAAAACTAGGTTGGGTGGGTTTGCTGTATGTAAAAATATTCGGAAACAGACGGGAGATAATAAGCGATAATCAAAAAAACGTGTTTTTTTTAAACCGTCGAAATAATTAAATACATCAAAACTATTGTGATTCCAAATTCTATAATAATAGCACAATACATGTATTGCAAAAACAAAGAAAAATTAAGTCGCAATATCTCTAGTAATCATTGGAAGCAATTACTTTGCTCAACATAAAAAATTTATTTTTTACGATAACTAGATTCTTGCATTTTTTACAATAAAATTTCTCCAAAAAAAATCAGTACCAAATATAGGCACGTTGAAGCTTTAGGAAATTGGTTCTGGTCAATTTATCGGAATTACAAAGTACATTTTCTGAAAAATTTAAAATCATAAAAGCAAACGTATCTGTCGTACGACAAAAGTTTTAAAGGTTTTAATCAAAAATATTTCAATAGCATAAATAATTTGTATAGCACAAATGTACAATATACGAGTAAACAATTGCTAAGCGCACTAAACTTAATCAATAATATTGTAATCACAGTTATGATTGACCAGGGGCACCAACCTTCTTGACAGAGAGATTTATCAGTTTGAGTCATAGAAAGAACTTTATTTTGATACGCTCTTCTAAATAAAAAGTCTTTTTTACTTAACATTTATAAATAAAGTTTGCTATTTTAGAACAAGCTTGCAGGCGACGCATTGTAACCTGATTACCGCGAAAATTATTTCGGTGATCCCTGTTACAAATGATCTAAAGTTTTAAAAACATCATTGCTGATTGTAAAAAAACTTTGAATTTGTCGTTGCATTTATATAGTTTACAATAAAACTACAAGACAAATTAACTGAAACATGGAAGAGTTGACGACAAATTTTATATCCAAAATAACTTCGTTACTTATGTTTTGGTGGATTTAACCAATTTTGCTGGAACATAGTTCAATTTTGTGCTGTAGTACTGAAAGATCACACTCTGAGTCGATGCCGCAAGATATATGTCGTCTGATTTGTAATGATCGTTTAAGGTATTCCAACGCTTCACTAAATCGATTCATTTTTATCAAACAAAGACCGATTTCTTTTAATGTTGTCGAAATACCTGAATCTGAGTAAATTTTCCTGTGATATTCGTTGTTTAATTGCTACTGATTGCTTCAGGTAATCCAATGCCTCAGTAAGTTGATTCATTTTCATCATACAGCGAGCAATTTCAAACAATGTTATCGAAATATCTGGATCTGAGTCAACAACTAATGATGTTTGTACCTTAATTGCTAATAATTGGTTCAGGTAATCCAATGCTTCGGTGACTTGATTCATTTTCATGAAACAACAACCAATTTCATACAATGTTTTTGAGATACTGGGGTCTGAGTCGACATGCAGTGATACTTGCTGTTTGATTTTCAATGATCGCTTCAAGTAATTTAATGCTTCTGTGACTTGATTCATTTCCGTCAAGCAACAACCAATTTCGTGTAATGAAAATGAAATATGTTGATCTGAGTCAACCCCGCGAGAAATTCGTTGTTTAATTTCTAATGATCCTTTTAAATAATCTAATGCCTCGCCAAACTGATTCATTTTTATCAAACAACGACCAACATTATTTAATACTTTTGAAGTAGAAAGATCAGTCTCAACATTCTGTGATATTCGTTGTTTGATTTTAATGATTGTTTCAAGTAATCCAATGCCTCGTTGAACTGATTCATTCTTATCAAACAACAAGAGATATCATTTAACGATGACGAAATATCATAGTCGGAATCAACACCCAATGACATTTTTTGACTGATTTTCAATGATTGGTTATAGTAATCCAATGACTCAGAGAAGTGTTTTATTTTCATTAAACAACGACCGATATAACTTAGCGATAGTGCAATATCACGGTCCGAGTCAACTCCAAGTGATATTTGTTTTTGAATCTCCAATGATTGCTTCAAGTAATCAAATGCCTTAGGAAGTTGATTCATTTTTATCAAGCAACGACCAATTTCATGTAACGATAGTGAAATTTCACGGTCTCTGTCGACATCTAGTGATGTTCGCTGTTTGATTTCCAATGATCGATTCAAGTAATCTAATGCCTCAATCAGTTGATTCATTTTTATCAAACAACGACCAATTTCGTGTAAAGATAGTGAAACTTCAAGGTCTATATCAATATCTTGAGAGAATTTTTGTTTAATTTTCAACGATTGTTTCAAATTATCCATTGCATCAGTAAGTTGATTCATTTTTATCAAGCAACGACCAATATTGTTTAATGATATGGAAACTTCGCGGTCTGAATCAATTCCTTTTGAAATTTCTTGTTGAATCTCCAATGATCGCTTAAAGTATTCCAATGCTGAAGAAAACTGATTGATTTCCATATAACAATTACCAATTTTTTGTAAGGATTCGGAAATTTTGCGGCGTAGTACATTTTCAGGTGTATACTCTGTTGTGTTTTCACAAAAAGTTTCCTCGAAAGTGTTTGCGCTTGTGATTGTTAGTTCGGCTTTTACATGGTTAGAACGTGCTTTGATTGATTTTTGGTTGGTAGCGCAATTCTTCAACATTTCAGATAAAATGTTATTTTCAGTTTTAAAGTATTCCAGTGCTTCGTCATGCTTGTTTATGTGTTGCAAGTAAATGCCAAACTCTTTGAAATACTTGGTTAATGCTAGATTTTCGCTATCAACTATTTCAATTTCATTCTTTAGAGGCTTGTTTCTTAATTTCTTTTTGTTCTTACTGATTATATTTTTATAAAATTTTTCCTTATTGTATTGACACTGTTCCACACAATCGTCAAACGTAAACAATTTTTGTTTTTTGTCATCATTTATGTCTCTGTATTCTAGTGTAAGAGCAATAAACGTTTGCTTTTCTCCCAGACAGTAATACAAACTGCTGCTGAATAATTTCGGATTTGAATAAAAAAACTTTTTGTCAAGATTAAATCGATTCGAAATATCACATTGCAATGCATATGCTGTTTCAAAGTAAGAAACAATGTTTTGTTTCGTAGTAAGAGTCAAAAGCATCCCAATTGCTGTGTCATTGTTGGATGTACTCTTGACTGTGTCGTTTTGCCGCCGACAATTCAAATACCACTTTAAACGAATTTCACATGCTAATGCAACAGCAAACATCATTTTGTGTTTGGGATCTTTACTGATTGTATTGATTTCAGTTAGTTTTTGAATGATATCAAACGACGATGTTGACTGAATGTTAAAAATTCGTCCCAACGCTGCTAGAAACAATGTGGTGCTTCTATACACAACCTGTTTCAAGTTGAATACTTTACTTGATAATAATTCCAAAAGTGTGTTTCGAGCAGCAAACTTTTCAAGGTCTTGTAAAATCTGACGTTTAATATTATCGATTTGGACAATTTGGTTATCTTCTTCAAGCATTTTGTGCGCACAAAATTCAAAGTCATCATAGATGGTTGCATCGCCATAAACAAAGCAGATTTTGGTGAGAATATCCTTTAAGTGATATCCATTTTTCAAATCTTCTTCTGTTGTCAGATACTTCAACATTTCACTGACAGGCTTGATTAGTTCGGTTGTCCATGGTTTATTATCAGTGAATTGTTGTCTACCAAGTGGGAATTTACACACATGCGGCATCATACCATCAAAACTGATACCACGAGTTGTAAATGCATCGTAAAACCAATCGCCATGTTTGGACGCTTTATCGTTTAATGAGTAAATTAAAACACTTGGAAGAATGGTTTCTTGAAGGTTTAGTACAACTGTTTGAAATATGACAGAAAACCATCTAAAATAATTGAGAACATTTTCTTTTTGTGTTTCTTGTAGAGATATTTCTTCTAAAACAATGATGTGCTCGAAATCAGAGTAAGGTGTGATTTCCTTTCTTGCTAAGGAGCCCATTCCAACCACAGCGAATTTGCATGGTGCTTCACCCATAACCTCCTCACAAAATCGCGATAAATCAGCCATAATCTGAGTGTAAATTTCTGTAATTTTGTTTTGAAGATCTTTAATGTGATTGATTTTCTCTTTTTCTTGATTTGTTGAAGGATTTTTATCAGTATCGATAGAAATTTGTTCTTGAACAAAGTTTCTCATGTTTTCAATTTCGTGCTTTACTTTTTCTGCTTTTTGTACCAAGTCAGCATTTGATTGCGTTGCACCCGCAAATTTCAAAATCTCTCCACAAAGTTGTTTTAAATCTACCTAAAAGTCAGATGCATTTTGAGATCTTGTAATAGCAGCATTATAAATTGCAGCACTCTTAATCAAGTTCATCATCATTCAAGTTGAATTATCATGTTGAAGTTAAAAACTCGCTTCAGAACACGACCCCGTGAGAGCCATCTCACTTCCGTGTATAGCAGCAATGCCTTATGATCAGCATCCATGTCGGCGCATAAAGACGAAAATAAACCCTGATTTAGTGGCCTTGCCATAATCAAATTCACGCATTTTACAACAAAATTTATTATTTTGTACAATTCTGGAGATAATTTTTTTGCTGCAATGGCCTCTTTTTAAAGAAAACAGTGGGTCCATTTAGCATTTGATGCCTTTTCTTGGATTCGTTTTACTGCCCCCGAGCTGAAGCCAGTACATGCTGCTGCGCTATCGGTGCAAATTCCAGCACAATTATCCCATGGAATTGAATACTCTGAAAAAACTGTTGAGGCATTGAAAAATATCTTCACCCTTTGTATGCAATTTCAACGCTTTGCAAAATAAGAAATCCTCTGATATAGTTGTATTGTTGATGTAGCGAATGAACACAGAAAGGTGTGGAAGGCCTGCCATATCTGTGGACTCGTCCAATTGAATCGAATGAAGAGAAGATTTTTTTACTTGATGTACGTACAATCTGTTGGAGAACATAATTAGACATGTCCGCGATGCGTCTTTTCACTGTGTTTTTTGACAAAGATACTGCGTCCAAGTTTTTAGATTCTTTCTCACCAATCATTATTTTAACAACTTCTTTCATAACTGGCATTAACAAATTCTCATCAATTGTACGAGCTTTTTTCTGCTTTGCTATCTGGTAGAAAGCAGCATACAAAGAGTAGACGGCTAATTTATTTTCAGCTGTATATGACGACATAATACTCCTCTGTCCTTGAATTGATTTCAATTTGCGTTCAAAAAATTCAACAAGCTTCTTGATACAATTTGGATGATTTGTCTCTAAATGGCGTTGAAGTTTGTTTTTCTCCATTGATTCTGCTGAGAGAATTTTTAGACGTACTTACACATTTTGCTTACCACTCAATTCAGTTAAAACCAATTTCAAAAATGCCTCACTATGATCGTTATGCCATTTTAACCTTGATCTAAAACTGTGAAATAAAATCATTCTAATTTAGTCTACCTTAAATTAAAAACGTTTTCCCTAGTTTAAGTTTATAATCCCATAAATGTTATAATCTTATAATCTCATCACCGTCGGCAGCGTGGTCGAGTGGTTAAAGCGCCGGGCTCGTAGCCAACACGATCTGGGTTCAAAACCCTATCGCACCATTCTGTTGTGTCCTTCAGAAAGACACTTTACGGCACTAATTTAAGTTTATAAAACATATCGAATCATTCTTGCACGACAAAAGTTTTTTATGCTGAAACCCCAAGCAAGAAATGCGCTCAACTTAAATTTCATTACCTGTGTTACCGTTGCTTCGCTATCTTATTCACGTAGTATGAAATTGTCCTTTTGTCCCCTTAGTCACACACTTTTAAATTTTTCACTGCGGTGTTCTTAGTCGAATGAAAAAGCAAAGGTCGAGCGAAAGGTGATAGCGTTCATTTCAACAATAAATGATTGCTTTTGGCGCGAAAAAGTATTGCAGCTTCGTTGCTAATAAAACCACTATGATAAAACTTACAAACGCACATTTTTCACTGAGGATTTATTTGCTTTTGAACTTTGTTACACTTCATTATATGTTATTGACTCAAGCAAGACCATGCAAGACCAAGAAACAACTATTATAGTAGTGTTTTGCATCCAGTGGTGGATATTCAAATTCAGGGGCCCGAGGCAAGGGTTTTCAAAAATTGATGTTCTCTGAAAAAGAAAAAGAGCTCTGATCTCGTCATTCACGTTTTTGTCCAAAAATCATGGTGATCACTAAAAAAAAAGGTCTTCACTTCAATTTGATCTCTGATTTCCCTATTTTGCTCCCAAAATCAAGGTGTTCTCTTCACCTCGAATCGATCTTGTATTTCCCACTTTTCGTCCCGACTTCATAATAATCTCTAAAAAACATCTGCAGCAAATTGAAACTGATGTGCTATTTTCGAGGCGGGCCCCCAAAAAAAAGGGGGGCCCGAGGCAACTGCCTCATTTGCCTCACTCAATATCCACCACTGTTTGTATCGTACCAATATAAAACATTTGCACTTTCCTTATGGTAATTTCCCGGTTTGCAACTTAAATCTGAACAGCAAATGCGAGCTTAGCTTTTAGGTGCAAACATAGCACCTTCCTAAGCCATTATTACGTCACTTAAGGCCTGTACAATTATCAGCTAAAATGAAGACTACCATCATTAGTGCTAGTGTTCAAGACTGAAATATGCATCAACTGACGATTCATGACTTGTTTACATCATGAACTTTTTTATGATCTATTTGATTTGCTGTATATATCAATAAGCTACTGCAAAAGTTGAATTTAATTTTTTGAACATTTTTTTGCGAAACTAAAGAAAAAACAAACACTAAAATTAGAAAAATAAGCGACCCAGAAAAATTTTAAGGCGACACAACTTTGGGAAGCACTGTACTAGGCGACCGTTTTAGAACGTTACTAAAACAAAGCGAGTTATTCAAAATTACCGATTGCCGACAAAGCAAATTTGCGATGTACACTTTGTACAATTCGTTACAGTCGTAGTTGATAATGTCTAAAGAACCTGGTCTCACTCCTTGTGACGCAAAATTATTGAAATCAAGTACTTACACGATCATGTTTTCAAAAAAACATTTAAATTAATTTCTTATGAATATTTAACTATTCAATTTATTCTACTTATGAATTATAAAAGAATATTAATTTCAAAAAATTCCTACTTATCCTTCAAAAAAGATACCGGAAAATGGACAAAGTTGGACCAAAAAAGATTGATTAATTTGGTCATAAGCAATTAGTTACAAAGAAAAACAAATTTTTACTGGACTATTAATTAAAAAAACATATTCCTTTAGCTTGTGAATTTATATAGTATATGCAATAGATTTTTTGGCGAAAACTGAATTTATTTAAATTTTAAATATAACAAAAAACAAGTTTAATGATTTTTCCTCTTAATTATTTTCAAAAAAATTTACATCTGACGAGGGATCACATTGTCAAGCTTAAATATTTTCCGATTAAGACGTTGATAAATTCTAGATAAAAAATATTTTAACAAAGAAAAGGTCTTTGTAAACCATAAAATAACATACTTTTGTGGAACATAATTGCTAACGCTAGTCAGATATCTCAAGCCTAATTTTTAAAATCCGTACCGGTAAGCTTTCTTTTATAAAAAAAATTTGTCAGGGTCTAGGGTTTCTATTTAAAAATAGAGCGTGATGATTTATAGATCATCCTTTATGTATATGTATATCTATGGCATCGCTCCTGGGATTAACGAAGATCTTCGTAATAAAATGCGATTCCAGGTTTCCCATCCATGTAATAAGACGCTTGGTTTTTACCGGAAATGTTTTACCTGCCTTTTTGTCTCAACGAAACTCCCTCAAATACTTTTTAGTTTATCATTTTTCATTAATTGAAAAAAGACTCTAAAAATACGAATGGATCAACCGCTTGGAGTTGCTTTTAATTTTTAAATACAAATAAAAGTCGTGGCAACCCCCTTGATTGATACAGTTATAGGCAGTCTCAAACGAGAAAAAACAATTTTTTCTGTTATGTAACAATTAATTTCAAACATTGTTTATACAATTGGAATGACAAATGACAAAGTGGTTTGTCTGATTTTGAAGAAATCAGTTTTTTTCAGTTTTATCCATGAATGAATCTTAATCAATTAGATGGCGGAGAAATGACGTAATGACAACCATGACCAATAAAAGCACACTCAAATTTATCGAAGAAGAAGAATTGCATCCGTCTATAAAAAAAAATATGATAAACAAAAACTTTGCTCTATTAACAGTATTTATACGATAAATATTCTTTAAGGTATATAGTGAATTATACTCTAGCAGGCTACGTGAAATAAATATTTTAGAAGATACTACAAACCAATTCAAGAAGAAAGTTAATTTTAAAAACAAAAGTTTTGATCTTGTTCACTTTCAAAACTAATTAGTAAAATGGTTTTGAGTCAAACCCGGTTTAGTAAATAGTTTTAATTTCAAACCCGAGTCATGACTCAGCAGAAAATTTGACAACAGCTGAATCTTGTTTTTAAGGTTCCACACCAATCTATCGAGGGATCTACGATATTTTTGTAGAAAATAATAAATGGCAATTTAGATTTTTTTAACTAAGTCGCCAGCGTGGCCAAGTTTTAAGAGCGCTGTATTGATGGTGAATATGATCAACATGGTCGTGGTTTAAAAACCTACTCCCGTTATTGTGTTGGTTTCATGAAAGATACCTTACGGCCCTTTCCTCTTCTGGGCGGTCTCAGCAAGCACCTCTAAATTTCAGTAATATTGCTGCATAGAAACTAAAAAAAAACGAAAATTTTTATTGGACTGCAATATCTTGGTAGCTTTAAAAGCAGGTCCCATATATAGCGTCTCTAATGTTTTATTGATCATTTTCTGAGGTCCTCACAAGATTTTCGGAAAAAATTTTTAGGTTTGTGAAAAAATTCCGTTGAGGGGAGTATAGACTTTTACAAAACTAGTTTAGAGTTTACCTGCTCCTAAAAGCTTAAAAGCCTTAAATTAAATAATATATTATGATTCAGCATTTTGTATTTCAACTTCTCGTGGCATACTATTATTTTAAGATAAATAAATCTTAGATCGTTTGTTTTTGGTCGACGTCTAATCTTGATCTATAAAATTCTTTGATTTTTTGAAAAATAAGTTGCTTTTTAAGAACGTTTTCAAAAGTTTTAATTACAAAAACGTTGCAACTTGCTATGATACACGGTTATTACTATTGCTTACGAACACTTCAAGTCACCTAAATTACATGTTGAAGAGAAGCATGACTGTTGAAGAATAAACCCAGAGGGTGTCGGCACTCTGCTGCAACTAGCATTCTTCGATGCAGAACAGAATCTCTGAGCAGTGTAAAAGTAGTCTACAAAACAAACAATTTAGAAAGTTTTTTCAAACAAATTTCGTAAAGAAAAATGTTGTTCACTTGTTTTTATCGTTATTTTATTATATGCGTGCTTTGACTTTTACTCTCGTTTTTTTTCTGCAACAACAAATAAAACTAAAAAAAACAAAAAGTTATCCAATTGATTTGCTTTTGCGTAACTTTTAAATTTGTGTGAAATAATTTGAAATAGCGTAGTATGAAATAAATTGAAAAGAGATTATTTGTTATAAATTTTTTTTAAAATTTTGTCTATTTTAGAAGACAAAATTTAAGTCAACTCGCCGTTAGCTGGCAGCCAAGATACATCGGCATCTTCTTCACATTTTATAGTTAATATTTTTTCAACCTACTTGTAAATTTTGTTATTCATCCAACATAACAGTGTAGTTAGCCTAGATTGCTAAAAATATTAACTTATTCATTCATTAAAACATCAATTCATTGACGTCGTCGTCGTCATCGTTTAAAGGGTATCCACTACAGGTCAGGCACAAGCAGGACTGGCGCCGAGGGTTTATCCTTTTACTACACCAGACTGCTGCACTGCCTGAATCAGATGCTGGCAGTGATGTTATTAAGCCAGCATCGACTTTCGTCATCCAAAACCGTCAGACCTCGTGCTCCATGTGCTGCCCGATGTATAGGCACGCTGTTAGTACATGGTCTGCGGTTTGCTCAGAGGCGCCACGCTTGCAATTCGGTGAAGGAGCGAGACCCCATTTGTGCATGGACGAATGGAATTGCCCAACACCAGTTCGCAGGTGGTTGAGCTTAACCCAAGTTGCTCGGGGTAAGCCCATCCCAACAGGCCTGGCACCGGTCTCGGGCATAAAAACACGGAGCCTGGAAGCATTTTCACAGTACTCCGCGTTCCATTTGTAATTTGTCCATTTAGAAGCGCGGATGCCAAGTCTGGCAAGGTTGTCCAAAAGATTCCGCGCACCTGGCACAAACGGGCGTCTGGATCTTAGTCTCATTTGGCGAGTATCTGTGGGCCCACTAAAGAGATCATACAAGATATGATCGGGGTCCAGAGATCCACGGGGATCCAAGGAGAGTGTTGCTACCATTTGGCGAAGCTCAGCTGGCTGGATGCCTGAGAGTATAAGTAAGTGGTCCGTTGCAGTGGGACGCAGGCATCCAGTGACTATGCGCAAGGCGTCGTTCAAGACACTGTCGATGAGGCGAGTGCGAGCACTGCGACACCAGACTGGAGCACAGTACTCAGCTATTGAGTAGACTAGAGATAAGGTAGCTATGCGTAGTGTTTTAGCACCAGCACCCCATCCCGAGCCCACGAGTCGCCTCAAACAGTGTGACGCACAAGAATAGTTTTTTGCGCAATGCCACTAAGTGGTGACGAAACGTGAGCGATCTGTCCAGTTTTACCCCAAGATAAGTAGGGGTTGGACAGAATGGTAAAAGTCTACCATTGTTGTAGACCTTTAGCTCATGTTTGGCCTCTCGGTTATTTAAATGAAAGGCTGCCGTCACCGTCTCAGTGTTACTGAGCTTCAACCTCCAAGTCTGGAGATACGCTGAAAGTGTGGACATGTCTTGGCTTGAGGTTCCCTCCAATTCCTTCCAGTTTCTAGAAGAATGCAACAATGCTAAATCATCAGCATAAGCAAACTTTCTGAAAATCATGGACGGCAGATCGTACGTATAGATGTTAAATAGGAGGGGAGCCAAGACCGATTCCTGAGGAACGCCGTTTTTAAGACGGCGTAGCTTGCTTTGCTTGCTGTCACCGGTAGTAAGGGTGAAACTTGGATTTCGGACAAGCTCCATAATCATTTTGACCATGTGCTTATCCGGAAGAAGTCTCAGCAGCTTGAAGGTAAGGCCACGGTGCCAGACAATGTCATAAGCAGCTGTCAGATCCACAAATACGGCACCGGCCTTCTTTTTCGCCTCAAAAGAATCCTCGATGTTCTGGGTTAACAGAACAACTTGATCTACGGTTGACTTTCCGCGTCGGAACCCAGCCTGCTCTTCAGGGAGCATTCATTATTTCATTAAAATAAGCTACAACAATATTTTTACTTAGGAAAGAAACCGTTTATTGGCGGCAATGCTTTTTGCAAAACACTTCTTTCCGTTATCATTTATAATTGGTTTGTATATTTGTAGCAGTGCGCCTACTAAAATCAGCTAACTTGTGTAAATATTATGAATTAAAATAGTTTTTCTCATGAATTAATATTGAAAGAAACTCAGTAAAATCTTTACGTTACGTTCAAATAGACGTTTGTTTCAACTGATATACAAGTATTTGTTTCGGATGAAAGGAAATGCTAAAAAAATATATTTCCATTGTCTTAAGGTTGGTGCATTAAAAAATTCTTGAGCAAACAATATTAAAAATCTTAGCCGTAAATTTTTAATCGCATTTGCCTACCGCAAGAATATAAGAAGCATATTCCTTTCTGTAAACCTCACCAAATCTGTACAGCCGTAAAAATTTCTGGTAAACCCTAAGTATATCATCCATCCGGTCAAAATATATTTTTGTAGATAACTAAAATAAACAAAGAACCCAAATCTTACTGTATGAGGCATTCGCAAATACACAGTAGTTGTTTTCATCTGCCGGGCAAGGTTTGAGATTATTAGTATCAGGATCTACTTCACATTCTGGCTGGGTTCCTATTCCACATTGATAACACGACAGTGATGTAGCTGAAAATAAAAGTATATAGGCCTATTCTGGACAAAGTGCGTTAAACGTTAACAAAAATAAAATAAATTAAAACTTACATTTATGAACGAGTAGAACAAGCAAAACTGAATAGAGTACAACTTTCATTTTTGTAATTGAATCGACCAAATGAGAAAGTACAGTAAGATTACAAACTAGACCTACTTCACAATTAAATCGAAATTCTTTGACTGAAAAGACAAAAAATTGAGTTAGTTATGTTTCAAAAATCATTCGTACCCTTTATACAAACTTTTTCAAAATAAAACAAAATTCACTTTCTAAAAAAAGAGGCTTCAACAAACACAAAAATTAAGCGACCAGATGGTTGATCGACTCTTTTGTCAGAACTGATTTTTTTATACTCCTGTCAATTAAAATGATGACACACTGGCGTGGAACATATTTTATTTTTGCTCTGTTGAATTGCATCGGCATTTGGTTAGTTTAGAAGACGATATATTTTTATCACTTATTTTATTAAAAGCATGATAATATCGCATTTTTGACCCTGTTTCTATTTATAGAGCAAATACTTTTACCAAATTTAATGTAAAAATCACGGATTTTATTTTTTAGTATTATTACATTTGCTTCTTTTATCTGATAACTCTGACAATGCAGGACTGAATTTGCTAAGCAGTAACATATAGTTGGCAAGCTGTATTATTACACAAACAAAGTTGACAAAAGATATTTCTAAATGGCTGTAAACCTGTACTATACAACCAATGATAAATCAATATAATCAGATCTTTATTTTAAGGAATCAATTGACTCGTTACTCTTTCTTAAGAAACGATCTTTTTTAGTTTTATACATGCATCGCTCGAGCTAATATTTATCACCTTTTTGTTGTATTTGCATCAATGGTGGATTGTGATTCAAAAATTAAGATTGATTTTTTTGTATTTTATAAAACAAGAAAAAAAGTTTATTTTTTATTTTTATCAAAAAATCGTAAAAATTGTCGGCAGCGTGGTCGAGAGGTTAAAACGCCGTACTTATGATCAACATGGTTTTGGTTCAAAACCCACTTGCGCCGTTCTGTTGTGTCCTTGGAAAAGACACTTTGCGGCACTTTCCACTGCTTGGTGGTCTTGGAAAGCAGTTCTAAATTTCAATCATATATCAATTATATTACAAGCATACAGCAATATCTTAACATCTTCGGAAGCAGGTTGGGGTAATTGCTTACCCTATGTAGTAGCGCCTCCGTCGATTTCCTGCGAGTCGAGAGGATACATAAACATAGAATAAGTTTTTTTTTGTGATTACGTAACTTGAACGTTTTTCTTATTAGGCAAAAAAGTCATAAAGTTATAGCATTTATATTCCGCCGTGTACACTATTCACGAAAAAGTGTAAAGCCATAATGATTCATATAGCAAACTTGAATCTAAAATAGAGTTTCTGAAGACAATGAAACACAAGGACCTTTCGGCTAGTTTTGTGAAACTCTAAACCCCAAAACGGACTTTTTCACATAAATCTTAAAACTTTTTTAGAAAGTATAAATTTATTTCTGAAAGTCAAGTGAAGACAAAAAAGAAGAGGTTTTCATTTTATGTTTAACAAAAAACTATAACCGAACTTCAATGAATGACCTATTTAGTTGACTTCCGGAAAAAATGTTTATGCTTTAATGTCAATTTATAACGTTTTCTTAGGTAATGCGCCTATCAATAACGAGTACTTACGATATCAGTTGTGCTTTTGGTAAAATGCAAAGTAAATAGCAAATTATTATTTTATAAAAAATCATGGCAACCCTCTCAATAGGTTGCTATGGACCCCAATTTGAAAAACCTGTTCTAGATTATTCAAAAATATGTTTTTATTAGGTTACAAACCACCCGAGGCTGTTCCATTTTCATGTTTTTATCTGGTCCTTGGGGTGGTCATACGTTTGAGCGATATTAATTTGCGCGACATTTATATTCGTGGCATCTTTTGAGCGATTACAACAAGGCGAATGTTTTTAACGCGAAGCTCTTTAGAGCGATTGGAGACAATACGCCACTGTTTGACTATTTACGAGGTTGCAGTTATAATCTTGAATTAAATTTGTAATAAAATTTTAATTGTTTTGTTTTTTTACATGATAAACTTTAATAAAAAAAAGTACTGAATACGCTGAAATCAATGCATTTTACAGTGCTATTGTGTTTTTAAATGCTAATGTGTTTTTAATTGTCGGTTGCATGGTCGAGTGGTTAGAGCGCCGTGCTTATGATTAATATGGTCTCGGTTCAAAACCGAATTGCTCCATTCTGCTGTGTTCTTGGAAAAGATATTTTACGGCATTTTCACCTGCTTGGTGGTCTTGGCAAGCAGTTCTAAATTACAGTCATACAGGGTGGGCCGTAAATATAGAAGCAAATTAAAATTGATATTATAATGGAACGAAAAATATATCTAACAATTTACAGATATGTACAATTACATAAAATTCTATACAAAGCAAACAAAATAATTTTATTCGAAATGGCCCCATTGCTTTTGATTACCGCCTGCAATCTCCGGCGAACATCCTCCGTGGAAGCACGCAGCTGTTCTTGTGGAATTTCTTGCCATGCTCGCAGTAGAGACTGTTTTAAATTGTCCACACTGTGATGAATTTTTCCAAAGACCTTGGCTTCGAGGATGGACCACACCAAAAATCCATGGGATTCAGATCCGGAAAGCAGGGAGGCCACATTTCTTTAGACCAAAACCTCAGAATATGCTCTCTGCACCAGTTCTGTGCAACATTCGCTGTGTGTGACGCGGCACTGTCCTGTTGGAATGTCCATAAGGTGTCATGGCCGAAGTGATTCTTAGAAGATTTTAACATTGGCTTCAAGATGTTTTCAACATAATATTTAGCGTTAATTTTTGCGCTTTAATCGATAAAAATGAGGAGAGACCTCCAGGTTTTTGAAACAGCGACCCAGACCATGACGGTGGCTGGTTTCATTGTCTGGTACACGGTTTTTCGGTTATGAGGAATTTCTTTGACATTTCTTTCAAAGATCCTGTCATTATGAGCGAATTTAACTCTGAAAATCTCATCTGACCAAACAATTGCACCCGCCGTGCCAGACCTCAATTCCTTCAGAAGAATTTTGCTTCTCTCCAATCTTTTTTGCTTTACAGCTGCTGACAGAGTTTGTCTCATGATTCTGGTACTCATGTCAATAGACTTTTCCATTTGTCACATGGATCTCCTCGGGTTTCTCCTAATCCTCTCTCGAATCCACTTAATCATCGATTTAGACCGGTGTGTGGTTTACCATTTCGTTTGGGTGCGTAGTCTACCACTTCTTGGACGATCAGCTAAATCCCCTCTTTCATTGAAACGTGTCAATGTCTTCCAGATAGTGGATCTCGCAATTGAAAGTGTCTTTGCAATAGCGGAATCTGACTTTCCGGCACGGTGTAATGCAACTATAGCTTATCTCTTGTCTGAAATTTTCGAATCGTTAAAAATTTAGCAAAAATTTATTTGATATTGTGATAGAGTGATGTCTTAGCTACAATAAAATGTATTTCCTACTTAGGAACTGTTCATTAGTAACAAAATAATTTAGTTAAAAAAATTGTTTCCAAACTTATGCCCCTGTATCTCTATTGAAATTACTAGCGGACAGCAATATTTTGGCATCTCGGGAACAGGTCCGGGAAATTCCTTGCCTTAAGTATTATGGCCTCCTTCGCTATCCTGCGAGTCAGAAGGATAAAGATAAAATAAAAATAAAAATAAATAAAAATAAGAAGTAAAAGCTTGTTTGTTATCTTGTCTTGTCTTGCTTTAAAAGTCGCTCAACTTATAATCGCAATTAACACGCATCGCTAAAAATATCTTGACTCTATAGAGGTCTCTAAAATGGGGGTCGAAGCGGGAAAATGGTCCTTAACCCGTATATAGCAATGGCAAAAGTTTAGTAAGATCAGAAATTTTTTTAGATAATAAAATAACAGTTTAATTGTGCTTAATATAATTATGCATTAAATACGTAATTAGATCAATTCTACTTCTGACATAAAGTATACCTCTGGAGTACATTAGACCTTAAAGCAAAACCCAGCAGAAGTTCTTTCTAGTGAAAAAATTTTAAAGTGTTCCTCGTTTTAAGTAGCTTTATGTCTAAATACACCAAGTTAATAATTACGTATCTCAACTAAACAAAGCACTTATGGCTACAACTTTGCTAAAGTAGTAAGTTCAGCTTAATCTAATTTGGAAATATTCTTGCAGTCCAAATTGATGAGGTTTAAAGAAATTTGGCCCCAGTCTTTATGGAAGAAAATTATCAAAATCAAATATATAAACCATCACATTTATTTAAGATCGTTGACAATCCTTCTCTTCTAGAATGTTTAAACTCGTTTAATTTTTCACACCGTCATCACTATATCAAACACAAGTTTTGCACTGACAAAATCAAATAGCTAATAGCAAGTACATTATCTTTTTTAAATGCTATTTCTATTTTTATGAGTTGTGTTTATCAGTAGTTTGTCGTTGATGGAATTTTTTTAACAACGTAAAGTTTTTAATTAAGTGATATTGACTTAATTGAATAAATTCAGCAAATTCTTTTTCGTTTACTTTAATCTTAAGTGAATCATACCAGGAAGCAATTTCGCTCATGTGATAATACAAGTCACGGAGACAAAGCAGTTATCGGTTACAGTTGGTAAAGAACATTATAATTGATGCATTTAATTGATGATTAAATTAAACATTATTGAAACCAAATTTTCTGGTGTTGCCTAAGATGTATCAGAGCTTCTTAATATCAAACAATCCAACATCGAGGAAGATCGATTGGATTACCTTTAAAGAAATAGACATAAAATTAAATTTTAGCCGAAACACAATTTTTTTTTTTGTCAAAACTATTTTTAATCGAGAGGGGTTTAAAATGTTTATTTTTTTAACTTTTGATTCTATTTACCACTAAGAATATGCCCCCAAACCTTGTAGCTCAGTGCTCCGCTAGCGGTTTGCTATGGCACGGTGGTGTGCCGCAAGATGATGAAGGCGTGACGCAAGACGATTGTAATCTGAACATTGTTGCTTTTGAAAAGAAAAAACTTTTATTATTTGAAATTTGAGCTTGAAAACTACTAGGAAATTTTTTGACTAATATTCTAGCTGGATTTTCAGTTTGCACTAATGATTGTTTTATGCATGATTTTTCGGCAGTATGGCCGAGTGATTAAAAGCGCCGTTTGATGGCGCATGCAATCGACACCATTTCGGTTCAAACCTACTTGTCTCATTTTGCTGTATCCTAGGAGGTCGCAAATTAAGGCACTTTCCTCTGCTTGGCCGTTTTCACAAACAGCTTTAAACATCAGTAATATCTCTAAATAAATAATTAATTAAAAATTTTAGTAACATAGCAATACATATTTATTTATTTATTTTTAATAAATAAAAAAATAAATAAATAATATCAAGTATAGCAATCGTACTTCAAAAAAAACAAAAAAAAACAAGTGCAATTAAGTGTATGTTGTATTTGAATTAAATAGATTTTTTTACATTTTTTATTATGGTATACCAAATAATTTTGCGAGTTTTTTAAGTGTGCCGCGAGTGAAAAAAGGTTGTGGGAGACTGGTGTAGCTTTGAAACGATTTTGGTCCGTTTGATCTAAATGAATTAAAAAATGAATAAGTTTTGAAGTAATGAACAGTAAAATCCAACAACCAATAAAAACACGTTAGAGGGAGTTTGAAACCAAAAAAAAAGAAAAAAGGTTTCACGAACAGTACAATCTTTGAAGTGTTTTGGTTAGTTTAAAAATATAAAAAAAATGTATCAAATTTTAATTTGGATTCTAAAAAAAAAAAAAAACAAATTGGTAGTCAAATTGATACCCTAAAATCAAATAGCCTTGGCAGCGATAACTAGATTTGTATCATGATTCGGTAAAGGAAAAGTATGAAAATAAATCAAGAAATCAGCCGCTGATTATTCAGGAATGGTGCCAGACTATCGTTCGACTTTATTACGACAGTCATCAGGAAAGGCCAAGCAGGAAAAGACAAGAATTCCATAAAGTAAGTCTTTTGAAATTCGGAATTTAACCAAAAATCTACAATTCCAAACTTAAATAGGAGCAGTGGACATCGAAAAAAAGCCAATCAAAAAAGAGTTCAAAAAGTTTGAATTTCGAACTTCATCGAACCAAATGCAATAATTACTTGGAAAACAGAAAAATCATGCTACGAATCTTGCCGATCTTGCAACAGTATGTTCTTCTGGAACAACCGTGATTTTCGATTTATTAGGGGCTTATGATACAGTCAATAACATGGGAATTCAACATTTAACAGATCTTTTTATTGATCCGGTTATTTACCCAACCACTAATCATGAGTGTATGTGGTCCAGAGCCAAGCAAACGTGAATGCGGAACTCATCGCTCGCTTTTGTTGACCTATTTAATATGAAAGTAGAAGTTTGGAGATAACCCATTTGAAAATCTTTTAAAGCCTATACGCGAAGTTTATCCTTTGCAATAAAATTGTTTGCCGTGAGTTTATTTTCGCTTGTTTTAGATTTCAGAAAAACAGAAGAACAGAATATAATCGAAGTAAAATCATCAGCTTTGTTTTAATTTAGTAATATAACACGAACTATATCTGTCTTATAATAAACAAATCAAAGTAATTGAATGCTATCAGAAAGAGAAACTGTGAAACGAAGACGCGATACGAGAGAAAACTAGAAACGAGAGAAAAGTAAAATGAGAGTGTCAATAAGTACACAAGCGCCAGTAATTAAATTTTTGTAACTTAGTGTGGACTTTGACATTTTAAATTAAAAAATATAAGTTACTGTTGTTTGAGTTGACATTGCAGAATGTTAAAAGGGCTTAAAGGGCTTAAGTAAGATTGTTTTTTTGCGAAGTTATTTAAATGTTTGTCTAATAAAACGAAAAATGTTACATTCACTTTTGGCTATTGTTTGTTATTGTTATATAAGCATTCAATTGCCGTGTATTCAAAAGATAAAACCAGCTTGTTAACTGACCATATTTCAAAAAGTAAAATGTAATAGAATTAGCTTACATTTAAAAGTGCTAAACGTATTGATTTGTCAGAATTGATCGAAAAAATGACATATTCCTGTACCCAATAACGTTGTAATAAAGAAAATGTGCATTGCAAAATTATTCGCGTTTCAAAAAACCAAGTAATCTACCAAAACTAACGTCAATTTAATTATTAATAAAAAGTGATTAAAATAAAATATCTGCTATTTGCACCTACCAAATTGAAATAGCTCGTTAAAAGGTGCACGGCCCAACAGAAAGAGCATTGCGACCTATTAGGTGCGAAGCGCTGCAATATTGCATTTTCATCTACTCACTATTTTCTGAATGCAGCAGAGACCCTGGTATTCTCAACAATTTGCGGCCAGAACAAAATAATCTGGACTCAATTTTTGGACTAAATAGTTAAGATTTTAATAATCTATCTGCATTTTTGAGCATTTAGTAGAACAAACTTTATAAATTGTTGTTCTTTAATCATTTTTTGGGTATTTTAAATTTGCGGCGCTTTGGTTGTGAAACTGAAAATAATTCTTATTTTAGTATTTTTCTGGTCCTGCATTAACCAGTTCAACTTTCATACTGTGATCTATGACATTTCGTCAAGCGCCAACGTCATTTGGTATATTTTACTTTTATTGGTCACGATTTAATCATTTGTAACTTCTTCTCTAGTTGCATGTATTTCAATCGCATTTAGAGATTGTTTCTTCTTTTTCTTGCAGAGAATGATCAAATTATTTCTTCTCATTCGTTGAGGGGTGTAGATTTAAGATTTGTGGCTTCTACCAAAAGCATTGCTGCATTGGTAGAAGCATTGGTAGAAGATGCTATAGATAGGGCTAGGACAACATAGGAGAATCGTCAAGCAATTACCCAAAACTGATTCCGCAGATGTCAAGGCATTGCAGTCCCGCTAAAAATTTTTTTATTTATTTTTTTAGATTAAAGAGATATGATTGAAATTAGAGGTGTTTGCCAAGACCAAAAAACAGGGAAAAGTGTCGTAAATAACACAACAAAATGGCTCGAGTAGGTTTTAAACGTGTCAATTACAATCACGGCGCTCTTCTCGCCGCGGTGCCGACAAATTAGTATCCAAATGCAAAGAAAATTTAAAGTAAAAATCATTTTTTGGGGTGGGGAGCATCAAATTTATTTGCACGCCAAACTTATAAACGCCAAACGCCAAGTTCATTCAAAGTTTAAAAAACAACTAAAGACAAAAAATAGAAAAAATCTTAACGTTAAGTCATAGTTATATTTAAATATTTATATGGAATGATACGAAACCATGATTCTGGAAATTATTGCATAAAATTTGAGCTAAATTGCTTCGCCCCTCCCCCTCAAACGTTTTGGTCGGCTCAGTTTGCAAAACAATTTTTAACATTTGCTTATACAAAAATATGATTGTTTGTATAAGCAAATTGATGGCGTTGCCATGGTTTCCCCATTAGGACCAAATCTAGCTAATTTCTTTGTGAAAACAAAAATTTTCGTCAAAAATCCTACGCTCTGTAGATTTGTGATTTGACCGATATCATTTGAATAAAGGTTATATTTTATTTGATTCTGATTTGATAAATTATAGTTAGAAGCTAAGATTAGAGGATCATTTAATGATCTCTCCTTAGCGTAGAAAATAACCTTTCTGATCGAGAGAACGATTTAGTTCCGGTGTTGGCAGCAAACTCAGCACCAAATACTGTAATTTCTGACCCTATCAAAGTGCCATCAGCAACATCATTTTTGACGATCTTTAATTGCACCTTTATAAACATAATTTTTGACGTGGTTCCTAGACTGTATCAGCACCTTAAGTTTTGAAGAAGTTAAACAAGTTCTTTTATTTTGGCTCTGAAGCCAACACAGACATCGCACAAAACTGTCAATCATTCTATACGAGCAAGTCAACTGCCCGTAGGATTCTATAAAAATAAGTGATAGGTCGGGCAAAAAATGCGCACTAAAGTAGCCTACTAGCTCTCCCTAGACACACCAGCCACCTGATCCACCAGGGAGAAATATATAATTTGAAACAAAAGGCAGTAAAATCACGGAATTAGATTATATACAGTACACAAATTATTCCAAGTTACAAAAGGCTACTAAAGTAGCAATTTAATAAAAAGGTTGACCGAATTTAAAACATAGAAAGCAAAAGTTAAATTATAGATTACCTTAGATTACCAGGTGATCCTGTCACAAGCATGACTACTTCCAAAATACAGCAACCAGTCACGAACGCTGATTGAATTAGGTACGTAACCCGGATGTAACAATTTTATTGGAATAAAATAAAAGGGACCACCAAATAAGCGGATTAGCCGTAACACATTCAAACACATTTCTCTTTTGAGATTTCTTTGATTTTTGCTGTGTTTAGTGCGTTTAATTCACTAATGTTTAAACTAAAATTATTAAAAACAGCAAAAATTTAGGAAATCCCAAAAGAGAGATCTGTTTGAATAAACAACAATTTTGCCTAACATCTACAAGTTTGCCTCCACTGCTATTGCGCACATTTGGAGCAATGCTCAAACAGAACATACCTTTAATCAAAGCAACCCAAATAATTGAAACTTTGAGAAATGGTGGTACAAAAATTGAATTTTTAATCCACCAGGTTTCTTGAAATTTTATGTACATGTATTTGTGCACACTTCGCTGAATCACCCTGTATGTTGATAAGATTTAATAAATTTTATATGGGTTCTGTTTTTGCTTTTTTTTTTGGGCACACTATATTTTTTAAAATAGAAAAAAAACTTTATTTTTTGAAAATTAAACTTTACAGCTGCTGAACAATTTGTTAATTTAAGCCCTATGGAGGCTTTCTAGCTGATTAAGATAAATAATAAAGTCAATTTGTGTTTAAATTGATATGGTTTTTGTCGAGGTACGCCGTAAAGTTTCGGAACTTTCTAAGTGTGCCGTAAAGAGAAAAAAGTAATAGACGCATATACATGTATAGAAAAAGACAAAAGATATCATGTAATAATTTCAACGCAACGAAAATGATTTTTCCTTCCGGACGGGGTTCGAAAATGATTTTTCCTTCCGGACTGGTTGCGGGCTTCAAAATGAATTGAGAACCGCTGTTATAAAACGTACCTTATTAATTGCTAACTATAAAATTGCTCACTTTATGAAGAACTAGACGCTCTATATTTTTATGAAATTGAGTTATGGCAGTCAGTCGGAACCTTTAACATTTTTCTGTAAAATCGAAAATCAAAAACACATACTGTACTTAAAAATTAAAGAATTTTGATAACAAATAATTTAATAAAACAAACACTATGTTCAACATAAATGTACCGCATAATCGATTATTACAAATTAGCAAGCACACTAAGCCTAAACAATGATTATTCAGGTGCAGTTACAATAAATAAACGCAGAAGGTTATAAGTTGAATAGACGAGATTAACCAAATTTTTTAAAATTGAAGGCATTTAGTTTGCATATTACAGTAATAGTATAAACTACAATTTTATACATCATCATCATTTTTGGGAAAACGTTATATTGTTTCAGTGTATTTCCCTTTTCCTCCTTGTCTTTTTGAGGTTGCGGGGGAAGCAGCCGGAGTTGGGATCTCCAACCATCCCAATCTCCTGCAACTAGTGGCAATTCCGCCGGTGGAATTCCAAAACGAGACCAGGGTAGGTCTTTAACATAATTCCGTCAGCGAGTTCTGCGTCGCTCTTTAGGCTTTTGCCACTCGAAAGAGCATCCATTAGTTGCTTTGCTGTTCGTTCAAGGGATATTTGTGTCATATGGCCATATCAGCGTAGTTGCAATCAATCTATGCAGAGTAGTAGCGGTTCGATGTTGAGAAATTGACAAAAGTCATTGCTTTTAATCTTGTCAAGTAGGGATAAACCTGGCTAAAGGATAGCAAGGCTAAGGGATAGAGTAGAGATCAGTAAACAACAATAATGATTTATGCCAGAAAATGGAGCTACCGATGCATATTTGCCTTAAGAATGTTGATGGAAAAGTACAGGGGAAGTCCAAGAAAGCTACAATGTGTATTCATGGACCTGGAGAAAGCTTACGACAGGGTTCCAAGAGAAGAGTACTGTATGAGAAATTCAGGAAAGGCAGAAAAGTATGTGCGATTTGTTCAGGATATGTACGAGGGAAGTGAAATAGTGGTGAGGTGTGCAGTAGTAACTACAAAAAGTTTGAAGGTTAAGGTCGAACTGCACCAGGGATCAGCGTCAAGTCCATTTCTGTTGTCTGTGATTATGGATAGAATAATGGACGAAGTAAACAGAGAACCACCATGGACGATGTTGTTTGCTGATGATATTGTGATTTGCAAAAAGACCATGGAAGAAGTAGAGCAGAGACTAGAATGCTGGAGGTATGCATTGGAAAGAAGAGGGATGAAAGTAAATGGGTCAAAGACCGAATATCTGCGCGTAAATGGAAGAAATGACAAAAACACAGTGAAGATGGAGGACATAAAAGTGCTAAGAGTAAAGGGATTTAAGTATTTGGGATCAACAGTGCAAGAAAGTGGTAGTTGTGAGAGGGAGGTAAAGAAGAGAGTGCAGCAGAATGGCAGTGCAGGAAGACTGGGAGTAATCTGTAACAGGAGGTTACCAGCTAGAGTAAAAGGAAAAGTGTACAGTTTAGTGGCAAGACCAGCAATGGTGTACGGACTTGAGACGGTGTCGGTTACAAAAATAAAACAAGTTGAAGAGATGGAAGTTGCAGAGATAAAAATGTTGAGGTTTGCTATGAGAGTGACAAGAAAAGATAAGATTATAAATGAGTACATCAGGGGTACAGGTAGAACAATTAGAAATGAAGATGAGGTAGGGCATGCTGAAGTGGTATAGACATGTCACGTGGAGAGACTAAGAGTACGTAGAAAGTAGGGTGATTGAAATGGAGTTACAGGGAAGGAGGAAAAGAGGGAGTCCGAAGAGAAGATTTCTGGATGTGGTGAAGGAGAATATGGGAGATGTTGGTCCGAGGGAGAAGGACATTGCAGACAAGACGTTGCGGAAGAGAATCATACGCTGTGGCGACCCCTGATTAAAGGGAAAGGACGAAAGAAGAAAAAGTAGGGATAAACCTCTGACTTTTACCAAAAAAACCATTTCGCCAGCCTGTTCTCGGGATCTCACTTTTTCGGTCATTACCCAATACTCATGACCATAAGTGAGGATAGGAACAAAAACTGATCTGAAAACAGAAATCTTTGCTCTTGTACACAGCTCTCGTTTCAGTATAATCGATTGCTAAAGCTGACCCGTTATCGCACTTGCTTTTCCAATACGTGGGTCCAGTTCGTTGTCCTGTTTACCTCACTCGAGAATGTGACTGTAAGATACTTAAACTTCTCCGTCTGCTGGAGAGTTACTTCATTTGTTTGGAAGGAGCACTGGACAGGCGGCCTTACAAACACATAATCTCAGTTTTAACCGCATTAATTTTTATCCTTGCATTCAAGCATGCGTTTGAAAACCGATCAAGTGCATATGGGAGATCACTTTTTTTGAGCTTAACAATGCAAGGTCATCTGCAAACAGCAGCCCCAAAAATTACGCTATCCGAATGTGACGCCACTACTGAAGGAACTGTCTACGTCTATCTTCTCCATGCATATAGCGAACAGGAGAGGAGAAAAAATACAGCCTGTCGTAAGCCAACTTTGACACTAAAGGCTTTGTTTTCATGCCACTGACGCGAATACAGACTTCTGACTGTTTGTGCAACGATTTGATGGAAGCTAATAGTTGTCCTCTCACGTAGCAGTACCGCAGACAGCTTGTTTCTTGGGACACGGTCTTATGCTTTTTTAAGATTTACATAGCATGTAAACACTTCTTTCGCATGTTTCCACGATTTCTCAAAAACTTGCTGAATGGTCTATGGTAAATCTTCCATGACGAAATCCGCATGATGCATTCTGAAGTGCATCCGACTATTTCACGGCATCTCTTTTTGAAGCACTTTGTATAGACTTTTCCAGGAAGATTTAACAAAGAAATGCTCCGGTAGCTAGTGCACTTCTTTTAGTCTCGTTTTTGTGAATAGGTATCAACACATTGGTCTGTCATTGCTTCGGTACCTTACCAGCTTTCCAAGTTACTTGGAACACACGACTCAGCCGACATACCTCAAAGTTGTTCATGGCTTTTAACATTTCGGGTCTTTTAAGGATTTGATTGCTGTGCTTACCTCTGCTTCGGTTGGGAAAATTTTTTCACCAATTTGTTCAACGGATCTTTCCAAATGTTGGACTGTTACTGAATTTAAGAGCTCACAAAAGTATTCTCTCCAACAATTTAGGATGCACTTTTGATGCTTCAAAAGCACATTATTGGCGTCCTTAATAAAGGTGGTAATTGATATTCATTTGCCGCGCAAACGGTGTATGGTTCGCCAAAATACTTTGTCTGCCGATCTGTAGTCTGTATCCAACTTTTGTCCAAATTCTTCCAACTACTGTACTTTTCTTTAGATTATTTGACAATAACGGCGGTAGTCTCATGTGATGCGGAGTACCGCAAAAAAAGCTGCTTAGATGACTTGTGTGCTCACCAAGTTCTAAATGCAGTTTTCTTCAAGTGAATAGCTTCATTAACTTCTTAGTTCCACCAAGCAGTTTTTTCTCACTACCCGTTTGATCTCTCACATGCTTGCAACCACAACTGGAGCCGCAGATGTAATGACTGCTGATTTAAATAAATCCCGCTTAGTCTAAACGTTTTCAATAAAGTTAGGAATTCTTTGAATCGGGAACCAACTTTGCTTGCAAAAGTGTGTCTCACCTTTTCGCCGGGTAGTAACTCCCACTTTATTCTGTAATCTGTATGCTCTTCCTGCTCTGAATTGCTTCCTTATTCTCGGATGCTACAGGCCTCTCAAAATGCAGACAACTAGGTGATGATCGGTAGAAAGTTTAACTCTTCTTTTAACACGAACATCGACCACAGAAGAAAACAAGTTCGATGAAAAAATACAAAAGTCTATGATAGAACGCTGTCCCACTTAACTTCTGTACCAAGTGCACTGGTTAATTCTCTTATATCAAAAAAAGGTATTCATTACGCACAGTCCGTAGGTGGCACAAAACTGTAGCAAACATCTTCCACTCCGGTCAATGTCAGAGTCTCCTTGTCTTCCGATAACATTTTTCCATATCTTGTCTTCAATACCCACTTGTGCATTAAAATCAGCTAGTTGGACAATTGATTCTGCATGTATTCCTTTCTGCAAAGCAACACCTACTTCATCTAAGAAAGACTGGTACTGTGCTTTAGCGTTTGCAGCGTACAGCTGCAAAATGCACAGTGACCGCTCCTGTAGCCTAAGGTTAAGAAAGCAAACCCTTCCTCCGAGTGGGATCCAATCAGTGACATAGTGTTTCAAGCGAGTGCTGACAAAAATGCCTAACCCTCCCGGAGCAGACATTGTTACATTAATACCCGAGTAGAAAAGCTTTTAGCCTAGTCCTTTGCAAATTTATGTTAGATTTTGTTTGTCCAGTAATCAAAAACAAAACTACTGTTCAGAATTCACAATTGATGAATTCTACAACGTGGTGTTTATAACATTTTATATTGGCTTTAACTTCAACTCGTCATGACGCTGGTAATATAAATTTCACTGTTTTAGCTTTTCTGATACTGGTCCCTATTAATATTAAAAATGTTCAGTAGTACTTTTGCATCAAAAAAATCTTGTTTTAAATCAAAAAAAGTTGTAAATTGCATAATTATCCCAAAAATAAACAATCAGTGTCAAAATAACTCTAATATTACGCAATTTAAAGTGCGTAATTTGAAAGAATTTCTTCTATGTAGTTTTCGCTGATGAGATTTTCTCCACCTCATTTTTTTATCAAACTTCTTATATTACTTAAAGTCTCAAAAAATATCTTTTTAACTTTTACACTTTTGATCAAACCCCGCTTCAACCCGTGTTTTTTTATTCCTTTTTTTCTTACTCCATTTTTTTATTCTATATTTCTTCTTTAGCTGTTCAGCGCAAATCAATTTCCCACACTTTTAATTAAATTCGACTTTACTCCATGTTTTTTCATATTTTGTTAACTTCAGCGAGATCACAAATTTATATTGAAACTGCTGAACTAAAATATTCTCCTTTACGTAGTTCCTTTTTTTAAGTTTTTTTCTTGAATTCAAAAAGACCCATAATTACCAACTGTACCACTAACTGCAGATGCAAAATCTGGGAATGCAGAATGCTACATAAACGCACTAATTGACAAAGCCACGATAACATCCAATGTAGTACCTACAATAGGGTGGAATAAAAAAATTTTTTTCCAAAATTAAATTACTTAGGTTAAAAAAACTTGGCAATGGGTTTAAAAACAAGTTTGAAACTAATTTGTTTGGATTTCATGCAGAAATGAGCGTGGTACCTCTTTCTAGTAGTCTATCAGCCCCTAATTTTCAAAGATTTACTATAATTTTTTATTCAAACGACGTAGAAAAATAAAACTTACATCAAAAGTTGCAGAATACTCAAGTTTATATCTCCCTAAAGAGGATTTTTGCTTTAATTTCTAACAAAAAAAAGTTGTATGAAAAGAAAGATGTTTTTTTGTTAAAAATTACTTTTGAAAAAAATATATTCATTCTTTTTCTTTTTTTGAGGCAAAGTTTTTTGTTTAATTTAACTATAAGCCCAATTGATTATAAGTGAAGAATAGTCAATATGGAGGCAAGATATCAGGCTGTAAAAGTTGTAAAGATATTACATTAGATTGTAAAGATATTGGCACTTGCATTGTGTTATGCTGGTGGAGAAACGCGTGTTATCTCTATTGATAAAAAAGCAGAAACCTAATTAACGTTTTAAAAACAGAGATAAATTTCCGAGTTTTAAAATTAATTGATTACTAAACAGTTACAATGGAAGAAAAACTTGATGGTACCGTATTTTGAAAGGAATAGAAAATTTAATAACAAGAATAGACAAACTAAATTCTAAACTTGAATTGTTTGAAACCGGACTATCCAATCTAGAAAAAATCTGTGATGAATCAATTTATAAGTTGGATAAAAAGCTTGAATCTAAAGTTGACTGTACAGTTTCGGAAAACTTAAACTTCAGGTTACAAAAGTATTGAGCAACAACAGATTACCCAACAAATTAAAGACAATATGCAAGAGAATTATGACAAAAGACTTAATCTGTTGATTCATGGCATAAAAGAATCCAGATTTTGCTTGGGAAACGCATGAAAAAAACAAAAAAATTAATTCATGATTTTATGAAAGATGGTAGTCCGATTAACGATTCACTGACGATTTCTCTTGCTGACTGTCATCGTCTACCTCCACAACTAATTTTTAGAAACAATCGCAAGGTACATCAATCCATTGTTATTAAATTAACTTATTTGATAGATAAAAAACTGATTTTTACTAAACTAAAAAATTTCAAAAAATATAACGAAATAAGAAAGTCTTCAGTAAGAAACCTCACCATATTACGCTCGGCTATGACGCTAGGTATTTTTCTTGATAAATTAAAACTATCCAAGTAATTCCTTCATTTAAAAATGTCGTCTCTTAAATTTCTTAAACATTTTGTTCTGGTTTCAAATCAATACGGCTTTCGAGCAGGTTGTTCTACATCTCACACAATTTTAGATATGTTAACTTCAACTTATGATAATATTGATAATAATCAATATACAGGAATGGTTACATTTGATATTACTAAACCATTTGATGCTGTATGCGACAGAAGACTCTTCATAAAACTTGACCATTATGGAATAAGAGGAATAGCTTTTAACCTGAGGCAATCTTATTCAAATAATAGATTGCAATATGTATGCATAAACTGAGTCTAATCAAAAAAGTGTTATAATGGGTGTACCTCAAGGATCTGTTCTAGGCCCGCTTCTATTTCTAATTTATATTAATAACCTTTAAAATTGTTTGAAAATATCTCTAGACTCTTTGCTAATGATGTAGCCTTGTTAATTAATGCTTTCAGTACACGTGAATTCGAAATCAAAATAAACGAAGAACTTTCTAAAGTGTCCTAGTGGATAAGTACAGATTGTTTTACTATTAACCCCTACAAGTTGCAAGCAATAATAATAACGCTTTTTGCTATCACAAGTAGTTTTGCCAACTAATATTGATATTTAATCCTAATGCTAGTACAATTGCAATTTCAGACCGTATTAATTATTAGGCATCCTAATTGATTTCAAATTATTGTTTCGTGATCATATACATAAAGTTTAAAACAAACTCTCTCGTACAGATCATACTTGGTGCAAACTAAAAAATTTATTTCCTTCTTGTATTAAAAAAAACTTTACTCGGCCTTCTTTTATTTGCATTTACTTTACTGTCTTATAATATGGAGTACTACATATAAAAGTCATGCCGAAGCTTTAAAAAACTGCAAAATAAAGCTATTTTAGCTATCTCGATAAATGCTAGCTGAGACAGTTTAGCTATCTTGATAAACGCTAACTGAGATCATTTAGCTATCTTAAAAACGCTGACTGTGGTGCCGACAAGAAAACACTCCTGTTTGCTAGCTTGCTATTTTACTAAAGAAAACGACTGTTTGCTAAAGCAGAGTAATCAGTGCGCTTGTGACGTAATTTAACAATGCGGTAAAAACGGGTTGCTACACTATGCGAGTTATCAATAATATGCAATGGCCAGCGAATGCTGATCTTTGTTTAGAAAAACAAAATTTTAAAATTAGAAGACTTAGTTAAGCTGGAAACTTCTAAATTAATGTTTAATTTTAAAAAATATAAATAACCAAATTCTTTCACTAAGTATTTCAAAAAAGAATCTCAAATTCATTCCCTTGTAACCCGTTCATCCGACAACAATATGCTGTACTTACCAAGATACCGATCCAATCGTTTGCAAAGATATCTTAAATATATAGGAGTTAAAGTTTGGAATGATGTTCTATGTAATTAAAAAAAAATTGCTTCTCTTCATATAATTTTGGCTATATGTACAAACGTTATACGATTATCTTAAATTCTTATTCTTAAATCCATTAATAATTTAATTAAACTTATATCTACTTTGGTCCATTTTTTATGTTATTGCTCTGGCATACGTTTATTTTTATAATTTTAATTAATCGATGGCTGCTCAAGTAGTAGACAATTTATTTTTTTTTGGTCACTTCGCAGTCTCCGCATACGTTCGGTTTTTTTTACGTATAACAAATTACGTCAGTAAAATGCATTCTTTTTATTATTTATTATTACAGTATTATTATTATTACTAGTCTATTATTGTTTGGTAAGCATTATTGCATTTTTTTTTTATTGAATCATATGAAATAAATTTCTCTGTTCTGTTCTGTACACAGTGAGCATAAATTTAAGAGTATAAAGCATTTCCCTCCGAATCTCTTGCCCACACTAAAGCAAATAATCTGTCAAGTCTTAAGTGAAGATTAGTTGTTTGAAGTTTAAAGTTGCTAGCACAGTGGCAGAACAACTAGCTCAGCTTTAAACTTGGTGAAATATTTATACCATTAGCACACCCAGAGTTCAGACTAAAATTCAACAGCTCATTAAGGAATTCAGTACTTTGATTAGGTATTTCATAGCTAAATGTGGTGTAAAATTTAAAAAAGAGGCAGTTTTATCAAAAAAATGAATACCTTCTTTGATATTTTTTGTAAGATAAAAAATATAGAGGCATTACTTGGAGAAAAAGCTTACCTTTGCATGTGCAAAAAAGACATTGATCTTATCAAGACCAAAAGACTACAAGAATTGCAAAATGCACTGCTGCTCTTGAAAATCTAACAGCCAGTGCATTCGATTTTAGCGAACACATTGGATACAAAGAAAAAGGGTTAACAAAATTTTTTTTAGTTTAAATTTATTTTAGGATCGGCATCTTGAAATGAACTCCGATTGCTGATACAAAAATGTGTGCTGGTCAGTTTGTGGAATATTTATTGAATAATTTTCAATAGTTTCCAAATTGAGCTTTAATCTCGGTCTGGCAGCAACCAAAGTAATGTTGGATAGTACTGCTGGGCGTAGTTTGATGTAAACGATAGAATGAACTCGGTATTTTTCTTTGAGTGGACAGTCGGATGAATTATTGCAGTTACTCGGTAAATCTTTGTCGCTTGTATGGGTATAGAGGAGTTTTTCATCGAAATCCAGCTTGTTTAGTCAGATCAATTTACAATATAGTTATTTTTCCTTTAACTTATCATTTTAAGTTTTTGTTGTATTTTATTCAATTAATTTTCATGCCATTTAATTTTATTTCAGTAAAAGTTAACTCGTCTGCGTTTAAAGTTTCCACTTGACCAGTTGTAAGAGACAAAACAAGGTGGTAAGTTCTTTTTCATGAAATTTCACGTGGTTTTAAATTTAATTTTATATTATAATAAAACCATAAAATCTTTTAAGCTTAAATTTATTTTGCCTAACAATCTTTTTTGCTTATTAGTTTGTCAATTAAAATTGGGCAAAAAGACATGAAACAACAATGGAAAAAACGGTTATGATAAAATCGATCATGTTAAACCGGTTAATAAGCAACTTCATTAATCCAATCTACTTAGACAATAGATAAACGTGTTTTCGAACGTTTTCGTGAATAAAATTTTATGCTCAGACTATAATACGTAAAAAGTTTATTTTAAGATTCTTGAAAACAAGAAATATTGGGTGAAAATGTTCATAACCTTTTTAATGTATTGCTAAAGTAAGAAAGGATAAATGTAAAAACAAAGAAAAACAAAGAAAAATTAAGTCGCAATATCTCTAGTAATCATCGGAAGCAATTACTTTGCTCAACATAAAAAATTTATTTTTTACGATAACTAGATTCTTGCATTTTTTACAATAAAATTTCTCCAAAAAAAATCAGTACCAAATATAGGCGCGTTGAAGCTTTAGGAAATTGGTTCTGATCAATTTATCGGAATTACAAAGTACATTTTCTGAAAAATTTAAAATTGTGTGTTAAAATGTGCAGTGATACTTGCTGTTTGATTTTCAATGATCGCTTCAAGTAATTTAATGCTTCTGTGACTTGATTCATTTCCATCAAGCAACAACCAATTTCATGTAATGAAAATGAAATATGTTGATCTGAGTCAACCCCGCGAGAAATTCGTTGTTTAATTTCTAATGATCCTTTTAAATAATCTAATGCCTCGCCAAACTGATTCATTTTCATCAAACAACGACCAACATTATTTAATACTTTTGAAGTAGAAAGATCAGTCTCAACATTCTGTGATATTCGTTGTTTGATTTTAATGATTGTTTCAAGTAATCTAATGCCTCGTTGAACTGATTCATTCTTATCAAACAACAAGAGATATCATTTAACGATGACGAAATATCATAGTCGGAATCAACACCCAATGACATTTTTTGACTGATTTTCAATGATTGGTTATAGTAATCCAATGACTCAGAGAAGTGTTTTATTTTCATTAAACAACGACCGATATAACTTAGCGATAGTGCAATATCACGGTCCGAGTCAACTCCAAGTGATATTTGTTTTTGAATCTCCAATGATTGCTTCAAGTAATCAAATGCCTTAGGGAGTTGATTCATTTTTATCAAGCAACGACCAATTTCATGTAACGATAGTGAAATTTCACGGTCTCTGTCTACATCTAATGATGTTCGCTGTTTGATTTCCAATGATCGATTCAAGTAATCTAATGCCTCAATCAGTTGATTCATTTTTATCAAACAACGACCAATTTCGTGTAAAGATAGTGAAACTTCAAGGTCTATATCAATATCTTGAGAAAATTTTTGTTTAATTTTCAACGATTGTTTCAAATTATCCATTGCATCAGTGAGTTGATTCATTTTTATCAAGCAACGACCAATATTGTTTAATGATATGGAAATTTCGCGGTCTGAATCAATTCCTTTTGACATTTCTTGTTGAATCTCCAATGATCGCTTAAAGTATTTCAATGCTGAAGAAAACTGATTGATTTCCATATAACAATTACCAATTTTTTGTAAGGATTCGGAAATTTTGCGGCGTAGTACATTTTCAGGTGTATACTCTGTTGTGTTTTCACAAAAAGTTTCCTCGAAAGTGTTTGCGCTTGTGATTGTTACTAGTTCGGCTTTTACATGGTTAGAACGTGCTTTGATTGATTTTTGGTTGGTAGCGCAATTCTTCAACATTTCAGATAAAATGTTATTTTCAGTTTTAAAGTATTCCAGTGCTTCGTCATGCTTGTTTATGTGTTGCAAGTAAATGCCAAACTCTTTGAAATACTTGGTTAATGCTAGATTTTCGCTATCAACTATTTCAATTTCATTCTTTAGAGGCTTGTTTCTTAATTTCTTTTTGTTCTTACTGATTATATTTTTATAAAATTTTTCCTTATTGTATTGACACTGTTCCACACAATCGTCAAACGTAAACAATTTTTGTTTTCTGTCATCATTTATGTCTCCCTATTCTAGTTTAAGAGCAATAAACGTTTGCTTTTCTCCCAGACAGTAATACAAACTGCTGCTGAATAATTTCGGATTTGAATAAAAAAACTTTTTGTCAAGATTAAATCGATTCGAAATATCACATTGCAATGCATATGCTGTTTCAAAGTAAGAAACAATGTTTTGTTTCGTAGTAAGAGTCAAAAGCATCCCAATTGCTGTGTCATTGTTGGATGTACTCTTGACTGTGTCGTTTTGCCGCCGACAATTCAAATACCACTTTAAACGAATTTCACATGCTAATGCAACAGCAAACATCATTTTGTGTTCGGCATCTTTACTGATTGTATTGATTTCAGTTAGTTTTTGAATGATATCAAACGACGATGTTGACTGAATGTTAAAAATTCGTCCCAACGCTGCTAGAAACAATGTGGTGCTTCTATACACAACCTGTTTCAAGTTGAATACTTTACTTGATAATAATTCCAAAAGTGTGTTTCGAGCAGCAAACTTTTCAAGGTCTTGTAAAATCTGACGTTTAATATTATCGATTTGGACAATTTGGTTATCTTCTTCAAGCATTTTGTGCGCACAAAATTCAAAGTCATCATAGATGGTTGCATCGCCATAAACAAAGCAGATTTTGGTGAGAATATCCTTCAAGTGATATCCATTTTTCAAATCTTCTTCTGTTGTCAGATACTTCAGCATATCACTGACAGGCTTGATTAGTTCGGTTGTCCATGGTTTATTATCAGTGAATTGTTGTCTACCAAGTGGGAATTTACACACATGCGGCATCATACCATCAAAACTGATACCACGAGTTGTAAATGCATCGTAAAACCAATCGCCATGTTTGGACGCTTTATCGTTTAATGAGTAAATTAAAACACTTGGAAGAATGGTTTCTTGAAGGTTTAGTACAACTGTTTGAAATATGACAGAAAACCATCTAAAATAATTGAGAACATTTTCTTTTTGTGTTTCTTGTAGAGATATTTCTTTTAAAACAATGATGTGCTCGAAATCAGAGTAAGGTGTGATTTCCTTTCTTGCTAAGGAGCCCATTCCAACTGTCACGCTCAACCTACTTAGTACCAAAATAACCGCAAGATACTAAAGGCGAACCCTACGTAAATATCGCAGAAAATCACTAGCCTGTTGAAAGGAGCTTATGCGAGTGTTGAACTGGCGGGGCCTAGCGAATTAGAATGACAGACAGGTATTAAAATTTAAATTAATTATATTGAAGCAACGAAGACAAAAAGATTAAATGAAAATAAGAACAAGCGCCAAAATTATACACGAGATGCTACAATTTACCAAAAGATTAAACACATACAAAATACCTAACCAAATTTACAAAGTCGCAAAAGAATATAATGAATTTTATAAATTTTCCCTCTAACGCTTAATACCAACTTGCTGTCCCGACAGATACATTCACATACATAAAATATACACCGAATACGTTCATTATCTCGAATCCTGCATCTACAACTGAATCTCACTTAATAATGTCTTCTCGTTGCCGCCCCGTATATATACACCTTTTGTAGCGACCACATGTGAAGGAAGGCTTTACACCCGTTCCTTTTCAACAACGAGAACAAAGCCACTTCACGGCGTAAATCCGTAATCCAAGCAGCTGTCCACTGTCCAGGGCAACAACGGTAAATAGTCACAAATAGATTCTGAATAATTGCGTCAACGTTAATGCGATTTACACAATCAAACCAAAAAGGTTACGATTTAAATAATTAAATTAAAAAGGTGTCGATTTAAACAATTAATTTAAAAAGGTTACGATCTGAATAATTATTCCAAAAAGGTTTCAATCTAAACAATTAATCCAAAAAGGTTTCAATCTAAACAATTAATTTAAAAAGGTGTCGATTTAAACACTTAATTTAAAAAGGTGCAAAGTCTTTATTTGATAAAATTTAATCGTAGCGTGACACCAACCACAGCGAATTTGCATGGTGCTTCACCCATAACCTCCTCACAAAATCGCGATAAATCAGCCATAATCTGAGTGTAAATTTCTGTAATTTTGTTTTGAAGATCTTGCCAATTTCTACGACTAAAACCATAATAATTTGAGTTTAAAAGATATGGTTAAATTAAAAGGTTGGGTGCCATAAACTGGAATCTCAACAAAAAAATTAATTTCTTTTTAGTTAACATCGAGAAAAACAATTACCAAGTAATACCAAGCAAAGCAAATATCAATTGGAAAAATACTTTTTGCAATCAATCTTTTGCAAATTGCAATTTGAGTACTTTTTGCAATCAATCGAAGTTTTTTCACTTAGTATTGGCGCAACTTTATTCGAGGCCCCCTCCAAAAACTACTGTTCCAGCGCCAGACGGACCCGCCAGATTGTCCAGCCGCGGTCGCCTTATCAAACTGCCGCTTCGCTACCGCAAATGATTTCAAACAATTCGTTGTTAAACCTTGGCTCCTTCTCTCTCCTTCGTTCTCTCTCTCTCTCTCTGTCTCTGTCTCTCTTAGTTACTTAAATTTCGTTCTTGCTTAAGCTACTCCGGTCATTTCATTTTTTTCTTCGTTAGCATTTGAAAACAGTTTAGTGACGTAATAATCCATTGTGTTCTGACTCATTCGTTATTAAACGTGGTCGTTTAGCTTAGCTAGCTTAGGATTAGGTCAGCGTTTTTACTCGTTTATATTAATATGTTAATTCAGTTAGAATAGGGTTAGGGTTTTTGTAATAATTAACTTGTTTGCGATAACTATGTTATAACAATTAATTTTTATTGTTTTATTTGTTTCATTCTATTTGAATAAGATTACTGAATTTGAATAAGTTTGATAATTTTGATTAAATTCTATTTGAATAAAATTGGGATAGTTTAAGTAGCATAAATGATGTCTTTATTTGTTTCTATTCGAAGAAGTTTAACACCGCGCCAAGGGTTTCTGTGCCCCGAAATCGGCTATCCTGTGCCGCACAGAAATAACTACAATCTAAATACTCCCCGAAAGTTAGATGAACTAAACAAAGAACTTCTCCGCTTTTGTCGAGATTGATTTTTCAACCCAGTTTTAACGTCCTTTTTTCTTAACATTTGAAGGGGGATCCCTGGATAAGTGTGGGACCTTTCCATATGGGACTTTTTAAGAGCGGTTACGCCAGCTTGGGTTTATGAACAAGTATATGTGTCGATCATGTTTCGTTGATGATTTTATAATTGAAAATAATGTATATGAAATGGTGTATTAAATACAATTTGTTTTTTAGATCACACATGCCAGTGTTACTCCGAAATGTTCGTGTGTTGGCTGGTTACTTCACTTGGCATTTTCCTCCTTCCATTGTACTTTGAAATGCCTAAATGGTCCTCTTATTTTGTTTATTGACAGGGCTTTTTTTGGTTTTATTTATATTTGAGCTTTATAAATGAGCTTTCGCGAAGGAGTTTTGTATAGATGAGCTTTCGCAAACGTTGTAAAGGTTGCAAACTAGTTTTTGTGATTTTCGATAAAAAAAAAGAAACGGTCAGATTTTACGTGTTGCTCTTTGTATGCTTTAAACTGAAATAAAATATTTACTAATGCTTCAATGTATATTTCCTGACTTCTAAACTTTTTCAAACTTATCTACTTCGAATTTGTTTTCTTTCATTCTTTCAAATTCTTGTACTTGTAAAATTAACTCGCTAATAGGAACTTTTGCGTAAATACGCAAAACAAAGCAACGAAAAGACAAAAGACTTCAATTAGTTTTGAATTAATTTCAATTTTTTGAAGGCCAACCCGTGACCTGCGAGGGGTTTTTAAAACAAGGTGGCCCAAATGGGGTAATCTATTTATGCAATTTTCTTTGTAGCAAAGTGAAGACAAAAAATTGATTTGGGGTGCGATTTAACAATTTACTTTACGGCGAAGTGATGACCTTTTTTTTTTTATTTTAATTTAACTTCAATCCGGGAGGCGTTGAAGCATGGCCCGCGTTAAGATTTATAGTTATAGTTCCCCCCCCCAGAAAAAGATCTCTTAATCATAAGTAACAAGGGTTTGGGCTGAATCATAGAGCAACTATAAATTACACAATGAGAGTGTAAAACATATTAATTGCGCGACAAGGCCCTGTTTCGCCCTTATGGGGCTCATCAGGTGCAAGCAAATACATCTCACAAATCAAAGTATCATTTAAAACAGCAAAATTTAATTATTTAAAACAGCAAAATTTAATTATACAAAATAGTAATTTAATTATACAAAATTTAATTATACAAAAATTGTTCCCCAACGTAATTACTATTTTGTATAATTAAATTTTGCTGTTTTAAATAATTAAATTTTGCTGTTTTAAATGATACTTTGATTTGTGAGATGTATTTGCTTGCACCTGATGAGCCCCATAAGGGCGAAACAGGGCCTTGTCGCGCAATTAATATGTTTTACACTCTCATTGTGTAATTTATAGTTGCTCTATGAAAAAGATCTCTTTTAGTATAACTGATGATTTTTTTTCTCCACTTTCATTCCAAGGTAATATTATAGGTTCGCAAAATTTTTTGTTAAGCCAAAATGACCCTTGGCTCAAAAAAGTTAAACACCCTATTCTACAGCAATGTTTCTCAAATTTTTTGCCCAAAAATAAATTTTTATAAAGTTTAGTAAACTCAAGAGATTATAGAACTTACCGTAGACCGCAAGAAATTTCACATGGCCGACTATTGGTCCAAATATTGTTGAGAATAACTGCCCTAAAGCAACCGAAAAAAAATTACCAAAGTTTCACTTGATTCGATCACCAACTGATTTAGCCAAATCGCTCTCTGATAGCCTCGTTGTCTGCGTTACGATTTGAAAGCAAAAGTAGTAAATTCTTTTGAAGACTATTTTAAAAGAAGATTATAACTGGCAGTGTGAAAATACTTAGACGCGTTTTGAAACAAACGTTTAAGCTTAAACTCCAGGTTTATTCGATTTTTTCTCTTTTAGTATTTTATTTACCAAAGGTTCTCTAAGTTAGTTAATAGTGTGATCGAGCTCTAAGCATACCGATACATAATTTTAAAAGGTTTTTTTTTCCTGAATATTAGGGTTAAAGAATTTTGTTCTGCCAACCGAAAATAGCGACAATTGTCATTATCAGGGATTTGGAGCAGCAGACAATATTTTAAAACTACTTCGGTTTTAAACCAAAGCTTATTGATAGCACTGCTTCAGCTCCGTTTCCGTTACAATTACGGTATTGGTCTAAACGTTTTTAGCCAATTTAGAATTTTCCCTATAAATCAATAAATTTAAATCGATATAATTAGAACATAATTCGAAATATAAGACAAATACTTCTGCTGCAAAATCCAACATAATACAATCAATTTTAGATTAAAATGTTTATTTTTACATAGTCTTAAGCACAGAAGTGTTTACAAATTCGCTGGTACAAAAAAATATTTTTCTGCATTTCAGTTTTTTTCAATGAAATTCATGAAGTCAGAGCGAATGATAAGAATGTAGTGAGAAAGCTTTTACAGGGTATTTCATAAAAAAATGGACACATTTCACAAATAAATCGATACATTTCACAAATAAATGGACACATTTCATAAATAAATGGACACATTTCACAAATAAATGGACACATTCACAAATAAATGGACAGATTTCATAAATAAATCGACAAAAAATAAAAAATTCCAAATTTGAAATTACTAGCTGAAAGACTCAAATTTGCAATTTCAAACAGCTCTGTTTTTACTCTATATAGCCGCTTTACAGTACTTGAAGCAATATTTGTTACGTACTACAAGTAAAACTCGCTCTTTATTTTTGAAAACTTGCTTTTTACGTATTTCGAAAATCTCGCTCTTTATTTTTGAAAAACCTTGTACATAATTGTGATAGTACACCCGTATACTGACTAATTATTTACTGTGCAGTATTAGAGTTAAAAAGCAAAAATTTTAATCCTAAATGTCTAACAACCCAGAGAGAAAGAAACATGTAAATCTAACCCCAAAACTTTTCGAAATGATAAGAAACCATTACAAAACCGAAAAAATTGGAAAGCTTTGTAGTCTTACAGGGCTTTCTAGGTCTAGAATCTATGATCTAATTGATAAAATTAGAGAAATTGGGCCAAGAATGACTTTTAATGATGTGAAAAAGAAGAGAGGGAGAATTAAAATAGATAAAAGTGAATGCTTGACAGACATAAGGCTCGAGGTGGGACGCGATACATGTAACAGCCTTACACAGATTGCCCTCGTCGTCGTCGTCGTCGTCGTCGTTTGAAGGGTATCCACTCCAGGTCAGACACAAACAGGACTGGGGCCGAGGGTTTATCCTTTTACTACCCCAGACTGCTGCACTGCCTGGATCAGACGCTGGCAGTGATGTCATTAAGCCAGCATCGACTTTCGTCATCCAAAACCGTCAGACCTCGTGCTCCATGTGGTGCCCGATGTATAGGACACGCTGTTAGTACATGGTCTGCGGTTTGCGGTTTGATCATCATCTCGCTATGCAGTCTGAGGCACTCGTCATCCTATTGCAGGAGACCCACTGCACTGATGCAGAGAAGTTGGTACTACCAAACTACCAACTAGCTGGGTCTTCTTTAAGCAGGAAGCATGGTCTTGCCACGTTTGTCCACGAGCGACTGAGATACATGCTTTTGGACCAATCTCCACCGACATTGGAGATCGAGTGGTTGTGTGTGGACGTTGATGGCTATAAAATAGTCAACGTCTACAAACCACCGCCAACGCGTTTGCGAACCTTGGATCTCCCAGTGTTTCCTCACCCCTGTCTTTACGCTGGCGATTTTAACTGTCGTCATGCTGACTGGGGTTACGACAACAACAGTCCGGACGGTGAGTGCTTGGCTGGATGGGCAAGTGTTAATTGTCTTGCCTTCCTATATAATGCCAAGGACGCTGCCAGTTTTTATTCCGGCGGCTGGAACACTGGTACTAATCCGGATCTAGCTTTCGCCAGCGTAGGTCCAAACAGTCGCTTACCGGATAGACGTGTCCTTGACAAGTTCCCCAGGTCACAACATCGACCTTCGCTTATTACACCACCAAGGTTTGCTATGGCAGTGCCAAGCATGCCTGTTAAGCGATGGAACTTCCGCAAGGCCAAATGAAGTCACTACATTGCTTTGACAAATAAATTCGCAAAGACTTTGTTGCCGCCTGATACACTTGATGTGGATGCGGCTTACCAGGACTTCTGTAACACCATTAAGAAAGCAGCCAAAAAGACTATCCCACGCGGGTATCGAAATACCTACATTCCGTGTTGGGATGCAGAGTGTGAATCCCTCTACAAAACCTTTCTGCAGTCTCCTCAGGGAGACGACTCAAGCTTGGCTGCTACAGCTCTGCTTGCCAAGCTTGACAGAAAGCGGAGGGATCGATGGTCCGAAGCAGTTCGGAGCATTGATTTCTCACACTCTAGTCGAAAAGCGTGGAGTATTTTGAACAACCTTACTGGTAGGTCACGACACTCTCCTCGTCACTGTCCCGTTTCAGCCGATGCTATTGCATCTCAGCTGGTTAGAAATGGGAAATACGAGGCTGTTGATCACAAGTCATCTCGACTTGTCTTTCAAGAAGTGTCTGACCTTTGGAGGGCCACAACACCAGACGCAGTAAATATCTCTGACAATTTCTCACAGAGAGAATTTGCTGCTGCCCTTCAACATTTAAAACCAGGTAAAGCTCCGGGACCTGACTCCATCTGCCCGGAGCTTATACTCCATGCCGGAGCTGCTTTGAAGTCCTGGTTACGTGACTTCCTTTCTTCCTGTTTGCGCCGACTCAAAATTCCCAAGATCTGGAGAAAAGTGCTTGTGGTCGCGATCCCAAAACCCGGAAAGCCCGTGGGGGACCCAAAGAGTTATCAACCGATATCTCTGCTCTGTGTCCCCTACAAGATCCTCGAGAGGCTTATCTACGCCCGCGTTGAACCATTAATCGATCCACTGCTCCCTAAAGAGCAGGCTGGGTTCCGACGCGGGAAGTCAACCGTAGATCAAGTTGTTCTGCTAACCCAGAACATCGAGGATTCTTTTGAGGCTAAAAAGAAGGCCGGTGCCGTATTTATCGATCTGACAGCTGCATATGACACTGTCTGGCACCGTGGCCTTACCTGCAAGCTGCTGAGACTACTTTCGGATAACCACATGGTCAGAATGATCATGGAGCTTGTCCGAAATCCAAGTTTCACCCTTACCACCGGTGACAGCAAGCAAAGCAGGCTGCGCCGTCTTAAAAACGGCGTTCCTCAGGGATCGGTCTTGGCTCCCCTCCTATTTAACATCTATACGTACGATCTTCCTTCCATGATTTCCAGAAAGTTTGCTTATGCTGATGATTTAGCATTGTTGCACTCTTCTGGAAACTGGAAGGACTTGGAGGGGACATTAAGCCAAGACATGTCCACACTGTCAGCATATCTCCAGACTTGGAGGTTGAAGCTCAGTCACACTAAGACGGTGACGACAGCCTTTCATTTAAACAACCGAGAGGCCGGACGTGACTTAAAGGTCTACAACAACGGTGGACTTTTACCATTCTGTCCAACCCCTACTTACCTTGGGGTAAAACTGGACAGATTACTCACGTTTCGTCACCATTTAGTGGCATTGCGCAAAAAACTATCATCGCGCGTCACACTGCTGAGGCGACTCGTGGGCTCGGGATGGGGTGCTGGTGCTAAAACACTACGCATAGCCACCTTGTCTCTAGTCTACTCAGCAGCTGAGTACTGTGCGACAGTCTGGTGTCGCAGTGCTCACACTCGCCTCATCGACAGTGTCTTGAACGACGCCTTGCGCATAATTACTGGATGCCTGCGTCCCACTCCAACGGACAACCTACCTGTACTCTCAGGCATCCAGCCAGCTGAGCTTCGCCGAATGGGAGCGACACTCTCCTTGGCTTACCGTGGATCTCTGGACCCCGATCATATTTTGCATGGTCTGTTAAGTGGGTCCTCAGATACTGGCCAAGTGAGACTAAGATCCAGACGCCCGTTTGTGCCAGCTGCGCGGAATCTCTTGGACAGATTGCCCTAAAAAATATCTTTGAAAAGGGTGTTTCTATGTCACTGTCATTTGTTAATAGAGCAGTTGCAGCATCGGGCCGAACAAGAAAAAGGACTAACAAACGTCCTAATGTTGTATTAAGTGATGAGCATAGGACAAAGGTGTCAAGATTTGCATCTGAAATGGAAGCATTGTTTGACCACAGAGTTTTATTCTTAGATGAAAGTGGCTTCAACTTGCACACGTCCAATAAATATTGGTATAGTATGCCCGATACATATGCCATTGACTACAACATTGGTAATCGTGGAAAAAATGTGTCGTTATGCTCAATTTTAGCGGCTCGTGGGATCATTTACATTCCGAGACAGTTGTCGGTGCGTTTAGTAATGGAATTGTTTTCAAACAATTTATTATTAATGCACTAGGTTCAAGAAACCTGAAAGAAGGAGATGTTTTATAGTAATATTTTTTAACTTGTTAAGTTTGATTTTTAATTTTATAATTTTAATTTTTTATTTTTTTTTGTCCATTTATTTATGAAATGTGTCCATTTATTTATGAAATGTCTCCATTTATTTGTGAAATGTCTCCATTTTTTAATGAAATACCCTGTAAGACTTAACTGCGTTGGTGCAAACGTGTTGCTGTAGCCTATCTGCTTTCTGTTGTGAAATAGCAGAGTAGAGAGAAATTGCAAATAAGATATATTTGTTCTTTATATGAATAGCAGTCAGCTAATTTTCTAAATCTGCTGCTCAGCTATTAAAAATTATTTATTAAACCAGAGAAAATGTTCCAAGAAAAAATGAAATTGTTATTGTTAGTAAATTTAATACCAAGAATTACAGAACGTATGATATTTTTTTATTATCAACAAGCAAAATTGTGCATTAATCTTCAAATCTGCTTCTTAATTCAAAAGTTTTTACGCCGTTGAAACGTTTTTTTTTTTTTCTTAAAGAAATTTCTTTTTCGGATGCTAGGATAACATTAGTAAACCTAATTTTTTCGGCAATGATGACAGTCTTGCAATCGCACAAGTATTATATTTCAATTCTGAAGTTCAGTCTAACGTAATCCTTAGGAAGAGCTAGACGAAAGCATTAGAGATTTCTAAAATGGTCGTTTTCAGACAACTTATAGCTATTTCAGAAAAACGATTTCCAAACGAGAACTTTAATTTAAGAGCTTTTTTTAAAATCTTATTGCAACGGAAAACGTTTTGATTAAATTCAGTAGTGCATAGATTGCAGCCGAAGTTATATTTCGATTAACTGATTAACCGCTTCCATCTCTGGCTCCGCTTGAACTCTACGCAAATCTCCAGCTCCGAGACTCCGGTTCCAAAGCTTTGGTCATTACTAAATGTAGTAGCTTGTCCTTGAGACCAACGTTTCCTCGGCATATGCGCGCGCACATCAAAGAAGTTGTCCGCACACAAGGTTTCAGAAGTGAAGCTTTTTTTAAATATATATTTTTAGAGGCTTTAGTGACTACGACTTTGAGACGAAAATTGAGAAATCTGAGCCAATAATATAAGTTTTTTTTGCAAAAAAAAGGAAAAGTTTACACAAGAACAAATTCCTGCCTACACACTTAAGTAAAAATTAGAGGAAACATTGCTTATGAGATAAGGCAGCGTGGTCCAACTACGGGCCAGCGGAACAATTTTGTACGAGAACACCCTGATTTTGGGACGAAAATAGGTGTTTTTAGCCGGCTGAGGCCCGCAAACTTGAATAATTTTGAAAAGTGGCCCACAAGAGTGCAGAAGTTGAACCACCCTGAGATAAGGCATTACTGTTTCTATCAACAAATAATCAGTAGAATTTAAGACGTGACGTGACAGCTGGTTGTGTCGCGACCAAATAAACACAAGAAATAAAAATTTTTTTTTATAAAAACCATGTTCACATTGTTTGAAAAAATTTCATTTTTTCATAAACTTTTCTATTTTTCAACCAGACAACAATTGAAAATAGCAGCCATAATGGATTCAGCATTTATTGTCTATAATGGATTCAGAATTTTCAGTATTTATTAAATAAACATTAAAAATTATTATTTAAAAAAAAAAAAACGAACGTTTTCGGCTTACTTCAGCCCTCATCAGGTTTCTACAATTAGTAATATTAATTAACTTTAAATTTACACACACACATAAAAAAATTAAAAATTAACAACAGCAAAAAAACAATGTATATTTTTTAAAAAAGGTTGTACTTTTGACTAACAGGCTAAATTTTAAATCAAAACGAGAGAGAAACTAAATTGATACAAATTAAATTTCAGATTAGTTTCTCTCTCGTTTTGATTTAAAATTTAGCCTGTTAGTCAAAAGTACAACCTTTTTTAAAAAATATACATTGTTTTTTTGCTGTTGTTAATTTTTAATTTTTTTATGTGTGTGTGTAAATTTAAAGTTAATTAATATTACTAATTGTAGAAACCTGATGAGGGCTGAAGTAAGCCGAAAACGTTCGTTTTTTTTTTTTAAATAATAATTTTTAATGTTTATTTAATAAATACTGAAAATTCTGAATCCATTATAGACAATAAATGCTGAATCCATTATGGCTGCTATTTTCAATTGTTGTCTGGTTGAAAAAAACAACCTCTTTGCCGAAACTTTACTTTTCTATTTTTAACTTCGAAAAACTAATCTCATCCTCGAATTCACAAGCAAATTCAACAACTTAGTTCATTTTTTAAAAAATAAATTTAAATTTATTCGAGAAAAATATCTTTCCTGATCGCAACAAAAAATTCAATTCTGAATAATAGTTAGAAAATTATTTAGTTAGTTGTAGAGTAAAACGTTTTACGAAAAGGCTTATTTAGGAAAATAGGAAAGGCGCCTGGGATATTACCTGGAAGAAATAAAATAAACAATAGTCTCCATTTCAAATTGTTAGCAAAAAAACATAACATAAATCCATTGTCCGAAAAATAAATAAAAATGGAGGCTCACATAAGAATTTGTTGATTTATAATCACCAAGCACAATATGAAGATTGCGATATCTTTCACTTTATCTACATTTACACAAAAAATGTCTACTTGAAAAACTAGTTTTAAAGACAAAACGTTAATTATTCTCTTGAAGTGAACGACGATAGTAATAAACATAAACACTTATAAATGCAATAAGAGCAAGGCAGCAACCAATGCCGTAGGAGATGTAGGGGTTCAATCCAAAAATATACGGAAAAAGTCCGATGAAAAGAGCGGCTAGTAAATAACAAAATAAAATTACAAATCTCGTCCATACCCATCCACCTGAAAATAAAATTATATCGTTAACGTTGATTAATTCTTTTATTACATTTTTTGTGTTTATAACAAAGTTCCACTGCGGACCACTTTTTACCCGAAAAACTGCTTTTGCGATCAAGTCTCAAAGGCATTGTTTTGTGAGGTTGGTATTTGCACCGAACTTGTAATATGTTCTTAAAGTTTAGCGCTTTTTAACAGTGGGTCGTAAAGCTTTTTCAGAGGAGCGACGTACTCTTCACTAGGCCATTTATATTTGTAAAATCTAAATTATCATCGGTTACAACGGCTTGCAGTGAAAAGCTTTCTATTTTTTCAAACGCTTGTAAATTTAAGCGAAACCCTTTTTTACACAATGTACATTTAAAAGTTTTTAAATCACAATTTAATCAAAATTTTTTGCTTTGCGCTGTGAAACGAGTTCCGATAATTGAAGCAAAGCAAACAAGACCTCACGGAAAAGCTTGGACATACTTGATGTTAATGCTGAAGTATTTTTGTCAGACAGATTTTTTTAGTAATTGCTTTTTTTTGGAAAGGTTTGATCTGAATGGAGGAATTGACCCGTTTGAAATAATTAAAAAATTTCATACTTGGATTTACTTCCTAAGCTGCTCGAATCATTATTTTTTATTAAGTTTTTAAACCAATTAAACAGTTAAAATAAAGTCAAGGTCCCAAAATGTGGCCGGACTGAGTCGTAGACAGGTGCACCATCACATGTAGCCAGATCAAGGGGGATTAATATGATGCTCATTTTTATGCAGACATTTGTCACAAGTTGGGGATGCCCATTATTGCAACATTGCTTTTGCACAACACAGGTCATTTGTGTTGTACTTTTGCAACTGTGGCAAATCATTCGCAGCACTGCGTCAGATTTGGCCGGACAGGAATCGAACCCGGGCACACATCGTTGAAATTAAAAATCTTAACCACAGGAAATTTTATAACTTCTGTGCAAAATGGGTCAAGAATATTTAACTGCTTCTACTGTCGACGACACGCACAATTCGGAAATAATTCCGTCATTGTATGCGCCAGCGTTGGGTAATGCTAATAAATTAATTTATTACTGAACTAAATAATTGTTTTGAAATACTTAATTCAACTAAGGATATAGCAAAGCAACTCTAAAAAATTAATCTTCAAGTTGTCTGTCTATTCATTGTTAATATAGTCCTGCAAAAACTGTAAAACCACTTTGCGAATTTTCAGTCATACAAAGAAATTTGGGGGTGTTTGTTCAATTTGGTGTTACTGACCTCACAGATTGGGAAAATTCTCCCAAATTTAATAGTTTGAATAGAATATCATGGCAAATTGTTAAGAGTCAAATTTCATAGAGAACCTTTATTAAATATGATGATGACGAATGAAGTAAACACTCACCATTGCAAAAACTTCCGTTCTCTTCATCTCCTATCTGCTGATAATCATTTTTCATTTTAGGGGAAACCGTTCCGTAAATCTGTATTTATACAACGTAAATAGAAATAAGCAACTGAAATTACACAACGCTGGATTATTTCCAAGCCACAAATGCCGCGCTTCTGAATGGACAAATCACAAATGAAAAACGGAGTATTGTGAAAATGCTTCCAGGCTCCGTGCTTTTGTGCCCGGGACCGGTGCCAGGCCTGTTGGGATGGGCTTACCCCGAGCAGCTTGGGTTAAGCTCAACCGCCTGCGGACTGGTGTTGGGCGATTCCATTCGTCCATGGGACATCAAATGGGTTTCGCTCCTTCACCAAATTGCGAATGTGGCGCCTCTGAGCAAACCGCAGACCATGTTCTAACAGCGTGCCTTATATATCGGGCACCACATGGAGCACGAGGTCTGACGGTTTTGGATGACGAAAGTCGATGCTGGCTTAATAACACCAGTGCCAGCATCTGATTCAGGAAGTGCAGCAGTCTGGGGTAGTAAAAGGATAAACCCTCGGCCCCAGTCCTGTTTGTGTCTGACCTGAAGTGGATACCCTTCAAACGACGACAATTTCCAAGCCAACAACTATTTTGTTTAAATATTTTCGTGGTAAAAAGGTGAGCCATAAATATCATTGTGCAGGGGTGGAGAAACTACGACCCGCAGGCCGTATGGGGCTAAAGAATGCCTCAAGCAAATAATTTAAGAAATTATTAAAACTGTATTAAAAATCAAATTACTACAATTATGTAAAAATGCAAATTACACACAAATCCGTGCGTACATACGTGAACAGAAACGCAAAGTGCGAAATCTGAGCACCGAAAAACATGTTACCGACGAATCCGATTAATTGCACAGTCAATTTGCCAAGCTCTTTAACGCATTTTAGTGAATCACGCATTTATTCAAAAGTAGTAAGTAACAAACAAGCAAATAACGCACTGAGACCAATGATCATGAATACTTGATAAAATTATTGATTGTAACCAAATATACAATCTCGTTCATGCTTTTATTTCATACAGGTGGAGTTTTCATAGAAATAATTATGCTAAATGATCTGTCAAATTTTTAGTATTGTTTACAGTTTACATTTCTTTAGCAGTTCAAATTATAAAAGCTCTTGTTTTGATTATTTTATAATTTTTATATTTTGACTTTATTACAGTGCGGCCCTCAAGCTAAAAAGTTTAACCACACCTGACATAATGTTAAGACTTTTTTTCTGTGAACAACAGAATTGCAAATAGCCGCAAAACACTAGTAAAAATAGGAAGTTTTTCCACGAGAATTTGTATCAAATAAGGGCTTCAAAAAAATGAACATTTAATTTAAAAGTTTGATGACACAAAAATACGCATAAAAACGATGTAAAGCAAGTTTAAAACTTATTTCATAGCAACCATATTTGTTTTGTTTCTTTCACTCCAGCAGTGTTTAAACTTTTTTTGATCATGCCCCACCTAATCACTTCTAAAATTCTGATGTCAAGTTATTACTTTGAAACTTCTTTTGATTTTTTCGTTTTTGCCTAAAAAGCTAGTAAGGACTCAAAAAATGAATAAATATAAAAAAAGGTCATCACATTAAAACTACCTCTGATTTTTTGTTATTGCAAAGACTTCACCAAGGGCTTTTGCTCAAGGTCCATTTATGTTTTTCTACCAAAATTGGATCAAAGTGTTCTAAATCTCCATGCCCCACCAAAATTTTGCCATGCCCCACTGGTGGGCCCCACTCCCCACGTTGAGAACAACTGAACTACAGCGATGCATCCTCCGTAATTTTTAATGGAATTTGTCAAAACCCTTTACATAAAAAATTCAAAATAAAACAATTCTTTTATTAAATTTTTGTAATCTTTTGTTGAAACCGTGCCTGTAATCACAAAAGCTACCAGAAGAGCATACTCAAAAATATAACTATAAATTTAAAAAGACATCATTTTTCTCTAATATATATGCTTGCAAACAACAGATTAAGCAAAACACAATTATATATTAAGATAGCTAAAATTAAGTAATGGTGATAATATTTTTTTAACAGTGCAAGATTTTTAAAAAATTTTCTAGCTTAATGTTTTCCAAATCTCAAGTTATTCGTATATTAGTTACTTTCTTCTTTCTTACAAAATAAAAATATTAATAGCAATAGCAATTAATAAAAAACATTAATTACTGAAAATGCAGCAAATGTTTAAATTTACTTCTCAAAAGAATTTTAACGCATTTAATTTGCTGATAAAAAGGAAATTTTAACGCTGAATATCACAATTTAAAATTGATTAAAACTGCAAATTAATGGCCAAGTTATTTTTGCCGCTCAATAGACTGGTACAGAGTATTCTATTGATTATTATAGAAGTACGATATTAGTGATTAGGCGGATTTAAATCTAACGTTGATTATTTAAATACAAATTAAAATCAATTTATTTATTTGTTTAGTGATAATTTTTTAATCATGATATTTTACTTTATTTAAATAAATTTATTGAACAATTTTTCTAATTAAGAGTATTATTTGAAAACTTATTTTCTAGGTTTATTTCATGATCAGTAAATAAATTTGCTAAATGAGTGTTTTTTCCACGAGGCATTTACCGGGGGTCACGGGACATTTACCGGGGGTCACGAGTAGGAGCCTCAGTGGCGACTTTTTATTAATCTTTGTTCATCAATCAGATCGTAAATGTAGACAGGTGGTCACTTGTGCCTGATTCTATTTGTCTTATCCGTAGTCGTAACTTGCTCTTGTCTCGCTAACATAAGAGTTTAACCAGTCACAATTAGCATATTAACAAATATCTATTATTCTGGCGTTACGATCTACTAGATCAGGGTGGTCCGACTTCTTCACTTTTGCGGCCCACTTTTCAAATTTGTTCGAGCTTGCCGGCCTCAAGCGGCTAGAAGTTGTTGGAAATTATCGTGTTCTCTAAAAAAAAGTGCTTCGCTTGGAATCAATCTGTGATCGATCTCTGATTAATATAGTTACTATATTATCAAAAATAGTTCGGCACGCGCAGCTAAACAAAAATTCAAAAACTGGCACACTGCGTTGAAAAGGTTGCCGACCCCTGGCCTACAATCTTCATTAGCCTTTTGGGACAAAAATAAATAAATCAGAGATAGTTTCAAAGTGATGATTTTTTTTTAGTCTTTACTTGTCTATTGGAAAAATATTTGAAGCAGAAGACCACGGGCATTCAGGGGCTCTTGAAAGGGGCCACGAACCAAAAAAGTTTGAGAACCACTGGAATAAATCGTTGGTAAAATAACACTGATGTCAATGCAAAACTTGATGAATATTTTTTTTCACGACCTTTTTGTGACGTTTCCGTTCAGACTGTTTTTTTTTATACTGAAATTGGTTGGCTTTTAATTTGCGTCACTTTAAAATAATCTAAAAAGTTAATTGAAAAACTTTCAAAAAACTCTTTCTAGTTGTAACTGTTTTACGCCCAACTTTCTTGCGCAGTCCGCAGCGTGGTCGAGTTGTTGGAGCGCCGTGATTGTAATCGACATCGTCTAGGTTCAAAACCTGCAGGCGCCATTCTGCTGTGTCCTTGGATACACATTTTACGGCACTTTCTCCTGCTTGGTGGTCTTAGCAAACAATTCTAAATTTCAAGGGGACAACAATATCTTGGCATCTCCGGAAGCAGGTTAGGGTAATTGCTTGCCCTATATATTAGCGTCTCCGTCGCTTTCTTGCGAGTCAGGAAGACAAATGCAGTACAAAGATTAAATAAAAAATAAAAAATCTTCAACTCAATCGAGAAAAAGCAAACCGCTCTTTGCTAAGGCAATTGAAGCACTATATAAGCTTATTATTTTTATCACTTTATTTAGTACCAACTCTCAGCGAATAAAAGAACATTATTTTACCGGAGATTGTATTTTGTTTGTTAATACCGTGTTAAAAAATATTGAACTACTTTTTTTATTAGTAACAAAACATCAACTTCTGACAAAAATGTAACGTCTTTTAAATGACGTCGAAATTGAGACAAATATCTCCACTTCGGACATACAAACAAAAATAAACAATTTGCTTATCAGCGTTTTGAGGTTGTTTTGTCTGGAGATAGCTCAACTCGTAATCTTGTCTCTCAGGCCCTATAAATTTGATAAAATCAAAATGTTTTTTAAGGTTTCAATACATGATCAAATTTACACTAATATTAGTTTTAATAGTTTTTGCTAAGTTTTATAAGTCTAAATAACATTAAAATTTTGGAACAGTCAAATTTTGTTAAAACTGTACCTCATCAAATTTTATACAAAAAAAATCATTTTTGGTTGCACTAGCAAAAATATAAATATTTTGTGTTTACCATTTATACCGGATATTCTAAAACTTTTGGGATGCGACCTTTTAGAGTCACTCAAAGAACTTTTGCCCTCATTTTCTTTATAAGTTCTGAATCAGCGACATAAGATTTAGAATTTTAGATGTTTACAATATTCCATCAACTTTGCGCCTCTCCTGGACACTTTTTAGCGCTTCCCATGCCGGGGTGTGCAATTTTCAGTTTAAGGATCTTTTACTTATATATAGTACAATTTTTTACCAATGGAAAATCAAGTAAAAATATTTTTAGTTTCTTGTCTACTGTATATTTATCTTATTGATTCATTGAAAAGCGTCCTATAAGACATTATACTTAGAGCTACTGTCAAGCAATTACCTCAATCTGGTTTCAGAGATGCCAAGATATTGCTGCTCGGTTGAAATTTTTAGTATAATTTTTTTTTTTAATTAGAAATATGATTAAAATTCGAACCTTCATCAAAACGGCACTTTTAACCACTCAACGACCCTGTTGACTTATTTTTAATTATCCGACAAAATATTTTCTCGTGTAATGGTGAAGTAAATGTGTCTTTTTTATGCGTATTTGTCATAAAACCATTTACAGTCTGATGCAGAGGTTCTTAAACTTTTCAAGACGCGCCCCCTTTCATCTGCAGACAAAACTGGCCTCCTTGATGATACCAACAAACCCCATGCCCTATTATATTAAAGAATCTAACCGCATGGAACAAAAACAGCAATAACTAAATTTTTTAATAAAAGATATGTAACTGTTTTTTGGAAACCAAAAGTTTATATCGTGACTTTTTAGCAGATGACGCACCTCAGATCGGATTCATAATCAAGTTTGTTCATGTATTTAGTTTTTATCTACCTAAGACGAAAAGCTACTTTTGCATGTGTAAATCAATGAAAACGTATGAAGTGTACTTAAAGCTACACCACCTATACTCTGTACTGTATATGTGCACATACTTCCCTCAGAAATCAGTCAGTGGCATAGCTTTAAACTTTTTTGCTTCAGAAAAATCTGCAGGTTTATCTTTATAGCCAAAGTGTTTTGTCTGAAGATGACGCTGCAAATGACTTGGTCACTTTGCGTGATTGCTGAGATTTTCATAGCATATCACGCATTGTAGTATCACTACTATTTACGATGGAATCTATAAAATCATACTTCAAATAATCACTGTCATAATTTCTCTTTTTTTTAATTAATTTATGTCAATGCAATTATTTATTAAGTTTGCAGTTGGTTTCTCGCGCCCCTCCTATAAACCTTTCACATCGCACTAGCGGCGCGCCTCCCAGTTCAAGAACTCTTGGAATAAATTATTTGTTTAAATGTGTGCTGTTTATATAAATTAATTGTTATTTCAAAGAACGCGTTTTAGTTTGAAATTGTGGATTACTGATGTACAACATCAATTTAGATGTTTATCTTACTGTTGACAAAAAAACACAATTTTCGTTTTCTAAACTGATGTAGGTTAAATTGCTGTTTCTGCAATATTTTAATTGAGATTTCTTTGTAAAAACGTTTATAGCAGGCCAAAATTGTTCAGTCAAAATTCAACAAAAATAAAAATAAAAAAAATGGCCCTATCTATCACCTATCATCGTTACTTACGAAGAGAACTCCAGTTTTGCAAGCTCTGCTTTTAGTACTTCGGTCTAATATCTTTGACTTGACACTGCTGTTTCTAAGTTATGCAACACAGCTGCTGCGATTACTCTCTTTTAAACTTTCATTGGAATTTTTTTGGAAAACTTTGAAATGCAATGTCAATAAAACGAAATGAAAGTAAATTTTATTAGTAGGACGATCGATCTATTTATGCGCAGCTTTTTATTGTGTGAGATCAATAGAATTGAATTGAAATGGAAATGGAAAAACAATGTTTCTAATCATTCCTGACAAGCAGATGATAAAAAGATCTTTTAAGCAAAAACCTAACAAGAGAAAAACAACCAGTTTTTCAGTTTGTGGTTTTTATTTGATTATAATTTTTCTTTACACTTCATTGCAATAAAACAAATCTTTTTAAATTGGTTGGATTGAAGAAAATTTTTCGAATGAAACGCTCAATCTATAGCAAAGGTGGGTAAACTTTAAACTGTGAGGCCTGCATTCAAAAGTTGATTTGGTTCGAGGGCCCAATTAGTTTTTACTACGTGGATTTATACCTCAAACTTACTCGATAACCAGAAAAGTATTCACTTTGATTTGTGAGACCACCCTGGAAAGTGAAGACCAAATTAAAAAACACTCGTCTAGATCAAATATACATAATTGTTTGTTTATTGAATCTTGTATGCAAACTATATACGCTTGGTAAATGCTACAAAAAAATTTCACAAGACCTTTTCAATCCCTGCCATTGTCACGTTTCTGTGCCTTTGGAAAATACTTTACTTTTTGCTCTAATCAAGTAGCTTTAAAATTCAATTTTGTCAAAAAAAATTTTTGAAATTTGTTCTCACGTCGATTACTCCGTTTTTTGTTATTGTTAAGTTTTATTATTCGTCGTGGCTTTTTCATTTGGGCTTATTATTTTATGGATGTTTCATTTGCGTTTTTCTCAAAGTCTGAACTGTACTGAAATGTCAGGAAAGCTACAAGCTTTGTAAAACGCTTATTCGGCTTTGCAAATGTTACAGCAAGTTATGCTTGAAGCGGTTGTCATGCATGCTTATGTAAAAATAAATTCCGATAATATTTTTCTTATTTTGACAAGTTTGACGAGCAGTTCGAAATATTTTTTATCAAGCAATTTAATAAAAAATTAGTTTTTAGCGATGTATTGATACATCCGAAAATGGCGATGGTTTGAGAGAGAGAGAGAGAGAGAGAGAGAGAGACACTTTATTTTTACTACGAATAAAAATCGAAAAAACCAAACCAAACGATGAAAAAGAACAATCATTTCAAATAGGCTCTCGCTTTTTTACCGAATTGCGAGTGCGGCGTCATTGAATAAACCGCAGACGACGTTCTAATAGCATGCCCCATACATCGGGCACCACATGGAGCACGAGGTCTGACGGTTTTATCTGAGGTCTGGCTTAACATCACTGCCAGCATTTGATCCGATCAGTACAGCAGCCTGGAGTAGTAAAAGTATAAACCCTTGGCACCAGTCCTGTTTGTGTCTGACCTGGAGTGGATGCCCTTTCAAACAACGACAACGACGATGACGAATCATTTCAAAGCTTATAATAACTGAGAAAAACCATGATTATTATAAAGAGAAGCAATGCACAAAACACAAACATAGCAAGAAGAAATAAGCGAGGTCATTTAAGAGAAAAAAGAAGCAAGTTTTTTTTTTTTTTAAAGAAATTTAATACATTAATTCAATTCAATTCAATTCGATTCGATTTTATTTGCAATCAAGGTATTACATTTTGAAGTTCTTATTGAAAAAGTGATTGCGAAATAGGAAACAGCGGCTAAGCGATACACGTTATTACAGGCACAACGTCAATTGTGAGTGGTCGCCGTACTTTTCTTCCTTTAAATTTAAAAGTTCCTATAAGTTCTATAAAAATTTCTATATAATTCTATATAAAAATTCTATTTTAAAATAAAAGTTCCTATAAAATTAAACTTGTAAACTCAGTAAATGCTTTTTATAATTTTTTTTATGAAACCCACAACATAACCTTGAGTTCAGCATCGATTTGACCCCATAATATAGAACTTTTATAAGACTTTTACCAAAAATTTTAGTAAGGTATAAAATACATAAAAAGTTTTGTATTTTTTTATTGTAATCATGAAATTCAGCTAATGTACTACACAAAGCGTAAAATTTTTAAGGCAATTTACTATGATATAGTTGATACATAAATTTAGTTAATTGTAATAAATGTACGAGTATGTCTTCCAGTTGTAAAAATTGGGTGTTTAAAGAGTCAATATTGGGGTGAATTTACAGTCGTGGCCAAAAGTTTAGGACCACCATGCAGAAATTAATATTTTTGCTCCTAAGCCCGTTGATTGCAACAGAAATCAAATTGATTGCATCAGATTGCGTCATTCATCTGCTAGTCGATTGTAATCACTTTTTTCTTCTCTCTCAAGCAGAAAGCACCATCTTGTGAGTGATTTTTGCTTGTTTTGAGTTTTAGAAAACCCACAAAAATGGGTAAAAAATTGTCACTTTCTGATGTTCAGCGTGCTTAAATCGTGGCTCTTTACGAGGAAGGATATTCTGAACGTTCAATTAGTGAACGAATAAAGAAAAATAAGAATGCAGTTCACAATGCAGTCGTGAAATTTAAGAAAACAGAGACTTATTCAGATGCCAAACGGTCTGGTTGTCCACGAAAAAGCACGCCAAGGGTTGAACACATCATTAGGAGGACAGCAGTTCGGTCTTCAATGAGTTCCGCAAGCAAGATACGGTCCGTACTGCTTGCAAAAGGTGCGGACATTAGTCGGAGAACCGTAAATCGGCGTCTGGTTATCGATTTTGGTTTGAAAGCCCGTAAACCTGCGAAGAAACCCAGGTTAACACCAGCCATGAAAGCTAAGCGTTTGGGCTTTGCTAAAAAGCACGAGAAATGGACGATTCAACAGTGGCAGCAAGTGTTTTTTTCTGATGAATCAACAGTACCGGCATAGCAGTTCACTACGTGCAAGCGCTGCGTCCGTAGACCCACCGGAATGCGATTTCATGAACAGTACATCACGCACACAATGAAACATCCCCCAAGTATCATGATTTGGGGTGGAATGTCCGTAAACGGAACGGCCGGACTGTTTTTCCTAACACCAGGAACGACCATGAATGGCCAAAAATACGTTGATTTGCTGAAGAACAAGTTGGAACTGCACATGGCCATTCATAAATGCAAGATTTTTATGCAGGTGGTGCACCATGTCACCGCTCCAAAATTGTTACTCAGTTCTTGAAGTCGAAAAAAATTCAAATCCTGGATTGGCCCAGAAACAGTCCAGATTTGAACCCTATCGAGAATTTATGGACTGTTTTGAAGGACAAAGTGTCTGAGAAACAACCAACTAATACTAAGGAACTGGAAGAAGCAATCAAAGCAGTCTGGGTGCTTGAATTATCAGCTGAATACTGCCGAAGTCTGGTGGAAAGCATGCCAAAACGTTTGGAGGTTGTAATTAAAGCCAAAGGAGGACCAACAAAATACTGACTTTTTTGAAAATTCTGTGTCGAACGTATGTGATTCATATGTGGAAACGCCCTGTCATTTGTGATATTCAATAATAAACCGAATTCATGTGTTTATTAACGATTAAATGTCCAACTTGTTGTCTAAATCGAATTTCGAGAGGTGGTCCTAAACTTTTGGCCATGACTGTACTGCAACATAAAATAATTCTCAAAATTTTATTTGATTTAATTTTAACAACTTCAAGAGATTTAAGTTGTTCCCCAAACAATAATCTCATATTGCATCTTGCTGTAAACTAATGTGTAATATAGCATACAAAGGGTTTCAAGAACAACATAACAAAGCAATCTGTAAAAGAGGCCAGCATATCTAGAGAGCTGTAGGGTTAATTGTGTAATGTAGGATGACTTATAAGTTTCATCAATCGATATTCCGAGGTATTTAATAGTTTCAATTCGTTTGAGAGCTATATTATTTAATTTAAATTAAAGCTTGTATTAATAGATTTGTTGGAGTATTTGTTAATAACCACAAAATTTGTTGTAAGGTTATTCAATGATAATTTATTTTGGCGAAGCCATGCATTTATTTTTTAAGTTTTAAGTTAGATTTTGTTTGCAAAGATTCAATGCTTCTATCAGATATCATCAAAAGAGTATCATTTCCAAATAATCAGGTATCAAAATTAAAGGCCGTAAGCAAATCGTTAATATACAACAAAAACAAAAAGGACCTAAACAAGATCCTTGAGGAACACCACATATGACTTTTAGGTTGTCGAACATCGTATTCTTGATATTAGTACATATTGAAAGCCATAAAAAAAAGCTTTTAAAACGCTTTATAGGTTTTCCTCTGATGCCGAAATTCATAGACATTTGTGTAAAAGCAAGTCATAGTCAATAGTATCAAATGCTTTTGATGAATCAAGGAAAATACAACAGATATATAAATATATAAATTATTATCAATAGTATTGGATAAAGAATCATATATTGAACTGAGATAACAAAATTAGTGGAAGAGTTTTTTTCTAAATCCGAATTGATTATTGCTCAAGAAATTTTTCTCAGTGAGAAATTTGTACAATCGGTTGTAGATGAGTTTTTTTAATATTTTATCAAATTGCGATAAAAATGAATGTTCCGATGTTAAAAAGTTTTTGAATTTTTTTTGTTACTTCCACAATTTTTAGTTTTCTAAATTTTGGAAAGCTTTTTGAAATTTTGTAGAAATTTATTCGGTAACTTATTACGTTATTTAATCGTCTACCTTTTTTGGCGCCTGTAAAGAAGGCCTCGCCAATAACACAATCGCGGTGTCTACTGAACGATAAAATTCTTAATCTTCTTGCTGGATCTGACCTTCGAACCAGCGACAGCAAAAATATAGTCTAGCTAAATCACAGCTCAGACTACCACAATATCTTCTTTATTAAGAAATATGCTCCAATCCACTTAGGAGCCCGAATAGTATAAATCCACAGCAAATAAATTCAGTAACTTAATTCTTCACAATCACGTAGACAACCAAAGACTTGCGTTCAAAAACTATGACTTCACACAGTTAACAATTTTCCAATTTTAAGTTACCACAACGAGACATCGAATTACTAATAATGCTTTTCAGCGAATCTTATTTATACCAATCGGTAAGATTACTCGAATGTTCTGAAATTATCTCAATGAAGCCAATCACATTGCGTCACATGCAAAAACAAGTCAAGCGGAAATCCAGAATGTTCTCAATAAAGCGAAATTATGCAGTGTTGCCATATTTTTATAACTAAATGTAAAATATTTAAATTACTTATAAAACTGTTATTTCTTCGGCTATTTGAGCCGGACCAAAGCGAAATCAAAGAGATTTTTTATGAGATTGTGAATCTACATAATTTGGGCGATTTTTAGGAACGGAACAATGAGATATGGCAATATTTCGTTGATTTACAAGGATACCTTTTTTTACATATGGGCATAATTTTAGCAATTTTTAAACTACTTAGAAAGACTCCCGTGCTAGAGTAAATGTTATATATATTGCTCAGTATCGGAGAATAATAAATTTACCATATTTAAGAAATTTTGCGTCAACATCCAAAAACCTGTAGGCTTTGGGAATTTTAAGCAAAGAAATGATCGTTTCAAGCTCTCTTGAAATAGTTGTACAGAGAAAAAAATAAATTTTTAACGTTTGTGGATGAGGGAATAGACTGAGATTTTTGACTTCAATTGATAGGTTTAATTTCATTGGCCATTTTTTTCCTATTATAGCAAAAAAACTGTGTAGCTGATTTGAAATGTCAAAATCATTTAATAAGACTTACCATTACTATTGTGCAACCTCCTGGGAAGATAATGTAGTTTAGTTTTGATGTTACCTAAATAATGTATGATCTTTTATAGTTTATTGCTAACGTTTTCATCTAGTACTAAATCATTATAATAATTACGTTTAGCCCTTTCAATTATCCGATGTAGCACATCACAATAACATTTATATTCAAATTTTTTTAAATCATAATGTCTGATAATATTTTTGAATAATCTGCTTTTATATCTATTTGATTTAATTCAGGATTTCCCAAACTTTTAGTTCATCGGTACCCTTTGGACACTATAGCAGGTTTGCACGTACCCCCAAAATTTTGTGACGTTTTTCTAAAAAAAACAACTTTCAGTTAGGATAAGCCACTAATTTTCCCCCTATTCCTGTCCTAAATCAAGGTGAACTCTAAAAAAAGGTCTTCACTATGAATCAGATACAAATGTTCCCAATTTATGCCGAAAATCAAGGTGATCTCTAAAAAGAAAAAAAGTCTTTACTTTACAGCAGCCAGATAATTTCCCCATTTAAACCCGAATTCACAGTGATCTGTAAAAAAAAGTCTTCCCTCTTAATTGCCCTGTTTGAAGTAATTACAATCGACCGGATTCAAAAATTCTAGACATTTGAGTCTATTATTTCTTCCGGACACGGAATTTAACTTAAATAAAGACATTTTGTCACATAATTATGTACCCATAGGGAAGCCTAAATGTACCCCAGTTTGGCAACCCCGATTTAAACAAACCAGCTGTAACCCAAGGTTTTAACTCTTATTTTTTACCTCTACTAGCTTTTTTACTGTGTCATGTTTATTTACTGTACTTAAAAATGAATTAATAAATTGATCAAAAATTTTATGAGCTGACATTTTGTCAGACATCAAGATCATTATTAAATTTATTAATAACAAAATTTGTCATATCACGAATAAATGTGATGTCATTGATATTTTTACCATAACAAATTTAGATAGATGATACGAAATACTACAATACATAATTCAAAAGGTCATTAATGTTGCATATGTTATTAAAATAAATAGAAGTTTTTGAATTTCTACATATTTTAGTTGGTTGTCAAATGAAACGTTTTACAGAGCAGCTAAGGAGGTCATTTGCATAATTTTTATTTTGATTGTTGTTTTCAATTTGAAACAAATCCAAGTTAAATTTGACAGTCTAATAGAGTTCAAGAATTGAATCAAGTTCTCTCCTAATTGAACCGGATGACGATAGATGAATCCTATGAAACGCTTGCTGTTAGATTAAGTTTGTTAATTATTTCATTTTCAATATTGTTTTTGCTGTAAATTTCTAACACCTCCACCACTTGTTTTATTGTCACTATGCATAAAATTATAACCGTTTAATATTCACATAGTTTTTATTTTGTTTAAGTTTAGTCCCGATTATGACCATTACGTCAGGGTATGATGTAAGCTTAAAGAAATAGGAGATAATTCATCAACATTTTTCGGCAAAATTCTTGCATTAACATGAAATAAAAACAACGAAATAGTCTTGTTTTTAGAAAGAAAAATGTTATTAAAGGATGCAGAATCGCTATAATTACTAGAACCATGATTTATTGCTATCATCATAACTTTAGTTCAACTATTTTTAATGTTGTATTTGAGAGTTTTGTGCTGTAAATTTACAAGCTAACTTCATCATTGCCTTTGATACTGTAATTAGTTTTACACTTTTCTCACAAAGCACACGATAAATGAGGCCATCGGAGCACATTGCATCAATTTTTGAATAGCAAACTTTACAGTTTCTTTGAGGTATTAAAAAGAGAGTATTTAAACAGATTTGAAGCTTTATAAAACACCATTTTTTTAGTTTGTCAATGAATTGAGAGAATAGGTTTGTAGGAAATACATTAAAATGCTAGAAATAATAGTCTTTAATAATTAATTACAATTACAAAAATGGTATCAAATTTAGCAAACAACATTAGTCAAAAACTGCAAAATTGTGTTACGATGGCTTCTAATAAAAAAGGCGCATTGCTTTGGCATAAAAAGTGTCAAAACTGTTAAGATTTTTATTTGGCCCAAAATTTCACTTTTCCCATTTCAACGGGACTAAAAGAATTGTAGCAATTTGTTTTAATAACAGCTGTAACTAATGTAAACTCTGTATTTGCAAGAAGACTTTTCGAAATGTAACTTTTTTTAAAAAAAACTTTTATTTCAGATTAAGTATTGCAAAAAGTTTCGTAACAATCAAAATAAAGAATTGCACAGCCTTTTACCAGAATGTTACCACGGTTACCAGTCGACATGCCGCTGAAAAAAGAACGCAGGAAGTACAAAAGTAAACAAAAACCAAATAATAAATAAAAAAACGAAATCGCTTCCATAGATTTGGGAGCACATAGCCATAATTATTACTGTCACAATAAATGCTATAAGCACAAAAAAATTTCCAACTGCAAAATAAATACAAGATATTAGAATTACATTTGGACTTTTGAAACACATAATCAAGGTTACCATGTTGTGCTTATTTCCAAGATTTTTGCTCATTTTTATGAGCATTGTCTTAGATAATTTTAATGTGCTTTTTTCTAATGAACATGCTTATTTTAGAATTTAATGCCTACTTGTGCTTATTTTTTTACTAATTTTGGTTTAGTTTTCTACAAAATTTTTAGAAAACGCCCTTATTGCATGGTTTTCACACTATGTCCAAGAAAAAGCGGTCGTTTTTTGAATAAAGACCAATATCTTTTTGGGACAAAAATGAAGGTTTTGGGACACTGATTAAAAGTGATGACTTTTTATTGGGAAGACGAAAATGTAGATTTGGCTGTGCTTATTTTTTTGATTCTTTCATATGGTAACTCTGCGTATAACACTTAAATAATTCCTAGCTTTTCTTATACCACAACATTTTAGCGACAAGATTATTTGAAATGCCAGTCAAAAAGCTTTACGAACCTGAGGAAAGGAAAATTTTTGAAATGATTTTTTTTACATAAATTCTTCTCATACAAAAATCACCATGTTAAATCGTTAACTTGGAAAGCTTAGGCACTATTTTCGTCATATCTAATCTCACAATTTAATTTTTATATACTCGCATAGTAAATGGTGCAAAAGTATTGGAAGTTGTTATTTACCAAGGGTCGCGAACCGGCGATTCATGGAACAAATTTACTAGTTGAAGAACTTAAATCGGTCCCAGCTCAACTGCCTTGCGGTTAATTCTATGATAAATATTCTAAGCTATTTTAAAAGAAAAGACTTTTTTTATTTTTTTCAAGCTTTATATCTCGAACGTTAAAAAAAATAGAAACGAAATGTTATGTTCTTGTTCATTTTCAAAGTGAAGATTTTTTTCTATAAATTCGCAATAGTGATCCTTAGAAAAAAACAAATTATAAATTTATTGGTCCATGAAGTTCTTTAGGTTGGCAGCCACTATTGTATACAATCTAAATAGCTAAAAAAGTTGGAATTTTAAAGATATTAACTCTATATATTTTTCAATGGGGTTTCCAAATGTTTTAATAGTTCAACTTGATCCAATCAAGGCGCACAAGTTGTTTCAGAACATTTAAAAAAATATTCTCAATTCAGGGTTTAACTTGGACCTCTCAGCTATAAAAAAATAAACAGTCGGCTGTAACACAGGCCGTTCTCAAAACCATGAATAATGTAGGTAATTCCCGCACTTATTATTGCATGTTAAGTCAGGCCTGCGTTAAAGTTGGACCTTATAATAGCGTATCCAGGTCTAAATAAGCCTAACTTTCCGACACGACATGTTTTCAAAGAAACAAAAGTTCTATGTTTACTCACAAGCTGTCATGTATCCTCCATGACGTTCGTTTTCTTCTCGTTCGAATCTTTGTACCATCCAAAGTTCGTTTGATAAATTCAATCCCATATGGAAAGTTTTGCAGAAAGAAAAGCTAAATGATTAAAATTCGTTGAACGAAAAACAACTGAAAAAAAAATAAATTTTTTTTCTGGGGAATTCATTCAACAAAACAATGAATAAAGAAAAATCAATAAGCGATGACATTCAAGTGGCAACACGTGCCACAATGTGAAAAAAAAGAGAAAATAAAATCGGATTAGTTCATAAACAATAACCAATGCCGATTGCATAAATTATGTAAACTATTTTTACAATGTATTCATCTTCGTATTATCTACCAAAGGCAACAAACTTTTTTTAGAATCAATAACAGAGCCACAATCTATGGTTACAGTTACAGAAAATATCTATAATCCTGACCATGCTGTGCAAGCAAATGTTTTCGATGTATTTATTCTATTACATTTCTATACTTTTTCTTCCGACTCACAGGAAAATGTCGACAGCCCTCAAGCGATCACCCAACCTGCTTTCGGAAATGTCAAGTTATTGCTCTCCGATTGTAAGTTGTTTTTATTTTTTTTTAGTTTCATTTTAAGATAAGAGTTAAATTTAGTGCTGCTTGCCAAGACCCCCCCAAGCAGGATAATGCTGGTAAGCGCCTTTTCTCAGAACACGTCAGAATTGTGCAAGGAAATTTTGAACCGCTCCCGTGTCGTGTCGATCGCGTGCGCCATCGATACGACGCTTTTAACCACTCGAGCGCGCTGCAACGTATTCCGTTTAAATTAGGATATATGTCCCGACTTGAGCTGGGGCCTTTTAATCCTTGTTTTTCTCAATAGTTAAATTGTATGAAGGATTAGAAATTACTTTTGTATCACACTGGCCTATAAATACTTTTGTATGTAGATTTTTATTTTATCTATCATTATTTTTTATTTTAATTTTATTTATTATTTTTTATTTTTATCTATTATCTAGATTTTTAATTGTTTGTAAATATACAAAACAAATTAAAATTATAAAAACTTCATATTGTTATTTAAAAACAATTGTCAAGTAGTTAAAGCGCTGTGATTGCGATCGACATGGTCTTGGTTCAAAACCTACCAGCGCCATTCTGTTGGGTCCTTGAAAAAGACATTTAACGGCACTTTCACCTGCTTGACGTTCTTGGAAAGCAGTTTCAAACTTCAGTCATATTTTTATAAAAAACTAAAAACCAAAATAAAAAATTTCAACAAGATTAGCAATATTTTGCTATCTCCGAAAAGCAGGTCGGGGTAATTGTTTGCCCGATTTACAGCGCCTCCGTCGCTTTTCTGCGAGTCAGGAATATAAATATACAAATAAAATGCAAATTGAATTCCTTTTTTTTAGGGTTCATAAATCACTATTAAGTGAAGTCTAAAGTTTTATAGAATTTAACCGAAAGGAAAAGACTAGGTTGTCGAGAAATAGCCCAACGTTAAAAGCATATGGTAAATAAAACTAAATAAAAAAATAGCTATACAACACCAAATTCAAATCATGAAATCGGAAATATTGTACTTCTATAAATACAAAATGTAGATAAACTTTTTTGTTTTTTTTCGGTGTAAAGGGTGTTTTAACATTTTAATTTACAGGTACAAGTTCACATCTGCTTTAAGTTTTAATTGGCGCAGATAAATCTAACTTTAAATACAATATCTTCATAAGTAATTCTGTGTTTAACTTTTCATTGTTTATTGAAAACACTTTTAGGCTTGCTTCTGTTTTGAACAAATAACTTAATAACAATTTTCATTTATCAACAACAAATACTGAAGAGTCAAAGTAATTCTTCGACTGCTTTTTTTTTATAAAAATCAAAAGCACTGTTTGAAAACCGAAGCTAAAAAATTATTTTGAATTTCTTTGATTTGCACTTGAAGCAATATGGTATCTGATTGATTACTTTGTGTTCAATCTAAATACATAGACTTTTAGTTCAAAACTTAAATAATCTTTTGGTTAATCTAGAGCTGGCCCATTACGTTCTTTTATTTTTCTGTAAATTTTTCTGTATTAAAATATTTTCTGTACAACAAAAAATTTACTCAAATATTTTCGACCGAGATACAACCAAGAACACACCAACAAACTCAACAACATTGTCAAATTACGTGGTAAAAGTCGGACTATCAAACTCTCTATAGCCTTTTTTTAAGGCTTGTTTGTCGTATAAAGTTTGTCGGAAATTCTTATCTCATCGCATTGAAAAATCAAGAGCCAGGCATACTCCCAACATCGAGCTTGCCTTTCCCAATGACGAAATAGAGAGCAATCATCTAAAACCTCATTTCTATTTCTCGTCGAACTTAAATTGAAGCGAAAAGTTTCTTGACGTATTTCAATTTTACATCAGGTTCTGCAAACTGTTGTCACAAATTCATAAACGCAAACAAAAAGAAATTGGAAACAAGCATTTCAACAGTATCGAATGGATGCGACAACAACAATTTGGAAATTCTGTTTCTGCTTCTGATTTTGGTAATATTTATAACTCGTCGTCGTCGTTTGAAGGGTATCCACTCCAGGTCAGACACAAGCAGGACTGGGGCCGAGGGTTTATCCTTTTACTATCCTGGACTGCTGCACTGTCTGGATCAGATGTTGCCAGTGATGTTATTTAGCCAGCATCGAGTTTCGTCATCCAAAACCGTCAGACCTTGTGCTCCATGTGGTGTCCGATGTATAGGGCACGCTGTTAGTACATGGTCTGCAGTTTGCTCAGAGGTGCCACACTTGCAATTCGGTGAAGGAGCGAGACCCCATTTGTGCATGGACGAAAGGAATCGCCCAACACCAGTCCACAGGCGGTTGAGCTTAACCCAAGCTGCTCGGGGTAAGCCCATCCCAACCGGCCTGGCACCGGTCTCGGGCACAAAGCACAAAGCCTGGAAGCACATTCACAGTACTCCGTTTTTCATTTGTGATTTGTCCATTCAGAGGCGCGGATGCCAAGTCTGGTAAGGTGGTTCAAAAGATTCCGCGCAGCTGTCACAAACGGGCGTCTGGATTTTAATCTCACTTGGCTAGTATCTGATGACCCACTTAAAAGACCATACAAGATATGATCGGAGTCCAAGATTCACGGTGAGCCAAGGAGAGTGAGTCGGCGAAGATCGGCGAAGCTCTCCCAGTCGGCGAAGCTCAGCTGGATGGATGCCTGAGAGTACAGGTAGGTGGTCCGTTGGTGTGGGACGCAGGCATCCAGTGATTATACGCAAGGCGTCGTTCAAGACACTGTCTATGAGACAAGTGTGAGCACTGCGACGTCAGACTGGTGCACAGTACTCAGCTGTTGAGTAGACTAGAGACAAGGTGGATATGCGTAGTGTTTTATTAGCACCAGTACCCCATACCGAGCCCACGAGTCGCCTCAGCAGTGTGACGTGCGAGGATAGTTTTGTGCGCAATGCCACTAAATGGTGACGAAACGTGAGCGATCTGTCCAGTTTTACCCCAAGATAAGTAGTGGTTGAACAGAACGGTAAAAGTCTACCGTTGTTGTAGACCTTTAGCTCACGTTTGGCCTCTCGATTATTCAAGTGAAAGGCTGCCGTCACCGTCTTAATGTGACTGAGCTTCAATCTCCAAGTCTGGAGATACGCTGAAAGTGTAGACATGTCTTGGTTTAAAGTCCCCTCCCAGTCCTTCCAGTTTCCAGAAGAGTGCAACAATGCTAAATTATCAGCATTTCTGGAAATCATGGACGGCAGATCGTACTTATAGATGTTAAATAGGAGGGGAGCCAAGACCGATTTAAGACGGCGTAGCCTGCTTTGCTTGCTGTCACCGGTGGTAAGGGTGAAACTTCGATTTCGGACAAGCTCCATAATCATTCTGACCATGTGCTTATCCGGAAGAAGTCTCAGCAGCTTGCAGGTAAAGCCACAGTGCCAGACAGTGTCATAAGCAACTGTCGGATTGACAAATACGGCACCGGTCTTCTTTTTAGCTTCGAAAGAATCCTCGATGTTCTGGGTTAGCAGAACAACTTGACCTACGGTTGACTTTCCGCGTCGGAACACAGCCTACTCTTTAAGGAGCAGTGGATCGATTAATGATTCAACGCGGGCGTAGATAAGCCTATCGAGGATCTTGTAGGGAACACAGAGCAGAGATATCGGTCGATAACTCTTTGGGACCCCGACGGGCTTTGTTGGTTTTTGGATCGCGACCACAAACACTTTTCTCCAGATCTTGGGAATTTTGAGTCGGCGCAAACAGGAAGAAAGGAAGTCACGCAACCACGACTTCAAAGCAGCTCCGGCTTGGAGTATAAGCTCCGAGCAGATGGAATCAGGTCCCGGAGCTATACCCGGTTTTAAATGTTGGAGGGGAGCCGCAAATTCTCTCTGTGAAAAATTGTCAGTGATATTTACTGCGTCTGGTGTTGTGGCCCTGCAAAGGTCAGACACTTCTAGAGAGAAAAGTCGAGATGACTTGCGGTCAACAGCCTCGTATTTTCCATTTCTAACCAGCTGGGATGCAATAGCATCGGCTGAAACGGGACAGTGACGAGGAGAGTGTCGTGACCTACCAGTAAGGTTGTTCAAAATACTCCACGCTTTTCGACTAGAGTGTGAGAAATCAATGCTCAGAACAACGCCTCGGACCATCAATCCCTCCGCTTCCTGTCGAGCTTGGCAAGCAGAGCTGTAGCAGTCAAACTTGAGTCATCTCCCTGAGGAGAGTACAGGAAAGGTTTATAGAGGGATTCACACTTTGCATACCAACGCAGAATATAATTCTTTCGATACCCGCGTGGGATAGTCTTTTTGGCTGCTTTCTTAATGGTGTTACAGAAGTCCTGGTAAGCCGCATCCACATCAAGTGAATCAGGCGACAACAAAGTCTTTGCGAATTTATTCGTCAAAGCAATGTAGTGACTCCATTTGGCTTTACGGAAGTTCCATCGCTTAACAGGCATGCTTGACACTGCCATAGCAAACCTTGGTGGTGTAATAAGCGAAAGTCGATGTTGTGACCTGGGGAACTTGTCAAGGACACGTCTATCCGGTAAGAGACTGTTTGGACCTACGCTAGCGAAAGCTAGATCTGTATTGGTGCCAGTGTTCCAGCTGCAGGAATAAAAACTGGCAGCGTCATTGGCACCAATACAGATCTAGCTTTCGCTAGCGTAGGTTCAAACTTCCCGGATAGACGTGTCCTTGACAAGTTCCCCAGGTCACAACATCGACTGACGACAGTTAAAATCGCCAGCTTAATGACAGGGGTGAGGAACTGGGAGATCCAGGTATCGCAATCGCGTTTGCGGTGGTTTGTAGACGTTGACTATTTTATAGCCATTATGTGACAGCAAGGTGAAAGCAGCTGAACTACTTGCTTCACCTTGAAGACCTCGTAGAAAAAATTGGCAAAGGTTTTGGACTCCACATCCCAACACCGTCAGTAGTTGTTTCTGGACCGCATGGAATTGACAACTTTGCTGCTGCAAAGACGGTATTACAAAAGTCCTGGTTAGCCTCATCAATAGAGCCAGAGTGAGAAGGTGGTAATTTCTGAGATAGCTGGTTTGTGATGAGGCCGTAAAGTTTCCAGTTGGCCTCGCAAAAATTCTAACGCTTATTCGGCCCACTTGGGACTGGGGTGAGGTTTTTCGAGGCCGCAATTAGCAATGGTTGATGTTGGGACCTAGGAAACTTCTCTAATGTACATCTGTCCAGTTCGGAGTTGTTTAAATCCTCACTCGCAAAAACCCGATGGAGATTGGCTCCAGTGTTCCAGCGACCAGAGAACAAACTAGGACCGTCTTTAGGTTTACACAAAACGAGAAGATTTCCCTTGGTTGCCCAGTCAGTCAGACATTTTACATCTGGGTTGGTGTAATTATAAGTTTTGTACCCAAGCATTTAAATTTTGAATCGCCAGATAAAAGTTGGTTCATTTTCCCAATATAGTCACAATGGTTGAGCGTAACCACACCTTTTTGCTTGATATGAATGGGTGGAAGGCAGAAGTTAAGCCCATGAACAAAAAGAAGATTTTCGACTTCAGAAAGACTATAATTAGATAAGTTATAAATATGTAATAAAAGATAGACTACAATTAGATAAGTAATAAAAGATAAGTAATAAATAGTTATAAATATATATGGCCCAGATGGTAGGTGCTTTCTCGCAGCCTGGGCCGTGAGTAAGTCTGTTTATTGATGTTAAAGATGACAGAACAAAACCAAACCTACCAAAATGGAAGTGTATCCACCCATTCCGATGTTCAGTGTGGGTCTGCTGGTCGGCAAACGTCCTTCTCAGGACTGGGCAATGCCAGGATAAAATTGCCCTTTTCAAGGCACATTGCCAACAAGTTCCGAAGACCCATTATTTTTCAGCTGAACATCGAAGGCCTCACTGCAAGCAAGATGAACGTTCTTCATCACCTCGCTATGCAATCTGAAGCACTCGTCATCCCACTGCAGGAGGCCCATTGCACTGATGCAGAGAAGTATAACCACCGCCAACGCGATTGCCATCCCTAGATCTCCCAGTTTCCTCACCCCTGTCATTAAGCTGGCGATTTTAACTGTCGTCATGCTGACTGAGGTTACAATGACAACAGCCCGGACGGTGAGTGCTTGGCTGGCTGGGCAAGTATTAATTGTCTTGCCCTCCTATATAATGCCAATGACGCTGGCAGTTTTTATTCCTGCAGCTGGAACACTGGCACCAATACAGATCTAGCTTTCGCTAGCGTAGGTCCAAACAGTCTCTTTCCGGATAGACGTGTCCTTGACAAGTTCCCCAGGTCACAACATCGACTTTCGCTTATTACACCACCAAGGTTTGCTATGGCAGTGTCAAGCATGCCTGTTAAGCGATGGAACTTCCATAAGGCCAAATGGAGTCACTACATTGCTTTGACGAATAAATTCGCAAAGACTTTGTTGTCGCCTGATTCATTTGATGTGGATGCGGCTTACCAGGACTTCTGTAACACCATTAAGAAAGCAGCCAAAAAGACTATCCCACGCGGGTATCGAAATAACTATATTCCTGGTTGGTATGCAAAGTGTGAATCCTGTAACATCGCAATTCGCTTTGTCGGCAATCCGTAATTTTAAATAACTCGCTTTGTTTTAGCGACGTTTTACGTAAAACGGTCGCCTAGTAAACGGTTCGTTGATTTCTAAGACAAAGGAATTAACTGCAACCAGTGAAAGTTATAGACAATGTGTACGAACAGTAAAGTTTTGACGAAGATTGTGTTGAATTGAGTATATATTGTAGCGTCAAATATTTAGAGTATAAAGAATTGCCAATGAAGAAAATTCAGGTGAAATTTTATTATAATGAAGTTGAATGTTTATTTTAATAATTTTAGCTGTTAATTAATTCGGTACAGATACAGTATTTAAAATTAAACTGTAATTAAATTAAATTCTAATTTCACTATGTCGTTTAATTTTGTAAATCTACTTTACTGGTTCATGGTGTGCACTAGTTGGTTTGTCGCTATTTCATATACTGTTAATTTGGTAATTGTTTGTTGTTGTTGTTTTATTCTAAATTTACTATCGAACTCTGTCTTTTCTGTTAACAGAAAACCGCAGCGTTGGACCATTCAAAAATATAGAATTTGATAAAATATTGCTTTAAACAAAGTCGATTTTATCGGAGCCATAAGTTTTTTACGCGATTGCCACTGATGAGAGCGTCACGAAAAGCTTATGGCTGCAATAAAATCGACTTTGTTTAAAGCGATATTAAAATTCTGTACCACAAAGAAGCTCTTTACGAATTTGATAGAAGGAATTTGCTGCGCATTTTCCCTTGTAAGTGTTTTCTAAATACGCGTTTTAAGACATTACAAATCCCTCTATAAAACCTTCCTGCACTCTCCTCAAGGAGACGACTCAAGTTTGACTGCTACAGCTCTGCTTGCCAAGCTTGACAGAAAGCGGAGGAAACATGGAGCACAAGGTCTGACGGTTTTGGATGACGAAACTCGATGCTGGCTAAATAACATCACTGGCAGCATCTGATCCAGACAGTGCAGCAGTCCAGGATAGTAAAAGGATAAACCCTCGGCCCCAGTCCTGCTTGTGTCTGACCTGGAGTGGATACCCTTCAAATGACGACGACGAGTTATAAATATTACCAAAATCAGAAGCAGAAACAGAATTTTCAAATTGTTGTTGTCGCATCCATTCGATACTGTTGAAATGCTTGTTTCCAATTTCTTTTTGTTTGCGTTTATGAATTTGTGACAACAGTTTGCAGAACCTGATGTAAAATTGAAATACGTCAAGAAACTTTTCGCTTCAATTTAAGTTCGACGAGAAATAGAAATGAGGTTTTAGATGATTGCTCTCTATTTCGTCATTGGGAAAGGCAAGCTCGATGTTGGGAGTATGCCTGGCTCTTGATTTTTCAATGCGATGAGATAAGAATTTCCGACAAACTTTATACGACAAACAAGCCTTAAAAAAAGGCTATAGAGAGTTTGATAGTCCGAATTTTACCACGTAATTTGACAATGTTGTTGAGTTTGTTGGTGTGTTCTTGGTTGTATCTCGGTCGAAAATATTTGAGTAAATTTTTTGTTGTACAGAAAATATTTTAATACAGAAAAATTTACAGAAAAATAAAAGAACGTAATGGGCCAGCTCTAGATTAACCAAAAGATTATTTAAGTTTTGAACTAAAAGTCTATGTATTTAGATTGAACACAAAGTAATCAATCAGATACCATATTGCTTCAAGTGCAAATCAAAGAAATTCAAAATAATTTTTTAGCTTCGGTTTTCAAACAGTGCTTTTGATTTTTATAAAAAAAAAGCAGTCGAAGAATTACTTTGACTCTTCAGTATTTGTTGTTGATAAATGAAAATTGTTATTAAGTTATTTGTTCGAAACAGAAGCAAGCCTAAAAGTGTTTTCAATAAACAATGAAAAGTTAAACACAGAATTACTTATGAAGATATTGTATTTAAAGTTAGGTTTATCTGCGCCAATTAAAACTTAAAGCAGATGTGAACTTGTACCTGTAAATTAAAATGTTAAAACACCCTTTACACCGAAAAAAAACAAAAAAGTTTGTCTACATTTTGTATTTATAGAAGTACAATATTTCCGATTTCATGATTTGAATTTGGTGTTGTATAGCTATTTTTTTATTTAGTTTTATTTACCATATGCTTTTAACGTTGGGCTATTTCTCGACAACCTAGTCTTTTCCTTTCGGTTAAATTCTATAAAACTTTAGACTTCACTTAATAGTGATTTATGAACCCTAAAAAAAAGGAATTCAATTTGCATTTTATTTGTATATTTATATTCCTGACTCGCAGAAAAGCGACGGAGGCGCTGTAAATCGGGCAAACAATTACCCCGACCTGCTTTCGGAGATAGCAAAATATTGCTATCTTGTTGAAATTTTTTATTTTGGTTTTTAGTTTTTTATAAAAATATGACTGAAGTTTGAAACTGCTTTCCAAGAACGTCAAGCAGGTGAAAGTGCCGTTAAATGTCTTTTTCAAGGACCCAACAGAATGGCGCTGGTAGGTTTTGAACCAAGACCATGTCGATCACAATCACGGCGCTTTAACTACTTGACAATTGTTTTTAAATAACAATATGAAGTTTTTATAATTTTAATTTGTTTTGTATATTTACAAACAATTAAAAATCTAGATAATAGATAAAAATAAAAAATAATAAATAAAATTAAAATAAAAAATAATGATAGATAAAATAAAAATCTACATACAAAAGTATTTATAGGCCAGTGTGATACAAAAGTAATTTCTAATCCTTTATACAATTTAACTATTGAGAAAAACAAGGATTAAAGGCCCCAACTCAAGTCGGGACATATATCCTAATTCAAACGGAATACGTTGCAGCGCGCTCGAGTGGTTAAAAGCGTCGTATCGATGGCACACGCGACCGACACGACACGGAAGCGGTTCAAAATTTCCTTGCACAATTCTGACGTGTCCTGAGAAAAGGCGCTTACCAGCATTATCCTGCTTGGGGGGGTCTTGGCAAGCAGCACTAAATTTAACTCTTATCTCAAAATGAAACTAAAAAAAATAAAAACAACTTACAATCGGAGAGCAATAACTTGACATTTCCGAAAGCAGGTTGGGTGATCGCTTGAGGGCTGTCGACGCTTTCCTGTGAGTCGGAAGAAAAAGTATAGAAATGAAATAGAATAAATACATCGAAAACATTTGCTTGCACAGCATGGTCAGGAATATAGATATTTTCTGTAACTGTAACCATAGATCGTGGCTCTGTTATTGATTCTAAAAAAAAGTATTTCGCCTTCGGTAGATAATACGAAGATGAATACATTGTAAAAATAGTTTACATAATTTATGCAATCGGCATTGGTTATTGTTTATGAACTAATCCGATTTAATTTTCTTTTTTTTCTCACTTTGTGGCACGTGTTGCCACTTGAATGTCATCGCTTATTGATTTTTCTTTACTCATTGGTTTGTAGAATGAATTCCCCAGAAAAAAATTTTTTTTTTCAGTTGTTTTTCGTTCAACGAATTTTAATCATTTAGCTTTTCTTTCTGCAAAACTTTCCATATGGGATTGAATTTATTAAACGAATTTTGGATGGAAGAAACATTCGAACAAGAAGAAAACGAACCTGATGGCGGATACATGACAGCTTGTGAGTAAACATAGAACTTTTGTTTCTTTGAAAACATGTCGTGTCGGAAAGTTAGGCTTATTTAGACCTGGATACGCTATTATAAGGTCCAACTTTAACGCAGGCCTGACTTAACGTGCAATAATAAGTGCGAGAATTACATACATTTTTCATGGTTTTGAGAACGGCCTGTGTTATAGCCGACTGTTCATTTTTTTTTATAGCTGAGAGGTCCAAGTTAAATCCTGAATTGAGAATATTTTTTTAAATGTTCTGAAACAACTTGTGCGCCTTGATTGGATCAAGTTGAACTATTAAAACATTTGGAAACCCCATTGAAAAATATATAGAGTTAATATCTTTAAAATTCCAACTTTTTTAGCTATTTAGATTGTATACAATAGTGGCTGCCAACCTAAAGAACTTCATGGACCAATAAATTTATAATTTGTTTTTTTCTAAGGATCACTATTGCGAATTTATAGAAAAAAATCTTCACTTTGAAAATGAACAAGAACATAACATTTCGTTTCTATTTTTTTTAACGTTCGAGATATAAAGCTTGAAAAAAATAAAAAAAGTCTTTTCTTTTAAAATAGCTTAGAATATTTATCATAGAATTAACCGCAAGGCAGTTGAGCTGGGACCGATTCAAGTTCTTCAACTAGTAAATTTGTTCCATGAATCGCCGGTTCGCGACCCTTGGTAAATAACAACTTCCAATACTTTTGCGCCATTTACTATACGAGTATATAAAAATTAAATTGTGAGATTAGATATGACGAAAATAGTGCCTAAGCTTTCCAAGTTAACGATTTAACATGGTGATTTTTGTATGAGAAGAATTTATGTAAAAAAAATCATTTCAAAAAATTTTCCTTTCCTCAGGTTCGTAAAGCTTTTTGACTGGCATTTCAAATAATCTTGTCGCTAAAATGTTGTGGTATAAGAAAAGCTAGGAATTATTTAAGTGTTATACGCAGAGTTACCATATGAAAGAATCAAAAAAATAAGCACAGCCAAATCTACATTTTCGTCTTCCCAATAAAAAGTCATCACTTTTAATCAGTGTCCCAAAACCTTCATTTTTGTCCCAAAAAGATATTGGTCTTTATTCAACAAACGACCGCTTTTTCTTGGACATAGTGTGAAAATCATGCAATAAGGGCGTTTTATAGAAATTTTGTAGAAAACTAAACCAAAATTATTAAAAAAATAAGCACAAGTAGGCATTAAATTCTAAAATAAGCATGTTCATTAGAAAAAAGCACATTAAAATTATCTAAGACAATGCTCATAAAAATGAGCAAAAATCTTAGAAATAAGCACAACATGGTAACCTTAATTATGTGTTTCAAAAGTCCAAATGTAATACTAATATCTTATATTTATTTTGCAGTTGGAAATTTTTTAGTGCTTATAGCATTTATTGTGACGGTAATAATTGTGGCTATGTGCTCCCAAATCTATGGAAGCGATTTCGTTTTTTTAATTATTATTTGGTTTTTGTTTGGTTTTGTATTTCCTGTGTTCTTTTTTCATCGGCATGTCGACTGGTAACCGTGGTAACATTCTGGTAAAAGGCTGTGCAATTCTTTATTTTGATTGTTACGAAACTTTTTGCAATACTTAATCTGAAATAAAAGTTTTTTTTAAAAAAAGTTACATTTTGAAAAGTCTTCTTGCAAATACAGAGTTTACATTAGTTACAACTGTTATTAAAACAAATTGCTACAATTCTTTTAGTCCCGTTGAAATGGGAAAAGTGAAATTTTGGGCCAAATAAAAATCTTAACAGTTTTGACACTTTTTATGCCAAAGCAATGCGCTATTTTTATTAGAAGCCATCGTAACACAATTTTGCAGTTTTTGACTAATGTTGTTTGCTAAATTTGATACCATTTTTGTAATTGTAATTAATTATTAAAGACTATTATTTCTAGCATTTTAATGTATTTCCTACAAACCTATTCTCTCAATTCATTGACAAACTAAAAAAATGGTGTTTTATAAAGCTTCAAATCTGTTTAAATACTCTCTTTTAAATACCTCAAAGAAACTGTAAAGTTTGCTATTCAAAAATTGATGCAACGTGTTCCGATTGCTCATATTTATCCTGTGCTTCGTGAGAGAAGTGTAAAACTAATTACAGTATCAAAGGCAATGATGAAGTTAGCTTGCAATTGACAGCACAAAACTCTCAAATACAACATTAAAAATAGTTGAACTAAAGTTATGATGATAGCAATAAATCATGGTTCTAGTAATTATAGCGATTTTGCATCCTTTAATAACATTTTTCTTTCTAAAAACAAGACTATTTCGTTGTTTTTATTTCATGTTAATGCAAGAATTTTGCCGAAAAATGTTGATGAATTATCTCCTATTTCTTTAAGCTTACATCATACAATGACGTAATGGTCAATACCGGGACTAAACTTAAACAAGATAAAAACTATGTGAATATTAAACGGTTATAATTTTATGCATAGTGACAATAAAACAAGTGGTGGAGGTGTTAAAAATTTACAGCAAAAACAATATTGAAAATGAAATAATTAACAAACTTAATCTAACAGCAAGCGTTTCATAGGATTCATCTATCGTCATCCGGTTCAATTAGGAGAGAACTTGATTCAATTCTTGAACTCTATTAGACTGTCAAATTTAACTTGGATTTGTTTCAAATTGAAATATATCTCTCGAACGAGTTGAAACTATTAAATACCTCGGAATATCGATTGATGAAACTTACAAGTCATCCTACATTACACAATTAACCCTACAGCTCTCTAGATATGCTGGCCTCTTTTACAGATTGCTTTGTTATGTTGTTCTTGAAACCCTTTGTATGCTATATTACACATTAGTTTACAGCAAGATGCAATATGAGATTATTGTTTGGGGAACAACTTAAATCTCTTGAAGTTGTTAAAATTAAATCAAATAAAATTTTGAGAATTATTTTATCTTGCAATACAGTCGTGGCCAAAAGTTTAGGACCACCTCTCGAAATTCGATTTAGACAACAAGTTGGACATTTAATCGTTAATAAACACATGAATTCGGTTTATTATTGAATATCACAAATGACAGGGCGTTTCCACATATAAATCACATACGTTCGACACAGAATTTTCAAAAAAGTCAGTATTTTGTTGGTCCTCCTTCATAGTGCAGCAGTCATAATTTCATAATTACAATACAAAACATACAAAACTTTTTATGTATTTTATACCTTACTAAAATTTTTGGTAAAAGTCTTATAAAGGTTCTATATTATGGGGTCAAATCGATGCTGAACTCAAGGTTATGTTGTGGGTTTCATAAAAAAAATTATAAAAAGCATTTACTGAGTTTACAAGTTTAATTTTATAGGAACTTTTATTTTAAAATAGAATTTTTATATAGAATTATATAGAAATTTTTATAGAACTTATAGGAACTTTTAAATTTAAAGGAAGAAAAGGTACGGCGACCACTCACAATTGACGTTGTGCCTGTAATAACGTGTATCGCTTAGCCGCTGTTTCCTATTTCGCAATCACTTTTTCAATAAGAACTTCAAAATGTAATACCTTGATTGCAAATAAAATCGAATCGAATTGAATTGAATTGAATTAATGTATTAAAATTTCTTTAAAAAAAAACTTGCTTCTTTTTTCTCTTAAATGACCTCGCTTATTTCTTCTTGCTATGTTTGTGTTTTGTGCATTGCTTCTCTTTATAATAATCATGGTTTTTCTCAGTTATTATAAGCTTTGAAATGATTCGTCATCGTCGTCGTCGTTGTTTGAAAGAGCATCCACTACAGGTCAGACACAAACAGGACTGGTGCCAAGGGTTTATACTTTTACTACTCCAGGGTGCTGTACTGATCGGATCAAATGCTGGCAGTGATGTTAAGCCAGACCTCAGATAAAACCGTCAGACCTCGTGCTCCATGTGGTGCCCGATGTATGGGGCATGCTATTAGAACGTCGTCTGCGGTTTGTTCAATGACGCCGCACTCGCAACTCGGTAAAAAAGCGAGAGCCTATTTGAAATGATTGTTCTTTTTCATCGTTTGGTTTGGTTTTTTCGATTTTTATTCGTAGTAAAAATAAAGTGTCTCTCTCTCTCTCTCTCTCTCTCTCTCTCTCTCTCTCTCTCTCTCTCAAACCATCGCCATTTTCGGATGTATCAATACATCGCTAAGAACTAATTTTTTATTAAATTGCTTGATAAAAAATATTTCGAACTGCTTGTCAAACTTGTCAAAATAAGAAAAATATTATCGGAATTTATTTTACATAAGCATGCATGACAACCGCTTCAAGCATAACTTGCTGCAACATTTGCAAAGCCGAATAAGCGTTTTACAAAACTTGTAACTTTCCTGACATTTCAGTACAGTTCAGACTTGGAGAAAAACGCAAATGAAACATCCATAAAATAATAAGCCCAAATGAAAAAACCACGAGGAATAATAAAACTTAACAATAACAAAAAACAGAGTAATCGACGTGAGAACAAATTTCATAAATTGCAATAAAGTGTAAAGAAAAATTATAATCAAATAAAAACCACAAACTGAAAAACTGGTTGTTTTTCTCTTGTTAGGTTTTTGCTTAAAAGATCTTTTTATCATCTGCTTGTCAGGAATGATTAGAAACATTGTTTTTCCATTTCCATTTCAATTCAATTCTATTGATCTCACACAATAAAAAGCTGCGCATAAATAGATCGATCGTCCTACTAATAAAATTTACTTTCATTTCGTTTTATTGACATTGCATTTCAAAGTTTTCCAAAAAAATTCCAATGAAAGTTTAAAAGAGAGTAATCGCAGCAGCTGTGTTGCATAACTTAGAAACAGCAGTGTCAAGTCAAAGATATTAGACCGAAGTACTAAAAGCAGAGCTTGCAAAACTGGAGTCCTCTTCGTAAGTAACGATGATAGGTGATAGATAGGGCCATTTTTTTTATTTTTATTTTTGTTGAATTTTGACTGAACAATTTTGGCCTGCTATAAACGTTTTTACGAAGAAATCTCAATTACTGTAAAATATTGCAGAAACAGCAATTTAACCTACATCAGTTTAGAAAACGAAAATTGTGTTTTTTTGTCAACAGTAAGATAAACATCTAAATTGATGTTGTACATCAGTAATCCACAATTTCAAACTAAAACGCGTTCTTTGAAATAACAATTAATTTATATAAACAGCACACATTTAAACAAATAATTTATTCCAGGAGTTCTTGAACTGGGAGGCGCGCCGCTAGTGCGATATGAAAGGTTTATAGGAGGGGCGCGAGAAACCAACTGCAAACTTAATCAATAATTGCATTGACATAAATTAATTAAAAAAAAGAGAAAGTATGACAGTGATTATTTGAAGTATGATTTTATAGATTCCATCGTAAATAGTAGTGATACTACAATGCGTGATATGCTATGAAAATCTCAGCAATCACGCAATGTGACCAAGTCATTTGCAGCGTCATCTTCAGACAAAACACTCTGGCTACAAAGATAAACCTGCAGATTTTTCTGAAGCAAAAAAGTTTAAAGCTATGCCACTGACTGATTTCTGAGGGAAGTATGTGCACATATACAGTACAGAGTATAGGTGGTGTAGCTTTAAGTACACTTCATACGTTTTCATTGATTTACACATGCAAAAGTAGCTTTTCGTCTTAGGTAGATAAAAACTAAATACATGAACAAACTTGATTATGAATCCGATCTGAGGTGCGTCATCTGCTAAAAAGTCACGATATAAACTTTTGGTTTCCAAAAAACAGTTACATATCTTTTATTAAAAAATTTAGTTATTGCTGTTTTTGTTCCATGCGGTTAGATTCTTTAATATAATAGGGCGTGGGGTTTGTTGGTATCATCAAGGAGGCCAGTTTTGTCTGCAGATGAAAGGGGGCGCGTCTTGAAAAGTTTAAGAACCTCTGCATCAGACTGTAAATGGTTTTATGACAAATACGCATAAAAAAGACACATTTGCTTCACCATTACACGAGAAAATATTTTGTCGGATAATTAAAAATAAGTCAACAGGGTCGTTGAGTGGTTAAAAGTGCCGTTTTGATGAAGGTTCGAATTTTAATCATATTTCTAATTAAAAAAAAAAAATTATACTAAAAATTTCAACCGAGCAGCAATATCTTGGCATCTGTGAAACCAGATTGAGGTAATTGCTTGACAGTAGCTCTAAGTATAATGTCTTATAGGACGCTTTTCAATGAATCAATAAGATAAATATACAGTAGACAAGAAACTAAAAATATTTTTACTTGATTTTCCACCGGTAAAAAATTGTATTATATATAAGTAAAAGATTCTTAAACTGAAAATTGCACACCCCGGCATGGGAAGCGCTAAAAAGTGTCCAGGAGAGGCGCAAAGTTGATGGAATATTGTAAACATCTAATTATTGATGGAATATTGTAAACATCAATATTTTTTAACACGGTATTAACAAACAAAATACAATCTCCGGTAAAATAATGTTCTTTTATTCGCTGAGAGTTGGTACTAAATAAAGTGATAAAAATAATAAGCTTATATAGTGCTTCAATTGCCTTAGCAAAGAGCGGTTTGCTTTTTCTCGATTGAGTTGAAGATTTTTTATTTTTTATTTAATCTTTATACTGCATTTGTCTTCCTGACTCGCAAGAAAGCGACGGAGACCCTAATATATAGGGCAAGCAATCACCCTGACCTGCTTCCGGAGATGCCAAGATATTGCTGTCCCCTTGAAATTTAGAATTGTTTGCTAAGACCATCAAGCAGGAGAAAGTGCCGTAAAATGTGTATCCAAGGACACAGCAGAATGGCGCCTGTAGGTTTTGAACCTAGACGATGTCGATTACAATCACGGCGCTCCAACAACTCGACCACGCTGCGGACTGCGCAAGAAAGTTGGGCGTAAAACAGTTACAACTAGAAAGAGTTTTTTGAAAGTTTTTCAATTAACTTTTTAGATTATTTTAAAGCGACGCAAATTAAAAGCCAACCAATTTAAGTATAAAAAAAACAGTCTGAACGGAAACGTCACAAAAAGGTCGTGAGAAAAAATATTCATCAAGTTTTGCATTGACATCAGTGTTATTTTATCAACGATTTATTCCAGTGGTTCTCAAACTTTTTTGGTTCGTGGCCCCTCTCAAGAGCCCCTGAATGCCCGTGGTCTCCAGCTTCAAATATTTTTCCAATAGACAAGTAAAGACTAAAAAAAAATCATCACTTTGAAACTATCTCTGATTTGTTTATTTTTGTCCCAAAAGGCTAATGAAAATTGTAGGCCAGGGGTCGGCAACCTTTTCAACGTAGTGTGCCAGTTTTTGAATTTTGTTAGCTGCGCGCCGAACTATTTTTGATAATATAGTTACTATATTATCAAAAATAGTTCGGCACGCGCAGCTAAGCGGTGCCAAATTGTGAAATTCAATGTCAAAATATACGTTTGCGTGCCGATGTCTTCACTTCGATTTCTCTATTTTTCTCCCAAAATCAGGATGTTCTCTAAAAAAAAAAAGGTCTTCACTTCGATTTCATCTCTGATTTCCCTATTTTTCTCCCAAAATCAGGGTGATCTCTAAAAAAAAAAAGTCCGTAAACGTGTTTTTGAAAAATATTCACGATGCCGCGTACCCTATAAAATCACTTCACGTGCCATGATTGGCACGCGTGCTGACCCGTTGCCGACCCCTGTTGTAGGCGATAGCCATGGTGAGCATATTTTTGTTTCCATGCTTTTGTAATTGTTACGTAACAACGCCAGAACCTTTGTTACCTCGTGCTTTTTTTGCTGAATCACAATTTTTATCTAATTCGTAGTGGCATCAGATATATATAACTAATAAAGTGCTGGAAGGCTGCGCAAACATGTTGAGGCTGTGTTTCCTAGTTTGTTACTTGTTTGTTTATTAGCTGTTAGTAAGTCTAGACTTCGTGATGAGTAATGTTTAGTAATTAAGCCGAATAGTAAATTTTAGATGCGTGAAAGTAACTATTCTCTTTTTAACTAGGTCGTAGCCCATTTTGCTGCAGTGTATAATCTTGCGTTGTTCTTAATGCTTTTTAACAGTAACTGCGCTGTTTTGTTGTTTTATTTAGAACACGATCTAGTACAGCGTGGTCCAACTACAGGCCCGCGGATAGAATTTGTTTGACCCGTGGAACAATTTTGCACAATTCAAGTCTTGTCAATTATAAGCAGCGGCAACCTTCGATAACAAGGCATGGCGAGCTTATGGGATATAGTCTAAAGTTGAAGACATTTTTTTTAGCGAACACTATGATTTTGGGACGAAAATAGGAAAATCAAAGATCGATTTCAAGTGAAAACCTTTTTTTTTTTTTTAGAGAACACTATAATTTTGGGACGAAAATAGATAAATCAGAGATCGATTCCAAGCGAAGCACTTTTTTTTTAGAGAACACGATAATTTCCAACAACTTCTAGCCGCTTGAGGCCGGCAAGCTCGAACAAATTTGAAAAGTGGGCCGCAAAAGTGAAGAAGTTGGACCACCCTGATCTAGTAGATCGAAACTCCAGAATAATAGATATTTGTTAATATATGCTAATTGTGACTGGTTAAACTCTTATGTTAGCGAGACAAGAGCAAGTTACGACTACGAATAAGACAAATAGAATCAGGCACAAGTGACACCTGTCTACATTTACGATCTGATTGATTAACAAAGATTAATAAAAAGTCGCCAGCTGAGGCTCCTACTCGTGACCCCCGGTAAATGTCTCGTGACCCCCGGTAAATATCTCGTGACCCCCGGTAAATGCCTCGTGGAAAAAACACTCATTTAGCAAATTTATTTACTGACATTGAAATAAACCTAGAAAATAAGTTTTCAGATAATGCTCTTAATTAGAAAAATTGTTCAATAAATTTATTTAAATAAAGTAAAATATCATGATTAAAAAATTATCACTAAACAAATAATTAAATTGATTTTAATTTGTATTTAAACAATCATTTGAATCCGCTAGATGTTAGATTTGAATCCGCCTAATCACTAATCATACTTCTATAATAATCAATAGAATACTCTGTACCAGTCTATTGAGCGGCAAAAATAACTTGGCCATTAATTTGCAGTTTTAATCAATTTTAAATTGTGATGTTCAGCGTTAAAATTTCCTTTTTATCAGCAGATTAAATGCGTTAAAATTCTTTTGAGAAGTAAATTTAAACATTTGCTGCATTTTCAGTAATTAATATTTTTTATTAATTGCTATTGCTATTAATATTTTTATTTTGTAAGAAAGAAGAAAGTAACTAATATACGAATAACTTGAGATTTGGAAAACATTAAGCTAGAAAATTTTTTAAAAATCTTGCACTGTTAAAAAAAATTATCACCATTACTTAATTTTAGTTATCTTAATATATAATTGTGTTTTGCTTAATCTGTTGTTTGCAAGCATATATATTAGAGAAAAATGATATCTTTTTAAATTTATAGTTATATTTTTGAGTATGCTCTTCTGGTAGCTTTTGTGATTACAGGCACGGTTTCAACAAAAGATTACAAAAATTTAATAAAAGAATTGTTTTATTTTGAATTTTTTATGTAAAGCGTTTTGACAAATTCCATTAAAAATTACGGAGGATGCATCGCTGTAGTTCAGTTGTTCTCAACGTGGGGCATGGCAAAATTTTGGTGGGGCATGGAGATTTAGAACACTTTGATCCAATTTTGGTAGAAAATATAAATGGACCTTGAGCAAAAGCCCTTGGTGAAGTCTTTGCAATAACAAAAAATCAGAGGTAGTTTTAATGTGATGACCTTTTTATATATTTATTCATTTTTTGAGTCCTTACTAGTTTTTTAGGCAAAAACGAAAAAATCAAAAGAAGTTCCAAAGTGATAACTTGACATCAGAATTTTAGAAGTGATTAGGTGGGCATGACCAAAAAACGGTTAAACACTGCTGGAGCGAAAGAAACAAAACAAATATGGTTTCTATGAAATAAGTTTTAAACTTGCTTTACATCGTTTTTATGCGTATTTTTGTGTCATCAAACTTTTAAATTAAATGTTCATTTTTTTGAAGATCTTATTTGATACAAATTCTCGTGGAAAAACTTCCTATTTTTACTAGTGTTTTGCGGCTATTTGCAATTCTGTTGTTCACAGAAAAAAGTCTTAACATTATGACAGGTGTGGTTAAACTTTTTAGCTTGAGGGCCGCACTGTAATAAAGTCAAAATATAAAAATTATAAAATAATCAAAACAAGAGCTTTTATAATTTGAACTGCTAAAGAAATGTAAACTGTAAACAATACTAAAAATTTGACAGACCATTTAGCATAATTATTTCTATGAAAACTTCACCTGTATGAAATAAAAGCATGAACGAGATTGTACATTTGGTTACAATCAATAATTTCATCAACTATTCATGATCATTGGTCTCAGTGCTTTATTTGCTTGTTTGTTACTTACTACTTTTGAATAAATGCGTGATTCACTAAAACGCGTAAAAGAGCTTGGCAAATTGACTGTGCAATTAATCGAATTCGTCGGTAACATGTTTTTCGGTGCTCAGATTTCGCACTTTGCGTTTCTGTTCTCGTATGTACGCACGAATTTGTGTGTAATTTGCATTTTTACATAATTGTAGTAATTTGATTTTTAATACAGTTTTAATAATTTCTTAAATTATTTGCTTGAGGTATTCTCTAGCCCCATACGGCCTGCGGGTCGTAGTTTCTCCACCCCTGCACAATGATATTTATGGCTCATCTTTTTACCACGAAAATATTTAAACAAAATAGTTGTTGGCTTGGAAATTGTCGTCGTTTGAAGGGTATCCACTCCAGGTCAGACACAAACAGGACTGGGGCCGAGGGTTTATCCTTTTACTACCCCAGACTGCTGCACTGCCTGAATCAGATGCTGGCAATGATTTCATTAAGCCAGCATCGAGTTTCGTCATCCAAAACCGTCAGACCTCGTGCTCCATGTGGTGCCCGATATATAGGGCACGCTGTTAGAACATGGTCTGCGGTTTGCTCAGAGGCGCCACATTCGCAATTTGGTGAAGGAGCGAGACCCATTTGACGTCCCATGGACGAATGGAATCGCCCAACACCAGTCCGCAGGCGGTTGAGCTTAACCCAAGCTGCTCGGGGTAAGCCCATCCCAACAGGCCTGGCACCGGTCCCGGGCACAAAAGCACGGAGCCTGGAAGCATTTTCACAATACTTCGTTTTCCATTTGTGATTTGTCCATTCAGAAGCGCGGCATTTGTGGCTTGGAAATAATCCAGCGTTGTGTAATTTCAGTTGCTTATTTGTATTTACGTTGTATGAATACAGATTTATGAAACGGTTTCCCCTAAAATGAAAAGTGATTATCAGCAGATAGGAGATGAAGAGAACGGAAGTTTTTGCGATAGTGAGTGTTTACTTCATTCGTCATCACCATATTTAATAAAGGTTCTCTATGAAATTTGACTCTTAACAATTTGCCATGATATTCTATTCAAACTATTAAATTTGGGAGAATTTTCCCAATCTGTAAGGTCAGTAACACCAAATTGAACAAACACCCCCAAATTTCTTTGTATGACTAAAAATTCGCAAAGTGGTTTTACAGTTTTTGCAGAACTATATTAACAACGAATAGACAGACAACTTGAAGATTAATTTTTTAGAGTTGCTTTGCTATATCCTTAGTTGAATTAAGTATTTCAAAACGATTATTTAGTTTAGTAATAAATTAATTAATTAGCATTACCCAACGCTGCCGCATACAATGACGGAAATATTTCCGAATTGTGCGTGTCGTCGACAGTAGAAGCAGTTAAATATTCTTGACCCATTTTGCACAGAAGTTATAAAATTTCCTGTGGTTAAGATTTTTAATTTCAACAATGTGTGCCCGGGTTCGATTCCTATCCGGCCAAATCTGACGCAGTGCTGCGAATGACTTGCCACAGTTGCAAAAGTACAACACAAATGACCTGTGTTGTGCAAATGCAATGTTGCAATAATGGGCATCCCCAACTTGTGACAAGTGTCTGCATGAAAATGAGCATCATATTAATCTCCCTTGATCTGGCTACATGTGATGGTGCACCTGTCTACGACTCAGTCCGGCCACATCTTGGGACCTTGACTTTATTTTAACAGTTTAATTGGTTTAAAAACTTAAAAAAATAATGATTCGAGCAGCTTAAAAAATAAATCCAAGTATGAAATTTTTTAATTATTTCAAACGGGTCAATTCCTCCATTCAGATCAAACCTTTCCGACGCAAGAAAAAAAGCAATTACTAAAAAAATCTGTCTGACAAAAATACTTCAGCATTAACATCAAGTATGTCCAAGCTTTTCCGTGAGGTCTTGTTTGCTTTGCTTCAATTATCGGAACTCGTTTCACAGCGCAAAGCAAAAAATTTTGATTAAATTGTGATTTAAAAACTTTTAAATGTACATTGTGTAAAAAAGGGTTTCGCTTAAATTTACAAGCGTTTGAAAAAATAGAAAGCTTTTCACTGCAAGCCGTTGTAACCGATGATAATTTAGATTTTACAAATATAAATGGCCTAGTAAAGAATACGTCGCTCCTCTGAAAAAGCTTTACGACCCACTGTTAAAAAGCGCTAAACTTTAAGAACATATTACAAGTTCGGTGCAAATACCAACCTCACAAAACAATGCCTTTGAGACTTGATCGCAAAAGCAGTTTTTCCGGTAAAAAGTGGTCCGCAGTGGAACTTTGTTATAAACACAAAAAATGTAATAAAAGAATTAATCAACGTTAACAATATAATTTTATTTTCAGGTGGATGGGTATGGACGAGATTTGTAATTTTATTTTGTTATTTACTAGCCGCTCTTTTCATCGGACTTTTTCCGTATATGTTTGGATTGAACCCCTACATCTCCTACGGCATTGGTTGCTGCCTTGCTCTTATTGCATTTATAAGTGTTTATGTTTATAACTATCGTCGTTCACTTCAAGAGAATAATTAACGTTTTGTCTTTAAGACTAGTTTTTCAAGTAGACATTTTTTGTGTAAACGTAGATAAAGTGAAAGATATCGCAATCTTCATATTGCGCTTGGTGATTATAAATCAACAAATTCTTATGTGAGCCTCCTTTTTTTAGTTATTTTTGACAAAAAATGGACAAAAAATAAAAATAAAAAATTAAAAATGAAAAAATGAAAAGTAAAACTTAACAAGATTAAAAACATTACTGTAAAACGTCTCCTTCTTTCAGGTTTCTTGAACCTAGTGCATTAATAATAAATTGTTTGAAAACAATTCCATTACTAAACGCACCGACAACTGTCTCGGAATGTAAATGATCCCACGAGCCGCTAAAATTGAGCATAACGACACATTTTTTCCACGATTACCAATGTTGTAATCAATGGCATATGTATCGGGCATACTATACCAATATTTATTGGACGTGTGCAAGTTGAAGCCACTTTCATCTAAGAATAAAATTCTGTTGGTCAAACAATGCTTCCATTTCAGATGCAAATCTTGACACCTTTGTCCTATGCTCATCACTTAATACAACATTAGGACGTTTGTTAGTCCTTTTTCTTGTTCGGCCCGATGCTGCAACTGCTCTATTAACAAATGACAGTGACATAGAAACACCCGTTTCTTCAAAGATATTTTTCAGGGCAACCTGTGTAAGGCTGTTACATGTATCGCGTCCCACCTCGAGCCTTATGTCTGTCAAGCATTCATTTTTATCTATGTTAATTCTCCCTTTCTTCTTTTTTTTGATTATTTGATTCTTTCAGATGGTAACTCTGCGTATAACACTTAAATAATTCCTAGATTCTGAGCTAAATGATTAAAATTCGTTGAACGAAAAAGAACTGAAAAAAAAAAATTTTTTTTTCCGGGGAATTCATTCTACAAACCAATGAGTAAAGAAAAATCAATAAGCGATGACATTCAAGTGGCAACACGTGCCACAATGTGAGAAAAAAAAGAAAATTAAATCGGATTAGTTCATAAACAATAACCAATGCCGATTGCATAAATTATGTAAACTATTTTTACAATGTATTCATCTTCGTAGTATCTACCGAAGGCGACAAACTTTTTTTAGAATCAATAACAGAGCCACGATCTATGGTTACAGTTACAGAAAATATCTATAATCCTGACCATGCTGTGCAAGCAAATGTTTTCGATGTATTTATTCTATTTCATTTCTATACTTTTTCTTCCGACTCACGAGTCGATCGCGTGCGCTATCGATACGACGCTTTTAACCACTCGAGCGCGCTGCAACGTATTCCGTTTGAATTAGGATATATGTCCCGACTTGAGTTGGGGCCTTTAATCCTTGTTTTTCTCAATAGTTAAATTGTATGAAGGATTAGAAATTACTTTTGTATCACACTGGCCTATAAATACTTTTGTATCTAGATTTTTATTTTATCTATCATTATTTTTTATTTTAATTTTATTTATTATTTTTTATTTTTATCTATTATCTAGATTTTTAATTGTTTGTAAATATACAAAACAAATTAAAATTATAAAAACTTCATATTGTTATTTAAAAACAATTGTCAAGTAGTTAAAGCGCCGTGATTGTGATCGACATGGTCTTGGTTCAAAACCTACCAGCGCCATTCTGTTGGGTCCTTGAAAAAGACATTTAACGGCACTTTCACCTGTTTGACGTTCTTGGAAAGCAGTTTCAAACTTCAGTCATAGTTTTTTTTTTTTTTATAAAAAACTAAAAACCAAAATAAAAAATTTCAACAAGATAGCAATATTTTGCTATCTCCGAAAGCAGGTCGGGGTAATTGTTTGCCCGATTTACAGCGCCTCCGTCGCTTTTCTACGAGTCAGGAATATAAATATACAAATAAAATGCAAATTGAATTCCTTTTTTTTAGGGTTCATAAATCACTACTAAGTGAAGTCTAAAGTTTTATAGAATTTAACCGAAAGGAAAAGACTAGGTTGTCGAGAAATAGCCCAAGGTTAAAAGCATATGGTAAATAAAACTAAATAAAAAATAGCTATACAACACCAAATTCAAATCATGAAATCGGAAATATTGTACTTCTATAAATACAAAATGTAGATAAACTTTTTTGTTTTTTTTCGGTGTAAAGGGTGTTTTAACATTTTAATTTACAGGTACAAGTTCACATCTGCTTTAAGTTTTAATTGGCGCAGATAAATCTAACTTTAAATACAACATCTTCATAAGTAATTCTGTGTTTAACTTTTCATTGTTTATTGAAAACACTTTTAGGCTTGCTTTTGTTTCGAACAAATAACTTAATAACAGTTTTTATTTATCCTCGACTGCTTTTCTTTTATAAAAATCGAAAGTACTGTTTGAAAACCGAAGCTAAAAAATTATTTTGAATTTCTTTGATTTGCACTTGAAGCAATATGGTATCTGATTGATTACTTTGTGTTCAATCTAAATACATAGACTTTTAGTTCAAAACTTAAATAATCTTTTGGTTAATCTAGAGCTGGCCCATTACGTTCTTTTATTTTTCTGTAAATTTTTCTGTATTAAAATATTTTCTGTACAACAAAAAATTTACTCAAATATTTTCGACGGAGATACAACCAAGAACACACCAACAAACTCAACAACATTGTCAAATTACGTGGTAAAAGTCGGACTATCAAACTCTCTATAGCCTTTTTTTAAGGCTTGTTTGTCGTATAAAGTTTTTCGAAAATTCTTATCTCATCGCAATGAAAAATCAAGAGCCAGGCATACTCCCAACATCGAGCTTGCCTTTCCCAATGACGAAATAGAGAGCAATCATCTAAAACCTCATTTCTATTTCTCGTCGAACTTAAATTGAAGCGAAAAGTTTCTTGACGTATTTCAATTTTACATCAGGTTCTGCAAACTGTTGTCACAAATTCATAAACGCAAACAAAAAGAAATTGGAAACAAGCATTTCAACGGTATCGGATGGATGCGACAACAACAATTTGGAAATTCTGTTTCTGCTTCTGATTTTGGTAATATTTATAACTCGTCGTCGTCATTTGAAGGGTATCCACTCCAGGTCAGACACAAGCAGGACTGGGCCGACTATCCCAGACTGCTGCAGTGTCTGGATCAGATGCTGCCAGTGATGTTATTAAGCCAGCATCGAGTTTCGTCATCCAAAACCGTCAGACCTTGTGCTCCATGTGGTGCCCGATGTATAGGGCACGCTGTTAGTACATGGTCTGGGGTTTGCTCAGAGGCGCCACACTTGCAATTCGGTGAAGGAGCGAGACCCCATTTGTGCATGGACGAATGGAATTGCCCAACACCAGTCCACAGGCGGTTGAGCTTAACCCAAGCTGCTCGGGGTAAGCCCATCCCAACCGGCCTGGCAGCAATTTTCAATTTTATTCCCAAGGAATCGTAATCTACATATTTTCAACCGATCAAAAATCCAAAATTTTTTTCTCTGCTCATAAAAATTCTATCACTCAGCTCTTGGAGCGATCAAAGAGCACTCCATGTTAGTTGTCTTGGCAAAGCTTGTTTTTTAGCGACTTTTTAAGATGATAAACAAACCAATTTGTTTCATATAAAGTGTTTGCCAATGTACCGAAAAGTAAATATGATTAATTTGCAAATGTAATGAAAAATAAATATGATTGAACGGTAAAGAGCTGAATGAGAATTTTTTGATTAGAGAAAAAAATTTGGATTTTTGATAGATTGAAAATATGTAGATTACATTTCTTTGGGTACAAAATTGAAAATTGCGGCCTGGCATTAATCTCGGGCACAAAAGCACAAAGCCTGGAAGCACATTTACAGTACTTCGTTTTTCATTTGTGATTTGTCCATTCAGAAGCGCGGATGCCAAGTCTGGCAAGGTTGTCCAAAAGATTCCGCGCAGCTGTCACAAACGGGCGTTTGGATCTTAGTCTCACTTAGCGAGTATCTGAGGACCCACTTAATAGACCATACAAGATATGATTGGGGTCCAGAGATCCACGGTGAGGCAAGGAGAGTGTCGTTCCCAGTCGGCAAAGCTCAGCTGGCTGGATGCCTGAGAGTACAGGTAGGTAGTCCATTAGAGTGGGACGCAGGCATCCAGTGACTATGCGCAAGGCGTCGTTCAAGACACTGTCTATGAGACAAGTGTGAGCACTGCGAAATCAGACTGGCGCACAGTACTCAGCTGTTGAGTAGACTAGAGACAAGGTGGATATGCGTAGTGTTTTATTAGCACCAATATCTCATCCCGAGCCCACGAGTCGCCTCAGCAGTGTGACGTGCGAGGATAGTTTTTTGCGCAATGCCACTAAATGGTGACGAAACGTGAGTAATCTGTCCAGTTTTACCCCAAGATAAGTAGTGGTTGGACAGAACGGTAAAAGTCTATCGTTGTTGTAGACCTTTAGCTCACGTTTGGCCTCTCGATTATTCAAGTGAAAGGCTGCCGTCACCGTCTTAGTGTGACTGAGCTTCAATCTCCAAGTCTGGAGATACGCTGAAAGTGTGGACATGTCTTGGTTTAAAGTCCCCTCCCAGTCCTTCCAGTTTCCAGAAGAGTGCAACAATGTTAAATTATCAGCATATGCAAACTTTCTGGAAATCATGGACGGCAGATTGTACGTATAGATGTTAAATAGGAGGGGAGCCAAGACGGATCCCTAAGGAACGTTGTTTTTAAGACGGCGTAGCCTGCTTTGCTTGCTGTCACCGGTGGTAAGGGTAAAACTTCAATTTTGGACAAGGTTCATAATCATTCTGACCATGTGCTTATCCGGAAGAAGTCTCAGCAGCTTGCAGGTAAGGCCACGGTGCCAGGCAGTGTCATAAGCAGCTGTCAGATCGATAAATACGGCACCGGTCTTCTTTTTAGCCTCGAAAGAATCCTCGATGTTCTGGGTTAGCAGAACAACTTGATCTACGGTTGACTTTCCGCGTCGGAACACAGCCTACTCTTTAGGGAGCAGTGGATCAATTAATGGTTCAACGCGGGCGTAGATAAGCCTATCGAGGATCTTGTAGGGAACACAGAGCAGAGATATTGGTCGATAACTCTTTGGATCCCCGACGGGCTTTGTTGGTTTTGAGATCGCGACCACAAACACTTTTCTCCAGATCTTGGAAATTTTGAGTCGGCGCAAACAGGAAGAAAGGAAGTCACGCAACCAGGACTTCAAAGCAGCTTCGGCGTGGAGTATAAGCTCCGAGCAGATGGAATCAGGTCCCGGAGCTTTACCCGGTTTTAAATGTTGGAAGGCAGCAGCAAATTCTCTCTGTGAAAAATTGTCAGTGATATTTACTGCGTCTGGTTTTGTGGCCCTCCAAAGGTCAGACACTTCTTGAGTGACAAGTCGAGATGACTTGCGGTCAACAGCCTCGTATTTCCCATTTCTAACCAGCTGGGATGCAATAGCATCGGCTGAAACGGGACAGTGACGAGGAGAGTGTCGTGACCTACCAGTAAGGTTGTTTAAAATACTCCATGCTTTTCGACTAGAGTGTGAGAAATCAATACTCCGAACAGCCTCGGACCATCAATCCCTCCGCTTCCTGTCAAGCTTGGCAAGCAGAGCTGTAGCAGTCAAACTTGAGTCGTCTCCCTGAGGAGAGTACAGGAAAGGTTTATAGAGGAATTCACACTTTGCATCCCAACGCAGAATATAGTTATTTCGATACCCGCGTGGGATAGTCTTTCTGGCTGCTTTTTTAATGGTGTTACAGAAGTCCTGGTAAGCCGCATCCACATCAAATGAATGAGGCGACAGCAAAGTCTTTGCGAATTTATTCGTCAAAGCAATGTAGTGACTCCATTTGGCTTTACGGAATTTCCATCGCTTAACAGGCATGCTTGACACTGCCATAGCAAACCTTGGTGGTGTAATAAGCGAAAGTCGATGTTGTGACCTGGGGAACATGTCAAGGACACGTCTATCCGGTAAGAGACTGTTTGGACCTACGCTAGCGAAAGCTAGATCTGTATTGGTGCCAGTGTTCCAGCGGCAGGAATAAAAACTGGCAGCGTCATTGGCACCAATACAGATCTAGCTTTCGCTAGCGTAGGTCCAAACAGTCCCTTACCCGATAGACGTGTCCTTGACAAGTTCCCCAGGTCACAACATCGACTGACGACAGTTAAATCGCCAGCTTAATGACAGGGGTGAGGAACTGGGAGATCCAGGGATCGCAATCGCGTTGGCGGTGGTTTGTCGACGTTAACTATTTTATAGCCATTATGTGACAGCAAGGCGAAAGCAGCTGAACTACTTGCTTCACCTTGCAGATTTCGTAGAAAAAATTGGCAGAGGTTTTGTACTCCACATCCCAACACCGTCAGTAGTTGTTTCTGGACCGCATGGAATTGACAACTTTGCTGCTGCAAAGACAGTATTACAAAAGTCCTGGTTAGCCTCATCAATAGAGCCAGAGTCGTCGTCGTCGTCGTCGTCGTCGTTTGAAGGGTATCCACTCCAGGTCAGACACAAACAGGACTGGGGCCGAGGGTTTATCCTTTTACTACCCCAGACTGCTGCACTGCCTGAATCAGATGCTGGCAATGATGTCATTAAGCCAGCATCGAGTTTTGTCATCCAAAACCGTCAGACCTCGTGCTCCATGTGGTGTCCGATGTATAGGGCACGCTGTTAGTACATGGTCTGCGGTTTGCTCAGAGGCGCCGCACTCGCAATTCGGTGAAGGAGCGACATTCCATTTGTGCATGGACGAATGGAATTGCCCAACACCAGTCCACAGGCGGTTGAGCTTAACCCAAGCTGCTCGGGGTAAGCCCATCCCAACCGGCCTGGCACCGGTCTCGGGCACAAAAGCACGGAGCCTGGAAGCATTTTCACAGTACTCCGCGTTCCATTTGTGATTTGTCCATTCAGAAGCGCGGATGCCAAGTTTGGCAAGGTTGTCCAAAAGATTCCGCGCACCTGGCACAAACGGGCGTTTGGATCTTAGTCTCAATTGGGCAGTATCTGAGGACCCACTTAATAGACCATACAAGATATGATCGGGGTCCAGAGATCAACGGTGAGCCAAAGAGAGTGTCGCTCCCATTCGGCAAAGCTCAGCTGGCTGGATGCCTGAGAGTACAGGTAGGTGGTCCGTTGGAGTGGGACGCAGGCATCCAGTAACTATGCGCAAGGCGTCATTCAAGACACTGTCTATGAGGCGAGTGTGAGCACTGCGACACCAGACTGGCGCACAGTACTCAGCTGTTGAGTAGACTAGAGACAAGGTGGATATGCGTAGTGTTTTAGCACCAGCATCCCATCCCGAGCCCACGAGTCGCCTCAGCAGTGTGACGTGCGAGGATAGTTTTTTGCGCAATGCCACTAAATGGTGACGAAACGTGAGTAATCTGTCCAGTTTTACCCCAAGGTAAGTAGGGATTGGACAGAACGGTAAAAGTCTACCGTTGTTGTAGACCTTTAGCTCACGTTTGGCCTCTCGGTTATTTAAATGAAAGGCTGCCGTCACCGTCTTAGTGTGACTGAGCTTCAATCTCCAAGTCTGGAGATACGCTGAAAGTGTGGACATGTCTTGACTTAGAGTCCCCTCCAAGTCCTTCCAGTTTTCAGAAGAATGCAGCAATGCTAATAATATTGAGTCCAAACGAAAAAGAGTTATAATGGGTGTACCTCAAGGATCTGTTTTAGGCCCGCTTTTATTTTTAATTTATATCAATGACCTTCAAAATTGTTTGAAAAATATCCCTAGACTCTTTGCTGATGACACTGCTTTGTTAATTAATGCTTCCAATATAACTGAACTCGAAATCAAAATAAACGATGAATTGTCTAGAGTTTCCCAGTGGATGAATAAAAATTGTCTTACTATTAATCCCTCCAAGTCGCAAGCTATAATAATACCGCCCTTGCTATCACAAGTAGTTCCGCCAAGCAATATTAATATTAAACTCAATTCTAATATAATTGCGATTTCAGACAGTATTAATTATTTAGGCGTCCTAATTGATTCCAAATTATTGTTTCATGATCATATTCATAAAATTCGTAGCAAACTCTCTCGTGCAGTTGGTATTTTATGCAAACTAAAAAATTTATTTCCTTCTTGTATCCTAAAAAAACTTTACTTCACTTTCTTTCACTCACACTTACTATACTGTCTTACAATATGGAGTGCTACATATAAAACTTATCTCGAACCATTAAGAAAATTGCAAAATAAAGCTATGCGAGTCATCAATAATATGCAATGGTCATCAAATTCTGATCCTTTGTTTAGAAAAAACAAAATTTTAAAATTATATGACTTAATCAAGCTTGAAACTTCAAAATTAATGTTTAATTTAGACAGATGTAAATTACCGACTTCTTTTACAAAATATTTCAAAAAGGTATCTCATATTCATTTCCGTGTAACCCGTTCATCAATCAACAATAAGTTATACTTACCAAGATATCGATCCAATCGTTTGCAAAGATCTCTTAAATATAGAGGAGTTAAAGTTTGGAATGATGTTCCTTGTAATTTAAAAAAAAATTGCTACTCCATATATAATTTTGGCTACATGTACAGTATAAACGTTATATCTTAAATTCTTATCCTTAAATCCATTAATATTTCAAATCAAACTTATATCTACAGTGGTCTATTTTTTATCTTTTTCTATAACATACGTTTATTTTTATAACTTTAGTTAATCGGTGGCTGCTCGACTTGAAGACCAATTAATTTTTTTTTGGTCACTTCGCAGTCTCCGCATACATTCGGTATAATTATTATCTTTTTTTTTTTTTTTCTTTTTTTTTCGTGTATCAAATTACGTCAATTAAACGCACTCATTTTCTTCATTATAATTATTTTACTGTTATTGTTTTGTGTGCATCATATATTAATACGGAATTGTATGAAATAAACTTGTCTGTCTGTCTGTCTGTCAATGCTAGATCATCAGCATAAGCAAACTTTCTGGAAATCATGGAAGGAAGATTGTACGTATAGATGTTAAATAGGAGGGGAGCCAAGACCGATCCCTGAGGAACGACGTTTTTAAGACGGCGTAGCCTGCTTTGCTTGCTGTCACCGGTGGTAAGGGTAAAACTTCGATTTCGGACAAGGTCCATGATCATTTTCACCATGTGCTTATCCGAAAGTAGTCTCAGCAGCTTGCAGGTAAGGCCACGGTGCCAGACAGTGTCATAAGCAGCTGTCAGATCGATAAATACGGCACCGGTCTTCTTTTTAGCTTCGAAAGAATCCTCAATGTTCTGGGTTAGCAGAACAACTTGATCTACGGTTGACTTTCCGCGTCGGAACCCAGCCTGCTCTTTAGGGAGCAGTGGATCAATTAATGGTTCAACGCGGGCGTAGATAAGCCTATCGAGGATGTTGTAGGGGACACAGAGCAGAGATATTGGTCGATAACTCTTTGGATCCCCCACGGGCTTTCCTGGTTTTGGGATTGCGACCAAAAACACTTTTCTCCAGATCTTGGAAATTTTGAGTCGGCGCAAACAGGAAGAAAGGAAGTCACATAACTAGGACTTCAAAGCAGCTCCGGAGTGAGAAGGTGGTAATTCCTGAGATAGCTGGTTTGTGATGAGGCCGTAAAGTTTCCAGTTGGCCTCGCAAAAATTCTAACGCTTATTCTGCCCACTTGGGACTGGGTTAGGTTTTTCGAGGCCGTAATTAGCAATGGTTGATGTTGGGACCAAGGAAACTTCTCTAATGTACGTCTGTTCAGTTCGGAGTTGTTTAAATCCTCACTCGCAATCCTCACTCACTAACAAGCTAGGCCGGTCTTTAGGTTTATACAAAACGGAAAGATTTCCCTGGGTTTCCCAGTCAGTCAGACATTTTACATCTGGGTTGGTGTAATTATAACTTTTATACCCAAGCATTTAAATTTTGAATTGCCAGATGTGTGTGTAGTGTGGGTCTGCTAATCGGCAAACGTCCTTTTTAGGACTGGGCAATGCCAGGACAAAATTGCCCTTTTCAAGGCACATTGCCAACAAGTTCCGAAGACCCGTTATTTTTCAGCTGAACATCGAAGGCCTCACTGCAAGCAAGATGAATGTTCTTCATCACCTCGTTATGCAGTCTGAAGCACTCGTCATCCCACTGCAGGAGGCCCACTGCACTGATGCAGAGAAGTATAACCACCGCCAACGCGATTGCGAACCCTGGATCTCCCACTGTTTCCTCACCCCTGTCATTAAGCTGGCGATTTTAACTGTCGTCATGCTGACTGAGGTTACAATGACAACAGTCCGGACGGTGAGTGCTTGGATGGCTGGGCAAATATTAAATGTCATAGCCATAATGTCATTGTTATAAGATTTATTTTATTAAAAAAACCAAACTAAGGCTTTATTGAACTGAAAAGAAACCATTCTAAACAAAACAAAACAAACATCAGTATAAAGAAATAAGATTACATAGGTTTAACATCACACGTGCTTTGAAGCGCAACTGAAACATTTTGCGATTGCAAACCATTTTATTACTTTAGTTATTTTATTTGCGGCGATGCTCGGTTGATTACTTTGAACAATTGAAATAACATTCGAGTTCGATACTTCAGTTGATTTGTATTACATTCTCCCCTCCTTGAATTGTAGACATATTGGTTTGAGTTAATTGTATGGAACAGCTCCGTATCTATCCACTGCTTTTCTTATACGATTAGATCTTCTTGGCACTGGAGTAACATTAAAATTAATCTTCGGTGCTTCTCCAATAATTTCTTTTTGGTCATGGCGTTCAATACTTTCATTTTGCATATTCGAACCATTACTAACATCACTTAAGTTAACATTTACATTTTCCGATTCTTCGTTTTCATTGTCAATATCAACGATATCATCACTATTGGCACTAGTACAAGGAGCCACATCTTTTAATGAAACAGTTGTTTCTCTCCCGTTTGGTAATCTAACAATCGCATAGTTTGGGGTTGCATGCAGGAGATCTATTTTATCCACTACAGGGTCGTATTTACTGGTGCGAATATGGCGCTTCAAGTACACCGGTCCTGGTGAGCTTAACCAAGTTGGTACTGACGTGCCAAAGGTTGATCGACGTTTAAATGAAAACATTCGCTCGTGGGGCGTTTCATTAGTTGCGGTACATTGCAATGAACGTACAAAATGAAGAGCATCTGGTAAAACAAGTTGCCGATGACAAACATCTAAACAGCAAGTTTTTAAAGCAGACTTTATAGCCGACCAAATAATACCATTATAGCGTTCACACTGGCCATTACCCGGAGCATTATAGACTGAAATTCTACTACACGCTACACCACGTTTTTGTAAATAACTTCGAAGTTCCTTCGAGATAAAAGCGGTACCCCTATCGGAATGAATATAAGCAGGCATACCAATTTACAAACACTTGGTTTAAACAAGATATAACTGTTTTCGCGTTGACATTAGGGCAAGCAAACCCAAACGGAAATCGAGAATACTCATCAACAATAGTCAATAGATAGCGGTTTTTGGATGAAGTCGGTAAAGGACCTTAAAAATCTAAGGAAAGCCTTTCGAAAGGCTGGGTTGCTTTAATTACGTGTGCCACTTGAGGTTTATGAAAATTGGGTCTTAATTCAGAGCAAACTTTACACTTTGCAACAACATTACGAACTTCATTAACGGAATACGGTAAATTTTTTACGCGAACAAAATGAGGCAAACGTATAACGCCCGGATGACACAACGATTCGTGCAATTTTCGCAGCGTGTTATCGTAAATGTTGGCACAAAATGCTCTGGAAAGAGCATCGGGAACACAATTCATTTTTCCGGATCGATAAACAATATCAAAATCATATTCGCTTAGTTCCATCCGCCATCGCAAAATTTTGTTATTTTTAATTTTGCTATGATTTTTGGAATTGTACATATATGCTACGGATTGTTGGTCAGTAATCACTGTAAAATGTCGACCGCATAAAAATTCTGTCCATTTACGAATTGCTTCCATAATAGCTGTAGCTTCTTTTTCCACACTGGAATGGTGCCGCTCATTTTTGGTCAGCATTCTAGAGAAAAAAGCAACTGGTCGGTCATGTTGATTTAATGATGCAGATATGGCATTGTCTGACGCATCAGTTTCCACAACAAAAGGCACATTTTCATCAATAATTTGAAGAGCTGCTGAAACTAATTTATCTTTAAGTGACTTAAAAGCATTTAGAGCTTTTTCACCCATAGGAAATTGTTTTTCAAATATCAAAGGTCTTACTTTTTCCGAAAATTGAGGCAACCATTGCGCATAATACGAAAACATACCGATTACTCGTTGTAGCTCTTTTTTATTTGTGGGGTTTGGCAAATTAATTATTGGTTTCACTCGCTCCGGATCTGGGCGCATGACTCCATCGGATGTATAGTATCCAAGCAATTTCAACTTTCTTATAGCAAAGACGCACTTATTTTCATTCAAGAGTTAAATTACAGTCAGAAGCAGCTTTTAAAAATTGTTTTAAATTCTTGTCATGTTCTTCTCTTGTCTTACCACAAACTGTTATATCGTCAAGGTACGCAAATGTCCCCTCACATTTATAGTCAGATATTATTTGATTTACCACTCTTTGAAAACATGGGACTGCATTCTTTAAACCGAAAGGGATGCGCTTGAATTGATATAATTGTCCGACGACCTCAAACCTGATGTAAATTCGTTCCTCAGGTATCAACGAAACTTGATGATATGCGCTTCGAAGGTCTACTTTCGAAAACCATGTATAACGTGATACTTTCCGTAAAACACTCTGCATTGTTGGAAGCGGATAGGCATCCAAACGAGTAAACTTGTTGATTGTTTGACTATAATCAACACACATACGTTTTTTATGATTTTCGCTTTTCGTTACCACAACCTGAGCTCGCCATGGTGAGTTACTAGGTTCAATAATATCATCAGCAAGTAATCTTGAAATTTCACTACTAATAAAACTCAAGTCCGTACTTGAATAACTGCGCCTCTTGGTTGCTATAGGGCGAATGTTAGGGCTAAGATATTCAAACAAACGCACGGGTTTTATACCTCGAAGCGTACTCAAGGCTCCTAATTTTAATGATGATTCAGGTCCACCAAAATCAATTTTCACGCTTTTATGCAGACTTAAAAATTCACAACCAAGAATAACATCCCACAACAAATTTTCTAACACTAAAAAATTTACGTTATTATAATCTCGTCCTTGAAATTCGATGAAAGTGGAGCACAACCCTTTAGTTTTTATGGCCAAATTTTTCACAGCTAACTCCAATTTCAAAATGTCACTATTTCCTTCGTAATTTAATTTAGCCCGTTGACAAAATTTTGAATCTATATGGTTAAATTTTGCACCAGTATCAATAAGGCAATTAGCTCGTACTCCATTAACCAACACAATAACATTTACCTTTTCATCGCCAACCAGGTTATTTAATGCACTGATGTACGAGTGCTCTTCTTCGTCTTCACACACTGTCGCAAGCGTCTTCGGGATTTTCTTAACTTTTGATAGACAAACTTTTGCGAAATGGCCCGTGCGATTGCATTTGTAACAAAGGCGTTGGTTTGTTGGACAATCAGCACATTTATGCCAAGAACCACCACAGAACTTGCAACTTTGATATTTAAAGCTGGCGAATCCGCTCCGCCTCTTCTCGTTCTCTTTCTGCAGTTGATTAATTTCGGTATTACCAAATGAGACGGTTGCAATTCTCTCGGCATGTCGAACTTCATAAGATTCAGCATATTTCTGTGCTTCATGTATGGTTTAAACGCAATTCGTTATCTTCAAGAAGTCTTTGCTTTATGTATGGTGAACCAAGTCCCGTGATAAATGCATCTCTTATAGCAGCTTCTTTGCATTGCGACGCTGTAACATCTGCGAAATTGCAATCATTGCTCAGTATCTTCAGTCTTTGCAGAAAGTCTTCAAGAGATTCACCTTCGTTTTGCCGGCTTGTATTGAGACAATGTCTGGCATAAATTTCGTTCACTGGTTTGACATAAGCACATTCTAGCTTGTTCAAGGCGTCTGCATATGTAGTACATTCGGTAATGTACGAACAGACGTTTGTCTCAATAAAATTAATCAAAAGCTCAAGTTTGTCTCTATCAGTTGCTCCATCAATTCTTCCAATAAAACTCTCAAATCTCCTTTTCCAATGAAGCCACTTTCTAGGACCTTCTTCCGAATTAGCATCGGTATCAAATATCTGAGGCCTACGACACTTATCCATTTTTCAGTTCAATAAATTGTTATAAGATTTATTTTATTAAAAAAACCAAACTAAGGCTTTATTGAACTGAAAAGAAATCATTCTAAACAAAACAAAACAAACATCAGTATAAAGAAATAAGATTACATAGCTTTAATATAACACGTGCTTTGAAGCGCAACTGAAACATTTTGCGATTGCAAACCATTTTATTACTTTAGTTATTTTATTTGCGGCGATGCTCGGTTGATTACTTTGAACAATTGAAATAACATTCGAGTTCGATACTTCAGTTGATTTGTATTACACTGAGGTTACAATGACAACAGTCCGGACGGTGAGTGCTTGGCTGGCTGGGAAAATATTAAATGTCTTGCCCTCCTATATAATGCCAATGACGCTGCCAGCTTTTATTCCTGCCGCTGGAACACTGGAACACTTTTATGCGATAGAGCATGCTCCTAACCGAAAATCTTTTACGTACAACCTGTCAAATTCTGTCATTTTTTGACAAAATTAGATTTTACAGATACCTCGCTAATTAGATTTTTACAGATATAAAAAAAAAAATTGCATTTTTACAGATATAAAAAAAAAAAAAATTGCATGCTCCTTACCGAAATCTTTTACTTACAACCTGTCAATTTCTGTCATTCTTTGACAAAATTAGATTTTACAGATACCTCGCTATGATTGAAACAAAGACAAGCATGAAAATTCATAACAGAAATGAATCCTTGCTTGCCACCCTAAAAAAGAAAAGATTCGGAAATATGCTGAGTTGTACAAAGAAACATATCTTGAAACTCTCGAACCATGTATTATCAGACGTGGAAAGTTTTGTTCTATCGCATGGTCTGAACTTCAGCCTTCCACCAAAATCTATATGCAGAGAAGAAGTCTTTGCAGAATTTGAATCGTTGTGGGCCCAATTGGGCCATCACAGAGTTTCATCAGAAAATGATCAATCTTCTTTGAAGGCTAGACTTACAGACCTTGCCCATCTCTACTGTGGTAAAGAGATTGACTCACGTGATTTTGCTTTTCATGGTGAATGCTTTCGAGCACTCAACAGCTTGCATTCCAATGAAAACATTGTCATCACCAAACCGGACAAGGGTTCAGAAGTAGTCATTCTGAACAAGAATGACTTTATAGATAAAATGCTAGGAATACTTGATGATCCATCAAAATTCGAAAAACTTGGACCAACCTCAAGCAACGACAACACTGCTAATATTGAATCAAAACTTCAAAAACGCTTATTAGAACTATTTAAAGAAGATTCAACACCCAAAAGTCTTTACCAAAATATTCGTCCCATCGGATCACAAAGACCCAGAATGTATGGTTTACCCAAAACGCACAAAACAAACGTACCGTTACGACCGATACTATCTATGACAGGCTCATCCCATCATGTGCTCAGGAAGTGGTTAGCAAGCCTCTTGGAACCGGTATTAAAGCGTTTCTCGACCCATTGTATTCGTGACTCATTTACGTTTGCTGATGCTATTCAAAACTCTAAAGATGTAACAATCTTTTCATGTGCTCCTTTGACATCTCAAGCCTTTTTACAAACGTCCCACTTGAAGAGACCATTAATATCTGTGCAGATGCCTTATATTGCGATGATTCGGATGCACAACCACTTATTTCGAAGGCTGTCTTCATTGAACTGATGAAAAGTGCCACATTTGGAGTAGAGATTAGCTTTAATGACATCATGTACAAGCAAACTGATGGGGTTGCAATGGGTTCACCACTAGGCCCAGCCTTAGCTAACATCTTTGTTGGGTTTTATGAAGAAAAACTCTTTTCTCAAAAATCTAAACCTTCCACATATTTTAGGTACGTTGACGATACATTTGCTATGTTTCGCAATGAAGAAGAGTCGGATAACTTTTTCAAACAACTAAACTGTCTCCATCCTTCTCTCAAATTTACCTTTGAGAAAGAGAAAAATAATTGTTTACCGTTTCTCGACGTTAACGTGGAACGAACAGCTACCGGTTTTGAAACAAGTGTGTATAGAAAACCTACCTTTACTGGACAGTACTAACGTTGGGAATCTTTCAGTCCCACTAAACGAAAAACAAACCTTATATCAACTTTGGTACACCGGGCACTAATGATATGCACGAAATCTAAACTAAACGAAGAAATTAAGCATATCAAGAACATTCTATTGGACAATGGTTATCCTGAATCAATTATTGACTGCAACATTTCCAAGAAAATTGCTCAGTTTTCTATGCCTAAACGATTTGGTCCTGAGAAGTGTCCCGTATATTTGAGAGTTCCTTGGATAGGGAAAGCTTCCATTGGTCTTGATAAAAACGTCAAAACGGCTGTTGAAAGCTGCTATGGCTCCGTTACCACCAGAGTTGTATTTAACTCCAAACGCATGTTGCCTGTAGCCCGCAAAGATGTTTTACCTACCACGCTGAAAAGCTCCGTTGTTTATGAATATTCGTGCCACTGTGACAGTAGGTACGTAGGACAAACATCACAGCGACTACAAGATAGAATCAAGCAGCATGTTCCTAAATGGCTACAACAGCAAGCGAAGCGCCCTACACGATCTCAACCTGGCAGATCCTGTAAGCTAAAACGTAACAATCCAGATTGTGACTCTGCCATAGGACAACACTTGCTTGACAACGAGCAATGTGCTGCAAACTATAACGACAAACGTTTTAAAATTCTTGCTGTGGCACGCAACTCGTTCCATTTGTGTCTACTCGAGGCAACTTTTATCAAAACCAAACATCCGGTTTTATGTAAACAAAAGGAATTTGTTTACACATTAAAACTTTTCAAATAACCTAAGTTGCGAGTAACAGTGTTTCTCCTGGGTAATTGCACATAGTGCGTTTCTCCTTTCTGAGATTACACTGTATTGCACCACACTTCTTTGATTTTGTGTAATTGTGCCTTTCTCCTTTCCGAGACTGCAGCACCTTTCTCCCAACTGTTGAGACTATAAATACCTTGATTTTCTCTGGTTCGTCCCATTTTGACGCGATTGCCACTGATGAGAGCGTTACGAAAAGCTTATGGCTCCGATAAAATCGACTTTGTTTAAAGCGATATTAAAATTCTGTACCACAAAGAAGCTCTTTGCGTATTTTTTATCACTTTATTTTAAATTAGTAAACAATGACAACGTGATTTTAAACCGAAATATTCAATTAAATGCAGTTTTCTTTTTGATTTGTGCGACGGGTTACAGTAAAACCGATGATAATCGGTGATCTGGACAAGCTAAGCTTTGTTAAATAAAATACTTCAAACGTCTTTTTTATATTTTTTATCGCATTATTTTAAATTATTAAACATGGACAACGTGATTTTAAACCAAAATATTCAATTTAAATGCAGTTTTAGTTTTGATTTGTGCGACGGCTTACAGTAAAACAGATGATAATCGGTGATCTGGGCAAGCTAAGGGGCTTGTTAAATAAAATACTTTAAACGTCTTTTTTATATTTTTTATCACATTATTTTAAATTAGTAAACATGGGCAACGTGATTTTAAATCAAAATATTCAATTTAAATGCAGTTTTAGTTTTGATTTGTGCAACGGCTTACAGTAAAACAGATGATAATAATCGGTGATCTGGGCAAGCTAAACTTTGCTAAATAAAATATTTCAAACTTTGCTAACTAAATACTTTAAACATCTTTTTTCAAATTTTCATCACATTATTTTAAATTAGTAAACATGGACAACGTGATTTTAAACCAAAAAAGTCACTTTAAATGCTTTTTAGTTTTGGTTTGTGCGATGGCTTACAGTAAAACAGATGATAATCAGTCATACGGGCAAGCTAAGGTTTGTTAAATATAATACTTTAAACGTCTTTTTTAGAATTTTATCACATTATTTTGATTTACTAAATATAGACAACGTGATTTTAAACCAAATTCTTCACTTTTGATTTGTGCGACGGCTTACAGTAAAACAGATAATAATGGGTGATCTGGGCAAGCTAAGCTTTGTTAAATAAAATACTTCAAACGTCTTTTTTATAATTTTTATCACATTAATTTAAATTACTAAACATTAATAACGTGATTTTACATCAAAATATTCACTTTAAATGCTGTTTTAATTTTAATTTGTTGGAAAACATCAGATACAGCTTTCTTATTTTTAGTTATTCAACAGCCGAGTATTGAAGTCGCATTTGTTGTCGTAGTACTTGGTTTATATATATGGTCTTGAATGACGCTTTGCGCGTAGTCACTGATGCCTCCATCTCTCTCAAACGGACCACTTACGACCTTTTTCAAACATTCAGCCATCAGACCTTTGACAACTACATGTAGTAGCGACAATTGTTTTGCCTAAAGGTGGTACTCCAGAGCTGTCCTCCGCTACTTTTTCGATCCTGCGGTACACTTTAAAAAGTTCCAAAAATCAGCAGAACATCTGGACCAGGTAAAGAGCTAAATTTTCAACGCTTTCCGTTACCTAAAGTTTCATTTAACTGACATAAAAACCTAAAAATTTTAATGTCAATTCTAATAATAAAGTGATGACTTTCTTTCATATAAAGTTATCAATTTGCGCATATTGTGCACAATCGATTAATGGCTCAACGCGGGCCTAGATAAGCCTCTTGAGGATCTTGTAGGGAACACAGAGCAGAGATATCGGTCGATAACTCTTTGGGTCGCCCACAGGCTTTGCTGGTTTTGGGATCGCGACCACAAGCGCTCTTCTCCATATCTTGGGAATTTTGAGTCGGCGCAAACAGGAAGAAAAGAAGTCACATAACCAGGACTTCAAAGCAGCTCTATAATGGAGTGTAAGCTCCGAGCAGATGGAATCAGGTCCCGGAGCTTTACCTGGTTTTAAATGTTGGAGGGCAGTAGTAAATTCTCTCTGTGAAAAATTGTCAGAGATATTTACTGCGTATGGTGATGTGGCCCTCCAAAGGTCAGACACTTCTTGAGTGACAAGTCGAGATGACTTACGGTCAACAGCCTCGTATTTCCCGTTTCTAACCAGCTGAGATGCAATAGCATTGGCTGTAACGGGACAGTGACGAGGAGAGTGTTGTAACCTACCAGTAAGGTTGCTCAAAATACTCCACGCTTTTCGACCAGAGTGTGAGATGTCAATGCTCCGAACTGCATCGGACCATCGATCCCTCCGCTTTCTTGGGTGCTTGGCAATCTCAAGCATCCATCTCAAGCTTGGCAAACAGAGCTGTAGCAGCCAAACTTGAGTCGTCTCCCTGAGGAGACTGCAGAAAGGTTTTACAGAGGGATTCACACTCTGCATCACAACACGGAATATAATTGTTTCGATACCCGCGTGGGATAGTCTTTTTGGCTGCTTTCTTGATGATGTTACAAAAGTCGTAGTAAGCTCCACATCAAGTGAATCAGGCGGCAACAAAGTCTTTGCTTACTTATTTTTCAAAGCAATGCAGTGACTCCATTTGGCACAAATCAAAACTAAAACAGCATTTAAATTGAATATTTTGATTTAAAATCACGTTGTCCATGTTTAGTAATTTAAAATAATGTGATAAAAAATATAAACAAAATGTTTAAAGTGTTTCTATTACAAAATTTGGCTTGGTTGTATGATCCATTAATATCTCTTTTACTCCAAGCCGTCGCTCAAGTATCATTGTTTAAATATCACTTTTACTGTTAGCCGTCGTACAAATCAAAACTAAAACTGCATTTAAATTGAATATTTTGATTTAAAATCACGTTGTCCATGTTTAGTAATTTAAAATAATGTGATAAAAAATATAAACAAAATGTTTAAAGTGTTTCTATTACAAAATTTGGCTTGGTTGTATGATCCATTAATATCTCTTTTACTCCAAGCCGTCGCTCAAGTATCATTGTTTAAATATCACTTTTACTGTTAGCCGTCGTACAAATCAAAACTAAAACTGCATTTAAATTGAATATTTTGATTTAAAATCACGTTGTCCATGTTTAGTAATTTAAAATAATGTGATAAAAAATATAAACAAAATGTTTAAAGTGTTCTTATTAAAAAGTTTGGCTTGGTTGTATGATCCATTAATATCTCTTTTACTCCAAGCCGTCGCTCAAGTATCACGATTTATAAATCTCTTTTACCGTAAGCCGTCGCACAAATCAAAACTAAAACTGCATTTAAATTGAATATTTTGATTTAAAATCACGTTGTCCATGTTTAGTAATTTAAAATAATGTGATAAAAAATATAAACAAAATGTTTAAAGTGTTCTTATTACAAAGTTTGGCTTGGTTGTATGATCCATTAATATCTCTTTTACTCCAAGCCGTCGCTCAAGTATCACGATTTATAAATCTCTTTTACCGTAAGCCGTCGCACAAATCAAAACTAAAACTGCATTTAAATTGAATATTTTGATTTAAAATCACGTTGTCCATGTTTATTAATTTAAATAATGTGATAAAAAATATAAAAAAGACGTTTAAAGTATTATATTTAACAAAGCTTAGCTTGCCCGTATGACCGATTATCATCTGTTTTACTGTAAGCCATCGTACAAATCAAAACTAAAACAGCATTTAAATTGAATATTTTGGTTTAAAATCACGTTGTCCATGTTTAATAATTTAAAATAAAGTGATAAAAAATATAAACAAAATGTTTAAAGTGTGTTTATTACAAAATTTGACTTGGTTTTATGACCGATTATCAGTTAGTTAAAAGAGAAAGAAAAGAAAAAAGTGAGTGAGAGTAGCGAAAACGAGAAAGCGTTTTAGAAACGAGACAAGAAAAAAGTTTTAAAAATGAAGGTGACGGCCGATAGTAAAAAAGATCCGAATTGCCAGTGAAGAAAATTCAGCTGAAATTTTATTATAATGAAGTTAAATGTTTATTTTAATAATTTTAGCTAGTAATTAATTCGGTACAGATACAGTATTTAAAATTAAACTGTAATTAAATTAAATTCTAATTTCACTATGTCGTTTAATTTTGTAAATCTGCTTTACTGCTTCATGGTGTGCACTAGTTGGTTTGTCGCTATTTCATATACTGTTAATTTTGTAATTGTTTGTTGTTGTTGTTTTATTCTAAATTTACTATCGAACTCTATCTTTTCTGTTAACAGAAAACCGCAGCGTTGGACCATTCAAAAATATAGAATTTGATAAAATATTGCTTTAAACAAAGTCGATTTTATCGGAGCCATAAGTTTTTTACGCGATTGCCACTGATGAGAGCGTCACGAAAAGCTTATGGCTCCAATAAAATCGACTTTGTTTAAAGCGATATTAAAATTCTGTACCACAAAGAAGCTCTTTACGAATTTGATAGAAGGAATTTGGTGCGCGTTTTCCCTTGTAAGTGTTTTCTAAATATACGCGTTTTAAGACATTACAAATCCCTCTATAAACCTTTCCTGCACTCTCCTCAGGGAGACGACTTGAGTTTGGCTGCTACAGCTCTGCTTGCCAAGCTTGACAGGAAGCGGAGGGATTGATGGTCCGAGGCTGTTCGGAGCATTGATTTCTCACACTCTAGTCGAAAAGCGTGGAGTATTTTGAACAACCTTACTGGTAGGTCACGACACTCTCCTCGTCACTGTCCCGTTTCAGCCGATGCTATTGCATGCCAACTGGTTAGAAATGGGAAATACGAGGCTGTTGACCGCAAGTCATCTCGACTTATCTCTCAAGAAATGTTTACTTTTGGAGGGCCACAACACCAGACGCAGTAAATATCTCTGACAATTTTTCACAGAGAGAATTTGCGGCTTCCCTCCAACATTTAAAACCAGGTAAAGCTCCGGGACCTGATTCCATCTGCTCGGAGCTTATACTCCAAGCCGGAGCTGCTTTGAAGTCCTGGTTGCGTGACTTCTTTTCTTCCTGTTTGCGCCGACTCAAAATTATCAAGATCTGGAGAAAAGTGCTTGTGGTCGCGATCTCAAAACCAACAAAGCCCGTCGGGGACCCAAAAAGTTATCGACCGATATCTCTGCTCTGTGTTCCCTACAAGATCCTCGATAGGTTTATCTACGCCCGCGTTGAAATATTAATCGATCCACTGCTCCCTAAAGAGCAGGCTGTGTTCCGACGCGGAAAGTCAACCGTAGATCAAGTTGTTCTGCTAACCCAGAACATCGAGGATTCTTTCAAGGCTAAAAAGAAGACCGGTGCCGTATTTGTCAATCTGACAGTTACTTATGACATTGTCTGGCACCGTGGCCTTACCTGCAAGCTGCTGAGACTTCTTCCGGATAAGCACATGGTCAGAATGATTATGAACCTTGTCCAAAATCGAAGTTTCACCCTTACCACCGATGACAGCAAGCAAAGCAGGCTACGCCGTCTTTAAAACGTCGTTCCTCAGGGATCGGTCTTGGCTCCCCTCCTATTTAACATCTATACGTACAATCTGCCGTCCATGATTTCCAGAAAGTTTGCATATGCTGATAATTTAGCATTGTTGCACTCTTCTGGAAACTGGAAGGACTGGGAGGGGACTTTAAACCAAGACATGTCTACACTTTCAGCGTATCTCCAGACTTGGAGATTGAAGCTTAGTCACATTAAGACGGTGACGGCAGCCTTTCACTTGAATAATCGAGAGGCCAAACGTGAGCTAAAGGTCTACAACAACGATAAACTTTTACCGTTCTGTCCAACCCCTACTTATCTTGGGGTAAAACTGGACAGATTACTCACGTTTCGTCACTATCTAGTGGCATTGCGCACAAAACTATCCTCGCACGTCACACTGCTGAGGCGACTCGTGGGCTCGGGATGGGGTACTGGTGCTAATAAAACACTACGCATATCCACCTTGTCTCTAGTCTACTCAACAGCTGAGTACTGTGCGCCAGTCTGATGTCACAGTGCTTACACTTGTCTTAACGACAGTGTCTTGAACGACGCCTTGCGTATAATCACTGGATGCCTGCGTCCCACACCAACGGACTACCTACCTGTACTCTCAGGCATCCAGCCAGCTGAGCTTTGCCGACTGGGAACGACACTCTCTTTGGCTCACCGTTGATCTCTGGACCCCGATCATATCTTGTATGGTCTATTAAGTGAGTCCTCAGATACTCGCTAAGTGAGACTAAGATCCAAACGTCCGTTTGTGACAGCTGCGCGGAATCTTTTGGACAACCTTGCCAGACTTGGCATCCGCGCTTCTGAATGGACAAATCACAAATGAAAAACGGAGTACTGTGAATGTGCTTCCAGGCTTTGTGCTTTTGTGCCCGAGACCGGTGCCAGGCCGGTTGGGATGGGCTTACCCCGAGCATCCTGGGTTAAGCTCAACCGCCTGTGGACTAGTGTTGGGCAATTCGTTTCGTCCATGCACAAATGGGGTCTCGCTCCTTCACCGAATTGCGAGTGTGGCGCCTTTGGTGAAACCGCAGACCATGTACTAACAGCGTGCCCTATACATCGGGCACCACATGGAGCACAAGGTCTGACGGTTTTGGATGACGAAACTCGATGCTGGCTTAATAGCATCACTGGCAGCATCTGATTCAGGCAGTGCAGCAGTCTGGGATAGTAAAAGGATAAACCCTCGGCCCCAGTCCTGCTTGTTTCTGACCTGGAGTGGATACCCTTCAAACGACGACGACGAGTTATAAATATTATCAAAATCAGAAGCAGAAACAGAATTTCCAAATTGTTGTTGTCGCATCCATCCGATACCGTTGAAATGCTTGTTTCCAATTTCTTTTTGTTTGCGTTGATGAATTTGTGACAACAGTTTGCAGAACCTGATGTAAAATTGAAATACGTCAAGAAACTTTTCGCTTCAATTTAAGTTCGACGAGAAATAAAAATAAGGTTTTAGATGATTGCTCTCTATTTCGTCATTGGGAAAGGCAAGCTCGATGTTGGGAGTATGCCTGGCTCTTGATTTTTCATTGCGATGAGATAAGAATTTCCGACAAACTTTATACGATAAACAAGCCTTAAAAAAAGGCTATAGAGAGTTTGATAGTCCGAATTTTACCACGTAATTTGACAATGTTGTTGAGTTTGTTGGTGTGTTCTTGGTTGTATCTCGGTCGAAAATATTTGAGTAAATTTTTTGTTGTACAGAAAATATTTTAATACAGAAAAATTTACAGAAAAATAAAAGAACGTAATGGGCCAGCTCTAGATTAACCAAAAGATTATTTAAGTTTTGAACTAAAAGTCTATGTATTTAGATTGAACACAAAGTAATCAATCAGATACCATATTGCTTCAAGTGCAAATCAAAAAAATTCAAAATAATTTTTTAGCTTCGGTTTTCAAACAGTGCTTTTGATTATTATAAAAAAAAAGCAGTCGAAGAATTACTTTGACTCTTCAGTATTTGTTGTTGATAAATTAAAACTGTTATTTGTTCGAAACAGAAGCAAGCCTAAAAGCGTTTTCAATAAACATTGAACAGTTAAACACAGAATTACTTATGAAGATGTTGTATTTAAAGTTAGGTTTATCTGCGCCAATTAAAACTTAAAGCAGATGTGAACTTGTACCTGTAAATTAAGATGTTAAAACACCCTTTACACCGAAAAAAAACAAAAAAGTTTATCTACATTTTGTATTTATAGAAGTACAATATTTCCGATTTCATGATTTGAATTTGGTGTTGTATAGCTATTTTTTTATTTAGTTTTATTTACCATATGCTTTTAACCTTGGGCTATTTCTCGACAACCTAGTCTTTTTCTTTCGGTTAAATTCTAAAAAACTTTAGACTTCACTTAATAGTGATTTATGAACCCTAAAAAAAAGGAATTCAATTTGCATTTTATTTGTATATTTATATTCCTGACTCGCAGAAAAGCGACGGAGGCGCTGTAAATCGGGCAAACAATTACCCCGATCTGCTTTCGAAGATAGCAAAATATTGCTAATCTTGTTGAAATTTTTTATTTTGGTTTTTAGTTTTTTATAAAAATATAACTGAAGTTTGAAACTGCTTTCCAAGAACGTCAAGCAGGTGAAAGTGCCGTTAAATGTCTTTTTCAAGGACCCAACAGAATGGCGCTGGTAGGCTTTAAACCAAGACCATGTCGATCACAATCACGGCGCTTTAACTACTTGACAATTGTTTTTAAATAACAATATGAAGTTTTTATAATTTTAATTTGTTTTGTATATTTACAAACAATTAAAAATCTAGATAATAGATAAAAATAAAAAATAATAGATAAAATTAAAATAAAAAATAATGATAGATGAAATAAAAATCTAGATACAAAAGTATTTATAGGCCAGTGTGATACAAAAGTAATTTCTAATCCTTCATACAATTTAACTATTGAGAAAAACAAGGATTAAAAGGCCCCAGCTCAAGTCGGGACATATATCCTAATTCAAACGGAATACGTTGCAGCGCGCTCAAGTGGTTAAAAGCGTCGTATCGATAGCAAACGCGATCGACACAACACGGGAGCGGTTCAGAATTTCCTCGCAGAATTCTAACGTGTCCTGAGAAAAGGCGCTTACCAGCATTTTCCTGCTTGGGGGGGTCTTGGCAAGCGAGCACTAAATTTAACTCTTATCTCAAAATGAAACTAAAAAAAATAAAAACAACTTACAATCGGAGAGCAATAACTTGACATTTCCGAAAGCAGGTTGGGTGATCGCTTGAGGACTGTCGACGCTTTCCTGTGAGTCGGAAGAAAAAGTATAGAAATGAAATAGAATAAATACATCGAAAACATTTGCTTGCACAGCATGGTCAGGATTATAGATATTTTCTGTAACTGTAACCATAGATCGTGGCTCTGTTATTGATTCTAAAAAAAGTTTGTAGCCTTCGGCAGATACTACGAAGATGAATACATTGTAAAAATAATTTACATAATTTATGCAATCGGCATTGGTTATTGTTTATGAACTAATCCGATTTAATTTTCTTTTTTTTCTCACATTGTGGCACGTGTTGCCACTTGAATGTCATCGCTTATTGATTTTTCTTTATTCATTGGTTTGTAGAATGAATTCCCCAGAAAAAAATTTATTTTTTTTCAGTTGTTTTTCGTTCAACGAATTTTAATCATTTAGCTTTTCTTTCTGCAAAACGTTCCATATGGGATTGAATTTATCAAACGCATTTTGGATGGTACAAAGATTCGAACAAGAAGAAAACGAACCGCATGGCGGATATCTGACAGCTTGTGAGTAAACATAGAACTTTTGTTTCTTTGAAAACATGTCGTGTCGGAAAGTTAGGCTCATTTAGACCTGGATACGCTATTATAAGGTCCAACTTTAACGCAGGCCTGACTTAACATGCAATAATAAGTGCGGGAATTACCTACATATTTCATGGTTTTGAGAACGGCCTGTATTATAGCCGACTGTTCATTTTTTTTATAGTTGAGAGGTCCAAGTTAAATCCTGAATTGAGAATATCTTTTTAAATGTTCTGAAACAACTTGTGCGCCTTGATTGGATCAAGTTGAACTATTAAAACATTTGGAAACCCCATTGAAAAATATATAGAGTTAATATCTTTAAAATTCCAACTTTTTTAGCTATTTAGATTGTATACAACAGTGGCTGCCAACCTAAAAAACTTCATGGACCAATAAATTTATAATTTGTTTTTTTTTTAAGGACCACTAATGCGAATTTATAGAAAAAAATCTTCACTTTGAAAATGAACAAGAACATAACATTTCGTTTCTATTTTTTTTAACATTCGAGATATAAAGCTTGAAAAAAATAAAAAAAGTCTTTTCTTTTAAAATTAGCTAAGAATATTTATCATAGAATTAATCGCAAGGCAGTTGCGGGACCGATTCAAGTTCTTCAACTAGTAAATTTGTTTCATGAATCGCCGGTTCGCGACCCTTGGTAAATAACACCTTCCAATACTTTTGCACCATTTACTATGCGAGTATATAAAAATTAAATTGTGAGATTAGATATGACGAAAATAGTGCCTAAGCTTTCCAAGTTAACGATTTAACATGGTGATTTTTGTATGAGAAGAATTTATGTAAAAAAAATCATTTCAAAAAATTTTCCTTTCCTCAGGTTCGTAAAGCTTTTTGACTGGCATTTCAAATAATCTTGTCGCTAAAATGTTGTGGTATAAGAAAAGCTAGGAATTATTTAAGTGTTATACGCAGATTTACCATATGAAAGAATCAAAAAAATAAGCACAGCCAAATCTGCATTTTCGTCTTCCCAATAAAAAGTCATCACTTTTAATCAATGTCCCAAAACCTTCATTTTTGTCCCAAAAAGATATTGGTCTTTATTCAACAAACAACCTCTTTTTCTTGGACATAGTGTGAAAACCATGCATTAAGGGCGTTTTCTAAAAATTTTGTAGAAAACTGAACCAAAATTAGTAAAAAAATAAGCACAAGTAGGCATTAAATTCTAAAATAAGCATGTTCATTAGAAATAAGCACATTAAAATTATCTAAGACAATGCTCATAAAAATGAGCAAAAATCTTGAAAATAAGCACAACATGGTAACCTTAATTATGTGTTTCAGAAGTCCAAATGTAATACTAATATCTTGTATTTATTTTGCAGTTGGAAGTTTTTTAGTGCTTATAGCATTTATTGTGACGGTAATAATTGTGGCTATGTTCTCCGAAATCTATGAAAGCGATTTCGTTTTTTTATTTATTATTTGGTTTTTGTTTGGTTTTGTACTTACTGCGTTCTTTTTTCAGCGGCATGTCGACTGGTAACCGTGGTAACATTCTGGTAAAAGGCTGTGCAATTCTTTATTTTGATTGTTACGAAACTTTTTGCAATACTTAATCTGAAATAAAAGTTTTTTTTAAAAAAGTTACATTTTGAAAAGTCTTGCAAATACAGAGTTTACATTAATTACAGCTGTTATTAAAACAAATTGCTACAATTCTTTTAGTCCCGTTGAAATGGGAAAAGTGAAATTTTGGGCCAAATAAAAATCTTAACAGTTTTGACACTTTTTATGCCAAAGCAATGCACTATTTTTATTAGAAGCCATCGTAACACAATTTTGCAGTTATTGACTAATGTTGTTTGCTAAATTTGATACCATTTTTGTAATTGTAATTAATTATTAAAGACTATTATTTCTAGCATTTTAATGTATTTCCTACAAACCTATTCTCTCAATTCATTGACAAACTAAAAAAATGATGTTTCATAAAGCTTCAAATCTGTTTGAATACTCTCTTTTAAATACCTCAAAGAAACTGTAAAGTTTGCTATTCAAAAATTGATGCAACGTGCTCTGATTGCCCATATTTATCGTGTGCTTCGTGAGAAAAGTGTAAAACTAATTACAGTATCAAAGGCAATGATGAAGTTAGCTTGTAAATTGACAGCACAAAACTCTCAAATACAACATTAAAAATAGTTGAACTAAAGTTATGATGATAGCAATAAATAATGGTTCTAGTAATTATAGCGATTTTGCATCCTTTAATAACCTTTTTCTTTCTAAAAACAAGACTATTTCGTTGTTTTTATTTCATGTTAATGCAAGAATTTTGCCAATCTTGTCGAAAATTGTTGATGAATTATCTCCTATTTCTTTAAGCTTAAATCATACCCTGATGTAATGGTCATAACCGGGACTAAACTTAAACAAGATAAAAACTATGTGAATATTAAACGGTTATAATTTTATGCATAGTGACAATAAAACAAGTGGTGGAGGTGTTAAAAATTTACAGCAAAAACAATATTGAAAATGAAATAATTAAAAAACTTAATTTAACAGCAAGCGTTTCATAGGATTCATCTATCGTCATCCGGTTCAATTAGGAGAGAACTTGATTCAATTCTTGCACTCTATTAGACTGTCAAATTTAACTTGGATTTGTTTCAAATTGAAAACAACAATCAAAATAAAAATTATGCAAATGACCTCCTTAGCTGCTCTGTAAAACGTTTCATTTGACAACCAACTAAAATATGTAGAAATTCAAAAACTTCTATTTATTTTAATAACATATGCAACATTAATGACCTTTTGAATTATGTATTGTAGTATTTCGTATCATCTATCTAAATTTGTTATGGTAAAAATATCAATGACATCACATTTATTCGTGATATGACAAATTTTGTTATTAATAAATTAAATAATGATCTTGATGTCTGACAAAATGTCAGCTTTTGATCAATTTATTAATTCATTTTTAAGTACAGTAAATAAACATGACACAGTAAAAAAGCTAGTAGAGGTAAAAAACAAAGTTGAAACCTTGGCGTACAGATGGTTTGATTAAATCAGGGGTTCCCAAACTGGGCTACATTTAGGCTTCCCCAGAAGTACAGTATTATGTGACAAAATATCCTTAAGTTAAATTCCGTGTCCCTAAGAAATAATAGACTCAAATGTCTAGAATTTTCGAATTCGGTCGATTGTAATTACTTCAAATAGGACAATTAAGAGGGAAGACTTTTTTTTACAGATCACTGAATTTGGGTTTGAATGGGGAAATTATCTGGCTGCTGTAAAGTAAAGACTTTTCTTTTTTTTTTTAGAGATCACCTTGATTTTCGGCATAAATTGGAAAAATTTGTATCTGATTCATAGTGAAGACCTTTAGAGTTCACCTTGATTTTGGGCATGAATAGGGGGAAAATTAGTGGCTGATTCTAACTGAAAGTTGTTTTTTTAGAAAAACGTCACAAAATTTTGGGGGTACGTGCAAACCTGCTATAGTGTCCAAAGGGTACCGATGAAATAAAAGTTTGGGAAACCCTGAATTAAATCAAATAGATATAAAAGCAGATTATTCAAAAATATTATCAGACATTATGATTTAAAAAAATTTGAATATAAATGTTATTGTGATGTGCTACATCGGATAATTGAAAGGGCTAAACGTAATTATTATAATGATTTAGTACTAGATGAAAACGTTAGCAATAAACTATGAAAGATCATACATTATTTAGGTAACATCAAAACTAAACTACCATTATCTTCCCAGGAGGTTGCACAATAGTAATGGTAATGTCTTATTAAATGATTTTGACATTTCAAATAAGCTACACAGTTTTTTGCTATAATAGGAAAAAAAATGGCCAATGTTTATCAATTTAAATCAAAAATCTCAGTCTATTCCCTCATCCACAAACGTTAAAAATTTATTTTTTCTCTGTACAACTATTTCAAGAGAGCTTGAAACGATCATTTCTTTGCTTAAAATTCCCAAAGCCTACAGGTTTTTGGATGTTGACGCAAAATTTCTTAAATATGGTAAATTTATTATTCTCCGATACTGAGCAATATATATAACATTTACTCTAGCACGGGAGTCTTTCTAAGTAGTTTAAAAATTGCTAAAATTATAACCATATGTAAAAAAAGGTATCTTTGTAAATCAACAAAATATTGCCATATCTCATTTTTATCGCAATTTGATAAAATATTAAAAAAACTCATCTACAACTGATTGTACAAATTTCTCACTGAGAAAAATTTCTTGAGCAATAATCAATTCGGATTTAGAAAAATACTCTTCCACTAATTTTGTTATCTCAGTTCAATATATGATTCTTTATCCAATACTATTGATAATAATTTATATATTTATATATCTGTTGTATTTTCCTTGATTCATCAAAAGCGTTTGATACTATTGACTATGACTTGCTTTTACACAAATGTCTATGAATTTCGACATCAGAGGAAAACCTATAAAGCGTTTTAAAAGCTTTTTTTTATGGCTTTCAATATGTACTAATATCAGGAGTACGGTGTTTGACAACCTAAAAGTCATATGTGGTGTTCCTCAAGGGTCTTGTTTAGGTCCTTTTTGTTTTTGTTGTATATTAACGATTTGCTTACGGCCTTTAATTTTGATACCTGATTATTTGGAAATGATACTCTTTTGATGATATCTGATAGAAGCATTGAATTTTTGCAAACAAAATCTAACTTAAAACTTAAAAAATAAATGCATGGTTTCGCCAAAATAAATTATCATTGAATAACCTTACAACAAATTTTGTGATTATTAACAAATACTCCAACAAATCTATTAATACAAGCTTTAATTTAAATTAAATAATATAGCTCTCAAACGAGTTGAAACTATTAAATACCTCGGAATATCGATTGATGAAACTTATAAGTCATCCTACATTACACAATTAACCCTACAGCTCTCTAGATATGCTGGCCTCTTTTACAGATTGCTTTGTTATGTTGTTCTTGAAACCCTTTGTATGCTATATTACACAGTAAGATGCAATATGAGATTATTGTTTGGGGAACAACTTAAATCTCTTGAAGTTGTTAAAATTAAATCAAATAAAATTTTGAGAATTATTTTATGTTGCAATACAGTCGTGGCCAAAAGTTTAGGACCACCTCTCGAAATTCGATTTAGACATTTAATCGTTAATAAACACATGAATTCGGTTTATTATTGAATATCACAAATGACAGGGCGTTTCCACATATGAATCACATACGTTCGACACAGAATTTTCAAAAAAGTCAGTATTTTGTTGGTCCTCCTTTGGCTTTAATTACAACCTCCAAACGTTTTGGCATGCTTTCCACCAGACTTCGGCAGTATTCAGCTGATAATTCAAGCACCCAGACTGCTTTGATTGCTTCTTCCAGTTCCTTAGTATTAGTTGGTTGTTTCTCAGTCACTTTGTCCTTCAAAACAGTCCATAAATTCTCGATAGGGTTCAAATCTGGACTGTTTCCGGGCCAATCCAGGATTTGAATTTTTTTCGACTTCAAGAACTGAGTAACAATTTTGGAGCGGTGACATGGTGCACCACCTGCATAAAAATCTTGCATTTATGAATGGCCATGTGCAGTTCCAACTTGTTCTTCAGCAAATCAACGTATTTTTGGCCATTCATGGTCATTCCTGGTGTTAGGAAAAACAGTCCGGCCGTTCCGTTTACGGACATTCCACCCCAAATCATGAAACTTGTGGGATGTTTCATTGTGTGCGTGATGTACCGTTCATGAAATCGCTTTCCGGTGGGTCTACGGACGCAGCGCTTGCGCGTAGTGAACTGCTATGCCGATACTGTTGATTCATCAGAAAAAAACACTTGCTGCCACTGTTGAATCGTCCATTTCTCGTGCTTTTTAGCAAAGCCCAAACGCTTAGCTTTCATGGCTGGTGTTAACCTGGGTTTCTTCGCAGGTTTACGGGCTTTCAAACCAAAATCGATAACCAGACGCCGATTTACGGTTCTCCGACTAATGTCCGCACCTTTTGCAAGCAGTACGGACCGTATCTTGCTTGCGGAACTCATTGAAGACCGAACTGCTGTCCTCCTAATGATGTGTTCAACCCTTGGCGTGCTTTTTCGTGGACAACCAGACCGTTTGGCATCTGAATAAGTCTCTGTTTTCTTAAATTTCACGACTGCATTGTGAACTGCATTCTTATTTCTCTTTATTCGTTCACTAATTGAACGTTCAGAATATCCTTCCTTGTAAAGAGCCACGATTTGAGCACGCTGAACATCAGAAAGTGGCGATTTTTTACCCATTTTTGTAAAACTCAAAACAAGCAAAAATCACTCACAAGATGGTGCTTTCTGCTTGAGAGAGAAGAAAAAAGTGATTACAATCGACTAGCAGATGAATGACGCAATCTGATGCAATCAATTTGATTTCTGTTGCAATCAACGGGTTTAGGAGCAGAAATATTAATTTCTGCATGGTAGTCCTAAACTTTTGGCCACGACTGTAAATTCACCCCAATATTGACTCTTTAAACACGCAATTTTTACAACTGGAAGACATACTCGTATATTTATTAGAATTAACTAAATTTATGTATCAACTATATCATAGTAAATTGCCTTAAAAATTTTACGCTTTATGTAGTACATTAGCTGAATTTCATAATTACAATACAAAAAATACAAAACTTTTTATGTATTTTATACCTTACTAAAATTTTTGGTAAAAATCTTATAAAGGTTCTATATTATGGGGTCAAATCGATGCTGAACTCAAGGTTATGTTGTGGGTTTCATAAAAAAAATTATAAAAAGCATTTACTGAGTTTACAAGTTTAATTTTATAGGAACTTTTATTTTAAAATAGAATTTTTATATAGAATTATATAGAAATTTTTATAGAACTTATAGGAACTTTTAAATTTAAAGGAAGAAAAGGTACGGCGACCACTCACAATTGACGTTGTGCCTGTAATAACGTGTATCGCTTAGCCGCTGTTTCCTATTTCGCAATCACTTTTTCAATAAGAACTTCAAAATGTAATACCTTGATTGCAAATAAAATCGAATCGAATTGAATTGAATTGAATTAATGTATTAAATTTCTTTAAAAAAAAAAAACTTGCTTCTTTTTTCTCTTAAATGACCTCGCTTATTTCTTCTTGCTATGTTTGTGTTTTGTGCATTGCTTCTCTTTATAATAATCATGGTTTTTCTCAGTTATTATAAGTTTTGAAATGATTCGTCATCGTCGTCGTCGTTGTTTGAAAGGGCATCCACTCCAGGTCAGACACAAACAGGACTGGTGCCAAGGGTTTATACTTTTACTACTCCAGGCTGCTGTACTGATCGGATCAAATGCTGGCAGTGATGTTAAGCCAGACCTCAGATAAAACCGTCAGACCTCGTGCTCCATGTGGTGCCCGATGTATGGGGCATGCTATTAGAACGTCGTCTGCGGTTTATTCAATGACGCCGCACTCGCAATTCGGTAAAAAAGCGAGAGCCTATTTGAAATGATTGTTCTTTTTCATCGTTTGGTTTAGTTTTTTCGATTTTTATTCGTAGTAAAAATAAAGTGTCTCTCTCTCTCTCTCTCTCTCTCTCAAACCATCGCCATTTTCGGATGTATCAATACATCGCTAAGAACTAATTTTTTATTAAATTGCTTGATAAAAAATATTTCGAACTGCTCGTCAAACTTGTCAAAATAAGAAAAATATTATCGAAATTTATTTTTACATAAGCATGCATGACAACCGCTTCAAGCATAACTTGCTGCAACATTTGCAAAGCCGAATAAGCGTTTTACAAAACTTGTAACTTTCCTGACATTTCAGTACAGTTCAGACTTTGAGATAAACGCAAATGAAACATCCATAAAATAATAAGCCCAAATGAAAAAACCACGAGGAATAATAAAACTTAACAATAACAAAAAACAGAGTAATCGACGTGAGAACAAATTTCATAAATTGCAATAAAGTGTAAAGAAAAATTATAATCAAATAAAAACCACAAACTGAAAAACTGGTTGTTTTTCTCTTGTTAGGTTTTTGCTTAAAAGATCTTTTTATCATCTGCTTGTCAGGAATGATTAGAAACATTATTTTTCCATTCCATTTCAATTCAATTCTATTCATCTCACACAATAAAAAGCTGCGCATAAATAGATCGATCGTCCTACTAATAAAATTTACTTTCATTTCGTTTTATTGACATTGGTCCGAACGATTAACTTTGTAAACTTCATTTTCCGTTGCCTAATATCTCGTAAAACATTGAGTCATTTGGCGCTTGTGACGTAACAGATGTTACAAGCTGGCCACATTTAATTCTTTATTGTACAATCTTTTTCAATGCGTTTCTTTCGAATAAGCAACTTAGAAATTTACAGTTCAGTTTTTAACTGAAGAGAAATTTGGAACTGTTGGTTTATCTATTTGAATAAGTTGAATTGTAAAAGTAATAGAAGTAATTAAAGAAATTGAAGTGAATTATATTGGAAATTAAATTAAATAGTTAGACTGGACTATTTGGCTGTTTCTTTTCACAGTACAGCTATTCCCAAACAGTTTAGTTTCTGTGGCTGTCGCAGACTCCACGTGCGTCAGGAACATAGAAAAAGATAAATTTCTAAGTGAGATAAAATTATATCAAGATAAAATTTCTGAAAACTCCAGTTAAAAACGCAAAGCAATAGCAAGTTCTGAAGAGTGAAGATTCAATCCGCTTTTCTCAAATTCACACTCGCTAGCTGGAAGAAAGAAGCCATCTTACCAGCAGCTGTCAATCAAGCAACTACAATCAAAAAGCAAGCATAACGAACAGTAGGATAATTGTTATTAATTATATTATTAACCTACTTGATTAACTATATAACAAATTTTGCGTTGTATTAACTGGCAAACTGCGTGATATATTTATATTTATTTCACCTTTTCAAGTTATAATTTATTTACCGTCGTGTAAAGTAAATTTCATTCCTTACTTACAAATTAATATGGCTGAAGGGTCTAGCCCAAAGCAGTCGCTTATGTCTCGGGACGTTACCGATGATAGTCAAAAGGAAATGCGAAATCACCGTGCTAAAGTACGGGAATTAATGTCCGCTGGCGAATCTTTTATTGCGACACTTAATGAAAGTACGGGTTACGAAAATGTTGCCCTTATTAATGATAAGTACCATGCGCTCGATGCCGAGATACTTGCGTGTCAGGGGCAGGCGTCTGGGGAAGGTAAAAGCGAAAGTCAGGGGATATACAATCGTTTGGGAGCACTGAGACTGAATATCATAGATGTTTATCAGAAATGGCATGCTAGCGTTCAAAACAATAGTGGGCTCACTCCGCTAGACATTGAAACACATTCATCACAAAATCAAATGCTCTCGAACACTAACACAAACATGCCAAACATCGAACCCTCCGACTCTGTTAGCAATGTTGGGAGTGGCAGCTCAAGAAGTTGCACATCATCGCAACTAGCCGGAAAACAAATCTCGCTGCGGCTTAAAAGACAAAAAGCTGAATTCCAGCAAAAACAACGGGAAATTGAATTCGAGCTCAGACAGGCTGAACTAGACGCCGAGGAGCAAATGTTGCACTTATCAAATCCAAACTCCGTTGTAAGTGCTCGTTCACGAAATCAACAAACGGTTTGCAAGCCACTTCCCCATACGCAACCTAGGAAAAGGCTTTGTGACGTTACACCTGAACACACAGAAGAATTTGCTAATGCTCAACCACATGCTCAATTATACAAACCACTAGTGGAAAGTATTGCTAACAGAAAGTCTACTCCACTGCGAAACTACAGAGGGTACTCTACACAGCACGACCCTTATTCACAGAATAGGGTTTCAACACTTAAAAATCAAGAATTCCAAGGAAGCCCTCACAGTAGTAATTCTTCACATATTGCCCTGCAAGAATACCATATTCTATTAGAGGAGGCTCGTGAAATCAGATACTCTGGTCGCAACCTTCCCTTCATCTTTTTCCAAAATCAGATAAGAGAACTGATTAAGCGATGTCCCATTTCACACCGTAAAATGGATCTTCTCCGTGCTTCCTGTCAGGAAGGCGCGCGAGAAGCCATTTCGGCTCTGGTGCCACCTGTACCAGGTTGGGATATAGACACACAAATCACGCGAGCCCTGGAAGGACTCAGACTTCGCTATGGATGCTGCAGTTTTCTTGCGGAACCACTTGTAAGGCAAATTCGTTCAGGAGCAAAATTACCCCGTATGGATGCAGGAACCTTAGAGAAACTAATCTCTGACCTTAACGACTGCGAACTGTATGCCAGGGCCCACCAACAAATGCACAGTCTTGACAGTAACTTTATTGTCGATGTGGGTGAACGACTCCCTTACAACTTTAAGAAGCAGTACACATATTTCTTACATGATAACTTTGGCAGCACGGAGCAACCATCATTCGACTCTTTCAAACAATTCCTTAACGGAGAGCTGCAGGTTGTTAAAACAACTTTTGCAGAGCGATTTTTGTGCTCTTCTGACAGAGGAGAGAAGAATCGATCTACGCAACGGGCTAAAGTACATCACACAAATGTCCAAACAAAAACGGGAAATTCGGCGACAACAACGTCTATAATAACAAGATCAGCACCTGCAGCAAGTGCACCAAGTGAAGCATCTAAATGGCAACAATCTCCTAGGTGTTTCATGTGCTCCACTGAAACATCAGAGAAACGGCACTTCTTATACAATTGCGATAACTATCAACGTTTGACCCCAGAAGAAAAACGAAACGCTATTATTCAGGCTCATCATTGCCTTAATTGCTTGCAGTCTCACTCTGTAGAAGATTGTAAATTTCCTTGCAAATGTAAGCACTGCAAACAACACATGGCAGTGCCTAAGCATACTACTTCACTACACGAAATATATAATACGTCCTTTCCCACATATCCCAGCGAAAATGTCAGCTCTACTGAAAGGGTGGCTGTTGGGGCCGCCTCACTCCCATCTTATAATCAAAAGGCTAGTACCTCAGTAGTGAGGAAGATAGAGGCACAACAAACAGGTATTTTGACACGTATATCTGCTGTACAAATAAGCAACCCATGCACAGGAAAAAATACCTTGGTTTATGCGCAGCATGATTTTGGGTCACAAGTGACACTAATATCTAAAACACTATTGGAAGAACTCGATCTTGTGCCTGTAGGAAAATCACAAATTACCCTACATACAATTTCATCCAGTGAAACAAGCGAGCTGGAGAATGTAGTGTTCAACCTCAAATCACTACACAATAACAAACACTTTCTTGGGCTGCAGGCATTGGTAGTCTCACCATGGTCTGATGAGGGCTACACTCTGCCTCACTGTCAGGATTTGTCGGAGTACCCACAATTTGATGATGTCGTTCCATACATGATTCCTGAGCGTTCGGGTGTTGATGTTCTGATAGGTCTTGACAACTCTGCCTTAATGAGGGTTTTACAAGAGCGAACTGGTAATGAAGGCGAACCTCATGCTATTGAAACCCCACTCGGGTGGATAGCATCTGGAGGAAAATTCCAAAAAGGAATGAATTGCCAAACTCACAAAATTTCTGTAAGTGACAATATCAGAATTAAAGAATTAGAACAACTTGTTCGTGAATTCACAAAAGAGGACGAGGTCATACAGCCCTCGGTAAACGACAAAAAAGCTCAACAACTAGTCGAAGATAACATTAGAGTCATTGATAGTCGATATCAGATACCTGTTCCTCTAAAGGAAGACATCCATAAACTGCCAAGTAATTACGAATTAGCTAGAAGACGTGCTAATGGACTGCGCAAGCACATGTTACGACAACCTGACCTACAATTATCTCTTGTTAATGCCATTCAAGGACTTAAAGAGAACAAATTCATTATGCTCGCTGAAGAAAACACGGATCAGCAAACAAACTATCTCCCATACTTTATTACAAATCAAGCAAAACCCAGAGTTGTCTATGACGGCTCTGCTAAGTGGATGGTCCATCAATGATTTTATTTATTCTGGTCCTGACATGCTTAACATTCTGGCCCATGTTTTAGCAAGATTTCGCATAGGAAAATATGCAATAATGGCAGATATTACCAAGTGTTTCTTTCAAATTCTTTTACCTGAACACCAACAGAATTTATTTAGAATCTTGTGGTACGACAATGATGACATTTTAAATGGAAAGCTTAAACCATATAAATTTACTAGACACGTCTGGGGTGTGGTCAGTTCTCCATACATCGCTTGCCGTAGTATAAGAGAGATAGCCAAGGAAAATCCTACCAATGCCAGTAACCCCACTCTACACGCGATTCAACATTGCATGTACATGGATGATCTTCTAGTTAGCACAGACACCCTAGAAGAAGCCGAAACCATAGCCACTGAGTCTATCAATCTTCTGGCCAGCCGCGGTTTTCAACTTGTGAAATGGACTGCAAACCAAGCGGCCAAGTCCGTCCTTGCTAATGTAGATAAAAATAAACTGGCATCATCCGTCAGAACGATCGACCTGAAAAAAGATGAGGACCCACTTCCACAATTCAAAGCAGTAGGTTGCATTTGGAATGGTGAACAAGATACTCTGAAAGTCGAGTTTGGCTTTCATCTGCTCGACAAATATACTCGACGAGTTATGTTAAGTCAAATCAGCCAACAATATGACCCACTGGGATATACTGCTCCTTTTCTCTTGAAAGGACGCCTCATTCTGCAACAACTCGCTGTGGATCAGTTGAGCTGGGATGAACCCGTCCCTGCAAAGCATGAGAGAGCGTGGAAAGATTGGAGTCAAACACTTTTTAAATTAAAAGAAATCTCTATTCCCAGATGGTACTTTGCAAATGCTCCACAGGTTAAAGTTACCGTTGAAACTCTTTATGAGCTGCATGCGTTTTCGGATGCATCCATGGAAGCGTACGGTAGCGTAATCTACCTTCGTAGAATCATTGATAATCATGCCCATGCGGCGTTTGTTTATGGAAAAAGCCGTGTAATTTTGATACATCAACAAAACTGGCCTATAGCAAGAAAAGAGCTGGTAGCTGCTGTGATGAGTGCAGAACTCATGGCAAGCGCTGCTAAAGCTTTAGGATTACCGCACTACTCTCGACATTTTTGGTGTGATTCTAAAGTAGTTCTTCAATGGGTCACTAACCCTAATCTGAGATTACCAAAGTTTATTTCACGTCGTCTGGAATTAATACGCCGAGTCTCTTCCTCAAATGATTGGCGTTATTGCGAAACCGAAAGTAATCCAGCAGATGTGGCCACGAGACCTCTAGCTAACAAACACTTTGAAACCCGCACAAAACTTTGGATCGAAGGTCCACAATTTCTTCATTTGCCACCTGATAAATTCAACGTAAACAGTATTCCTTTAACTGTACGTGATGCTCGAATTGAATTGAGAACAACTTTTTGCAAAGAACCAAAGGCAACACTCACTCGTGTCATACAGACTTCACCAAAATTGTACACTCTGAAAAAGAGGTTGGGATACCTTGCTGCCTTTGTAGAATTTGTGATTGCAAAAGCAAAGAAACTAGAGTTTCATAAGCCACGCTTAAACGCTATATATCTTGAAAAAGCATTACACTCTACAGTGCTATATGTGCAGCGAGAATGTTTCTGCACAGTTTTCGACAGCTTGCAAGCAGAATCTCCTGACTCTTTGGAAGATGCAATCAAACGGCTAAACGCTAAAACGTTATCAAATTCTGAACGCAGACACCTTAAAGATTTACGCTCAATCCGTTGTCTTCGCCCCGCTGTCTTTCCAGATGGAACACTTCGAATCGAAGGAAAATTGGGAGAAGCTGATCTTCCCACAGACGCAAAACATCCTGTCATTCTCCCATCACGACACCCACTTACTAGGTTAGTGATACTGAATTGTCACCAAGAAATTGCACATGCAGGGATTCAATACACTCTGATGCTGACTCGCCAAAAATATTGGATTATAAAAGGATTGTCTAGCGTCAGGCATTATTTAAATCAGTGCAACGCTTGCAACTTGCAAAAGGCGAGGCCCGTTCGTCAACTTATGGCGGACCTCCCTGCTTCTAGGTTGGCTGCTCACAATAAGCCCTTTTTTAATACTGGCTGTGATTACTTCGGCCCATTGCCATACAAAGAAGGCCGAAGTGAAAAGAAAGCATGGGGGCTACTTTTCACCTGCTTATCAACCCGTGCGATTCACGTTGAACTAGTCACTTCTCTTGACTTGAGCAATTTCATAATGGCCTTTTCTAGATTTGTAGACCTGCGAGGTTCTGTATCTAGTATGTACTCGGATAATGGAACTACTTTCAAAGCCGCCGCCCACGTGCTGCCCGAACTTCTTGAGGCAGACAAACTTCAGTCGTTTTTTAGGAAAAAGAAAATTTCGTGGGAATTCATTCCACCATATAGTCCCTCTCAAGGTGGCGCTTGGGAGTCCCTTATAAAGGTGTTCAAACGCACACTCATACAAGTCACTAAGTTTCCTAGAACACCTACCTTGGTTGAACTGCAAACATACATCTGCAATGCTACGCGCATAGTTAATGATCGTCCACTGACACCTCTTTCTGACGATCCGCGTGATTACACTGCAATATCACCGTCTTCTCTCTTGACACCTTTAAATGATCCACACACACCGCTTGGACAACCACACAATAAGGATCATCTCCGACGCGATTATACTGTAGATACAACATATCACTTGCACAATAGTTCTGGGAGCGTTGGATAAGATTTTACCTTCCCCTTCTCCAAAAACGTAAGAAATGGTTAACGGTTGCTGACAATCTCCACGTTGGGCAGATGGTGGTAGTCGGGGGTCCGGGTGACTTCAACAAAAGGGGAAATTATAGGCTTGCACGTATCTCAGAGGTCCTCCCACAAATGCGAAGGGGCAAAGCCTTGGTACGTCGAGCTAAGATTGCAGTATCGTCTTGTGATTGTAATGGTAAACCCGTTGTTACGTATATTGATCGTGACATTTCGAAAATTGCGCCTTTGGAATTGGAGTAATGCTATGTGACATTATTGTGTTCGTTTACGAAATCACTTATACAGTATTGTACATACACGCTTTGACAGTTTTGTTGCATCTTGTTTAATTGCCTTTTCATTTATCGTATACGTATATGCCTAGAACTTAACTGTTGTGAATTCTTTGTGTTACTTACCTTGTTTGTAAATTTGATACATCGTTCTCCCCCTTGTTTAGTTGTTTTACATTATGTATGCGCTGATGCCGACACACATAATGGGGGCCGCCTATGGTCCGAACGATTAACTTTGTAAACTTCATTTTCCGTTGCCAAATAGATCGTAAAACATTGAGTCATTTGGCGCTTGTGACGTAACAGATGTTACAAGCTGGCCACATTTAATTCTTTATTGTAGCAATCTTTTTCAATGCGTTTCCTTCGAATAAGCAACTTAGAAATTTACAGTTCAGTTTTTAACTAAAGAGAAATTTGGAACTGTTGGTTTATCTATTTGAATAAGTTGAATTGTAAAAGTAATAGAAGTAATTAAAGAAATTGAAGTGAATTATATTGGAAATTAAATTAAATAGTTAGACTGGACTATTTGGCTGTTTCTTTTCACAGTACAGCTATTCCCAAACAGTTTAGTTTCTGTGGCTGTCGCAGACTCCACGTGCGTCAGGAACAGACATTGCATTTCAAAGTTTTCCAAAAAAATTCCAATGTAAGTTTAAAAGAGAGTAATCGCAGCAGCTGTGTTGCATAACTTAGAAACAGCAGTGTCAAGTCAAAGATATTAGACCGAAGTACTAAAAGCAGAGTTTGCAAAACTGGAGTCCTCTTCGTAAGTAACGATGATAGGTGATAGATAGGGCCATTTTTTTTATTTTTATTTTTGTTGAATTTTGACTGAACAATTTTGGCCTGCTATAAACGTTTTTACGAAGAAATCTCAATTAAAATATTGCAGAAACAGCAATTTAACCTACATCAGTTTAAAAAACGAAAATTGTGTTTTTTTGTCAACAGTAAGATAAACATCTAAATTGATGTTGTACATCAATAATCCACAATTTCAAACTAAAACGCGTTCTTCGAAATAACAATTAATTTATATAAACAGCACACATTTAAACAAATAATTTATTCCAGGAGTTCTTGAACTGGGAGGCGCGCCGCTAGTGCGATGTGAAAGGTTTATAGGAGGGGCGCGAGAAACCAACTGCAAACTTAATCAATAATTGCATTGACATAAATTAATTAAAAAAAAGAGAAAGTATGACAGTGATTATTTGAAGTATGATTTTATAGATTCCATCGTAAATAGTAGTGATACTACAATGCGTGATATGCTATGAAAATCTCAGCAATCACGCAATGTGACCAAGTCATTTGCAGCGTCATCTTCAGACAAAACACTCTGGCTATAAAGATAAACCTGCAGATTTTTCTGAAGCAAAAAAGTTTAAAGCTATGCCACTAACTGATTTCTAAGGGAAGTATGTGCACATATACAGTACAGAGTATAGGTGGTGTAGCTTTAAGTACACTTCATACGTTTTCATTGATTTACACATGCAAAAGTAGCTTTTCGTCTTAGGTAGATAAAAACTAAATACATGAACAAACTTGATTATGAATCCGATCTGAGGTGCGTCATCTGCTAAAAAGTCACGATATAAACTTTTGGTTTCCAAAAAACAGTTACATATCTTTTATTAAAAAATTTATTTATTGCTGTTTTTTTTCCATGCAGTTAGATTCTTTAATACAGTATAATAGGGCGTGGGGTTTGTTGGTATCATCAAGGAAGCCAGTTTTGTCTGCAGATGAAAGGGGGCGCGTCTTGAAAAGTTTAAGAACCTCTGCATCAGACTGTAAATGGTTTTATGACAAATACGCATAAAAAAGACACATTTGCTTCACCATTACACGAGAAAATATTTTGTCGGATAATTAAAAATAAGTCAACAGGGTCATTGAGTGGTTAAAAGTGCCGTTTTGATGAAGGTTCGAATTTTAATCATATTTCTAAATAAAAATAAAAAATTATACTAAAAATTTCAACCGAGCAGCAATATCTTGGCATCTCTGAAACCAGATTGAGGTAATTGCTTGACAGTAGCTCTAAGTATAATGTCTTATAGGACGCTTTCCAATGAATCAATAAGATAAATATACAGTAGACAAGAAACTAAAAATATTTTTACTTGATTTTCCACCGGTAAAAAATTGTACTATATATAAGTAAAAGATTCTTAAACTGAAAATTGCACACCCCGGCATGGGAAGCGCTAAAAAGTGTCCAGGAGAGGCGCAAATTTGATGGAATATTGTAAACATCTAAAATTCTAAATCTTATGTCGCTGATTCAGAACTTATAAAGAAAATGAGGGCAAAAGTTCTTTGAGTGACTCTAAAAGGTCGCATCCCAAAAGTTTTAGAATATCCGGTATAAATGGTAAACACAAAATATTTATATTTTTGCTAGTGCAACCAAAAAATGATTTTTTTTGTATAAAATTTGATGAGGTACAGTTTTAACAAAATTTGACTGTTCTAAAATTTTGATGTTATTTAGACTTATAAAACTTAGCAAAAACTATTAAAACTAATATTAGTGTAAATTTGATCATGTATTGAAACCTTAAAAAACATTTTGATTTTATCAAATTTATAGGGCCTGAGAGACAAGATTACGAGTTGAGCTATCGCCAGACAAAACAACCTCAAAACGCTGATAAGCAAATTGTTTATTTTTGTTTGTATGTCCGAAGTGGAGATATTTGTCTCAATTTCGACGTCATTTAAAAGACGTTACATTTTTGTCAGAAGTTTTGTTTTGTTACTAATAAAAAAAGTAGTTCAATATTTTTTAACACGGTATTAACAAACAAAATACAATCTCCGGTAAAATAATGTTCTTTTATTCGCTGAGAGTTGGTACTAAATAAAGTGATAAAAATAATAAGCTTATATAGTGCTTCAATTGCCTTAGCAAAGAGGGGTTTGCTTTTTCTCGATTGAGTTGAAGATTTTTTATTTTTTATTTAATCTTTGTACTGCATTTGTCTTCCTGACTCGCAAGAAAGCGACGGAGACGCTAATATATAGGGTAAGCAATCACCCTGACCTGCTTCCGGAGATGCCAAGATATTGCTGTCCCCTTGAAATTTAGAATTGTTTGCTAAGACCATCAAGCAGGAGAAAGTGCCGTAAAATGTGTATCCAAGGACACAGCAGAATGGCGCCTGTAGGTTTTGAACCTAGACGATGTCCATTACAATCACGGCGCTCCAACAACTCGACCACGCTGCGGACTGCGCAAGAAAGTTGGGCGTAAAACAGTTACAACTAGAAAGAGTTTTTTGAAAGTTTTTCAATTAACTTTTTAGATTATTTTAAAGCGACGCAAATTAAAAGCCAACCAATTTAAGTATAAAAAAAACAGTCTGAACGGAAACGTCACAAAAAGGTCGTGAAAAAAAATATTCATCAAGTTTTGCATTGACATCAGTGTTATTTTACCAACGATTTATTCCAGTGGTTCTCAAACTTTTTTGGTTCGTGGCCCCTCTCAAGAGCCGCTGAATGCCCGTGGTCTCCAGCTTCAAATATTTTTCCAATAGACAAGTAAAGACTAAAAAAAAATCATCACTTTGAAACTATCTCTGATTTATTTATTTTTGTCCCAAAAGGCTAATGAAGATTGTAGGCCAGGGGTCGGCAACCTTTTCAACGCAGTGTGCCAGTTTTTGAATTTTGTTAGCTGCGCGTGCCGAACTATTTTTGATAATATAGTTACTATATTATCAAAAATAGTTCGGCACGCGCAGCTAAGCGGTGCCAAATTGTGAAATTCAATGTCAAAATATACGTTTGCGTGCCGATGTCTTCACTTCGATTTCCCTATTTTTCTCCCAAAATCAGGATATTCTCTAAAAAAAAAAAAGGTCTTCACTTCGATTTCATCTCTGATTTCCCTATTTTTCTCCCAAAATCAGGGTGATCTCTAAAAAAAAAAAGTCCGTAAACGTGTTTTTGAAAAATATTCACGATGCCGCGTGCCCTATAAAATCATTTCACGTGCCATGATTGGCACGCGTGCCGGGGGTTGCCGACCCCTGTTGTAGGCGATAGCCATGGTGAGCATATTTTTGTTTCCATGCTTTTGTAATTGTTACGTAACAACGCCAGAACCTTTGTTACCTCGTGCTTTTTTTGCTGAATCACAATTTTTATCTAATTCGTAGTGGCATCAGATATATATAACTAATAAAGTGCTGGAAGGCTGCGCAAACATGTTGAGGCTGTGTTTCCTAGTTTGTTACTTGTTTATTTATTAGCTGTTAGTAAGTCTAGACTTCGTGATGAGTAATGTTTAGTAATTAAGCCGAATAGTAAATTTTAGATGCGTGAAAGTAACTATTCTCTTTTTAACTAGGTCGTAGCCCATTTTGCTGCAGTGTATAATCTTGCGTTGTTCTTAATGCTTTTTAACAGTAACTGCGCTGTTTTGTTGTTTTATTTAGAACACGATCTAGTACAGCGTGGTCCAACTACAGGCCCGCGGATAGAATTTGTGCGACCCGTGGAACAATTTTGCACAATTCAAGTCTTGTCAATTATAAGCAGCGGCAACCTTCGATAACAAGGCATGGCGAGCTTATGGGATAGAGTCTAAAGTTGAGAGCGTTGGTTGAGACAATCTAAAGTTGAAGACATTTTTTTTTAGAGAACACTATGATTTTGAAACGAAAATAGGAAAATCAAAGATCATAAGTAACAAGGATTTGGGCTAAATCATAGAGCAACTATAAATTACACAATGAGAGTGTAAAACATATTTATTGCGCGACAAGGCCCTGTTTCGCCCTTATGGGGCTCATCAGGTGCAAGCAAATACATCTCACAAATCAAAGTATCATTTAAAACAGCAAAATTTAATTATACAAAATAGTAAGTACGTTGGGGAACAAAAGCGAAAGCTTTTCTCACTCCACGGCGGTGAACTTCACATTCGTTGTCCAGGTCGTCTTCTTCGAGTCATAATAGTGTGGTCTTGGTATCTTAGGTGACCGATCGCACACTATTATTGAAGTGAGAAAACACATTGATCAGATATGCGCGATGCATAAATCTTTGTGTATGTTTGTTTTTCATGCCGGTGCAAGGTGCTACTCGGTCTACAGATACGGTGGATTCCGTGCATTCCGAATGTAGTAAATCCGGTTTTCTTACAACTGTATTTTATGCTTTGTGCGCTGTTTATCATTGTATCGTTTTGCGTTGTACGCCCTAACATTTGCTTCTTTTAGAAATTGCCGTAGGCGTTTGATTATGTAAATTCAGTGTATAAAAGCGACAAGTTTTCTCACTTCAATAATAGTGTGCGATCGGCCACCTTGGTGACAAGATACCAAGACCACACTATTATGACTCGAAGAAGACGACCTGGACAACGAATGTGAAGTTCACCGCCGTGGAGTGAGAAAAGCTTTCGCTTTTGTTCCCCAACGTACTTACTATTTTGTATAATTAAATTTTGCTGTTTTAAATGATACTTTGATTTGTGAGATGTATTTGCTTGCACCTGATGAGCCCCATAAGGGCGAAACAGGGCCTTGTCGCGCAATAAATATGTTTTACACTCTCATTGTGTAATTTATAGTTGCTCTATGAAAATCAAAGATCGATTTCAAGTGAAAACCTTTTTTTTTTTTTAGAGAACACTATGATTTTGGGACGAAAATAGAAAAATCAGAGATCGATTCCAAGCGAAGCACTTTTTTTTTAGAGAACACGATAATTTCCAACAACTTCTAGCCGCTTGAGGCCGGCAAGCTCGAACAAATTTGAAAAGTGGGCCGCAAAAGTGAAGAAGTTGGACCACCCTGATCTAGTAGATCGTAACGCCAGAATAATAGATATTTGTAAATATGCTAATTGTGACTGGTTAAACTCTTATGTTAGCGAGACAAGAGCAAGTTACGACTACGAATAAGACAAATAGAATCAGGCACAAGTGACACCTGTCTACATTTACGATCTGATTGATTAACAAAGATTAATAAAAAGTCGCCAGCTGAGGCTCCTACTCGTGACCCCCGGTAAATATCTCGTGACCCCCGGTAAATGCCTCGTGGAAAAAACACTCATTTAGCAAATTTATTTACTGACATTGAAATAAACCTAGAAAATAAGTTTTCAGATAATGCTCTTAATTAGAAAAATTGTTCAATAAATTTATTTAAATAAAGTAAAATATCATGATTAAAAAATTATCACTAAACAAATAATTAAATTGATTTTAATTTGTATTTAAACAATCATTTGAATCCGCTAGATGTTAGATTTGAATCCGCCTAATCACTAATATCATACTTCTATAATAATCAATAGAATACTCTGTACCAGTCTATTGAGCGGCAAAAATAACTTGGCCATTAATTTGCAGTTTTAATCAATTTTAAATTGTGATATTCAGCGTTAAAATTTCCTTTTTATCAGCAGATTAAATGCGTTAAAATTCTTTTGAGAAGTAAATTTAAACATTTGCTGCATTTTCAGTAATTAATGTTTTTTATTAATTGCTATTGCTATTAATATTTTTATTTTGTAAGAAAGAAGAAAGTAACTAATATACGAATAACTAGAGATTTGGAAAACATTAAGCTAGAAAGTTTTTTAAAAATCTTGCACTGTTAAAAAAAAATTATCACCATTACTTAATTTTAGTTATCTTAATATATACTTGTGTTTTGCTTAATCTGTTGTTTGCAAGCATATATATTAGAGAAAAATGATGTCTTTTTAAATTTATAGTTATATTTTTGAGTATGCTCTTCTGGTAGCTTTTGTGATTACAGGCACGGTTTCAACAAAAGATTACAAAAATTTAATAAAAGAATTGTTTTATTTTGAATTTTTTATGTAAAGCGTTTTGACAAATTCCATTAAAAATTACGGAGGATGCATCGCTGTAGTTCAGTTGTTCTCAACGTGGGGCATGGCAAAATTTTGGTGGGGCATGGAGATTTAGAACATTTTGATCCAATTTTGGTAGAAAATATAAATGGACCTTGAGCAAAAGCCCTTGCTGAAGTCTTTGCAATAACAAAAAATCAGAAGTAGTTTTAAATGTGATGACCCTTTTTTATATTTATTCATTTTTTGAGTCCTTACTAGTTTTTTAGGCAAAAATGAAGAAATCAAAAGAAGTTTCAATGTGATAACTTGACATCAGAATTTTAGAAGTGATTAGGTGGGCATGATCAAAAAAAGGTTAAACACTGCTGGAGTGAAAGAAACAAAACAAATATGGTTGCTATGAAATAAGTTTTAAACTTGCTTTACATCGTTTTTATGCGTATTTTTGTGTCATCAAACTTTTAAATTAAATGTTCATTTTTTTGAAGATCTTATTTGATACAAATTCTCGTGGAAAAACTTCCTATTTTTACTAGTGTTTTGCGGCTATTTGCAATTCTGTTGTTCACAGAAAAAAAGTCTTAACATTATGACAGGTGTGGTTAAACTTTTTAGCTTGAGGGCCGCACTGTAATAAAGTCAAAATATAAAAATTATAAAATAATCAAAACAAGAGCTTTTATAATTTGAACTGCTAAAGAAATGTAAACTGTAAACAATACTAAAAATTTGACAGATTATTTAGCATAATTATTTCTATGAAAACTCCACCTGTATGAAATAAAAGCATGAACGAGATTGTACATTTGGTTACAATCAATAATTTCATCAACTATTCATGATCATTGGTCTCAGTGCTTTATTTGCTTGTTTGTTACTTACTACTTTTGAATAAATGCGTGATTCACTAAAACGCGTAAAAGAGCTTGGCAAATTGACTGTGCAATTAATCGGATTCGTCGGTAACATGTTTTTCGGTGCTCAGATTTCGCACTTTGCGTTTCTGTGCTCGTATGTACGCACGAATTTGTGTGTAATTTGCATTTTTACATAATTGTAGTAATTTGATTTTTAATACAGTTTTAATAATTTCTTAAATTATTTGCTTGAGGTATTCTTTAGCCCATACGGCCTGCGGGTCGTAGTTTCTCCACCCCTGCACAATGATATTTATGGCTCACCTTTTTACCACGAAAATATTTAAACAAAATAGTTGTTGGCTTGGAAATTGTCGTCGTTTGAAGGGTATCCACTCCAGGTCAGACACAAACAGGACTGCGCCGAGGGTTTATCCTTTTACTACCCCAGACTGCTGCACTGCCTGAATCAGATGCTGGCACTGGTTTTATTAAGCCAGCATCGACGTTCGTCATCCAAAACCGTCAGACCTCGTGCTCCATGTGGTGCCCGATATATAGGGCACGCTGTTAGTACATGGTCTGCGGTTTGCTCAGAGGCGCCACATTCGCAATTCGGTGAAGAAGCGAAACCCATTTGACGTCCCATGGACGAATGGAATCGCCCAACACCAGTCCGCAGGCGGTTGAGCTTAACCCAAGCTGCTCGGGGTAAGCCCATCCCAACAGGCCTGGCACCGGTCCCGGGCACAAAAGCACAGAGCCTGGAAGCATTTTCACAATACTCCGTTTTCCATTTGTGATTTGTCCATTCAGAAGCGCGGCATTTGTGGCTTGGAAATAATCCAGCGTTGTGTAATTTCAGTTGCTTATTTCTATTTACGTTGTATGAATACAGATTTACGGAACGGTTTCCCCTAAAATGAAAAGTGATTATCAGCAAATAGGAGATGAAGAGAACGGAAGTTTTTGCAATGGTGAGAGTTTACTTCATTCGTCATCACCATATTTAATAAAGGTTCTCTATGAAATTTGACTCATAACAATTTGCCATGATATTCTATTCAAACTATTAAATTTTGGAGAATTTTCCCAATCTGTAAGGTCAGTAACACCAAATTGAACAAACACCCCAAATTTCTTTGTATGACTAAAAATTCGCAAAGTGGTTTTACAGTTTTTGCAGGACTATATTAACAATGAATAGATAGACAACTTGAAGATTAATTTTTTAGAGTTGCTTTGCTATATCCTTAGTTGAATTAAGTATTTCAAAACGATTATTTAGTTTAGTAATAATTGTAATAAATTAATTAATTAGCATTACCCAACGCTCGCGCATACAATGACGGAATTATTTCCGAATTGTGCGTGTCGTCGACAGTAGAAGCAGTTAAATATTCTTGACCCATTTTGCACAGAAGTTATAAAATTTCCTGTGGTTAAGATTTTTAATTTCAACGATGTGTGCCCGGGTTCGATTCCTGTCCGGCCAAATCTGACGCAGTGCTGCGAATGACTTGCCACAGTTGCAAAAGTACAACACAAATGACCTGTGTTGTGCAAATGCAATGTTGCAATAATGGGCATCCCCAACTTGTGACAAGTGTCTGCATGAAAATGAGCATCATATTAATCCCCCTTGATCTGGCTACATGTGATGGTGCACCTGTCTACGACTCAGTCCGGCCACATCTTGGGACCTTGACTTTATTTTAACTGTTTAATTGGTTTAAAAACTTAATAAAAAATAATGATTCGAGCAGCTTAGGAAGTAAATCCAAGTATGAAATTTTTTAATTATTTCAAACGGGTCAATTCCTCCATTCAGATCAAACCTTTCCGAAAAAAAGCAATTACTAAAAAAATCTGTCTGACAAAAATACTTCAGCATTAACATCAAATATGTCCAAGCTTTTCCGTGAGGTCTTGTTTGCTTTGCTTCAATTATCGGAACTCGTTTCACAGCGCAAAGCAAAAAATTTTGATTAAATTGTGATTTAAAAACTTTTAAATGTACATTGTGTAAAAAAGGGTTTCGCTTAAATTTACAAGCGTTTGAAAAAATAGAAAGCTTTTCACTGCAAGACGTTGTAACCGATGATAATTTAGATTTTACAAATATAAATGGCCTAGTGAAGAGTACGTCGCTCCTCTGAAAAAGCTTTACGACCCACTGTTAAAACGCGCTATACTTTAAGAACATATAACAAGTTCGGTGCAAATACCAACCTCACAAAACAATGCCTTTGAGACTTGATCGCAAAAGCAGTTTTTCGGGTAAAAATTGATCCGCAGTGGAACTTTGTTATAAACACAAAAAATGTAATAAAAGAATTAATCAACGTTAACGATATAATTTTATTTTCAGGTGGATGGGTATGGACGAGATTTGTAATTTTATTTTGTTATTTACTAGCCGCTCTTTTCATCGGACTTTTTCCGTATATGTTTGGATTGAACCCCTACATCTCCTACGGCATTGGTTGCTGCCTTGCTCTTATTGCATTTATAAGTGTTTATGTTTATTACTATCGTCGTTCACTTCAAGAGAATAATTAACGTTTTGTCTTTAAAACTAGTTTTTCAAGTAGACATTTTTTGTGTAAATGTAGATAAAGTGAAAGATATCGCAATCTTCATATTGTGCTTGGTGATTATAAATCAACAAATTTTTATGTGAGCCTCCTTTTTTATTTATTTTTCGGACAATGGATTTATGTTATGTTTTTTTGCTAACAACTTGAATGGAGAATATTGTTTATTTTATTTGCTCCAGGTAATATCCCAGGCGCCTTTCCTATTTTCCTAAATAAGCCTTTTCGTAAAAAGTTTTACTCCACAACTAACTAAATAATTTTCTAACTATTATTCAGAATTGAATTTTTTGTTGCGATCAGGAAAGATATTTTTCTCGAATAAATTTAAATTTATTTTTTAAAAAATGAACCAAGTTGTTGAATTTGCTTGTAAATTCGAGGATGAGATTAGTTTTTCGAAGTTAAAAATAGAAAAGTTTATGAAAAAATAAAATATTTTCAAACAATGTGAACATAGTTTTTATAAAAAAAAATTTTATTCCTTGTGTTTATTTGGTCGCGACACAACCAGCTGTCACGTCACGTCTTAAATTCTACTGATTATTTATTGATAGAAACAGTAATGCCTTATCTCATAAACAATGTTTCCTCTAATTTTTACTTTAGTGTGTAGGCAGGAATTTGTTCTTGTGTAAACTTTTCCTTTTTTTGCAAAAAAAAACTTATATTATTGACTCAGATTTCTCAATTTTTGTCTCAAAGTCGTAGTCTCTAAAGCCTCTAAAAAAATATATATAAAAAAAGCTTCATTTCTGAAACCTTGTGTGCGCACAACTTCTTTGATGTGCGCGCGCATATGCCGAGGAAACGTTGGTCTCAAGGACAAGCTACTACATTTAGTAATGACCAAAGCTTTGGAACCGGAGTCTCGGGGCTGGAGATTTGTGTAGAGTTCAAGCGGAGCCAGAGATGGAAGCGTTTAATCAGTTAATCGAAATATAACTTCGGCTCCAATCTATGCACTACTGAATTTAATCAAAACGTTTTTCGTTGCAATAAGATTTTAAAAAAGCTCTTAAATTAAAGGTCTCGTTTGGAAATCGTTTTTCTGAAATAGCTATAAGTTGTCTGAAAACGACCATTTTAGAAATCTCTAATGCTTTCGTCTAGCTTTTCCTAAGGATTACGTTAGACTGAACTTCAGAATTGAAATATAATACTTGTGCGATTGCAAGACTGTCATCATTGCCGAAAAAATTAGGTTTACTAATGTTATCCTAGCATCCGAAAAAGAAATTTCTTTAAGAAAAAAAAAAAAAACGTTTCAACGGCGTAAAAACTTTTGAATTAAGAAGCAGATTTGAAGATTAACGCACATTTTTGCTTGTTGATAATAAAAAAAATATCATACGTACTGTAATTCTTGGTATTAAATTTACTAACAATAACAATTTCATTTTTTCTTAGAACATTTTCGCTGGTTTAATAAATAATTTTTAATAGCTGAGCAGCAGATTTAGAAAATTACCTGACTGCTATTCATATAAAGAACAAAAATATCTTATTTGCAATTTTTCTCTACCCTGTTATTTCACAACAGAAAGCAGATAGGCTACAGCAATACGTTTGCACCAACGCAGTTAAGTCTTACAGGGTATTTCATTAAAAAATGGACACATTTCACAAATAAATGGAGACATTTCACAAATAAATGGACGCATTTCATAAATAAATGGACAAAAAATAAAAATAAAAAATGAAAAAATTAAAAATCAAACTTAACAAGTTAAAAAATATTACTATAAAACATCTCCTTCTTTCAGGTTTCTTGAACCTAGTGCATTAATAATAAATTGTTTGAAAACAATTCTATTACTAAACGCACCGACAACTGTCTCGGAATGTAAATGATCCCACGAGCCGCTAAAATTGAGCATAACGACACATTTTTTCCACGATTACCAATGTTGTAGTCAATGGCATATGTATCGGGGATACTATACCAATATTTATTGGACGTGTGCAAGTTGAAGCCACTTTCATCTAAGAATAAAACTCTGTGGTCAAACAATGCTTCCATTTCAGATGCAAATCTTGACACCTTTGTCCTATGCTCATCACTCAATACAACATTAGGACGTTTGTTAGTCCTTTTTCTTGTTCGGCCCGATGCTGCAACTGCTCTATTAACAAATGACAGTGACATAGAAACACCCTTTTCGAAGATATTTTTTAGGGCAATCTGTGTAAGGCTGTTACATGTATCGCGTCCCACCTCGAGCCTTATGTCTGTCAAGCATTCACTTTTATCTATTTTAATTCTCCCTCTCTTCTTTTTCACATCATTAAAAGTCATTCTTGGCCCAATTTCTCTAATTTTATCAATTAGATCATAGATTCTAGACCTAGAAAGCCCTGTAAGACTACAAAGGTTTCCAATTTTTTCGGTTTTATAATGGTTTCTTATCATTTCGAAAAGTTTTGGGGTCAGATTTACATGTTTCTTTCTCTCTGGGTTGTTAGACATTTAGGATTAAAATTTTTGCTTTTTAACTCTAATACTGCACAGTAAATAATTAGTCAGTATATGGGTGTACTATCACAATTATGTACAAGGTTTTTCAAAAATAAAGAGCGAGATTTTCGAAATACGTAAAAAGCAAGTTTTCAAAAATAAAGAGCGAGTTTTACTTGTAGTATGTAACAAATATTGCTTCAAGTACTGTAAAGCGGCTATATAGAGTAAAAACAGAGCTGTTTGAAATTGCAAATTTGAGTCTTTCAGCTAGTAATTTCAAATTTGGAATTTTTTATTTTTTGTCGATTTATTTATGAAATGTGTCCATTTATTTGTGAAATGTGTCCATTTATTTGTAAAATGTGTCCATTTATTTATGAAATGTGTCCATTTATTTGTGAAATGTATCGATTTATTTGTGAAATGTGTCCATTTTTTTATGAAATACCCTGTAAAAGCTTTCTCACTACATTCTTATTATTCGCTCTGACTTCATGAACTTCATTGAAAAAAACTGAAATGCAGAAAAATATTTTTTTGTACCAGCGAATTTGTAAACACTTCTGTGCTTAAGACAATGTAAAAATAAACATTTTAATCTAAAATTGATTGTATTATGTTGGATTTTGCAGCAGAAGTATTTGTCTTATATTTCGAATTATGTTCTAATTATATCGATTTAAATTTATTGATTTATAGGGAAAATTCTAAATTGGCCAAAAACGTTTAGACCAATACCGTAATTGTAACGGAAACGGAGCTGAAGCAGTGCTATCAATAAGCTTTGGTTTAAAACCGAAGTAGTTTTAAAATATTGTCTGCTGCTCCAAATCCCTGATAATGACAATTGTCGCTATTTTCGGTTGGCAGAACAAAATTCTTTAAGCCTAATATTCAGGAAAAAAAACCTTTTAAAATTATGTATCGGTATGCTTGGAGCTCGATCACACTATTAACTAACTTAGAGAACCTTTGGTAAATAAAATACTAAAAGAGAAAAAATCGAATAAACCTGGAGTTTAAGCTTAAACGTTTGTTTCAAAACGCGTCTAAGTATTTTCACACTGCCAGTTATAATCTTCTTTTAAAATAGTCTTCAAAAGAATTTACTACTTTTGCTTTCAAATCATAACGCAGACAACGAGGCTATCAGAGAGCGATTTGGCTAAATCAGTTGGTGATCGAATCAAGTGAAACTTTGGTAATTTTTTTTCGGTTGCTTTAGGGCAGTTATTCTCAACAATATTTGGACCAATAGTCAGCCATGTGAAATTTCTTGCGGTCTACGGTAAGTTCTATAATCTCTTGAGTTTACTGAACTTTATAAAAATTTATTTTTGGGCAAAAAATTTGAGAAGCATTGCTGTAGAATAGGGTGTTTAACTTTTTTGAGCCAAGGGTCATTTTGGCTTAACAAAAAATTTTGTGAACCTATAATATTACCTTGGAATGAAAGTGGAGACAAAAAAATCATCAGTTATACTAAAAGAGATCTTTTTCTGGGGGGGGGGGAACTATAACTATAAATCTTAACGCGGGCCATGCTTGAACGCCTCCCGGATTGAAGTTAAATTAAAATAAAAAAAAGGTCATCACTTCGCCGTAAAGTAAATTGTTAAATCGCACCCAAAATCAATTTTTTGTCTTCACTTTGCTACAAAGAAAATTGCATAAATAAATTACCCCATTTGGGCCACCTTGTTTTAAAAACCCCTCGCAGGTTACGGGTTGGCCTTCAAAAAATTGAAATTAATTCAAAACTAATTGAAGTCTTTTCTAGGGTTAGTTCGGATATCAATATTTTTCACTATCCGGATAACAGATATATCCGTATATTTGGAAATTTGACTAACCGGTTAACCGGATAAAAATTCTTAACTCGGCAAATAAACAAGTGCATGAAACTGAATTACAAAAAAATTTTATTGCAAAATTAATGTGAAAGAAATCCCGCCGATTTAATGTTTAATGCTTCCGCAATGCATTCCTAATGAAGCACAATGCATCGATTGTGGAATCATGCAGACGAGAACGGAGTTTTGTAACAAAGAGTCCACATGCACTGAAGGCTCTTTCTGCTTCCACGGAAGTGGGCTGAATGGTAAGCAGAGCTTCATAGAGAGTCTGAAGGTTAACAGGTCGTTTCCCGGAAGCTTCAAACAATTCACATTCTTTCTGGACCATTCTTCTGTTCACGTTTGGAGTACTGAAAGGACGAGTAGCTGGAATTGATGCTGACATTATAGCTTGCTCTAGTCCCTCGCGAAGCGATTCACGTGATGTTTCTCTGCGTAGGTCTGCTGAAATAGAAGCGAGCGACACCAACTGACTTTCTTCTTCTGAACCAGGCTCTGCTACTCCAAGCAACGTTTTCATTAAAGTTGCTGCAAGAGGGTAGATCTTGTTTTTGTTGCCGTATTCGCCATATGTATCAAGCTTGTTCTCCATCAAAAAAGTGGGATCGTGCAAAGATTCCAATAGATGGACAAGACATTCATTTCTCCTTTCTTTGATTCTTTCCTCAAGGTGAGATTTAAGAGTCGCCGAGTACGCAGAATTAGAATTGGTGAGAGTTTTGAGCACAAATTCGTAAATCCGCTCAGCTGTAAGAAGAGTAGCGCTTCTCCTGCAAGGTCCATCTAAAGCGTGTTTGACAGGATCAAGGACATCAATTAGATCACGGAGAATTTTAATTTCTGCTTCTGTAATGATAGTAGAAGTTCCAACCTCAACAAGAGCCATTCTAATACATTTTTCCGCTCTTACAAAAGTTTTAATCATCTCTAAAAGACTGTTCCATCTGGTCTTTGAGTCTAGAATTAACTTTTGCTCAGTATTCAATTGTGCTTGAATATGCTTTTGCAAAATTTCATTTTTAAGAGGACTTTTGCGAAACATTTTTACCACCGTTCTTACCTTTCTTATTACTTCTGCAACAAACCCTTGAAGTTCAACGCCAACTGTTTCAGTTTCCACAAGATCTACGACATCCTCATCAACTTCTTCCATCTCCTCTTCTGAAGAAAATTCTGTATCCGATTCATTATCATTTTCCTTTTCATTCTCCAGACCTTCAAAGATATTTTGCCTTTCATACAAAAAATCAGTTACAGCTAAATGATATCCATGCGCAAAACAGAGTTGATGGACGCAACAAATCATTCTTCCAAATCTTTTCATTACACTTGCCCCATCTGTCGTAACTGCAACAATATCTTCTATTTTGAGGCCAAACTCGTGCAATCTTTCTTTTACCAAATTCTCTACTCTTTCAGCTGGCAGAGTACCTTCAATTCTTACCATTCCTAAATTAACGGGGTCTGAATCATAGTGCAGGTTTATGTTCATGTATCTTCTGTTTCTTGTACTTGCATATCGATCAAGAGTGACGGAACAGAATTTTTTAGCTCCTCTTTTTATTTCAATCATATTCTTTGTATCGCTTTTCAGTGTTTGAAAAAATATCATAACAATGTTTCTGACATTTTGCACCGTTTGTGGTAGTTTGTATCCTCTCGCTAAAAATGCTTGTCTAAGTTACTTACTAGTAGCTATAGTGTTAAAAGAAATTCGGTCCACAGCTGCTAGCTCTGCAACAACCCTCTCCAGTGACTGTTTGTTTGGTTTAAAATAGTTTTCAATCTTGCTAGCGCCTGTGAACCTTTACTTGTATCTTTCGAAGAAGCTGCTTACGTTTTTGACTAAGGTGGTTTCTCATTGCTCCTGTAGATTCACCTTTACAAGAAATCGTTTTTTCACAGGTTTCACATATTGCCCTCTCACCATTTCTTGATCGTAGAAAGTAGTCCCACACTGGATTTTCACTTTTAATACGTTTAAATTCCATCTCTTAAATTCAATCAGTTCAAGTTTCAAACTATAAGTTATGTTCAAACTATATAAATAACGTTAAATTACGCTCAGCGGGAGTATGCCCCCACGCAACAAAAAAATTTTAAAATCACTAAAAAGCAAAAACAGCGTAATAACAATATTTTTTTTATCCGGATATCGGATAACTAAAAAACTCACGGTTAATCGGTTAACCGTTATCCGGATAATCCAACCCTAGTCTTTTCGTTGCTTTGTTTTGCGTATTTACACAAAAGTTCCTATTAGCGAGTTAATTTTACAAGTACAAGAATTTGAAAGAATGAAAGAAAACAAATTCGAAGTAGATAAGTTTGAAAAAGTTTAGAAGTCAGGAAATATACATTGAAGCATTAGTAAATATTTTATTTCAGTTTAAAGCATACAAAGAGCAACACGTAAAACCTGACCGTTTCTTTTTTTTTATCGAAAATCACAAAAACTAGTTTGCAACCTTTACAACGTTTGCGAAAGCTCATCTATACAAAACTCCTTCGCGAAAGCTCATTTATAAAGCTCAAATATAAATAAAACCAAAAAAAGCCCTGTTAATAAACAAAATAAGAGGACCATTTAGGCATTTCAAAGTACAATGGAAGGAGGAAAATGCCAAGTGAAGTAACCAGCCAACACACGAACATTTCGGAGTAACACTGGCATGTGTGATCTAAAAAACAAATTGTATTTAATACACCATTTCATATACATTACTTTCAATTATAAAATCATCAACGAAACATGATCGACACATATACTTGTTCATAAACCCAAGCTGGCGTAACCGCTCTTAAAAAGTCCCATATGGAAAGGTCCCACACTTATCCAGGGATCCCCCTTCAAATGTTAAGAAAAAAAGACGTTAAAACTGGGTTGAAAAATCAATCTCGACAAAAGCGGAGAAGTTCTTTGTTTAGTTCATCTAACTTTCGGGGAGTATTTAGATTGTAGTTATTTCTGTGCGGCACAGAATAGCCGATTTCGGGGCACAGAAACCCTTGGCGCGGTGTTAAACTTCTTCGAATAGAAACAAATAAAGACATCATTTATGCTACTTAAACTATCCCAATTTTATTCAAATAGAATTTAATCAAAATTATCAAACTTATTCAAATTCAGCAATCTTATTCAAATAGAATGAAACAAATAAAACAATAAAAATTAATTGTTAAACATAGTTATCGCAAACAATTTAATTATTACAAAAACCCTAACCCTATTCTAACTGAATTAACATATTAATATAAACGAGTAAAAACGCTGACCTAATCCTAAGCTAGCTAAGCTAAACGACCACGTTTAATAACGAATGAGTCAGAACACAATGGATTATTACGTCACTAAACTGTTTTCAAATGCTAACGCAGAAAAAAATGAAATGACCGGAGTAGCTTAAGCAAGAACGAAATTTAAGTAAGTAAGAGACAGAGAGAGTGAGAGAGAGAGAGAGAGAGAGAACGAAGGAGAGAGAAGGAGCCAAGGTTTAACAACGAATTGTTTGAAATCATTTGCGGTAGCGAAGCGGCAGTTTGATAAGGCGACCGCGGCTGGACAATCTGGCGGGTCCGTCTGGCGCTGGAACAGTAGTTTTTGGAGGGGGCCTCGAATAAAGTTGCGCCAATACTAAGTGAAAAAACTTCGATTGATTGCAAAAAGTACTCAAATTGCAATTTGCAAAAGATTGATTGCAAAAAGTATTTTTCCAATTGATATTTGCTTTGCTTGGTATTACTTGGTAATTGTTTTTTTCGATGTTAACTAAAAAGAAATTAATTTTTTTGTTGAGATTCCAGTTTATGGCACCCAACCTTTTAATTTAACCATATCTTTTAAACTCAAATTATTATGGTTTTAGTCGTAGAAATTGGCAATTAAAATCGGCGGTAGCCTATAGGCTTATTTTCGTTTAAAGATAGGCCTAGACATTTTTTATTTAAAAAAATACTGTATTTTGCTTAGCTAAATGATAATTTAGAATATTTTTTGTTTGAGTATACATGAAGCTCGAAACAAAATTAGGTTTTTTTTCTTGCAACAATAAATAACATCACCTGTTACAAATTACAAAATTAACAATAATGGGGCGCAAATGAGCTGCCAAACTTAAATAGCGTAGAAAAGAACCTCCATAGTGATGCAGTGCGTGATTTCCAGGCTCTATTTTTTGAGGCACGTCAGGCACTTTTTGCAAGAAGATTTGTAGTTGTAATAAGCAATCAGTACAATTTTTTGGTTTATTATATTTAAACTAATACCAGAGCGAACAAAATATTGGTCTTGCATAGGGATGTACCGATACCACATTTTAAGTCGATACCGATACTACTACCGATACCACCATTTAGAGCCGATACCGATACTGCCGATACCACCCATACTTTTTTTATCTATCGAGCACCATCAGTAAAAGTTTTTGTAAGTAACACCAAAGAATGTATTTACTAAATCTAGCTTGTTATTGCATTTTGAATTTTTTCCAGGTATATATCTATCATTACACTAGTCTACACAATTTTGGAAACAAAGTAGAAAAGATGTGCCCTTGGGTAACTTTGAGACGCTGATTTCAAATCTGATGTTCGTTTTTTTGTATCAGCCTTAATTTTTAAGTAATCTTACACTAACTTTCCCCCAAAGAGCTTTAAAATGCTGTATAGCATACACCAACTCTTTGCAGTTTTTAAAAGCTGCATGAACAAATCTGTTGGCTGATAAGTTTTGTAAATCGTCCACAACAACATTCTTTATTAGAACGCAACATTTTATCTACCTATGTGCTGCATCATCCTGTGTTTTGCTCTGTTTGGGATTTCCATGATGCGTTTCCAGGCGTTTCTTTCTACCATGAAGAGTTAAATGCATGGAAAGCATTCTCTAATGTAGTGAAAAACTTCCAGGGAATAAAAAATTCCCAAATTTCAGCAAACTTGTTGAAAGCTTATTATAGGCTTTTCATAACTTACGCTGTAACATGAGTGTTAAAGTACATTTCCTGCATAGCCATCTGAAGTATTTTTCAAAAAACTTAGGGGCATTCAGTGAGGAATAGGGTGAAAGATTTCACCAAGATATAAAAGTGATGGAAAAAAAGTATCAGGGAAAATGGAATGTCAGTATGAGAGCAGAGTATTGTTGGGGTTCGATACGTGAATGTTCAGATTCTCGCGTTGAGAATTACTTCTAAGACATCTCTCGTCAATCTAAAAGATGGAAACTTTTGCAATAAAATTGTATTCAATTCATTTATTTTCTCCTTTGTGTTAAGTATGTGGTTTTGTATTCACAGCTTCACATTAATTAATGCTTTTCAATGTGCAGCACTAAAATTTAAAATTGTATTTCCAGAAAAATTTGACCTGCTACGGCAAAATCGATGGCAGATTTGAAATCAGCATTCTCAAATTAGCTAGAAAGCATAGTTTTTATTCTTGTTTTTGATACTCCATCATATTTTGTAGACCTGTGTTATTCATTACAATATTATTACAAATCTGTAAAAGAAATCATTAATTATGTTAGAAATCCAATCCAGTTCCAGGGGGGAACAAAATTTTTTTATATTTATACGACAAAAAAATTTTATATTTATTTGGTGCTTAAAAAGTATCGGCAGGTATCTGCTATATTTACCGATACCGATACTACTAGCCGATACCACAAAAATAGGCCGATACCACCGATACCGATACTGATACTTAAGTATCGGTACATCACTAGTCTTGCATTGAAATAACATTTCCAAGTTGTTTTTTTTTATCGTATAAATTTAATGCAAAACAAGCATCAAAATGTATGGCGAACATTCACATCTTTACAATAAAATAAAAAACAAGCTTTTTTTTACAGCCGCTTTCTGGTCTTTCTTCATTTTGAATTTGTTCGAAAGCTTCTCTCCTTTTGAGGGGAGCCCCGTTTGGTATCGCCATATCTTTTTTACAAATTATAACAAACCTCATAAGACAGGGTTTCCCAAACTGTGTGCCGCGAAAGGGATTGAAGTGTGCCGCGAAATTTTTGTGTTTTGACAAAAAGCCATAGATAGAGTCTTGATCCATCTTTTTTTTTACAGAACACTTGATTTTAGAGGCAAAAATGAAGAAATTGCAGCGAGATTCTGCATGACAAGCTTTTTGCGGCCCAGCGACTTTGGCTTGATTTAAAATTTGGTCCAAATTAAAACAAGGTTGGACACAGTGACGGATATTTAAAGTTAGGGGCCCGAGGCAAGGATTCCCAAAAATTAGTGTTCTTTAAAAAAAGGGGGGCTTTGATCTCGTATTTCCTTTATTTTTCCCAAAATCATACTGATCTCTAAAAAAAATAAAAAAGGTTTTCACTTCGATTTGATCTCTATTTCGCTATTTTTTTCCCAAATCATGGTGATCTCTAAAAAAACATGTACAGCAAAACGAAGCTATATGCGATATTTTCAAGGAGGGCCCGAGGCAACTGCCTCATTTGCCTCACCCAATATTCACCACTGGTTGGACATCCCTGTTGTACCCTGTATTAAAACAATTTCTGTAGGCACACCCTTTCATTAGATGTTACTGTTATAAATTAAATATAATTTTTGTATGTAAACTTGAAGAGTGTATTTAGTATTGTAAGTGTTCCGCAGCTTTCGTCTTCATAATGTAAGTGTGCCGCAGGAAAATTCAGAGTTTATTAGTGTGCCGTAGTGAAAAAAAGTTTGAAAAGCACTGTCATAAGATATTTACAGTTGTTTTTGATAAAATTATTAAAAATTGTTCTCAAACAGACCAAGATGATGACAAAACAATTACTTTTTAAGTTTAACGCTATTTGCAGTTTTCAAGATTTTTGCTACAATAAAAGTAAAAATATATTTGCTAAAAAAATTCAAGTTCTTCTATCCATCAAAACAAGCTGCAAAATTATATTTTTAAAAATACATTACCAAATCAAATCGAAATTATTTTATCTATAAAAATATATTATTTCATCAACTTGACTTACTACTCAAACAAACGCTGATCGTCCTGTGAAGAACTGAAAGCTTCAGCCCAGCAGATTTTTGTTCCGTTTAAGAATAGAGCAAGAGAGCAATAGTAAATCTGATTGAACAGTTAAGCACAAACGCACAGACAAAAATACAAATTGCTCATGCCATAAGTTTTTGATTAGCATATGAGTACATTTATATATAATTCACTCTACGACAGGTTCGATTCTCGTATGAGTTATCCTAAACATAATAATATGAAATTATGTTGTTTTGCTGGAAAATTTGACTCAAAATCAGCATGATTCAATTGCTGGCCCTGTCAGCGGAGATGTGGGATTACCAGTTGGCTCGACGGGTCCTAGCATATGATCTTTCGAATTTTCTCAGAAAACTTAAGAAATTTTGTTGATATAATTATTCGATTGTATTGTTATACGAGCTGTTCAAGAATAGTGAACTCGTAGCTGTTCAAGAATAAATTCAAGAATAAATAAATAAGTTCTTTCTTGGGTAAATATAATTATAATAATAGTAAATACTGAAAACGAATGACTACCAATTTTTTGATCTTAAGAAAGACAAATCACGTAAAAAAAATCAAAAGCTCTCAAACTGGAGAGTCTTTTTGTCTCAGGAACCCCTCGAGAAAACAAACCAGATATCCTGGTTCTTCTTGCTTACGCGTTGCGGTCATGCTTCTTTAAAACATTCCCCTTTTAAAAAAATGAAAACAATAAGAAACCTGTTTAATCACTCTAATGATTGTTGTTACTAATACAATCTGAAAGATATAGAAGCGATTTAATTCATTTTCGCCGATACATTAACTGATAGACAAAACGATTTGTTTAAGCTAAAAACAGGATTTTCTTAAAAAATTTTAATTTTTTGGTTTGTTACTAGAGTTTTATGGATTGAATTTTGACTGGTCTATGCAGTAAATTTTTTTTTATTTTAAAACCATAATCAAAAAAGTATCACGGTGACTTTCTCATCTTTTGTAAGCGTCATACTGCGTATTGTGGAATTTTAAAGTTGAACAAAGTCTTTGTTAAACTTCAAAGTAAAAATTTAAAATTAATCAATTTTTTATGATTAAGTCTTACCATAATTTTTTAGTTACATAAATAACCAAATTTGATTCGGTAATAAATGCTTATTTTCAAAGCTTTCTACAAGCTTTTAATCAGTAGCTACTAGAAAAAGTTCACACCAAGATGTTAAATCGTTTCATGGAAAGTATAATAAAATCTTTCTAAAAAAAATGCATTCTTATATTGATCATTATTAAAAAACTAACTACCAATTTGAATTATCTACTAGGAGGAAACAAATACAAATAGCAACATATGTTGGAAAAGCTAGAAACAGAAACGAAAAGCACTACATTTTCTATAAAATATCGCCGATTGTGTTTATGTTTAAAGGCGCGTTTTCAGCCGTTTTCATGAAAATATGAGTGAATTTGAACGTCAATAAAACAAACAAAGATCACGCTGAAAAAAAAGGACTGTAAACGGCTGTAAACGCGCCTTAAGTCGTACAATTATTAACCGTTTGACAAGTCGCTCAGTCCTTGCAGTCCCTCAGTCATTCTATTTGAATAAGGTTATATTTGTATAAGTTTGTTGTATTTGAATAAATTTGTAATATATTTTGTTTATAATGCCTGCTTCAAAAGAAATTACCAACATGATTAAAGAGATGGAACAGAACCTCAACAACATTTAAAAACTTCTATTGATGAGGCTATGGAAAAAGTTTACCATAAGCTTGATAGACAAGAAAAAACAATGGACGAAATGATAAAAAGTCAAAAATTTCTTAGTTCTGAATTTGAAAATTTAAAAATCACAGTTGAGGAAATAAAACAGCAGGATTTCTTAAATAAAATAAATCACTTAAATGGGAAAATTATACATTTGGAAAAGCAAATTTCAGAACAAGATACTCTTAGAGATGATCTAGATCAATATAATTGAAGAGAAAATTTGGAATTTCACGGAATACCAGAGCAAATTAATGAAAACACCAACTTCATAATTAAAGAAATGGCTAAAAAAATAAATGTTCAAATAAAAGACTCTGACATCTCAACCTCTCATTGATTGCCAGCATCCAAAAATAAACATCCACCAATAATAGTTCGCTTTACTAACAGAGACATTAAAAATAAATTTACTATAAAAGAAGAAATCTAATTGGAGTTCATGACTTTGGAATCACTGGGATGACGAAATTGTTTATCAATGAAAACCTAACACCAAAAAGAAAAAAGCTTTTTTCACTGGCCTATAAAAAAAGAATCTAATTAAAATACCAATATATTTGGTCCAATAATGGTGAAATATACTTGAGAAAAAACAATACAAGTGATCGCATCAAAATTTCATCACTTAAAGATATACACAATTCACCATAATCAAGTTGAATTCCATCAAAAAAAAAAAAAAAAAAGAAAAAGATTAAATGGATGAATTAGAAAAAATCTGTGTAATTTGTCAAAAAGTTTGTAAAATTAGTCATAAATGTATTTGCTGTGCTGTTTGTAATAAATGGATTCATTTAAAATGCACTAAGCTAACTATTAAACAATATAAAAATTATTCTCATTCTAATGATTGCTATTACTGTAAATTATGTGTAGATTCAATTTTGCCTTTTCAATCTTTACAAAACATGGAAGTAATTGATTTAATGTTAACAAAACCAAACAATCAGATACCATCTGACCTTATTTCTAAAAATAATTATAGATGTGCAAAAATATTTGATGATGCTGATAATACCAAATATTATAATGTGGGAGAAATGCAAAAGATATTTGCTGAAACCACAAAAGCTGACCTAAGCATTTTTCATTTTAACTTAAGAAGCATAAGAAAAAATTGAAGAATTTTTTTATAAAATAAATTTTCTCCCTGATATTATAGCAATTTCAGAATCAAATATTAAAAATACATGTATTGATAACGTTTTAATGATTATAATATTATACATAACGATTCCTCCACAAATGCTGGTGGTGTGGCTATGTATCTAAAAAAGGATATCAATGTTTGTGTAAAAGAAAACATCAATTTTAATATAACTGGTTGTGAAAATTTATTGGTGGAAGTTGAAAAAAAAAACTGGAAAAAAAATTATTGTGGGGGTAATATATAGACACCCAAATTACAATTTTCAAGAATTCCAAAAATGTCTTACCAGTACATTATTAAATTTTGAAAATGCAAAATGTGAATATATTATTTGTGGTGATATTAATATAAATTTACTATCAAGCAGTTCTAATAAAAGAGTTGCTACTTATATAGAAACATTACTGTCTAATGGATGTAATTCTTTAATTAATAACCCAACTAGATTTTCTTTTAATAGTAAACCCTCGTTATTGGATCATAATTATACAAACAACATTTCAAATGGTAAGGAGTGTGGTATTTGTTTGTATGATATATCTGATCATTTGCCTGTGTTTGTTATGATAAAAGATTGTAAAAGTATTATTTCAAATGACATTGCTGCATATACTAGATGCATGAGAAATTTCAACCCGGAGTTATTTCTGGATGATCTAAATAGCAAACTTCACCAAATTGAGGAAAATATATTAATAGACAATGATATTGAAAATAACTTTCAAAATTTCATTTTTTTTTAAAAATTACTGAATCAACATGCACCAGTAAAACAACTATCTAGAAGAGAAAAAAAACTCTCAAAGAAACCTTGGATTATAAAAGACATATATACTTACATTAAAACAAAAAATAGATTATTTAGGGCCTGTTACAAACATGAAGATATTAGTAAAGTTTCATTGTACAAATCTTTTTGTAATAAGCTGACACATTTGAAACAAATTTCAAAGCAACAATATTATAATAATCTATTTAATGAATGCAATAATGATAAATTAGTAACATGGAAAATAATTAATACTTTAATATCCAAAACAAATAAATCATCTCATAATGGTATTCCTCAAAAAAATTTGATTGATGGAAAACTTTATAAAACAAATACTGCAGAATTTGTTGATAAAATAAATGACCATTTTACAAACATAGGTAAAAGAATGGCTGCTAAAATACCACATGTGGATACTTCATACACCCCCACAATCAACACAACTTTATTAACAAGTTTTGTAATGACTGACATCAAAGAAACAGAAGTGATGGATAGCATAAGCTCTCTAAAAACTAAAGCTGCTCCTGGATTGCATGGCATTAGTACTAAGTTTCTCAAAATATCAAAATCACTGATTACCCCTATACTTGTAAAATTCTTTAATAAATGTATTGAGAAAGAAATTTTTCCTGTTACACTCAAGCAAACGCAAATACCAATCCCAAAAATTAATTCTCCTACTTACTTTTCGGATTTCAGGCCTATTTTACTACTGCCTACTCTTTCCAAAATATTTGAAAAAATTATATATAAACAAATGATAAGCTATTTAACAAAATACAATATCTTAAGTCCATGCCAATTTGTTTTTTTTAACTAATCATTCAACTGAACTTGCTGTTACCTCTATATATGAACAACTACTTAATAACCTGAATGATAATAAGCATACATGTTCAATTTTTTTACACTTAAGTAAAGCATTTGATACAGTTGATTGGGAAACTCTATAGATATTGATTTTGTGGAAAAATAGGGAAAATGTTACAATCATATTTAACAAACAGAATGCAATGCACAAAAATTGGAACAGTAATTTTAGGATTTAAAACTATTCAATATGGAGTTCCACAGGGGTCTTGTTTAGGTCCATTGATGTTCTTAATATATATTAATGATTTGTCGAATGCAAGAAAATGCCACACAACATTATTTGCTGATGATACAAATCTTCACCTTTCAAATGAAAACATAACTACCCTGCAAACTGAAATAAATAAGGAATTAAAAAAAATTGACAACTGGATGAAATGTAATAAATTATCCTTAAATTACTCCAAAACTTCGTACATGCTAATATCCAATAAATGCGTAAAACCTCAATCTTTCAAAATTAGTCTCAATAATGTTGATATTAAATGTGTTGAATATATGAAATACTTTGGAGTTCTACTTGACAATAAACTAAATTGGAAGGCTCATGTATCTGGTTTATGCAGCAAGCTGTCAAGAGTATGTGGTATTTTTTATAAATTGTGGCACTACGTTCCACTAAATACATTAATTGTGTATTTTTCATTAGTACAATCCCATCTTCAATATTCTTTAATTAACTGGGGGAGAGCTAATAGCGTTACTCTTCATCCTTTAGAAATAATGCAAAACAAAATTATAAGAGCTAGTTTATTTTGTCACAAAAGAACATTAATTGGAAATTTATATGTTAACTTTCATGTTTTAGAACTATCAGATTTAATTAAATAAGAATATATTAAATTTATGTACCGGTTTGAAAATAACCTTTTGCCTGTTTCTTTTAAAAAATATTTCACTAATCTTGATTGTATACATGCATATGATACTCATAGCAAGCAAAAAGCAAGTATTTTCTTCCAAAATATCAAACAAATTATGGGAAAAAGTCACTTCAATATTTTGGCATTAAATTATGGTCAGAAATTCCTGAGGAAATTAAATGTTTATCTTACTATCTATTTGATTTGTATGAATTACCTAATGCATGACTGTTTATTTATTTATTTTTTCTCTTTAATTTTTATATTATATATTTATTTATTAATTTTTTTTCTCAACTACAATCTTAGTGTCAGATGCAAGTATTCTTTTTTATTTATTTCTTGTTTATTGACAAACTGAGCAACATTTCAACTTATGCACTGGGTTGTGGCTGACCCGATGACTGTTTTTTAGTCTTTCGCTGCAACCCTATTGTGGAATTGTTGGAAATTATTGATTATTATTATATTTTTGAAATGTAGTTGTATGTATATTTCCGCTTTGTCTACAATGAATAAACAAAGATTGATTGATTGATTGCAGGCCCGCCTAGCACTGTGGGCTCGATGCAGTGTTGCCAATTTAGCATTTTTCAAGTCATTTAGCATCGAAAATTTCCATCTAGCATTTAGCAGGAGAAACGGCATCATAGTAGAATATTTAGCATTTTTTTGGCATTTTTTAAAAATTTATATAGTTATTATGAAAATAATTTGTAAATATAGATATACTGTCGCTTATTTCACATTTTTAAAATAAATTGTCCCATCTCTTACCACTAGAACTAAGTATAGCAACTATTGCCCGACGGTGTTAAGGTGTTTCAAACATGTATGATGTAGTAAACTCGTTCACGTCCACTACGAGCGTGGAAAAAAGCATTCTTTGTTTGTTTTATTGATTTTTTTGCGCTCGCTTCAATCGAAGATCAATAAAAGAAACAAAGAATGCTCTTTTCCACGCTCGTAGTGGAAACGGGCCTTCAGTATCGCAACTTATAGCTACCAGCAGTCTAGTAACGGTTGTCACTTGGTTGATCACCTGCTACCCGCTCTTTTTCCAGTTGATAGTGTTACGTTGTGACTTATTGTCAAGGATAATGTGACATTTGCAATTAGTTTATTAATTCTGCCTAATTCAAATGCTGAAGTAGAACGCTTAGTCACTAGTCAGCAGCATGAATATCGTCAATAATAAACTACGAAATAAAATGCTTCTGCCAATGCTTTCAGCTATTCTTACCGTTAACAATGGCTTGAAGAGGTCCAACAAATGTAAAAACTTTGAATTACCAAATGATGTAATTAACAAAATTGTGACAATGGAATCTTACAACCCTAAAAAAGCTCCCGAACTGTGGTGGATATTGGGTGAGGCAAATGAGGCGATCGCCTCGGGCCCCCCCTTTTTTACAGTTATTGAGGGGACCCCCTTTTTGAAAATGCCGCATGTAGTTTTATTTTGTGGTATTTTACATGGTTTCATGAACCTCAAAAACTCTCAAAAGTTTTCAGCAAATAGATTAAATTTATGTCACATAATATGGCATATAGGGTAATGTTGGCAGAACACTTAAAATTTAAAACAACAATCCATAAAATATCTTCAGTTTCTATATATTGCAGAACAACTACATAATGTAAACTATTCTTAATAGTCAGATTGCCATAAAAGTTATCCAAAAGTGATTGAAATTTAGCAGTAACAACTCTACAACTAAAAATATGTCTAAGAAAAAGAGAAATCTTGTTTTAATTTTAAATTTTTTTATTGATAAAAACACTACTTAAAATTAGTTGTATTTATGCATACAATATTAATTACTTTCCATAATTGCAACAAAATAATGACTAAAAACAACAACATAACTAAAATATTTACAAACACCAGTAATAAAAAATACATTTTTTTTCTTTTTGTAGCAAATGCTTCATGTACAATAGAAACCAATAGAACACTAAATCCAGTCTGCAAATGTTTTACCATTAACCAAGTTTATATGGAGATTTTCACTTTTTTTCAAAGTTCTAAATTGATGCATATGCAATTTATTCATTCACTTGACTTTCAAGACTTAATTGCAGCTTTTTTTAAGGGGTTTAGCATTTTTTAAAATTGACATTTTGACAACTGGTTTGTAAGGTGATCTGGTAAAAACAACTGCTTGATTAAAGTTAAAATTTTCTATATTGTCATTCTGAAAAAAATTGAATTAGAAATTATTTAGGTAAAGTATTTTGATTTTAAATGACAATTTTAAAAGGTAACCTAACATAGAATAAGCTAAATGGCTTCTTACATTAAATTTGATTGTGATTATCAGTTGGTCTACTTTGCACAAACAATCATAACATTAAATGGTTTTAACAATATTTCACAGCACTTTTATTATTTTTACAATTTTAGTTTAAAGCTAGCTTCATTGCAAATTTGCATTGCATATTTCTATTCCTGCCAGACAAAAATCTTCAAAAGATTTAATTAAAGCAGCATAAGCTGAAAATATTAAATAAATAATTGCCTGATTTATAATATATTAATCATTAACAAATTTTTATTTTGGGTTAGTATTTTTTTCACTCATTTGCCTAAAAGCAAGCATAATTATATTTTTTAAACTTTGTTAGCTTTCGAATGTAATTTAAATTTTTTTGTAAAAATTAAGGTATTTATATTTCATAAAAGTTCGTATTACCAGCATTTCTTAATCTTTTTTGTGTTAAAAAAACCATAACTAAAGCTTCTCTTTCTAATAATGTTTTAGGCTGTAGATTTTTTGATTCTTATGATAAAACTTGTCGTACATTGTGGAATCGGCATAATTGTTGAGATTTAACATTATTTTGCTTGACTGGATTAATTGATATATATATATTCAAAAAAAAATTGTTTTTCTTGTTGTTGCTATGTAATCCGTGAAAATTTGTTTTTACTGCTAAAAAAGGATCAAATTTTTGTCTGTGATAGTAGCCTACCTATTTAGTCAGTTCAATTTTAATTCTGTTGAAACGTATTTTGACAAATTTATTATTTTTTGAGACTATCAACACTATGGTACAAATGTTTAATATGTAGTGGTAAGAAAGTTTTAAAAATATACCTCTAATAGATTGTGTGCATGCTAATAGTAGTCCAACAACTTATAACTTTCAAATTCGAACCAAGATCGAGTCATTTTCAAAAAGCTCAAACCGATTTCAAATCCAAGACTACCAAAAATGATGTAATTTTAATATAAGTCCATGAAAGCATGAATCTGAGTGTACGAAATTCGAATTTTCAAAACCATTTTCCCAATTTGTTCCTATGCATTACATATAACATAACTTACTAACCACACAAAACCAATTCCAAGTCAACAATTATTGATTTGAGGACTTGGTTGAGTCCTTGTTTTTGTAAAAGGGTCAAATCGAGTTTAAGCAATGATGAAATTAAAAAATTAAAAAAAAATAAACAGGTTTAGATTTAGATTTATTTATTTTTTTTGTCTACGACCAAGACACGAAAAGTCAAGCAAAACAAAATATATAAATGCATTACAAAAACATTTGGTCGCCATGACTAGATGCCAGCGAAAGACCAACAAGGTCACCAAAGTCAGCCAGCACCTCAAAATAATTAAAGTGATAACATGTACATGTTCAAATAGGCTACAATTCAGTAGAAACAAATAATAGTACACACCATTATGCAATGACATACAACAGATATCATAACAATTTACAGTTGGTACAAAACACACCGAGAAATTTACAAAGAGAAAAACAACAATAAACAAAAATACAACACATAAGTCTAAAAACAAGTAATAGGCCTATTATATATTAAAATAAACTGATTAAAGTTACAGTATTGGTAGCCTACATAAAGGTGAAAAATTCCACAAAAAATTAAAGGTTAAAAAAAATACACAATAAATATGATTTCAAGAAATTTATATATGAATACACAATAAAAGTTGTAGATATGAAACACACAATAAATATGATTTCAAGCACATAAAGGTGAAAAATTCCACAAAAAATTAAAGGTTAAAAAAAAATACACAATAAATATGATTTCAAGAAATTTATATATGAATACACAATAAAAGTTGTAGATATGAAATACACAATAAATATGATTTCAAGCAAACGATGTAAAAAAAAAAAAGAAACATATATTTCCTTTTTTACATTATATCAAGTTAATCGAAAATAACAAAAACAACTATATTAATGATAAAGAGGGCATGCAATACAAGTAATTAATGCAATACAATTGATATAGGAAATATACAGTACCGGTATACATAAGTTATTGAAATATATATAATTGGTGAATGTTGAAGAAACAGCATAGCACAAATATGTCAAAGAAAAAAACAATATATGACATTAAGAAAACTGATATATATGTATTATTCGTAATACTATTTTTTTTAAATAATTACTTTGCTTATTATTATTTTTCATAGGCTTTTGAAAGAAATACTTTGTAATTTTTAATGAAAGAAATAAGAGATAATTTTTTTATATCACTGGGTACAGTAGACCACAATTTTGCTCCAATGTATTGCAGTCTTTGTTTACCAGATTGTTTTGTTACAGAATGCAGAAAAAAATTTCCATCAGTGCTATATCTTGTTGAATGTTGATGCACACTGTTTATTTTATCATAATAGTTATAAAAACAATAAGGTAACATATGATTTTCAAATTTATACATAAATTTAACAACTTCTAGTTGAAAAAGATCAAATAGTTTTAGCACATTAAATTCTTTGTATAGCATGTTAATTGGGGTCCTAATGTTCTTAAATAAAGAAGCCCTTATAATTCTGTTTTGCAATGTTTCTATGGTCATCAAGAGTGTTTTGTTAGCCCGTCCCCAGTTTAAAATAGAATATTGTAAGTGCGATTGAATTATTGAAAAATATAATATTCTTAAAGTACTGAGTGGCACATAATGCCTTAGTTTATAAAAAATGCCACTTGTTTTTGACAATTTGCTGCATATGTTAGATACATGATGTTCCCAATTTAATTTGTCATCCAAAAAAATACCTAAATATCTTACATGATCTGTTTGTTTAATTTCATTTTTTCCTATGGTTAATTTAAAAGAAGATGTAGTAATGCTTTTTTTACATATAACCATATATTTAGTTTTGTTAAAATTAAGAGATAGTTTGTTTGATTTAAACCATGAGTCAATTTTCTTCAGTTCTATATTCATATTTTGTTCAAGTATGAGTAAATTTGGATCAGCTAGATGTAGATTTGTATCATCTGCAAATATTGTAGTAATACATTTAGTTGCATTTGGCAAATCGTTAATATAGAGTAAAAATAATAATGGTCCCAATACAGACCCTTGTGGAACACCACAACACATGTATTTAAATTCTGAAAAGTTATTTCCTATTTTGGTACACTGTTTTCTATCTTTTAAGTATGACATCAATAATTTCCAAATTTTACCTCGAAAACCATATATATTTAATTTTTTTAAAAGGATGTCATGATTTATTGAATCAAAGGCTTTACTAATATCAAGGAAAACTGAACATGTAATTTTATTACTTTCTAAGTTAAGAAGAAGGTCATCATACATTGATGTAATTGCAAGACTAGTTGAATCATTTGTTCTAAATCCATGTTGTTGGTTTGTTAATATTTTGTTTTTGTCAAGAAATTTCATCATTTTTTTATATAAAATTTTTTCCAAAATTTTAGCTAAAGCAGGAAGAAGAGAAATTGGTCTGAAGTCAGCTAGTTCTTGCGGATTAGATACTTTTGGTATTGGAATTACTTGGGATTGTTTAAAGATTTTTGGAAATGTTTCTTGTTCAATACATTTAGTAAAAATTTGGGCAAGAAGCAAACTTATAACGTTTTTACTCATTTTTATAAATTTAGTGCTGATTTGCAACAAGCCACAAGCTGATTTCGTTTTTAAATTGTTTATTTCTTCAGCTACTTCATCTTCATTAATTTCTCTTAAAACCATTGATGAGACACACGAATTCTTTCCCCTATAGTATAGAAATTGTCAATAATAGGTTCTTTCATCATCAGAGGTATAAAAATACAGAGATTACGTTAAATTAAGAACGCGCTCGCTGAACGTTATGGCATTCATAACAACGTGTTCGCGCAAACCGATGCAAACTTCCTGAATTTCATCACTGAATTCAAGTCTGTCCAAGATGTTTTCAAGTAAAAAAAAGAATTTTAGTCATAAGCATATGCATATGAGAAAGGAGTTTAAAAGTTCTTTTAAACTTTTAAACTCCTTCTTTTAAATTTTTAAAGTTCTTTTAAACTTTTAAACTCCTTCCCCCCACTCTGTCCAAGATGTTTTCAAGTAAAAAAAAGAATTTTAGTCATAAGCATATGCATGTGAGAAAGGAGTTTAAAAGTTCTTTTAAACTTTTAAGGAGTTTAAAAGTTCTTTTAAACTTTTAAACTCCTTCTTTTAAACTTTTAAACTCCTTCCCCCACTTTGAAAAATGAAGGATATGCAGACCAATTAAAAGACAATAGAACAGTAAAAAAGTGTAGAGAAAAAAAGGTTTGACGTTATTTCAACTTTTATACTAATTGTTCGATCAAGTGCTACAACAATTGATCGAACGACAGTTGATCGAAACAACACTTGATCGAAACGACATTTGACCAAAACGACACTTTATCGAAACGACATTTGATCGAAACGGCACTTGATCGAAATGACAGTTGATAAAAAAAAAGATTTATTTTTGTATGTTTCAGCGATTAAACAATCTCTTTGTTACTGTAAATTAGATTCATAAAAAGCAGAGGCCAACAGTAAAAAGACAATTTGTTTTTATCTTTTATAATTTTTTTCCAATGTCAAGATCAAGGTTTTTTAACAAGGTCTCTGGGCAAAGGGCAGCAACAAGTTTTAGGGGGGCAACAAGTAGATCGTTTGTCATGGTTATGTTTTATTAGATGCTTATTGCTATCTTTTTTTTGCATTTTTTTTACGTATTCAGTTATTTAGAGGGGGGCATTGTGCCATGGCTCCACCCTTATAGACCTTTTGCTGAAATCAGAGACAGATTCAGACAGAAAAATCTTATTTTTAGAGATTTATGATTTTGGGACAAAAAATCAACAAAACCGGGGCAGATTTAAAGTACTATGTTTTAGGGACAAAAAATTGACAAAATTGGGATAGATTCAAAGTTGTAAATTTTTTCTTTCATTATTTGATCAAATGTCATTTTGATTAAGTGCCATTTCGATCAGGTGTCGTTCGATTAATTGTTGAGTCACGTGTAAATCTTTCATTATATCTTTCTGTGTCTGCCACTGATTTGAGTTATTTCAAGTTTCGTATCAGAATCAATTTTTTTTCCAATATTTCGTAGCCTATCTTTCTAGCTGGCATTGGTGTGGTGGTTCGATTCGCCACGTAGCTCCCCCCAGATAGACGGAAGTTGGCTTCGTCTATCGTGATTTTGTAGATGTTGGAAAACGATGGAAACTTTGTGGTTGAAAATTTTTGACGAAAAATCAAAAGGTTGCGTGTTCATATCACGTCGGGGTCACCAATGTGGTGGTTCGATTCGCCACATTGGTAAAATGGTCATTTCGAATGTGACGTTATTGTGACGTCATTTTGGGGGCCCCTAATTTGGATTTTGCCTCAGTCCCCTAATTTTGAATATCCACCACTGCTCCCGAAGAAGAATTATCTACATTTTCACGTTATGATGAAATTTTGTTGGAGATGTAATTTAAAAAGTGTTTGGTAAATACTTTTTGGCATTTTTTTAGATACACACAAACTAATTTTAGCATTTTTTAACATTTTTTCTTTGAAAATTTAGTATTATTAAGAGATTTACATTTGGCAAAACTGGTTCGGTGGGTCTTTTTCTTTCTGAGATTTGAAATAAAGACCTTTGTTTCTTTAATTGCTCGAGTCAGAGCCGTGTGTGAACACCCATTTTTCTAAATGAAACTTACGTTAAAAAGTTTTACTCTACTGTATAAATAAGTAAAATAATTTTTCAATTACTATACAAAATTAAATTTTTCGCAGCGATCAGGAAAAATATTTTGATAAATTTTTTTTTCTGAAAAAAAAAACTGGCTGTCGAATTCGCTTATGAATTCAAGGACGAGATTAGTATTTAAGAGTTGAAAATATAAAGGTTAATCGAAATCAAAATTTTTCAAACATTATGAACATCGCTTTCAGATACGAAGAGTTTAAAAGTCAATTTCATTTGTTGTATTTATGTGGTCACGTAAGATCCCGTTGTGACGAGGCCATATTTTACTAAATTATCGATAACGCATGATGTTATGAGGAGAAAGCTCTATATTTGGTAAAGACTGCTTATACTGGAAATGTTATTTTTAATTTATGAAACAAAAATCTTAGGCCTACTACCTGTGCAACGAAATAAAAATTTTTTTGTAGGAACCTCTTATAGGTGAAACAGTGTTTGTCCTCAAAAAACTAAATTCCACGTTTTTCAAACCCTTTAACACCATTAACCAACTTAAAAAGTCTTGGACAATAAACATACTATAAAAAGCACAATGAGTCTGGGATTTAAGGTTAAAGATTGTTTGAAAACGGGTCACGACGAAAGCTATTTTTAAACTGCTAGTGGTACTGGTTAAGTACGCACTCTACCTAACCCTAACCTACTAAATCAGATAATAAACAGCATATGTATTGTAGACTGCACTTAACCAGATGGTAGACGCATATCCAATCAATATCCTTCTAGTTACTGTTTTTATATTATATTCTTACAGCACTTTTCGCCTCTACTTTCAAACGTTAATGCCGTCGCAGAGGGTCATTGTTTTACCTAAATTGGTTAGTGACTCAAATGAAATTATAAAGATCTTTTTCGATTGCTTTGGAGCAGATATTCCCAACGTTGATTAAATCAAGGGGCGCCAGCTGGTGGTCCGTGAAAAAGCTGTGGTGGTCCGCAGAAAAAATCAAAGCTTTAACAAGTCCACTTGTTTGAAGAACTTGAATCCATTTCAACCCAACCACCTTCAAGTTTTTAAATGATTTTACATGTAAATGCCTTATTTCAGTCTTCACTCGTTGGGGCAGCAATAGATTCAGTCGTTTTGTTTGAAAAATTTGTTTAGTGGTCGCCAAATTGCAAATTAGTGGTTTAGTGGTTTATGAAATTTTAAAGGTTGGCGCGCACTGGTTTGGACCGCCCACCAACCACCAAGTATTTCTCATGGTCCGCGGTGAGTTCCACAAATACCTTGCGTCTACCAACTTGCATGTAATGCAACTCAATGCAACTAAATGCAACTTCAACTAGCGGCTTTCATTAGGTTTCAGCAAAGCGTGGCAAAATGGCCTCTCAGACTTAAGGACCCAAAAAATTTTCAAAACGTTGCTGTAGAAGAAAGTTCAAAACTAATTGACAAATTTTTTGTTTTATTGCCTACTTACACAAAAAAAAATTACAGAGTTACTCCACTACAAACCAAGTGCAAAAAAACAATAAGTTCTGGACTCGTGAAGCCAGGAAATATTCCGTGCATCGAAGCATTTGTAAAAATAATATTCTATGAAATTCCCAACATTACAAAAAGATTTATTTTTTTATATCAAGAATCACAAAAAGGATTTAATAAAGTTTTAAGCAATCTAATTTGTCGAATGATTGCGATTATAAAATTACGCCAATGTGATTTGCGAAAACTCAACTTGATCTATTCCGCGCCCACACGATTGCAGTGATCGATATACCAAATATTAGAGAATAGATAAGACAGAGATATTGAGGGATTTTCAAACACACTGTAAATATATAAACGCCTAGTGTACTAAAAAACCACCACAAAAACATCTTCAAGCAAAATTTCCAATCGCGATCTGAAATACAAATAATATTTCATTTATTATTTCATTTATGCACATTAACCTAATTATTTATTAATAATAAAATGCCCTTCTTGTCCCCCCTATAAAAATCAGTGTTTTTCGGAAGACTCTAGCCCGGGGGTGTCCAATTTTTCCTCGTCGCGGGTCAAATTTTTGTCTTAAGTTTTTCACGGGCCGCAATCGCTAAAACAATCAAAGTAATGTTGCCATGCAAGTTTGTACGAAAATTACGTTTCCAAAAAGAGGTAGTATTTAAAATATCGTTACTTTTGAATCAACAAAGTTTTTACAATTCTTGTCCCCAAAAATAAGCGTTTAGTTGAAAAAAAGATCTTTGCTCTGAATTTGAACTTTATTTTGTCGCTGAATTAGTGCTTTCCGAAAGCTTCTGCTGAACACTCCGGCATCTCTGGCACAACACAATTGTGGAGGTTTAAATGCACTGCAATAATTCAACTCGATAAAGTGTCTGATTAAAAGTTTCTTTGCGGGCCACACCAAAAGACTTTGGGGGCCCCATGCGCCCGCGGGCCTGGTTGGACACCCCTGCTCTAGCCCATAGTTATTCGACAGCTGCAATTACACTTCCAAATCTGGAAACCAATCCCCGTTTTTTATAACATTAAATTGATACGACTTTTAAATTTTAATTTTGCTAACAACAACAAAACATATAAAAGCATAACAGAAATTGATGTCTTTATAGTGCAAAAAACAAACATACTGGGACAGAATCTAGCGGGTGGTATTTCTTGATTTTCTATTTGTTGGAAAGCTTCCGCCATTTGAGGGGGAATCCCGTTCGGCAAAGCCATATCTATTTTATAACGTATAACAAACTTTTTAAGACATTGTTTTTTCATTTCATCTCTACATTTATCTTCTCGACTCGCAAGAAAGTGTCCGAGGCGTTTATAAGTATGCAAGCAATTGCCCCGGCCTGTTTCCCGAGATGCCAAAATATTGCTGTTCGCTTTAAAATTGTTTTAATTTTTGAAAAATATGACTGCAATTTGGAACTGCTTGTCGAGACCGCCAAGCAGGGGAAATTGTTTTTTCCAATGACACACAGAATGGCGCAAATAGATTTTGAATCGCGACTCTGTCGATCACAATCACGGCGCTCTTAACTATTCGATTGCCAACCAATTATAAATTTCTTTTGATGAAATTAAAAACTTACCTATTATGAAGTTGTAAATTTGTTCTCGGACAGATCAACATCATTTATAAAAGATTTCAAAACAATTAGTTTTCGAATTTAACGCGATTTCTAGTTTGTAAGGTTTTTTTAAATCACTTTTTTTCGAAAAAATACAATGTAATATCACTTTTTTTCAAAAAAATACAGGTTTTTGTTTATATCAAAACAAGCTGCAAAATCATATTTTTGAAAATGCATTACCAAATCTAAGCAAAGTTATTTTTTAAAAAATATTTTATTTCACTAACTTCACTTACCTCGCAAATAAACGTTGATTGTCTTTCAAAAAAAAAATGAAAAGCTTTGGCTTAATAGTTTCTGTTCTGTTTAAGAATAAAGCAAAGTTTTAAATTTGATTGGACTGATAAGCATAAACACACAGACTAAAATTAACCTGAAGTGTTCAAACCAAGAGTTTTTAATTAGCATAGATATATAATTTGCTCTACGACAGGTTCGATTCTCGGCTGAGTTAGCTAAACGTAAAAATATTGAAAACGTGTGACTAGCAACGTTTTGATCATAAGAAAAACAAATCACTTGAAAAACATAAAAAGCCATTAAATTCGAAGGTCTTTTTTCTCAATGACCCCTCGAAAAAACAACCTACTGTAGATATTCAGGTTCTTCTTGCTAAGGCGATGCGAGGACACTTCTACAAGAAACTCCCTCTGTTGGAAAAATTAAAAACAATAAGTTTATTTAGTCGGTAATGATAGCCTGTTATGTAAAAGAAAAAGCAGCGATGCAATTAATTTTCGCCGATGCATTAACTAAATGGCATAACACTTTGTTTCAAATAAAAGCTCCCTAAAAAAAATTATTTTTTTCTTCGTCATCAAAGTTTTAAAGATTGAATGTGCAATTGTGCATTGGTCAATAATACAAAGTATAATACTATAAATCTTTTTCTGTTTTAAAATGGTAAAAATATAAAAAAATTATTTATGATAACTTTAAAATACCTCCTGGTAGGCCTTAATGTCTACCAGGGGCAAATTTTTTGGCTGGGACCAAAACAAAGGCATTTTATTTTTCTAAAAGGCACCTTTTTTTAAAAAAATTAAAAGACACCTTTTACAAATTTTCCACTTAGTATCGAAACGTTTACTGCGCAAAAATTCTTGATGACCAAAAAAAAGTATCAGTGTCCAAAGCTTTTATATTTGTTCCAAATTTAAGGTGAAGTCTTTGAATTAAGTCCATGATCCCTACCTTTGTTCTAAATTACTGTGTCGACAAAAACCGAAATAAAAGCTTTTATTTTTAATCAATCTGATATTTTAATCGAGTTCCTATCATTGTAAAAGCAAATCTAACCCAATGCTTCTGTGTCTGCGCACCTGTATCCTCCCTTTTTGAAAAGGACAGGGAAGCAATTTGAACGGGTCAAAAAGCAAGGGGCAATTCCACGTATAGCAACATTTTAAAATTCAGCCAAATTTTCTCGAAACTTTAAAGTAAAGCTTATAGGTAGGTCTAATCAATTTTCGATAGCTGAGTCTTACTTTGATTTTTTAGTTATAACAACAGCTGAAATAAATTCAATTATACGTAAATGTTTATGCTAAGCTTTTTGCAAGTTTTGATCAATTACAGCAAAAATTCATACCAAGCAAGAAATCAAATTGTTTTGAAAAAAGCATAATGCAATTTTTTTGACAAAAAGGTATTTCTGATATAAAGTAATTATTAAAAAAAGAAATTAAATTATTAGGGAGGAATTATATAAAAAGCAAGTTATACAAGTAAAGGTACAGACAAAGAGAGCAAGCTTACAGAAACGAAAGGTTTTCCTTCCAGACAGCACCGGTTGACTTCACGTTCAAAATCAAAGTTTCTAAGTAAGTAGGCTATGGCACACTAGACTCAAGATATTATAATCTTATTGTTAAGGATTCTTATTTTGGTTAGTCTTAATTACATTCGAAGCAATATTGTGACGAAATCTTTTATACTAAAAGCTTGAGTTATAAAGTGGTGACACGCTGGTATTAACTTTAGCTGGAGTGATGTCATTCAAGTTCATCAAACCAAAAATTCCCATTTAGTTTCTAATGCAGACGAGGCAAGAAGACATAAAATTGAATAGGGTTATTTTGATAGTGCCAAAAAACAAATCTGCTAAAACCGAGTTTACCAAACCGCAGTCCACTGGCATTTACGGCCCTTTTCACTAATTAATCCGTCCCGTCAAACAATTATCTTAAATATTACGTCATTTAAGAGCATTGCTTTTAATTGGAATTTAAACAATTTATTAAAACTAAATGCCGGGTTTGTGCAATTCTGGACCATTTGTCAAAATTTAAAAAATTGGCATGCAACATAAAAGTTTGGCCAATCTCGTGCTAAAAGAAAAAACAATTAGAGCATTTTCAAATAGGTCGTCTTCATCCATTCGTAAACAATCAAGTTTTATGCAAGCGATGTTTGGCAAGCCTAATGCAAGTGACCTAGAATAAAAAATAGATAAAATATTCACTTGTCAATGACCTGTTATTTGTCGGTCTATTGGGTCACACTGATGTTCAGAAGAATGTTACATTGCTTCCGGAAATAGACGTTTAAAACTTTATTCATCCTTCTGTTGGCGCAACCGCTTCTCTGAGCAGTTATCAGGATTAAGCCTATTGTCCGGGGCCAAGGATGCTATCATATAAAATAAAAAATGACTTTTTCTCTTTACAACAATGAACAATTTTTTGTTTAACATATGAGCAGGTATTTCATTTTTTCATATCATCTCTATGTTAATCCTCCTGAATTGCAAGAAAGCGACGGAGGCGCTATACATAGAGCAAGCAATTACCTTGTCTTGATTCTGAGATGCTAAGATATTGCTGTCCACTTGAAATCTTTTATTTGTTTTTTTATTTTTTATAGAGTTATGACTAAGTAAAACTGCTCACTAAGACCACCAAGCAGGGGAAATCGCCATAATGTTTCTTTCCCAAGGACACAACAGAATGGCTTGAGTATTTTTTAAACCGAGACCATTTAATTACGAGTCCGACATCGTAACTATTCGACCACGCTGCCGACTTTTAACCGCTCGACATCTTCTGGAAATGCGCTGGGGTTTAGTAAAACACTGCTGGGAGCAGGGGCGCCGGAGGTTTTTTGCCAGGGCGGCAAAATTTTAAAAAAGGGCACTTTTTTGTTGAAAAGGCACTGACAACAAAAGTAAATTTTAGTAATCATCCTGCAATTTGAAACTTTGGTTGACATGATAGAATTTCAGTTTGCACAGGACAGACCGGTATCTCGGAAAAGTTTTATTTTGCTAATCTGTTATTTTGGTTCGATCAATTTTTTGGCCAATGTCAACTCTTTTTAATTAACCTAGAGTTCAAAATCTTAATCTTAAGGTGTACTGCATCTTGCAAAGGCCTTTAAGTTGACTCTGCCATGACCACTCACTGCGATAGCCGCAGTAACAGTCAATTTTACACAAGTTTTTCTCAATTAAGCTAGACGTTAAAAAAATAGAACTCTATTAACTGGTTACTAAACCAACATAGACTACCCACAACTAAACTTTTGTCAAAAGCACCCAAGCCAGTTTTGAAAACAGCATTCAACAATTGCGACGTCCATGCACGGCAGCCAAAAGCAGATATAAATACAGAACAAATGCATTTTGCTTGAGAATATCACAAAAAGTTCTTCACATGCTAATCAATGAATAGTCTTTAGTTACCCACAACAGAACGCTGGCTAAAACATTTACGCTATCAAGAATACCAAAAGTTAAAACAGATAGAACAATAAAAAACTTAAAGAGCTATTAACAATTGGATAAAAGAAAAAACGTAATTACATGAGCATGAATGGCCCTTTAGATTGAGTTTTGACGTCAATCATTAAAAGCTGCACAATTAATTGCTTGCTGGCAAATTCATCTGCAACGGCTTGTAAATTGATATTGCGCAACAAGTTCAATGAATATTTGCCAACATTCAATACTAAGACTCTTATCTTTCATATTGCTTCTAAGCCATGTTTAGATTTTTCTCATGACACAGAAACACCTTTCTGCAAAAGTCGAAACGAAAGCTACCCCGCAATAAATTTGAAGCAATTTATGTATTTCCAAAAAGCATTTCTTGCTTGTTGGCTTTTTGCTTAAAATTTCGCAAACTGTTGATATCTTTGTTATTTTTTCAAAGGCGTGGTACTTTCTTTGTTAAATAATTTAATATGAGCATGTAGGTCTGCGAGTTCTTCTTCAAACACATCAAAACGAGCAGGACTCTTAAAATGTTACGTTGTAATCACAATCATGGCACATATGTGTACCACAGTCCTTCAAAACTCAAAAGGGCTAAGAATATCTCTCGTTTAGTCTTGGTGTTTTTATTTTTAGACTTCAATGTCAGCCATAAGTGAGTATTGAGTTGCCAAATCGACAGCTTGTATTGCTTGTTAAAATTAGATTAACGTAACAATTTCTTTGCTTCTAAATCAAATTTTTTTTGTTATTATTTTTAGTAGAAAATTTTGCTCTTTGTGAGCACTTAGAAATTTTCTGATGCTTTATTCTTTTTTTAGACCGCTTGTTATAATTGTTGTTAGGGATACCTAAACTACCGGCATGGTAGTTTAGGTATCCCTGATTGTTGTATATGGCTATTTGCTATCAGTTAATGAATCAAAAACTGATTTTCGGCTAAGATGTAATTCAGTTTACTCATTCAAGTAGAATAAGATATTTACCAAAAGTTTAGGTTGCTTACGATATCAATAATTCTATATTGCATACGTTAAAACTTTTATCTTGCTTTTATTACTGTACTATGGGTTACGGTTGTCTTTGTAATTCTACAAACATTGTTGGATTTAATGGTGATCAAGATTATACAGGTTAATTGTAGAGCATAACTAAAAAATATTTATCTGTAATACTAATTTTAAAGAGCACAATCTGCCCCCGCGTTTAAAGAATATTTAAAGGCAGGGGGCAATTGCCCCTCCTGCCCCCCGCTTCCGACGCCCCTGGCTGGAAGACGAGGGTAAGCGCTGCAAAGACAAGCTATAGTACCCAAACGTGACAGTTTTAAGCATCGGCTTATCAGCAATAAACCAAATTTTTTTGCAATATGATCTACAGAAGAACTTAACTATTGGAAAGCCATCTTATTGTTTATCACAATCAACTTGTCAACTTATTAATTATTATAAGATGTTAGCTTTGTGGTTGTTTTGAAGGTTGTTTTCACCCTGCCACAATTCGACTTTTTGAGTTCTACTAATAATATAAATGAAGTTTCACTGTATGAAAATCAGTTCTTCTAAAGTGCTCGATAACAAAGTTAGAGCTTGAATTAAAATTAACAATAGCGAAATCACGAAAATAAAAACAAAGCTAAAACCCAACAGACTGTTTCACCTATAAAAGGGATTATCAGGGGTATCTAAAAAGTAAAATAAAATAAAATAAAGTTAAGATAAAACTGCCAGAAAGAATTGAAAACAATAGAAAAAAACTGAAAAAACTTTAAAAATTTTAAAAAATTTTAAACACTGTAAACGCTTATTAGATCGGAACACGATGTGATGTTCCGTGATGGGATGTTCCGATCTAATAAGCGTTTACAGTGTTTAAATTTAAAAAAAAATTTTTTTTTATTTTTTTTTAAAATTTTTAAAGTTTTTTCAGTTTTTTTCTATTGTTTTCAATTCTTTCTGGCAGTTTTATCTTAACTTTATTTTATTTTATTTTACTTTTTAGATACCCCTGATGATCCCTTTTATGGGTGAAACAGTCTGTTGGGTTTTAGCTTTGTTTTTATTTCCGTGATTTCGCTATTGTTAATTTTAAATGAAATTTCAATAAAATTGTAACTCACAGTATTGCCAACCAAGTCAATCAGTTATTATCATAACTCATAAATAGTGGTAATCCTTTCTCACCCTCCTAAAAATATTTTGGGTTTCTCAAACAGAGTTCTTTTCATTTCATGAGCTTATTTTTAAATCATAATATAACATAATTAAATATAGCATGTTAACATCAGTTGGTTGTTTTTCAAAGGGGAACGACAGTTTGAAAGCATAACAGGTTAAAATTTTTTTGATTAAGTTTTTCTTTGTTTTTATAAGTTAAAAAGCTTTTGTAAACAGAATCTACTCATCTGTTTAAAAAAAATTAAAATACATCTACCAATACTTAAATAAAAAAAGCAAGGTATTATAAAGAAAAACAAGTTCATTTGTTAGGGTATTAAAAAAACAGAAGTTTTAGCATTTTTTAAAAAGTTTTTTCGGTCCTGAAACCCAGCAAGCCAAGCACCTTTATTGCTTCCTTAATTGCCTTATAATTGAAGAAATAAAATCAAGCAGAAGTTTGTTCTAGTTGTTCTTGTATTTGGATAAAATTGATAAGTTTGAATAAGATTGAATTTGGTTTCTAAAATGATAAGCGCCGAGCAAGTAAAAACTAAAACTTACAAAATAAATCTAGTAGAAACTTAAAAGTGCTCTATAAACAATTTCAGTTGAGGGGCTTCTTAAATAATATACTCAATGTAATAAAGAAATCAAATATAAAAAAAGGGTCGACTAAATATCACAAAACACTTAAACAGTGATATTATTAGATAAAACCAAGTTAGAATTAAAATAAATGAAGAATTTAACAGCAAAGAAAAAGCTTTTAGTATATTATATTAGTATATTACGCAAGTGTTAAAGTAGCCTGATATCTAATCTTGATGTCGCTTTTTGGGCAATATACTCACAACATCTATACTACAAATTTTCTATTAAAAATAAATATAATGCATTAATTTTGGCTTAAAGCTCTTAAAGCCCGCGTTTAAAATAACTATGACTTGTGAAGTTTTGATGAATGATTTGAATAAAGTTTGACTGTGTTGGAAAATAATAATATCCCAAAAACATTCCATGCTACAAATTTTATCTCTATATTTGTCCTCCTGACTCGCAGGAAAGCGACGGAGGCGCTAATACATAGGGTAGGCAATTACCCCGACCTGCTTCCGGAGATACCAAGATATTGTTGTCTGCTTGTAATGTTTAATAGAGGTATGACTGTAATTTAGAACTGCTTGCCAAAACCACCGGGCAGGGAAATGTGCCGTAAAGTGTCTTTCCCAAGGAACAACAGAATGGCGCGAAGGAGTTTTGAACCGAGACCGTGTTGGTCACACGCCCGGCGCTTTAACCACTCGACCACGCTGCCGACAAATTTTATACCTAAATTTCTATTTTTATACCTAATTATTTAATTATAATTTATACCTAAAAATTATTTTATACCTAAATTTCTATTTTTCTTTCATTATCAACATTATTATAATATTCAGTCATATACAGTGTCCATAAATTATCGTTACAATTCCAAAAATTTACCATAGTCTTATTTTTAAGATATTTCCAATCGGTTTGTTTTATAGTAAAGAGAAATGGTTCAAGTTTACGTTAGATGCTTTAGTACACCTCTACGTGTGCACTATCAGTCGCACGTACGATATTTAACCGATATTCAATTTCTTACCATGTTCTTGCTTACATATCTACAGTAACTGTATTAATTGCTTCAATTATTCAATGTTGCAAATCATTAATGTCTTTGACTTTGGTTTGGTAAACGATATCGTGTACATAGCCCCACAGAAAAAAATCCAACGGTGTGATATCAGGGGAACGTGACAGCCATGGAATGGGACCTTTTCCTGCGGAGTGCTCATTTTTATGAACTCTTCTTTCGCTAATAAATTCAAAAATATTCTGCTTATTCACTAAATAAATTGTAATTTTAAACGTAATTATTTCCACAAGTACCTGTTAAGAAAGAAAAAACTTGAAGCATTTGCCTTGACTGTAAAACAAATCAAATGAAAATATCTCAAAGTATCTCAAAGTAAAATTATGATAAACTTTGAAAATTGTAACGATAATTTATGGACACCCTGTATTTTATTTAAGGCAGTTTTCTATGATTTGTAAATGAACAAGTATATTATCTACAGCAGCATATCCAAGGACAAATGCATTTCTAAAATTAAAAAATCTAGGATTGTTTACACGGTTTAAAAAATAAACATAAAAATATGTATAGCGTGATTTCAACACATCTTTCCATGTCGTTTTCTCCAGAAAAAAAAGGATTTTATACCTTTGATTTTGCAACTAGTTTTAAATTGACCGAGAGTTATATTTGTAATAGGCCAATGTTTATGATGTAGTCGTGACATTGTTTGGCTAAAACAATCAAAGTCAACACTTTGTTATGTAAACCGATGGTCGCGAATTGATGGCTAGGGGAAAAATTTTGGTGGTACGCAGAAAAATCAAAGTTTTATAAAGTCTACTATATGTAAGACTCGAATCAATTCAAATCCAACAATTTTCGAATTCAAGGGGGGTCCCTAAAATCGAGGGGGCCCCCAAAAAATAGGGGGGTCCGAGGCAACTGCCTCATTTGCTTCACCCAATATCCACCACTACAAATAGCCTCTGTTGGTGCGTTTTCTGTTAAGTTCAAAATTAACACTTAAAAATGACTAATTTTGTTATTTTTGTGGTAATTAAAATTTTATTGGTTGATTTCATTTGAGTAACCTCTTTTTATTCCGTTAAAATTGGTTAAAAATTGGAGGTTGAATAAAGTTTCAAGAAAAACACAGATATTGGATATGTACAGTACGTAAAGGTCGAATGACATAGACTGACGCTGGCGTATAAAAAAACGGTGCAAGTAATTACAGTATATAATGTAAACCTTCAAGAGCATAAGTAATTAATAATCTTTCTTCAATTTGATCAAAACAAAACCTGATATTTAAACTAGGGTTGCCATACCGTCCGGAAAATTCCGGACATGTCCGGAATTTAGGGTTAAATTTTGCGTCCGGGAGGAATTTAAAAAAATGCTCAAATGTCCGAAATTTCATGATGGGCGTTTTGGGAGAATTAGAATTGCGGAAATAATCCTGTAAATCAGGGGTGTCCAACACGTGATACGCGACGTGTTTGAGTTAAACACCCCTGCTGTAAATTATGTTTAACTTTAAACATTGTACATGTCTTTTGGTGTTCCGTGGGCTATTAGCTCACTCACTGCTTTGATATTAATGCCTTGGACGTTATCTTTGCTGGTGTGGTTCTTTTCCAAAATATTCGCTCTGCCAGGTCATTTTACTGCATCTGCAATCGTACTGTGCTCACTGCCAATTCAGAACATTGTTATTTCGTACCGTGCGCATATTTTTTACTACGAGGTTGTACGGAATTATGATGTAACAGAGCGTTTTCCTTATCAATGATGTTTACCACTTAGAAATTTCTGGAGCTTTGGAACTTTCTTGAACTTATTGACCGTTGTGCTGAATCCGAATTGGTTAGATATAGATTACATGCTGCGAAAATTACTAGAACATTCCAACAGTCTATAAAAGCAGGCGATTTCGCACATATAATCAGAGATTTACTTAAAATGTCATAGAGAAGGAAGCCTAGTGAATTTTTGATATAGAATCCTTGACTGCTGACTGGCTGCGTTTATAGCCTGGATTATACTGAGTGGCTTTGCTAAGTATTGTTGATTGACTGGCTTAGCCTAGATTGACGGACTGATACTTAGTTGTTACTTGCCAGGGTTGGCTACCGTTTATTTCTGATTATTATTCGCTGACTGTTTACCCGTTTCGTTGAGCAGCTGCAAGTGTATTTGATAGCAGCTAGTTCTTTGGTAAGTCAGTTGAATACAGAAGTTTTATGCCACAAAGCTTTACTTGTGGATCTTTCTATTTGAATAAGAAGCTAGTCAGGAAGTCGGGATCGAAAGTGCTAGTCCCAATAGCCTTTCAACGAATATTCTCGTGGGCTGGCGACAAAGGCTCAGGAACCATTTGGTTCAGTTAGTCTGGTGGTAAATTACTTTGTTATTTTAGATTATGCATTTTTAGTTGGGTTGTATTTATTGTTAATAAGAAAGATATTATTTCAAATGGCTAATTCTAAACGAAAGTGCACATTCACTAACGAGATGCAAGAAAAACATCCATGTTTTAGAAAAGGCAGGAATGATTACGAGGCAGAATGCTTGGTTTGCAAATCAGGAACCTATATATCTGTCGTGCACAAAGGTAATGGTGATTTAAACATACATCTGCAATCGGAAAAACATCGCAAAGCAGTAAGAGGGGCTGTTGCATCAACAAAAATGACAAATTATTTTGTTACAGCAGGAAGCAAATGCGAAGATGAAATCACTGCCGCAGAAGGCACTCTTGCATTTCACGCTGTTAAGCATCATCATAGCTTTTTGTTCATGGACTGCACATCGGTTTTACTTAAAAAGATTTTCCCTGATTCTAATGTAGCGAAGAAGTTTAGTAGTGGCCGCACAAAGACAGAAAGAGTTGTTACTACCGTACTTGCGCAATATTCTATTGATGCTGTTCTGAAAAGTTTTGAAGAAAACGATATCGCGTATTTTGACGTTGCAATAGATGGCAGCAATCACAATGAACTGAAATTATTTCCTATAATTATTCAGTATTTTGACTGGAGGAAAAATGGTTTGCAATCAATGGTTTGAGTTTACAAACAAGGCAAACGAGACTGCCGACACAATTGCCACTTATGTAAAAGAAACCTTAGAAAAAAGGATGCTTTTGAAAAAATGTGTGGCATTTACAGGAGACAACTGTAATACTATGTTTGGAGGACTTGGGCGTAATGAGCAAGGAAACAATGTGTTTGCAAAGTTAAAGAAAATGTTAAACCCGTGATTGATTGGGGTTGGCTGTTCAGCACACGTTTTGAACAATTGTATCCATTATGGGGCTGAAAGAATGAACATCGATATTGAAAATAATAATATCAATAATATCAAAATAATAATATCAAAATAATATCAATTTTTCTATTAACAACTGAAAGAATACTGTGAATTTGCAAATTGTGATTACAAGAGACTTCTCTCTCATAGCAAGACTCGCTGGCTCTCCTTGTTTCCTGGAATTTCAAGATTGTTAGAAATGTTTTCACCCCTGAAGTCCTACTTTTTGTCACAAGAACATCCACCAATAATTATTAAACGGTTCTTTGAGAATGAAATGAGCGAGTTATACCTTTGGCATATGCACTCACTAATGTCCATGTTTCATGGACGTATTCAAGTGGTTGAGAGAGAAAACAATTCCGTTGCAGAAGTGCTAGAAAATTTGGAGCTGGTTCATAAGGTGCGTGTGGAAAGGAAGAATGAAAACTTTATGTCCTTGACGGTTAAAAGGCTTTTAGTTGAAAAAAGAGAAGAGGGATATGAAGATGAATGTAACAATTTTCTTTCCGAAGTTGCAAACCTCTATGAGAGATGCTTGGAGTACCTGTGCAAATGGATGAAACCAATGGAAGAGTTTGCTTATTTCAAATGGATGACCTTGAACGAGATACCAAGTTGGAATGATGTAGAGCCTTGCCTGGAATATCTGATTGGTAAAGGGGTTGATGTGGACGATGCAAAGTGCTTTGACCAAATCTGTAACTTGAAGCGGTTTGTGGAAAGTTACCTACAGGACGAAGGATTCGTTAAACTGGCAACGCATAAAAAATGGTGCAAATATTTCGATCAGTCTAAGAACATCACATGCCACTCAGAAATTTTAAGGATTGTACAGCTTTTCTTTGCTGTTACATCCCACAATGCCAATGTAGAGAGAGTCTTTTCACTGATGCAAAGTCAGTGGACTAAAGAGAGAAACAAGTTGAGCGTTGCAACTATGAAAGGCATATTGACTCTTCAATATAATTTCAAAGATATGTGCTGAAGTAAATTTTTTTCATTTTTGAAATCAGACAAGGCCCTATTGAAGAGAATTAGATCATCAGAAAAATATGCATGGTCAGAAGACTAAATTTGTAATGACTTGACTTACAAGCGTGTCTTTAATTTGTTTTAAGCATATAATTGCTGTTCTTCCTTTTTCGGCACAACCTAATTCTCATTATTATTTTTCACTCTGAAGTTGAGATTTTTTCAGTGACGGTCCGTAACTATATTTAGAGAGTGCTTACCCTGCCTGGTGTGAGATTCTGCTCGTGATTGAAGACAATACTTTTCATTTCGGTAGCTGGCGCTTTAACATGAGTATCATACAACGTTTGCAGCTAAGGTTAAAAGAGGGAAATAAGGATTTCAAGCAAAAATTAAGTGTGTTTCTTTGAATAATATATTGCTGAACTTACGAAACGAAAAGATTGCACTTGTGCCGTTTCTGCTTGGGTAAGCATTGCTTATCCTGAGCGACCGTCACTGGTATTTTTGCATAAATAACACCGTAACCAATGTTAAAGTGAAGTTTGGAGATGGTGGTGTTTTGTCACCCTGTTTGTACTTTTTAATAACCTACGATGGCAAAAAATTATTCGTTATCAAATTATTGTAGGCTAAACATCAACTTGCTCTTTTTATTAATACGAAAATGAATGAATTCAGTATAGAAACTTCTTGTGTGTTGCATTGCCAATTTTATAGGTCAAATTTTGATGAGACAAAATGTGGTAGCGCATATATATGGTCTCATGAAAAGTAGTCCGGAATTTTGCATTTTCAAATATGGTAACCCTAATTTAAACCGATAAGTTAATACAATATTTTTTCAACCAATTTTAATTTTGTTTCTTTTTTTATGCACATTAATAACATGATTAAGATTGATAGAAAAAAATAAAACAAAATATAAGCTTCATACACAAAGCTATCATTCGTTTTCAAGATTTAAAAGTTTTGATTTTTATTGTATTTCAACTCCATTTATTCTCCAGATTCATACAAAAACGTTGAAGGCGTTATACTAAGGGCAACTTTTAAGCGATACCGTACCTGGTTATTTAGTGCTATATATGCGGGTCCACAAGCAACCAGAAGATCTACCAGATAATTGCTTTCAGAGATGCCGAGATATTACAGTAGATTGGAATTTTTAATTTACTTTTTTAGTTTTTATTTGAGACATAACTAAAATGCTAGTCTATCCAGACTGACCTACTAGCCTGAGTAAGCTAGGCCTAAGCAAAAAGTAGTAAAAAACCTACTGACAGTTAACCAGTAACTAGTACCAGAAAGATGGGGAAAGTACTGGTAAACACTTAACTATGACAAATGTCAATTTGTGATAATATTACTGTAAATTAAGAAACTCCTTTGAAGCTGCAATCAAAACAAAAAACAAAAACATGTCGCAATGCTTGCAAAAAAAACTTTCAAAGACCCTAGAATTAGACGGAGTACCGTGGTACTTTATGAAAAAAGTACCGCAGAAATCAGCGTTAAGTCCGTTCCTGTTTCCAGTGATATTGGACAGGTTAACGGATGAAGTAAGGAGAGAACCACCATGGACGATGCTGTTTGCTGATGATATTGTGATTTGCGAAGAGACCAGGAAAGCAGTGGAGCAGAGATTAGAATCCTGGAGGTATGCATTGGAAAGAAGAAGGATGAAAGTAAGTAGGTCAAAGACCGAATATCTGTGCATAAATGGAGGAAATGACGACGAAAGAGTGAAGATAGAGGATACAAAAATGCAAAGAGTAAAGAAATTTAAGTATTTGGGATCAACGGTGCAAGAAAGTGGTGATTGTGAGAGGGAAGTAAAGAGGAGAGTGCAGGCAGGATGGAATGGATGGAGAAAAGTATCAGGAGTAATCTGCGACAGGAGGTTTTACCAGCTAGAGTAAAAGGAAAAGTGTGCAGTTCAGTAATTAGACCAGCAATGGTGTATGGACTTGAGACGGACGTGGCAGTCACAAAGAAACAAGTGAAAGAGATGCAAGTCGCAGAGATGAAAATGTTGAGGTTTGCTATGGGAGTGACGAGAAAAGACAAGATTAGAAACGAGTACATCAGGAGTACACTTAAGGTAGAACGGTTAGGAATAAAGATGAGGGAAGGCAGGTCGAGGTGGTATGGACATGTCATGAGGAGAGACCAAGAGTAGGTCGGAAGAAAGCTGATGGAAATGAAGTTACCGGGAAAGAGAACAGGGAGACCAAAGAGAAGATTTTTAGATGTAGGGAAAGAAGATATGGGGGAAGTTGGTGCAAAGGAGACGGACGTTGAAGACAGGACGGTTTGAAGATGATACGCTGTGGCTAGGCTACCCCTGATTGAAGGGAAAGGCCGAAAGGAGAAGAAGAAGAAGTTGATGATTTAAATATAAAAAAATTTGCCAAACTGTGCTCTTTCTAGAAGTGTTAGGTATTTCCAGCAATTTATTATCTTCAAAAAGTTTGCAAACGTTATTAGAAAAAAATTCATGTTTTTGTTAAAAGTAATCAAAGCTGCTCAAAATAAATACCCTAGATATATCAAATCTATTTTAACTAAACGTAATAATATTTTATCTTAGATTAAACTTAGCAGCTTATATTTAACATTAAAAAAAATCATACTGTATAGATAGGTTATGACCATGGGAAAATAATCTTTGCATTTATAACATCATTTTGGTAACAAGACAATGCAGGCTACCGATACATGACAATAAAAACTAATACAATACCAGCCACCAGTGTATTAGATAGGGTGATATGGACTCATTTAAAGGAACTCATGTAAAGGCAAGCGTTATGGTTAAGGTTAGGTTAGGCCGGGATTTGTTTGAACAATAGCGATTACTTTACATGTCAATTTTAAATAATAAATAAAAAACTAGCCGCAAGTCATTGCTCGGGTATGTGCAATAAACTCAAAATAAATGTCAGAAATAAAATATATTTTGAAGATCAAAAAAACATTTTATGATATAAAAATGTTTCTTCTAATATTTGAAATTAATTGATTTTTAAAAAATAGACTCTGACTTCAGTCCGACTCCATTACAAATTAGCAAAAACCGACTCCAGCTCATCCGACTCCGACAAAATATGCTATAGGCCTACTCCGGCTTCAGTCCGGCTCTGACTCCAGTCCATGCTCATCTGTGGTCTGCTATTTACATTACGGTATTTGATTACCGGTGCTACGGAAAGAGGCTATTCGATAGATTGTGCACCTGACACTTTGCTCTCTGTAATTGGATTAATGAAGGGGAAGCAACTAAATTGCCAAGCCAAGCAATAGTATTATGCAAAATAAGATTTGGTTAAAATTTAAATGTAAACTTTTCTTAATTTGCACGCTGCGCGGCCGGTACGCGGCAAGATTCTCCAAAAAGGTTACTACACTGCACTGCGCGGTTGACATCACTAAAGCCTATAGACTTTTTAATCTTCAATTTAAAGTAAAAATTTTTTTGGATTTTTACTTTGCTTAGGAAAACAAAGCAATTTTCACCCGAGCTGTTACCACTCCTGTTTGGGTCGCAGCATAGACTCTACGGTACAATAACGTTATTGTAGTGTCTATGGTCGCAGTATGCGGGAAAGGATCTAAGTAACGCTGTGCCGAAAAAAATCAAGAACCATTGATTCTAAAATCTAGAAAAGGCCAGACAGAAATTCCACTATTACAGTCAGTGGTGGGCAGTACCGTGTACTAAAGTACCGCCGTACTTTTTTTAGAACCGTTACCGGTAGGGGAAGGTGAGATAAGTTGATACATGAACCTTTCTCGTTAATAAAAATATTTTTTTGAAAAATAGAGCCACCAAAAGAAAGATTGGTTGCCATATGCTGTTACAGATTTATTTCTAAGCGTGTAAAAAGTTCGGTTTAAAGTGAAATATTTATAACTTTGCTTTTATGCATTTTGAGTAAAATTTTTCACACTAAGTTGACAGAGATTGTAGAACTCAAGGAGTTTTTTTAAATCTTAAAGTATTGTCAGTGTGTAGTGTACAGTATCACTTTTTATTCTATGCAAGTTGATTTTTGCATGCACCCTTTAACAAGGTAAAATTGTTACAAAATCATTCATATAAGGCAAGATGATACACCATTATTAAGGCAAGTTGATACATGTATCATCTTACCTTATATGGTTACAATACATTGGGCCAAGTGATTTTTTTTTTTTATTATGAAATTATTAATTGAACCTGTCATTGCGACATTTAAAACAAATAAGCCTTACAGACAGTGAGAAGTCTAAACATTGTTTTCTTCAGTAAATGTAAATATCAGCTAGCCATTTTTATAATCCTATCTATGATGTAAGGAACTTCATTGCTAGATACACAGACTGTGCTACTTGATTTTTTTATCTCTAACCTGTTTCTTTTTCTACTATGCAGATTTGATTAAATGAAAGTTAGTTTTCAACATTAAAAAACCAGATTATGTTTAATAATGCCAAGTAAATACATACTAAAAACCAATTGTAAAGTTCGATTAGGCCCAGATCTACTTGAAAGAGCAGCGAGAAAAGTCTCTGAGAAACGAATATCTTACAGAAGTGCTGCTAGTAATTTCGGTATTGACAAAATGACACTAATGAGATATATCAAGAAAAAGCAAATTAATTCTTATTGTTCATTAGGATATGCAGCATTAAGCCTGCAAATGAGAATTGTTCCTCCTGAGATGGAAAAAAAATTAACAAAACATATTGTGTTCATGGTGGACAGGGGTGCAACTAGGGGGATGTTTGGACGGCATGCCATCCCCCTTTGCAATACCTATTAAAGAAAAAACAAACTAAAAACAATAGATCGTCTTACGACTAGGACAACATGCCATCCCCCTTTACAATCTCTATTGAACCACATTTTGGGAGAAAAAAGCAAATTCAGAGACGAAATCGAAGTGAAGACTTTTTTTTTTTTTTTTTTAGAGATCGCCATGATTTCGGGACAAAATAGCGAATTTGGAGACAAAATCGAAGTGAAGACTTTTTTTTTTTAGAGATCACCACGATTTCATAACAAAATAGTGAATTTGGAGACAAAATCGAAGTGAAAACCTTTTTTTTTAGAGATCACTGCGACGGAGAACAGAAGAATGGTGAGAGCAAGCATAGCCAAGAATGGAATTTTTAGCTTTGCAAAAATTGAATGTCTAAAAAAAGTTTTTTTGCTTTGATTGCCATTCCCCTTTGATAATTTCTGGTTGCGCCACTGATGGCGGATATGTATTGATAAATCATCTCATAAACTGATTTTTCCAAAACATTCAGATTACAAATTACTTGATGCTGACAATTGTTACATATTCACACCAGACTTCCAAAATCTATATGCAAATAACACAGACTTCTGTATATTACATATTAACATAAGGAGCTTAAACAAAAACTTTGAAAAACTTGAGGAGCTATCGTCAGTGCTAGGTAAGATGCCAGAAATTATAGCTATATCGGAAACAAAGCTAAACTCAAATCTAAAAACTTTTTTGCCAGGATACACTTTTATACATAATAACTCTTCAACAAATGCTGGTGGAGTGGGAATGTTCATAAAAGACACTTTAAATTATAAAACCACTACTGAGTATCAATTAAATATAATGGGATGTGAGGAGATATGGGTAAAAATACAGTTAAACAATACAGAAAAAGTGTTTAGTGTTCTTTATAGACACCCTAATTCAAAACTTTCTAATTTTCAATCATCCTTTGAAAAAGCTATTGATAATTTAAACAAACAGAAACTAATATACTATTTATGTGGGGATTTCAATATTGATTTGCTGCAAAGTGATACCAAAACTGTAATAAAAAATTATTCTGATATGCTACGTATTTAGCCTAGGATGCCTGCCACTAATTAAATATCCCACTCGGATAGCTCACAGTAGTGCAACATTGATAGATCACTTTTATAGCAACAGCATAACTCAAAAAAACTACCTATCATATATTAACTGAAGATATATCAGACCATATGCCAATAGTACTTTTATTATCTAACACCAATCACAAGACCATAGAGCAAAACATTATTGTAAGAGATACAAAAAACTTTAATACTGAAAACTTTTTAATTAAACTTAGTGAAAACTTGAATATATTTTATAATAATTGTACTGTTGATGAGCAATTTGAGAGATTTCTTGATATTTTTAACATCACATTAAGTAAGCATGCTCCTCTAAGAAGAAAATCTAGAAAAAAAAATTAAATAGTAAACCATGGATAACAAAAGGAATATTAATCTCAAGCAAAACAAAGAACAAATTATACATTGCTAATTTAAAAGGATCTGCAAAGGATGTACAGTTATACAAAACTTACCACAAGTTAACCCATGTGAAAGAACAAGCAAAAAGAAAATATTATCAGGGACTTGTCTTAGCATCTAAACATAACATGAAGTTCTTATGGAAAACTATTAATGATATTGCCAAATACAAAAAAAAACAATTAGTCTCATCACAGAGCTAACTTGTAATACAGGAGAAAAAATAACTAGTTCAAAAGAAATGGCAAATATGCTAAACAATTATTTCTCTGAGATTGAACAAAAACTGGCAATTCAGCTAATATTCATAGCAGCACCAGTGTTTTTTTTAAGGTTTGGCTTGAGGAACCTCTAAGCAATTTTGAAAAAGCGCTAATTTTTTTCCTATTGTTCCTGAGCATACTTAGCTTTTTTTACACTATTGTAGTAGCCATAGCTGTACCAGCCCAAAAAATTTTGGGGGGGCAATGAAGTTTTGCCCAAATTTTGTGACGTTTGCCCAAATCATGATTTTAGAGAACCAATAAAACCAATTTTGTCCTAAAATCATGGTGATCTCTAAAAAAAAAAAAAAAAAAAAGGTCTTCACTTAAATTTAGTCTCCTAATTTTCGATTTTCGTCCCAAAATCCAGGTGTTCTCTAAAAAAAAAAAAAAAAAGGTCTTCACCTAAATTTGGATTATTATTTCTTGCAGTTCCTCACCATCACCTCTCAGCTATGGTAGTAGCAGATTTTGAGAGACCGCTGGACAATTTTGAGAGACCGTTTCGGTTCCTCAAAACACCTTAAAAAAAACACTGAGCAGCACTTCATTCATTACTCAAAGGTGCACTTCTTTCTATCTTCAGACAATAACAGAATCTGACATATTAAAACATGTAAGGCAACTGAACCCATCAAAGAGTACAGGCCTTGATAGAATACCCATAAAATATATAGCTATGAGTGCACTGATCATAGCACCAGTTTTAAAAAGACTCTATAACAGTTGCATTAGCACTGGGACTTACCCCAGAATTCTTAAAATTGGACAAATTGTACCAATTCATAAAGGTGATGCCAAGGATCAGTGCTGCAACTACAGACCCATATCTCTACTTAGCTCATTTAGTAAAATCTTTGAAAAATGCTTGTATGAAAGAATTTACTCTTATTTAAATAAAAACAAAATATTAACACCTGTTCAATTTGGCTTTAAACAAAACTCTTCTACATCAGATGCTGTAAAGCAATTACTTGATAATTTTGCTGAAAATATTGACCAAAAAAAATATACTTGTGCTGTGTTTCTTGACCTTAAAAAAGCACTTGATACCGTAAATCACCAAATTTTGCTTGCAAAATTGGAAAAATATGGCATCCATGGATTGCCATTACAGCTCCTTAAAAGCTATTTAAATAACAGACTACAGTTTACAGTTGTGAACAACACTAAATCAAAATTCAATCATGTAACTTGTGGTGTACCACAAGGCTCTACTCTTGGACCATTACTATTTTTATTATACATCAATGACATGCCTCTAGTATCCAATTTTAATACAAAATTGTTTGCAGATGACACAGTTCTCACAATGACAAACTCTTGTCCAAAACTTTTGAATAAGAATGTCAACTCTGAACTGGTCAAAATTAATGAATGGTTGAAACTAAACAAATTATCATTAAATACTAATAAAACAAAATTTATGGTATTAACCAAACAAAGATCAGCCTGGCATTTTGATATTAGAATAGGAAAGACAAATATAGAACAAGTAAATGAAATAAAATATTTGGGTGTAATTTTTAATGATAAGCTGTCTTGAAAGTCTCATATACAACATGTTTGCTCTAAGCTCTCCAATGGTTCCTGGGCACTGCTCAAACTGAGGAATTATGTTGACACTACAACACTAAAAACAGTATACTATGCTTTAATTTACTCTTATCTTCAATATTGTGTCTCAACATGGGGACTGGCTTTGATTACTGCCCTGGATCCACTGGTAAGAATACACAAACAAATAATAAGAATTATTACAAATAGTCCTTTTTTGTCACATACAAATCCTCTTTTTCAAAACTTGAATTTCTTAAAAATAAAAGATATTGTTAAAAATTCAGCAAAAAATGAGTCCCAAACTATTGTAAGTATAACCCAAAAACATCATTATAAAACAAGACTAGCAGCGCAGCAAAATTACTTTTAACCTAGAAAGAGAACAGAATTAGGTAAAAAGACATTTTCTTACATTGGACCTAAAATATGGCAAGAAGTACCTTTCGAATTAAAGTCACTTTTTTATAATCTAGTCAATTTAAGAAGAAATTTAAACTTTTTTTAACTTGTCAATATTAAATAAGATGCCACAACAGTTTGATGAAGTCAGCTAGCACATGGAAATTTATTTAATAACAACTAATATTGCTATTTAATCTTCATTGTTTTTCTAAATGTACTGTGTTTTTGTAAGTGTACTGCTGTGTTTTTCTGATAAAAAAAAAAAAAAATTTTTTTTTTTTTTTTTTAGAGGGAGGGAGTTGACTAGCAGACCGTATGGTCATTTCGCTGCCTTCCTGTGCTTTCGAAAACTTTTTTTTTCACATATATTGGTGTATTTTTCGTTTTGAAGCACAAAACAAATAAATAGATTGATTGATTGATTGATTGATTTCACCAGAGAAATGTAGAGAGCTAGCATTTGAATTTGCAATGAGGAACAAGCTACCAATTCCTCAATCTTGGAAAGATTATAGAAAAACAGGCATCCAGTGGTAGATCAGTTTTAAACAATGACATAAATTATCGACTTTGCCAATCCCAAAAGCCGCTCCCAGAAAAAGATTTTTGACTAGGTCAAGAGGGAAGACTGGGATTTATACTGACACTCCTGTTACAGATGAAGTGGAGAAAAAATCAATTGAAAAGAAAATGAACCAAATAAAATAAATGCCAAGTGAAAGCTTTTCGTCAAGCAGGGAAAAACAAAGAAACCGAAACCAACTGTCATTAGTTTATTATCTGAAGAAGAAGACATCCCATATGAAAAAGAAAGTGAAGTGGATAGTCTTATTTTAGATGAAAAGATTGAACCTAACTTAGGACACTGTGTTGTGATAATTGCAAAAGGAAAATTAAAGTCTTTGAATACATTGCATGCGTTGATGACTATGATGATGAAAATGATGATTATGAGGGAATGTTTTTACAAAATATAAACAGTGGAGCTTATTCTGATGGACCACTGTTCATTGTTAATGAACAATCACTTCTTTTGCTGCAGACGATATTATTTTGAAGCTTCCTTTTCCAGTTGCAATCGGAGGATCAGCGAGAAGAAACAATCTGCTACAATTTAATTTCAATTTTAGCAAATTGGAGTTAGCTTAAAACAGCTAAAAATTTTTCACTTTATTTGCAAATGCTTGTTTATTTCGCATGCTTTTGACTTTTTTTCTCAACGTTAATAAATGCAAAAAATTTTCGTGGTCATAGAAAAAAGTTTTAGATTATCGTTTCTCAGTAAACACTAGTCTTTTTTTTTAAGAATTGTTTTGCAAAAAAAAATTGAAAATATTTTAGATGAAAGGTACTGATTTATTTTTCAGCCAATTCTCTTTCTACAAAAGGATGTCGGAGTAATTAATCCTCCCTATATCTGTGACCATGGTTATAAAAATTGCAGTTTGTATTAATTATGGTTCATCTGCTCTTTAAGTTGTAATTTTGTAATGTTTTCTTATAGTGTATCATTTTACCTTAAACGTATCAACTTACCTTTAGGGTGTATCAACTTAACATACAAGTAAGGCAAGTTGATACACATGTGCGTTGTTTTTTTAATGCTGATTATATAAAAACTAAAAAAGATAGGAAATTGTAAGTGTTACAAAAAACTTTGTTAAGATATAAAGTTTTATTTAAAACTTTAACCAGACTTTTATGTCAAGTACTTTTCTACAAGAGTACAAAAAAGTGAAAATTGTATCATCTTACCTCACCTTCCCCTACCGTCGGTACTTGGTACCGAATACCAGTACTGTGATAGTCTGTCTGACACCCTCTTCACCTCCAGGACACTTTCAGCCAGCTCCTTCCTCACCACTATCCCTATCCCATTTTTTCGGTTGTGTCTAATTCGAATAAAAAGCAATTGGAGTGAGAGTAAAAAGAAACAAAACTAGTTGCTCTAAGAGATAAAAAAGAAAAAAACGTCATGCAAACTGTTCTTGCGGGCCCAAAGTGAGCCTAAAATTTTTGAAATTTTTTAAAATTTGTTAAGATGCTCAAGAAGAACTTAATTTCTTTTGAACCAACTATTTTCTCTCAGAAACTAACCCCGTATCTCCCTAAAACTAACTCTCAGTCCAATCAGTTTTTCTTCGAATTAGCAGCTACTCATTTTTTCCATCAGCTCTGTTGTAAAATAATTTGCATCCACCTCCAATGTTCCTTGCTTTACTCCCTCTCCACTTTGTTTCCTGTAGGCACAATATGTCTACATTCCTTCATTTTATTATGTCTGCTAGCTCTCTTCCCCTTCCAGTCATTGTTCCAATATTTAGGGTACCCACCCTTATAAGTGAGTGTCTCCCTTTACACCCTTCCTGCTGCCTCTGCACTTGCCTTTTTCCTCTCTTTCTCCTTTTGATTTTACTATGTTTAGCAGTAGCATAATTTCCACAGGTACCCTACTGTGTGGCACCTAAAGCAGTCATTGGTAACCCAGGTTGCGACCGATCCGGTATGGATTGATGATGATTACGCATTTGAATGTTTTGGCAAAAAATTTTATGCCGGATGCCCTTCCTGCCGCAACCCTCCCCATTTACTCGGGCTTGGAACTGGCATCAAGAAACACAGAAATGTGTCTCTGATGACTGGGTTTTATATTTAAATCATATTAAAAGTAAAGATTATATTGGATACGCAATTTGTAAAACTTGTAATCAAGCATTAAAACATAATAAGTTAACTAGTGGAACAACACATTTAAACAATCACTTAAAACAATGCAATATAATGCAAAAATATTTCCTAAAGTAACAGCATATTTTAGTATGTCTGACATGAGCTTGTCAAAAGTTATAAAAGACACAATGTTAAATAGTTCAGTTGCTTTGTTGTATCAGATGTAAGACCATTAACTGCAGTGGAAGGTGATGAATTAATACAGTTTGCAAATGCAATGATAAAAGTTGGAGCTACATATGGCATTATCGATGCAAAAGCAATACTTCCTTCCAGATTTACTATAAAAAGAAGCATAGAAAAAAGTACGTCATCTTCAAGTGAAAAGCTCATAGAGAAAGTAAATAAGGCTATTAAAAAATATAGTTTAGTTGGAATTACTACAGATTTATGGACAGATCTAAGATCACGTAACTTTTATTCTATCATAGTACATTTTATCAAATCACATAACTTTTATTCTATCACAATCTTCTTCAATCAAGAGTGATATGTGTGAAAGAATTTAATGAGCCAAAAATAGCAGAAAACCTTCAAAAAATACTTCTTAAAAGTTTATCAGACTTTGGAATGCCTTTTGAAACATTGGTGGATCAATGTTTTTGTTACTGACAATAGCAGTAATATCAAGTTGGCATTGTCAAGTTTCAATTGAATACCTTGTGCTTGCCATATGTTGTCTACTGTTATAAATCATGTTTTGCAGTTGTCTTGACTTAGTACTGTACTTTTTACATCAGAAGCAGATATGGTGTTTGCTAAAGATATTAAAAAACTATTGAAGCTCTCAAAAAAGTTGTACCTTATTTCAAAAAGTCAGGTCTTAACAATTCAGTTAAAGAATTTTTAAAACAAAGCAAAGCAATAACACTATGTGAAATTCTACATTGACCTTGCTTTGTTTAGTATTCAATGACAAAGTTGAAATAATGGAAAGTCTGGCAAAAAAAGATAAATCCAGCTGTTAGTTCCGGAACGGAAAATGGTTCGAACTTGAACTAAAAATACTTGTTTATTCCAATTATAATTATGCAGTTAAATTAAGTACACCAAGTTTAGGTTTAGATTATAACAAATTTGTTCCATTTGAACTTCTCCCAATAGGCTATTTAAATTTCCAAGAGGATATATATGAGGAAGTGGCCAGCAGGCTTTACTAGTAACCTTCTCCTATGAAGGCTAAATTAACAAGAAAGAACTACCTTGTGCTAATTGTTACAATAAGAGAGATTGCCAAAGGGCAGGCAACAGCAGCATGCACAATCACCAGGTGCCATGTGCGAACTTTAATTAACGCATGATCACAGACCTGGTTCGTGTCTTGGCGACGCTACACCAACAAAGTGGATTGCATTGATTGGGCTTTAGTTTAACTTTTAATAAATTTTCTTTAGCCATTTAATGTTGCTACTAAAGAATTGGAAGGCGATAGTTATCCTACAATTCAGAAAGTATTTCAGTGAAATCATGTATTTAAAAATTACGTACATAAAAATATCTCAATCTGATTCAATATGCTTCAATTTTTTAAGAAAAGAGGATTACAATGCTTAAAAGAAAAATTTGTTTTGTCAGATATTCATTTGCTAGGCTTGTTTTTTCATCCAAAATTTAATTTGGTTTCCCTTACTCCAGAGGAACAAAAAAGTGTTCATTTACATGCACATACACTTCTCAGTGTCACTTCTGCTTCTTCCACAGTCACAAATGAATCTGAAAGCTATGCTGGTCCATCCAACTCAAGGTTAACTGTTTTGACTGCTACAGACATAGTTATATTCCTCCACCTAAAAAATCTACAAAATTTTCATGGTTAGAAAATGAATTTCAGCATTGGCAAGATGATTTTGTGCAGTCTCAAACAAATTGTGATGAGGTTAGTTCTTACATTACAAGAAGTTTTGAATCTACTTTTAATAAGATTTTTGATATATTTTATGATGGCAAAGGTTTAGATCTTATAAAATTTTGGCTTCACCCTGTTATTTCACTGCAGCTACCACAGTTAAGTTGTGTTGCTCTTGGTGTTTTATCAATACCAACTTTGGCCCAGATGGTAGGTGCTTTCACGCAGCCTGGGCCGTGAGTAAGTCTGTTCATTGATTTTAAAATGACAGACCGAAACCGAACCTACCAAAACGGAAGGGTATCCACCCATTCCGATGTTCAGTGTGGGTCTGCTAATCGGCAAACGTCCTTTTCAGGACGGGGCAATGTTAGGATAAAACTGCCCTTTTCAGGGCACATTGCCAACAAGTTTCGAAGACCCACTATTCTTCAGCTGAACATCGAAGGCCTCACTGCAAGCAAGATGAACGTTCTTCATCATCTCGCTATGCAGTCTGAGGCACTCGTCATCCTATTGCAGGAGACCCACTTGCACTGATGCAGAGAAGTTGGTACTACCAAACTGCCAACTAGCTGGGTCTTCTTTAAGCAGGAAGCATGGTCTTGCCACGTTTGTCCACGAGCGACTGAGATACACGCTTTTGGACCAATCTCCACCGACATCGGAGATCGAGTGGTTGTGTGTGGACGTTGATGGTTATAAAATAGTCAACGTCTACAAACCACCGCCAACGCGATTGCGAACCCTGGATCTTCCAGTGTTTCCTCACCCCTGTCTGTACGCTGGCGATTTTAACTGTCGTCATGCTGACTGGGGTTATGATGACAACAGTCCGGATGGTGAGTGCTTGGCTGGCTGGGCAAGTATTAATTGTCTTGCCCTCCTATATAATGCCAAGGACGCTGCCAGTTTTTATTCCGGCCGCTGGAACACTGGCACCAATCCGGATCTAGCTTTCACCAGCGTAGGTCCAAACAGTCGCTTACCGGATAGACGTGTCCTTGACAAGTTTCCCAGGTCACAACATCGACCCTCGCTTATTACACCACCAAGGTTTGCTATGGCAGTGCCAAGCATGCCTGTTAAGCGATGGAACTTCCGTAAGGCCAAATGGAGTCACTACATTGCTTTGATGAATAAATTCGCAAAGACTTTGTTGCCGCCTGATACACTTGATGTGGATGCGGCTTACCAGGACTTCTGTAACACCATTAAGAAAGCAGCCAAAAAGACTATCCCACGCGGGTATCGAAATACCTACATTCCGTGTTGGGATGCAGAGTGTGAATCCCTCTATAAAACCTTTTTGCAGTCTCCTCAGGGAGACGACTCAAGCTTGGCTGCTACAGCTCTGCTTGCCAAGCTTGACAGAAAGCGGAGGGATCGATGGTCCGAAGCAGTTCGGAGCATTGACTTCTCACACTCTAGTCGAAAAGCGTGGAGTATTTTGAACAACCTTACTGGTAGGTCACGACACTCTCCTCGTCACTGTCCCGTTTCAGCCGATGCTATTGCATCTCAGTTGGTTAGAAATGGGAAATACGAGGCTGTTGACCGCAAGTCATCTCGACTTGTCTTTCAAGAAGTGTCTGACCTTTGGAGGGCCACAACACCAGACGCAGTAAATATCTCTGACAATTTTTCACAGAGAGAATTTGCTGCTGCCCTTCAACATTTAAAACCAGGTAAAGCTCCGGGACCTGATTCCATCTGCCCCGAGCTTATACTCCATGCCGGAGCTGCTTTGAAGTCCTGGTTACGTGACTTCCTTTCTTCCTGTTTGCGCCGACTCAAAATTCCCAAGATCTGGAGAAGAGCGCTTGTGGTCGCGATCCCAAAACCCGGAAAGCCCGTCGGGGACCCAAAAAGTTATCGACCGATATCTCTGCTCTGTGTCCCCTACAAGATCCTCGAGGGGCTTATCTACGCCCGCGTTGAACCATTAATCGATCCGCTGCTCCCTAAAGAGCAGGCTGGGTTCCGACGCGGGAAGTCAACCGTAGATCAAGTTGTTCTGCTAACCCAGAACATCGAGGATTCTTTTGAGGCTAAAAAGAAGGGCGGTGCCGTATTTATCGATCTGACAGCTGCTTATGACACTGTCTGGCACCGTGGCCTTACCTGAAAGCTGCTGAGACTACTTCCGGATAAGCACATGGTCAAAATGATCATGGAGCTTGTCCGAAATCGAAGTTTCACCCTTACCACCGGTGACAGCAAGCAAAGCAGGCTACACCGTCTTAAAAACGGCGTTCCTCAGGGATCGGTCTTGGCTCCCCTCCTATTTAACATCTATACGTACGACCTTCCTTCCATGATTTCCAGAAAGTTTGCATATGCTGATGATCTAGCATTGTTGCATTCTTCTGGAAACTGGAAGGACTTGGAGGGGACCTTAAGCCAAGACATGTCTACACTGTCAGCGTATCTCCAGACTTGGAGATTGAAGCTCAGTCACACTAAGACGGTGACGACAGCCTTTCATTTAAATAACCGAGAGGCCAAACGTGAGCTAAAGGTCTACAACAACGGTGGACTTTTACCGTTCTGTCCAACCACTACTTACCTTGGGGTAAAACTGGACAGATCGCTCACGTTTCGTCACCACTTAGTGGCATTGCGCAAAAAACTATCCTCGCGCGTCACACTGTTGAGGCGACTCGTGGGCTCGGGATGGGGTGCTGGTGCTAAAACACTACGCCAAGCCACCTTGTCTCTAGTCTACTCAACATCTGAGTACTGTGCGCCATTCTGGTGTCGCAGTGCTCACACTCGCCTCATTGACAGTGTCTTGAATGACGCCTTGCGCATAGTTACTGGATGCCTGCGTCCCACTCCAACGGACCACCTACCTATTACTCTCAGGCATCCAGCCAGCTGAGCTTCGCCGAATGGGAGCGACACTCTCCTTGGCTTACCGTGGATCTCTGGACCCCGATCATATTTTGCATGGTCTGTTAAGTGGGTCCTCAGATACTCGCCAAGTGAGACGAAGATCCAGACGCCCGTTTGTGACAGCTGCGCGGAATCTCTTGGACAACCTTGCCAGACTTGGCATCCGCGCCTCTGAATGGACAAATCACAAATGGAAAACGGAGTACTGTGAAGGTGCTTCCAGGCTCCGTGCTTTTGTGCCCCGGACCGGTGCCAGGCCTGTTGGGATGGGCTTACCCCGAGCAGCTTGGGTTAAGCTCAACCGCCTGCGGACTGGTGTTGGGCGATTCCATTCGTCCATACACAAATGGGGTCTCGCTCCTTCACCGAATTGCGAGTGTGGCACCTCTGAGCAAACCGCAGACCATGTACTAACAGCGTGCCCTATACATCGGGCACCACATGGAGCACGAGATCTGACGGTTTTGGATGACGGAACTCGATGCTGGCTTAATAACATCACTGCCAGCATCTGATCCAGGCAGTGCAGCAGTCTGGGGTAGTAAAAGGATAAACCCTCGGCCCCAGTCCTGTTTGTGTCTGACCTGGAGTGGATACCTCTTCAAACGACGACGACGACGACGAATACCAACTTTTAGCTCACCAAGTGAAAGAATATTTAGTTTTTGTGGAAATACTTTAACCCGAACTATCCCAATGACTACATTTGTAGTCATTTGTAGTCATTATTTCAAATGCATTTTCTAACTAAAAATAACTGTTTTTTTTATTATTTTAGATTATGAATAGCTTTGAGATATATAAAAGTTGTAAAATATCTTTACAAACACTGTTTTAAGTTGTGCCATAGAATTGTACAGCCTATCAAAGTTTTTAGTTTTTAGTTTTTTAGTTCTACCCTTGGGTTAATATGGGTTAAGCAAAAAATGTTCTCGATTATCTTCATCATTGTTAAATAACTAAGACAGTTTTGAATTTAGCTAGTAAAATGAAAAAAGAAATTCATGATTGACTTTGTTAGTCTTTGTACTATACTTTGCTCAAATTATGTTAATCATTTGAATTTAAATAAAACTAAAGAAAATGTATGCAAGTAATATTAAAATTAAAACATTATCAAATAAAATAGAGTTTGTTAAAAGTTTAAGTTAGAATTTCACATTTGCCACAGCTGAGCAAGCCACATAGTTTGTTGGTTTTTAGTATATAAGATTGTAAGTATGATTTTACTGGTAATTGTTGATCTATTATGTGACAAACCAACAGTCAAACCAAGTTGTTGTGGTTTATTAATTTAACTTTTTAATAAATTCTGTTTATTTTATAAATTTATTTCCAACTGATCTTGTTAAGCACTGTGATAATCATGTGAGAACCAAAAACTCCATGATGTAAATTACTTGGATTTAGTTTCTTTAGTTGAATTTGATGTGTTTGATTTTAAGCATTTATATGTCTTGGTATGTACAGTATGTATTCTTCTATTATGCTTGTTGTAAATTTAGTTTAAAAGTATTATCAAACAGCTTTTATTATAAAATGAAAAAACTAAATACAGATAATTGTTAGCTTCTTCAATCACTTTTGGTGAAAAGTGGGAAGGTAGATTGTCACCTATCAGCACTTTTGTACCTGGTTGCGATGCAACATTTGCCAAAAATACATTCAAAAACCACACCTCAAACGTTCTCGAATCAAACCACCCGCTTGGGGTGGCATCATAGACCGTTCCAGGGACACCACCTTCTGTCCATGTTGCATACACGTTTTTAGATGTATATACAACCATGGGTGGTAGATAATTTCCTGCAGCACTGCCACAGAACATAACACTTATGGATTGTTTGGAATGGTCTTTTTTTCTTTCAATGCAACGCTGTCCTCGTTGAACAATTACTTTTACTACTCCAGGATCGTCTGTTACGTTTGTTTCATCGTAATTATAAAAATTCTCAGGTCTTATTCCATTTAAACTTGATTCTAGATTGTTAAAATATTCGTTTATAATTTCCGGGCTAATTTCAGCGCGACTGGTTTTTACATTACTGGCTATCCTTTGCGTCAGATTATTTCGATTGGTAAATCGCTGCAGCCAATCAGTTCCAGGAAGATTATGCTTGAATATCCCATCAGTAATGCCACGTGAGTCCAAATACGACTTTACTAGGAGGCGAATATCAAAACCAGTTAAAGGAATTTTCCAATCAGCTAATGTTCCCAGTGACTGAACAATTAGGTCTTCACATTCAACGGTTAACCTATTCTGCCCTCCATGCTTTTTCGTATGCAGGCCATGTAGCTTGTGGCGAAGAGTTCCGTAAGGTATTTTGTACATCGTTGAAGCTTTTCTGATGGATAAAGACCCAGATTGAATTTCTCGAAGTGCGTTGTCTAATATTTCAGCAGAATATCCTGTTTTGTAATTTCTTGAGCCTGGTTTCCGCTTATATTTTGAAACCATTTTTATCAGTTAAATGCACTTTACTACCGGTAAGAAAAAAAAGTTTGTAATATCTGAAATACAAAAATTGAGTAATTATAGTTTTGAGTAATTAAATTGAGTAATAATATTTGGAATTTCAAAGACGCTGGGTCCGTCCACGCAGTATTACACCAAGCAATTTTGCAGCAAAACACATTGATGACTAATTTTAAAAAATCAAATCTTTTTAATTTACGGTACTCGATTACCATTTTTTTCACATAATTGCATGCAATAATAAGTGAAGTTTACATCCCTTACAAATTCTAAACAAATTGATATTGAATGGTGAATGAGCAAAGTCGCCCGCATGAACAAAGTCGCCCGGGTTTACGGTATGTATATAAAATGCTAAAAACCATACCCACAGCTACTTCTTTTGTCTTTCAGCTTGTCAGATGATAAATATTAACAAGTAGTATGGTTTTAGCAAAGCAGTTTAGAAAGTTGTTAATTGATTTTTTATTTTGCTATTTTGATCAGCTGAAAAGCTAGGAGGGTAATGTGGCTATTTTTTTATGTTCTTTTAAAGTTTAATTATACCAATGCTAATGTAGTTGTTAAGCAGTGTTGTTGGTTTTTGAGTTTGTTCTGTTTGGTTTGGTATAGCACTTAATAACTGTTAGAGTAAATATCAATATTGCTATGGATCTACAGCCAAAAAATTTAGGTGTATATAATATAGTATAGATGTTGACTTAACTTCTTTACTTTTAATTGTGTGTATTTTTTGTTTGTTGTTGTTGTTGTTGTTATTTGTATGATATGGACTTGATACTTCAACGTCTGAAATAAATAAATAAATAAATAAATAAATAGGTGTTTTGAAATTATACTTTTTTAAAGTTTCGGCAAAGAGGTTGTTTTTTTCAACCAGATAACAATTGAAAATAGCAGCCATAATGGATTCAGCATTTATTAAACAAATATTAGAAAATTATTATTTAAAGACGAATGTTTTTGGCTTACTTTAGCCCTCATCAGGTTTCTACAATTTTAGTAATATTAATTAACTTTAAATTTATACACACACATAAAAAAATTAACAACAGCAAAAAAACAATATATATTTAAAAAAAAAAGCTGTACTTTTGACTAACAGGCTAAATTTTAAATCAAAACGAGAGAGAAACTAAATTGATACAAATTAAATTTCAGATTATGATGTCATTGAAGAAAAAAAGAAAAAATATTACAATCAAAATATATTCAATAAATATGAAGCTCCGTTTGCCAACATTTGTCTATTTAATTTTGGACTTAACTTTTTTATGAGTAGAGCTTTATGAATCTTGGAACAGAATTCTGATTTGCATTTACGTATTATTATAAAATTGTTTTCATCAAACCGATTATTAGAACACTTTTCACACGACAAAATATGATCTTTAATTGCACTATCCTGTAGACTTTTTAAATTCAGATGCTCCCGGACTCTAGTGATCAAATGTCTGGAGGACATATCGATGTATGTTTTGTTTGTATCGCACGAACATGAGAATTTATAGACAACATTTGAGCAAAGAGCCACAGGAGTTTTGGATTTTAACTGAAAATAATTGACTACTTTAAAAGTTTTATAGATAGGAGATATTTTTAAGTTGTAGTGGAAACCACGAGCGTGGAAAAGAGCATTCTTTGTTTTATTGATTTTTTTTTGCGCTCGCCTCAATTTTAACCGCTCGCTTCAATCGAAGATCAATAAAAGAAACAAAAAATGCTCTTTTCCACGCTCGTAGTGGAAACGAGTCTTTACCGCAATCGCTGGCGCATTACCGGTATCTCGTAAAAAGCCGTGCCGGCTCCGGAAACGGAAGTTAGAAAAATTTAAAAAAATATTTTTTTAAACACGTCAATAAATTGTTAAATAAAATAAGTTAAATTCACGGCTTCATTGCATTCAAAAAGCAAGCTATTTAATCAAAAGTTAAATTTTTCCGCGTTTTTGCTGCGCATTGGCCAGTTTGACTATAATTAACTAAACTCGGCTAATAGTGGACGAGAACCAATTAGTGTTACTTATCTTAATAAATCTTCTTTCCAAATCAGCCTATTGTGTTACTAAAGCGCCCAAAACTTTAAACGTCATTGTTTTTATATAGGAAGTACTAATTTAAGCAAAACAAAACAGCAGATTATAAAATCAGACATAGAACTATAGAATGAGTTTTGAAAATCCTTTCAATGTAGAATTGAAGTTGCCAATCATTATTTTTTTTTTTTTTTTTTTTTTTTTTTTTTTAATCTCTATATTTATCCTCCTGACTCGCAGGAAAGCGACGGAGGCGCTATACATAGGGTAAGCAATTACCCCGACCTGCTTCCGGAGATGCCAAGATATTGCTGTCCGCTAGTAATTTAGTAGAGATATTACTGTAATTTAGAACTGCTTGTCAAGACCACCAAGCAGGGGAAAGTGCCGTAAAGTGTCTTTCCCAAGAACACAACAGAATGGCGCAAGTGGGTTTTGAACCGAGACAAGTGGGTTTTGAACCGAGATTAATAAGTAATTAGATTTCAATAATTAATTTTTACAACTTGTAAAGTTTAATTGAAAAGTACTTAGTAGAAAGTATTTTTTTAAATGAGTTTTTCGAAGTCTTTCTGGTGGTGTCTCAATATCTTTATATTTTTAAATGGTACATCTATGCTGCTATGTAAATTATGATTTCAATAGAGCATTAAAAAGCACTATAATATTATTCTTGCCATAGTTATGACAAAGTTTAAAGGCTTAAAGTATTCTTTATATACTATCAAAAAAGTTTAATGGTAAACTTAGTTCAATTGATTTAACAAAAGCCAATTTAAATTTGTGGTCATACAAAATGTGTTGATGGAGATAAAGAAAATCTTTTTACACCATGTTAGAAACTGTTAAAATAGTTTAAAATACATACACCACAGTCTTAACGTGTTGCATTTGGAAAAATATCTTGATAAAAATATGTAAAAGCTACAGTAAAGCACCATTAAGTAGATGCTTACAAACTGCAAAAGAGGAGTTTGTAATTTAGTGCTAATTTTATATGACAGTTTAAGACCTATTTTTGTATAAAAAAGTGAAGAAATAAAGGCCTAAAAAAAGGCATAAAAAAAGATTTGTGTTTGCATTAAAATTACATTGTTTTCTTTTCATGTTGCAATTGTATATATATTAAGCTATTATCTAACATACTTTAACAACACATCAGCAAACTTAACTTTGAAAAGTCTATTTAGTTGGGTAGCATTATTTAAAATCAAATGAATTGAATAGAAATTGATCTTAAATGAACTTATTGATGGTTTAATGTACTTGTATCTAATTTTTCGGGATTTCTTTCAGAATGTAATTTTTAATAGTAGTTAACTATGCCTTGAATTGAATAATAAAGGTTATTTGTAAGGATTTGATATACTGTTATAGCTGTAAAAAATAGTTTAACATGACAACAACTATTGCTTTGACCACAAATGCATATCAAGGGTTTTGGTAAGATTTTATAGTTAAAAAACTAGGGAATTTATGCAACATGCTTAAGTGGTTACTTTTTTAAATTCCAAGCAAAAAACATTAAAAAAAAACAAACTTGATAATGAGCAAGATTTGTGTTTGCCAAAACAGAGATATTATATTTTCTTTATTTATATCTTTTTAACTTGCAGGAAAACATTGAGGGGCATTATACTAACAGCAACTATTTTGCAATTATTTTTATCAGCTTTTGCAGATGCCAAGAATTGCTGTTGGATTGAAATTTTTTTTTTTTTTTTTTTTTAGTTTTAGAGATATTACTGAATTAAGGCTGCTTGCTGCACTGCCAAGCAGAGTAATGTGCTTCAAGTGTCTTTCAATGGTATAACAAGATTATTCCAGTAGTTATTAAATTGCTAAATCTGAAATATAAAGGGCTTACTTTGATGACTACAACAGTGAGTATTGCTTAAACAAACATTTTTTTAAAAAAAAAGAAAACATGTCTAAAAATTTTCTATTTAAATACATGATTTGCAGTGCAGTGCAGCGTAAATTTTTGGTAACAATTTTGTGGTGCAGTGCAGTGTCACAAATAAAAAATACTTGTGGGTTGCAGACACAAAATTTTGTATCCGTGACATCACTAAGCTTGCAATTTAAAGGAAAATTTTTGTTTCAACTAAAAAATCAAACAAGGAAAATATACAAAACATCAAGTTTCCAGCACAAGCTTTAAGACAAAAATAATTTTCTTGAAAGCATGTTCCAAAAAAAAAAATCTTGTAAAAAAGAAAAAGAAATTAAGTAGTCTTGAAGGAAAGAAAATTAAGCTAGTACCTAGAAATATTTAATTGAAGAGCTGATTACAAAGAGCACTAAAGTCACAAAATGTCGATTTTGACCTAAAAACATTTGAAGTTTTTATTTTTTCATTTTTTCTTCAAATCAAGACAATAAAAAACCTTTGTTTTTTGTTTCCAGTTTCTATGAATTGTTTCTTTTTTAGCACCTTCTAGCTCACTGCCATTTGTAAATTATTTGAAAAAAATAGATTTAAACTCCAGCACTTTTTTCACAGAAGAATATGTTTTTACTTTATTAGTTAATGTCATACTTAATATTTGTTAAGTTTAGTGTTATATTACCATTTTTTTGTCCAAAATTCTTTTTCTCACATAGATATATTGTTTCTTGTCATTTCTGTTTAGTCAACATTATAATAAAGCATGATCTGCAAATGCTTTTTCTCACAATCAAAAAAATATCCCTGAATTCTAAGACAAAAGAGAAAGAGTTACTATGTGAAATCATGACATGATATTTAGCACACTTTTCTATGCTGTCTTGGGGTTTGAAAAGTCTAAAAAGGTCTGTCTTCAGGTAATTGGAAGAAGTATCTGTTTAAAAAGTTTTTATAAAAAAGTCAGCCTCGTCAAGTAAAAACACTGGTGGTAGATTTTTAATGTTTAAGCTTGGTTTCTAAGTAATAATTTTACTACAAAGTTTTTGAAAAATTGCCATCAATGGCCACTGTTTTTATTAAAACCACAGGTGTAAGGAAAAGAAGTATTAGATACACCCTCAAAGCTTGGATTGCATTATTTATTTGAAAAACAACATGGGTAAAAATTTTGACAATTTGTGCTACATATTAGCTTTCAAATTTAAATCTTTTCATTTAATTTTTTAATTCACTCTTTAAAAGAAAAAACATTTTGGCTTTCTGTATAAACTGTAAAATTTTATTATTTTTTAGTCTTCAGCTTGGGTAAAAATAAAAAATTTTGTTTTTTTAGTGGATGGGTTAATTTTTTTGATGTATTATTTTTATTTGGACAAAAAGGAAGAGATTTGCCGAAGTTTCTTTGTATCCTCAAAAGTTACCTTTCCATTGACTTTTTATTGCAACTATTATGTCACAGATCAATTTTTGAATTTTGCTTTGATAAGTAGATATAATTGAATGAAAATTTTTGATGTGGCACAATACTGTACATTGCATTTAAGTATGAGATGGAAAAAAGAGTTGATGAAAGTCTGCAGCAAACAAAGTTTTCTGTAGGTTAGTATAATTCTTCAAATTGTTTATTGTATCATAGTTATTACAATATCTTTTATTTTTTTTAAATTTATGGGACAATGGTTAGACCTGTCTGCATGGGGAAGCAGTAGAGGGCTGTGTTCCCCGTTTTTTTGATTTTATTAAGCATAACCTAGAGGTTCCTGACAAATAATAAAATCAGATTTGATGATTAGGTAAAGATAAAGAAAAAAAGTTTTCATTTTTTAAATAAAAAGTATACTGTATATACTCATGTATAGGTTGCACTGGTTGATAGGTTGCACCCCTAGTTTGTGACTGTAATAGTGGGTGTTTGTGATTGACCCGTGTATAGGTTGCACCCTTGGTTTGTGATTGTCAAAGTAGGTATTTGTCGTGAACTTGTGTATAGATCACACAGTAGTTTCTAGGGACACACAATGATTTTTTAAGAATGGAACACACCGATAGCATATTGGCTCTTCTTTCAGTGTGACAAATCATGGGAGTAAAAAGAAGAACAGTGATGAATACAAGTTAAAGTATGTAACAGGTACCAGTAATAATAATAATGTTATAATTTAGAATTAATTAGATTAGCGAGACAGAATCAAATCTTTTTGCGAGCCCAATTCAATGGGGACTGATTCTATGGATATCCCTTGACAAGAAGACTGATGTTTGTTTTAATGTCCAGTGTATAGGTCACACTTAAAATTTTAGCTCATTTTTTTAGTAAAAAAATTGTGATCTATACATGAGTATATACGGTATGTGGTTTTCAAATGAGTAAAAACCTTTTTTTAATCCTTACTTCATTTTCTGGGTTTGATTTTAATTTGCCTCAATGTGCCCCCATGATGGACCTGCCCTTAGACTTAAAGTAGTCATCAAAAAATTTGCCTAAGTTGTTGAAAATTGTCAGGTTGCAATTTCTATTTATTTAGTGATGTGCATAAAACTTAAAGCTTGATATAACAACTCAGCTGCAAGAAGTGATGTAAAATAATTTTCCCATGCAGTGAAGAGTTCAAAATTATAAGGAGCAGCACTTCATGGCCTGCTATTTGATTAGACACTGCACATTAGAAGAAACCTTTAGCTTTTAGTTTAGTGAAAATCTACTGCAGTTCTTTTCATAATACAACCCTACAAAAGTAAAAATAAATTAATGCCACATTTTCATGCAATTAAATTTAAAACGTGAAACATATTAAGACAAAACCTGTGTGTTTTTTTGAGGCCAAATTAAATTGATGCATTTTAAGGCGTTAATAACCTCAAGCTACTGCCATTTTGTTGCCACTAGAGTGTTTTGCCATTTAGCCAGCAGATGACCAACTTGTTAATTTGAAATTCACTCCTTTCGATTTCAGCATTATAAAAGGTTGACAAACTATTTTCTTTATTTTTTTATCATACCAAATGTTTAAAATATTTTTTGAAATAATCTAAACAAAACAGACATTTTACTACTGCACTGTTGCAAATGGCCATGTAAGCTGTAGGATTGACATCACTACTTTATAGCTTAATTACTGAGAAGTTTATTTTAAAAAAGCTGCCAATTGATAACATTGTGTAATAAAAAATTTTTTTCATTCCCAGGTTCTAACCAATATTTTCTTATTGTTTGTGACTAGAAAGTTTGAAAAATCACCTTTTTTCTTTTTAAACTTGGCTTTTGTCTTTGAGAGAATAAAATATTTAAATGATGTAATTTTAGTGAAAATTTACTTAGATGCAACCTACAATTTAGCTGTATTGAAAACAGGATTGTCTATTAACCAGTTTTGTCTATTAATCAATTATAACAAAGGGGAAAAGAGAGCTATGAAGTTTGCTGTGCCCAGAATTTGGCAAGAGCCCACCAATCATTCAAGTGATTGTTATTTCTGCTTGGTAGATCCATCCAAATGTAGAGCTGGAAAGAATGCGTTTGCAACAAGGTATTCAGATATTCCTTTTTCAATTGCTCCAGTACCACATTCTGCCCAATTAACTGAACCTACAATTTTCCTCCAAAAAAATAAAAATTTCTTGAAGATGAGTCAAGCACTATAAAGAATGGGCAAGATACATCAGACGATGAAGATTACATCACATCTGAATTGGAGCAAAGAAAGCCCTATTTTTTTCAGCAACACAATATTAATGAATTAATGACCTTGGTCTTACAAAATCCATTGTTGAGCTGTTGACCTCCAGACTTAAACAGTGAAACTTTCTGAATACATCAGTTTGAGTCACTGAGCAGCACAAGTGTCACCAGGGCTTTTTGAATTTTTTTGTGACAGAAAATGGGACTTTGCTTCTGTCATAATATAACTGTCTTTTTGATCTATTGGGATTTCCTGTATTCCAAATGACTGGGATCTTTTTATCAATAGCTCAAGCAGGAGTCTCAAAGCCGTATTGTTTCACAATAGAAACAAATATCCCTCTATCCCTCTGGCTCATTCAGTGCATTTATAGAAAACTATGAAAATGTCAAATGAAATATGACCAATTTAGCTGGCAAGTAATTAGAGATTTCAAATTGGTGGCATTTTTAATGGGTTTCCTAGGTGGATTTACTAAATTTCCATGTTACCTTTGCTATTGGGATAGCCAAGACACTAATGCACACTACCATAGGTGAATATGGCCAAAAAGAACCAAATTTTTTGTTGAAAAAACAACGTCAGTTGGACTCTTGAATTGAACCCAGCAAAATATTGATGCCACCATTGCATGTAAAATTAGGCCTCATCAAACAATTTGTTAAAGCTTTGGACAGGAATTCAGAAGCATTCAAATATTTACAAAACTTCTTTTTTAAGCTTTCTGAAGCAAAGATAAAAGCTGGTGTTTTTATTGGAGTGCACTGAATTTTTTAAAAAACTATCAGCAAAAGAAAGGGCAGCTTGGAATAGCTTTGCTGCATTAGTTCAAGGATTTTTAGGCAATTACAAAGCTAAAAATTATGTTGAGCTGGTTGCCAAATTAGTGAAGATCTATGGTAAATGAGTGCAAAATGTCACTTAAAGTTTATATACTTGATGTTCATCTGGATGAGTTTAAAGAAAACATGAGTGCTTACTCTGAGGAACAGGGAAAACATTTTCATCAGGACATATTAGGTTTTGAACATCGTTACCAAGGACAGTATAATCAGGCCAAGATGGGTGACTATATATGAAGGCTTTTTCATAAAAATAGCTTACAGTATTGTTGTAAATCTAGAAAAACCATACATTTCTAATTGATTGGTTAAATGCTTGCTCCTGTATAAGTATAAAATATTCTTGTGTGTAAACTGTTTAGGGTTATAAGATGAAAACTCGTCCAAATTTTTTTTTTAAATAGCATAAACTTCAATACAAGATTTAAACCTTTAGATAACAAGTTTTAGGTTTTGTTCACTGTTTGTTGTTACTAACCTTGCAGGTTTTGGGGATTTCCCAAAATGTAAAAGTTTACAAAGTAAGCTGGGCAAAAAATGAATGAGAGCTGCCGTTTTCACACTAGACCCTGAATTTAAAAAAAATCACTCTCAAATTCACAAAAGCAAAGTTTAACAAAAATTTTTCAAGTTTTTTTTTTAGTTTCTAGATCTAACTAATTAGTAAATAACACTTAGCAGCCAGGAACAAAAATTGTGTTACACAGTGTAGTTTTTAATTTATGACTTTAAAATTATTTTTCAGCTGGGCAGGATTGCGTTGATGGAGACAAGTTCAATGTTTCACATGGTAATGCACTCAAAGTTAGTATTTATTATAATAATGGTAAGTGTTCTCTTTTTAACAAATTTACTTAGACTGTTTAATTTATAAATCATGGACTGTTTAATTAACGTGGTCAAATTCGATTTTTAACTGTGTTTTTCAGGGGAAAAAAAGTCAATGCACAGTTTTTTGTTTGAGTATTATTATTTTGTGTAGTTAAACAGTTACAAAATAAAACTTGATATCATGTATGCCAACAACATGGCTGTTGCTGGAAAATCTGGCTTTGAAGGGGTAGAGAGCCTTGAAGATAACCCAAGGTCTGGTTATCCAGCATCAGCAACAACCCAAGAAAGCATCGTTTGTGTTCACCACATGGTTAGATGACAGACGTTTCACAGTTAATCAGATAGCAGATGCTGTAGCCATTTCCCGTGAATGAGTTGAGAACATTTTGCACCAAGAACTTGGCATGTCAAAGGTGTCTGCTCGATGGGTGCACGCCTTTTAACGCCTGCTCAAAAGCACACCAGGCTGGTCATGTCACAAACAAACTTGGCCCTTTTTGAGACAAATCCAGACAGTTTTCTTGAATGTTTCCTCACACAAGATGAATGTTGCACCCATCACTTCAAGGCAGAGACCAAACGGCAATTGATGCTGGTAAATGTCCATCATTCATTACCATGTGGCAAACATGGTTGTTGTTTTCTTGGGTTGTTGCTGATGCTGGATGACCAGACCTTAGGTCATCTTCAAGGCTCTCCCTACCCCTCTTGAATTCAGCTGCCTGCTTTTTTACTGTTGATAAAACTGGAGCACCATCCCTAATGCAGCAATCATATCGGCATGAATGTCGTTGGGGGCTATAACCCCTTTTTCTGTAGATATTTGATAATACAACAGTGCCAAATTTTGTCCATTTTCACTGAAAGTCTCTGGTACCACTTTTCAAAGTATCAAAAAACACATCAGCATCAGTAAATCTGAAAATAAAGTGTGCCGTTAATGTCACAAAAGATTATATTTTATGCATGTCAAATTTCATCAGTGTGGCATAGGTCCTTCTAGGTTAGGCTATGAACATTTTAGCCTACCCTCATAGTTATATTTTTTCTTTTTTTAAATTTCTATGTTTTTCTTCTTAACTTGCAGGAAAACCTTAAAGACACCAAAGGTAATCATGAAGCGGTTCTGCAGGTGCAAAGATATTGTTATCCTTTTTAATTTTTTACTTTGAAATTTTAGTTTTTAGTTAAAATTTAGAGCTGCTTGCAAGGACAGCCAAGGAGAGGAAAATCAATAGTTTTTTCCAAGATAACCAAAGAATAGTGTGAACAGTTTTTGAACAGTGTCTGTGTCAAAGTTTGCCATTAAATCATAATGCTTTTAATTCGACCATGCTGCAGACTGTTTTTTGATTACTTCCTTTCCAATCACAATTTTGGCCTTTTTTTTGCACTCATTCTTTGGGTCATTTTATTATAATACAGCAAACTGTGAACACCACCATTTCACAGATTTTCTTTGTTTTTATTTATATGATACATTTCCAGTAGTCATTCCAAAAACAGTTTGAAGTTTTTTTCTATCTTATATAGTTTATGAGTAATTGCTGTTTAAAGTTTTGCATTTTCTCCACTTTTGGCACTAGAGAGCATAAAATGATTTTTTAAAAAAAGTGTCTATTTGTATGTTTTTTTCACACTTTATTAATAATAATTTTAATCATAACAATGTAGTTTATTCCCGTTAAAAGTAATTCGTAGTTTTAGTATAAGATAATAATCGCGTCTCTTTGAGTGCTGCTCTCATTATGTCCAATGTGCTTTCTATTGCACAAGGCATATACCTTTTTTCTCTTCTTAATGACATAATATATTTTGCCTGATCACCACTATAGCTGGATAATTTTGGAATGTTCTGGCACATACAAGCATAGCAATCTTTCTAGAGAATTGTAGAATAGTCTAGCATTTACGAGCAAATTTGTGTCACGTGATCTTTTTTCTATATAAAGGCGATGCGTAGCAAGACATTATTATTACAGTCGAATCCGGTTAATTGCATACCGGATTATCGCATAATCTGCTTTATCGCATAAAGATCATAAATCCCAAACCATAGCCAACCATTTGTTAAGTAAAATATTTCGGTTAATCGCATAGCGGTTTATTGCATAATCCGCTTAATCGAATAGAATTAAAAGGTATTTATTCGATTACTGCATTAAATATGTCAAAATTTCTGAGACAGAAACAGACAGTTTCACAGTCTTAACGAAAAAAAACATAGCAAAACGCAAAACAAGCTCGCCGATTGTCAACGTCGCAATATGAAAGGCGCCGCCAATTAGAGATAAAAAAGAACGCAATGTGCAAAGTTTCTTCAAAGACAATTACCGATAAAGAACAATAACACGTGGCTGCCATTTTGCAATCACTAATTTTCGCACTTCGCACTGTTTTTGTTTCATTTAACGCTGAGTGAAAGCAGCAGCAGGGTATTTAATTTTACGTATCAAAAATGAGTGAAGCAGCAGGGAAAAGTAAACAAATTAAGCGCAAAGATTTAACTTTGGCGGACAAAATCCTTGTCCTTGATGAACTTGAAAAGAAAAAATCTCAAAGCGCAGTTGCAAAGCAATTTGGAATATCGCAATCACAGGTGTCACGAATTTTTAGTGCAAAGGAAAAACTTTTGTCCGCTCATTGCAACAACACAAACCCCGCTCGTAAAAGGGCAAGAAAAAGTATCCAAGAAGAAGTAGAGGACGCCTTGTTACAGTGGTTTAAACAGGCGAAAAGTAGGGGTCTTCTAATCACTGGCCCAATGTTACGTGAAAAAGCAAAAGACTTGGGGAAAATAATGAAGGTTGATTTCGATCCATCATCGAGTTGGGTCACTCGCTGGCGAGAGCGGAATTTAATCGTTTTTAAGCGAAAGCATGGTGAGAAACAAGACCATGATTCTGAAGCGGCTGAAAATTGGATTACATCAGTGTGGCCAAAAATACAAAATGATTATTCTGCCTCTGATATTTACAACTGTGATGAAACTGGGCTTTACTTTCGTGCACTCCCAGAGGGTACTTTGTGTTTTAAAAACGAAAAACTCTCTGGCAGCAAGAAGTCAAAAGAGCGCTTTACCGTTTTGCTTACTGCAAACATGGATGGTTCAGACAAGCTACGACCATTTGTCATTGGAAAATCTGCTAATCCACGCTGCTTTAGGGGAATAAAAAAACTCCCGGTAACTTATAAATCTAACAAAAATTCCTGGATGACTGCAACACTATTTCAAGAATGGTTAGAATGGTTTGATGCTCGCTTACAGAAACAAAAGAAAAAAATATGTTTGCTGCTTGACAATTGTTCTGCCCACAAAATCGATGATCCTGGATTACAGTGTATTGAACTTGTATTTTTGCCGCCAAATACTACTTCCGCTATCCAACCGCTTGATCAGGGCATCATCAAGAACTTCAAACATTTCTACCGCCGTCGGATGTTACAAAAAATAGTCCTGGCTATTGATGCAGATGAAAACAGTACTGCGACTGAAGTGGCTCGGTCTATTTCTGCTTTAGACGTAGTGAATTTTATGAGTGCCGCTTGGAACGATGTTTCTACAGACACAATTCGAAACTGTTTTTTCCGTAGTCTAACACCAGCAGTACCCAACGAGCCGTTTCTTGGGTTTTCTTCAGATGAAATTCCAACCTCATTTACGCAGGAAACGTACACACAATTTGTTAGTCTTGATGATGACCTTGAAGTGACAGGTGTTCAAGACGATGCTGATATATGTGAAGAAGTGTTACAAAACAAGCAAGTTGAAACAGACGACGACAATGAAGAAAGCTCTGCTGATGCAACTGCTGTGACTCCACCAAAAAATAAAGAAGTGCTACACGCACTTGCTGTAATTCAGCGACGACTACAATTTGAAGGGGCAGATATGGGCGCATTTCTTCGCTTAGAAAGACAAATGCAAGATAGCATGCAAAATAAAATTAAACAAACAACTATCTCGCAATATTTTGCTTGAATTAAATAAACAAATGTGTAATCCTTTATTGGCTTGTTTTTGTTTACTTTTTGAGTAAGAATAAGGCGATCGCGTCTGCATGCGCTTGTAGGTATGATGTGTGACGTTTTCATGCATGACGAGCTTCGCACTTTCGCTTAAACGCATAATTCGCTTAATTGCATAAAAAGGCTTGACAAATTCACTATGCAATTAACCAGATTCGACTGTATTATGATTAGGTGATTTGAGATGACTCGAGAGACGGCTCAAGTGAAAAGTGATTGTGTTTGGGTACAGAAGGTAGCCTGTTAGATTTTGTATTGGTTGACGATTGTTGAATTTATTTTGCGCAAGTGGTTGGCAGTTTTGTTCTACAGAGGTAGAATTAGTTGTGTTGATTGAATAAAGTTATAGTGTTGAGTTTGCTTTGCAGTTTGGCAAAGCGTGGAATAGAATTTTGTTGGTCATAATTTTGTAATACATCCATTCTTATTAGAGACAGTGGTCTCCGTTTGTTGTGAAGAAGAGTCTTCAACAAAACCAATTCGAGCTTCCGTTAAACTAACTGTACAAAAGCTTCAGGCTCATAGCAAGATTACTTCTTGAGCTGGAATAAAATAAAATTTAGACACAGCTTTGTTTCAGAGCAGGTATTCGGGTTACCTAGTTCAACTGGTCCTTTGGGATTCCTGAACAAACTCTGTGACAGTTTTCAAGGGTGAAAAATTCAAATATGCAATCAAAATATCAAAAAATCAATTGCTTTGTATGATAAATGCCATATATTCTTAAAATTAAAGTCTAGAGATGTGCCAGAATGCAAATAATCAATTCTGACCAGAAGTGAAATTGGTGGAAATTGCAACATGAAATCTGGCAGGAATTCCAGAACTATTTAGAAATGCAGTATTAACCTTGATAATACATGAAACTGCTTAAATACATGTGTTAGATTGTCAGTTGATAATAGTACTGTAAGTGCAAATGATTGATCACTTCAAAAAATACTTTTAGTAGAAAGTTTGCTGTCAATTTTGTTTGAAGTGTACATTAAAGCAATTTATGTGAGTACTCCCTGCTGAGCACTGGATATTTGAAACATAATAGACACGTTTATTGAAGTTATAGAGTGAAAAAGTTCATTTTTATGTTATTGTGGGTGTTCAGCTATTTTATGTCTTTTATCTTTGTAGGGAGTAGAATAGAGTGATCACTTTACTTGAAAAGGTTGGTAGGTAAGACTGGTGCCAGATTGATTGGACTGCAATAAAATGTTGCCAAAGATTTGCTGTAAGGTTAGATTTTGCCTGTGCTATTAATGCTCATAACTAGGTGGACTCGTGCCCCAAATTTGTTTCCAGATCAATGGAGTTAAGCGCTTTTATCATCTGACCTTAGTTCCTACAATAAATTAGTTCCAATTTATGCTAATGGCTTTTACTCATATGACACTCTTGTGTATAAATTTATTTATGTATTTAGTGGTAGTGCATTGTAGCTGATTTAAGGTTGACCTAATATATTTAATATACATATTGATATTTCAATGTTGTAATTTGTGTGACAAATTTCTTGTTATTAACTTTTCAAATTGAAGCATCAATTTTACCATGTAAACTAAGCATAGATATGTTTCTAAATAAATCAGTCCTATTGGCTACAATCACTTCAGTTTCGGCTGGAATGGAATTGATTCTGGCTGGTACTGAAACCAGAATTATATCTTAAAATCCAGCTGGAATTCCGACTGGAATGGAATTCTGGTACATCTCTATTAAAGTCCGAACTTTGAATGACCCTCATGAATATCCTCATGATTAAATAGATTTTTTTTTAATACTTCTAGTTTGTAAAGCAATTTATCAGCATTTAGTATTTGCAAAATCATTTATAGAATTTTTTTCTAAGTGATTTTATCAACATAAATGTATGCCTACCTATTAGTAATTTCTAGTATATAAAAATTCTCGTAATTGTTATTGTGAGCTCACAAAAGATATTATTACACAATAATGTGCTAATCACCCTAACTTGAAATAGTTGATTATGATTTTATAAAGCAAATGAGTTAGTTATTTTAATAGTTTCATTGTAACAGTATTTAAACTGCTGCTTTGTACATTGATTTTAAAAGATAATTTCTTTATTACTTGCTAGTTTTTTAAAAATTTGATCTGCAGGTTAAGCATCAGTTACAGCTTATTTTATAAAAGATAGCAAACATAATGAGTGATTTGTTAGAATTGTGTTTTATTGGAAAAACTACCAACTGCAATGATTGCCACAAAACTTGGTACAAAAAAGAAAAAGGATTTAAAAGGCTAACTGAATCATCTTATGTGGAGCAACAGCTTTTGCTTTGGAGATGTGGTTTGGACATGGACAATCTTGATATGACTTCACCTGAAAACAAAGTTTGCTTTTACCATCACTGCAAATACCATATATTTTGGCATATAAAATGACCATCAGATAAGACAAGGTACAAAATTATATTGGTTTTATATATATATATTAATTAGAACAAATGATTGGACAATGCCGGGAGGAGCTACTACTTGTCTGAACACAACGATATTCAAAAGCAACGTGTTTTGTGTATTGTATGCGATACAAATATTCGACAAGGCTTATAAAGACTTTTATATTGGTTGTATAAGACGACCCCAATTTTGAAGGGTTGTTTGACTTTAAGGGTCGTCTTATATGCCGAAATATACGGTATATTTCTTGCTATAAAAGTAAACAAGAAAATTGTTCAAATCCATTTAATATTTGCATTAAAACCAAAAAAAGAAAACAATATTGGCAAGGTCAGTATGCAATAACATTAAAGCTTGCTAATTTACTCAAAGGCAAATTACAGGATCCTCCAGTGAAGTGTAGACTGTTATATATTACATTAATTTAAAAACGAAAAGGGCAATAAAATTTTTTTTTGAAGAAAATTAAAGGTAAATGTATAATCTTCAATATTGAATTCAGTTTATTCAATATATCCACCCTTTTCAATGATAACATGGCAGAGGCGAGAGATAACTTGGTCACATGTGGCGCGAATAGTTTCACTTTCTATTTTCGCCCAAGATTCTTTCAATTTCTTCAATTTTTCCACTTGAATGTGACATGTGACATAGTGCAGGCCTTTCTCTCCAAGATGGAACATATTCCAAAGTCCATCGAATTAAGATCAGGAGAAGAAAGGGGCCAGAGTTCCTTTGACCAAAAGGACTTAAAGTTGTCCATGCACCAGGCTTGAACCATTTTGGGTGTGTGAGCGGTTGCCCCATCCTGCAGTAGTGTCACTGCTTGATTTCCAGGCAATAAATTTATCCATGGAAGAACCCTGTTCTTTATCATGTCCAGGTAAACGTGCTGATTGACTTTTATGCCATCTTTGACAAAAATAACTGGAGTTTTCAGACCTTAAAGTAATTCATAAATACTTTAGAAATCTATCTAAAAATTAGTCTACACTTGGGTGGAGGACCCTGTACATCTAATTCCTGGTCAAAAGTTGTGCAAAGAGTGTTGAAAAAAGTAACCACAATGTCAATATCTCTTATCTCTCCACAGCATTTTTCTAGCATATCAGAAAATGAAAACTCTTTAGGATCACTGTCAAGTTTTGAAGATGACACAATATCTTGTTTAGATAATTCTCTTACTGCATGTGGTGTTTCACCATTAGCAACAAAAATTAAATCATGCAAATAAGAAAATGAAAAAAGTGGCAAAAAATTTGGCAACTGCATTTGTGTCAAAAGGTATAGAAGTCACTACTGACTCTCTTTTTGGAAGCAAGAAAGCAAATGAGAACTCTGATTTGCAAGATCTTATATTAGAACTAAAAAATAAATTTATCAAATCACAATCATTTGCAGAAAAAGTTCAAATTTTAACATGAAAGCCAAATTTTTGGACAATTGAATACACCAGAAAGTTTTTTGGAACAATGATCATCAAGTCAGAAAAGCGTTATATTTAAAAAAGAGAAAGGAATACTAGCAACACCAAGCAATCAGGTATTGATGATACAACCATTAATCAAGTTATATCATTGAGTTTTCAAGGTTAATGCCTGGTGCTATAGAGTATGTGAGTGTTGCCTATAAAGTCGACAAGCAGAAACGACTTTTATTGTGTAATTTTAAAGAATTGTATGCTGCATACAAAGATAAATTTATAGAGTCAAAGATTGGGTTTTCCAAGTTTTGTGCTTTGCACCCTAAGTATTGCAAAGTTCTTGGTTCTGCTGTTGGACATGCTGTATGTGTTTGTGCTATCCATCAAAATGCTGTTTTAGCTTGAAATGGACTATGTCTTGACTACAAAGTATTGATGAGCAAAGTTGTATGCAATCTAACTAATAAAATGTGTATGATTCATAGATGATTGAATTGTCCAGAAAAAATAAAACTACTTGATCAGAGCTTTTCAGATAATACCAAAGATGAAATTACATTTCAACAATGGGTTTTAACAGATAGTATAATCATAATTAATATGGTTTTGGATATTGCTGATTTTTTTGACTTTCTTGCTTATAAAATAGATCATTTATCATCGCATTCCTACATTTTAAAATGCCAGTCAAGCTGCCTGCAACATTTGAAAGAAAACTGTGCATTGTCACCTTCAACTACAATTGTTATAGCTGATTTTGCTAAAAATTATACGATGGTTATTCAAGATGCTGTTCAAGGATGGCATTGGACAAACCAACAGTGTACAATTCATCCTATTATTATGTATTATGTAAATGAACAAAAAAATATGCAGCTAAAATCTTTTGCCTTTCTGATTTGCAGCATGATAATGGATTTGTTTACCAACTATAAAAAATTCTTTGTTTGTTCATTCAAATGAACTTTCCTTTTGTCAATAATATACAATATTTTTCAGATGAATGCTCAGCACAATACGAAAATTATAAAAATTTTGGAATTTGACTTATCATAATCAAGATTTTGGACTTACTGCTCAAGGGAATTTTTTTGCTACCAGACATAGCAAATCTCCTTGTGATGGTCTAGGAGAAAGTATAAAAAGAAAGCTAATACTTGAAAGTTTAGCCCGAACTAAAGAGGATCCCGCCATTACAGCTTGGCATGCTTTTCAATTCTGTTTAACATCTATGCCTACAATTAATTTTTTTTAATGAAAAAGAACAATTATCTTCAATCAGAATTCAGTTGCAAGAAAGGTATTCTAGCAGATGTACTATCCCTGGAACTTGAAGCTACCATTTATTTATACCAAGAGGTCTTGGAATAATTGAATTCAAAAGAACATCAGAAGGTGACATTGCTAGTGGTGTACACAAGTTTTTTAAATGAAATCTCAACTCATTGTTCTGAAACTCCATGATTATGTTGCTGTAAAATATGATGGAGTTTGGTGGATAGGACGTGTTGAAATGATTGAAACTATTGCAATGGAAGGAAAAATTAAGTTTATGCATCCACATGGCCCAAATAAGATGTTCCTCTGGCCTTCCAAAGATGACATATGTTGGTGCCTTTTTCCAATATTCTGCACATTATCACCTCCTTAATACTAACTTCTCGATCAGGATGAACATATAAAATAGCAGGTAGTGATTTTAAGGCAATTGTTAAGTTACAGGGTGATTCAGCGAAGTGTGCACAAATAAAAACTCATCTTTCGGACTTATAATTAGGTCAAATGAAACAAGTTATATGCTGTGAAGATAGTAAATTTAATAAGCTTTCAGAAAATATACAAGTTATTCAATATAACCCCCTTTGTTTTTGATTACTTTCCGAAGTCGTGGCAGAACCTGGGCACATGTGGCACGCACCACTTCTGGGTCAATTTCGTCCCATGCCGATGTCAATTTTCGCTTTAGAGAGTCCAGATTTGGATGAGAAGTACGGCAGGCTTTTGTCTCTAAAATAGACCATAACCCAAAATCCATAGGGTTCAAGTCTGGTGAAGACGGCAGCCAAAGCTCTTTCTCCCAAAAACCTTTGAAATTGCATCGACACCAAGCTTGAACTGAGTTGGCCGTGTGGGAGGTTGCACCGTCCTGTTGAAGAGTAACTCCTTGTTCTCCAACTACTTCTTGGACCCAGGAAAGGACTTTCTCCTCCAGCATTCGCCTATAGACGGTCTGGTTTATCTTGACCCCTTCTTCAATGAATATGAGAGGAGTTTTCAGCCCTTTTGTTGTTGCGCCTGCCCATACCATTACGGAGGCAGGTTTTTGTCTTCTGAAAGAGCTGCGACGCTCAACTGGGACCATGTTTATGTCTGGAAGCCAAATCCTGTCATTTTGATGGTTATGGACAGCTTGAACAGTGAAAAGTTTTTCGTCTGTCCATAAAACTTGAGGCTGCGTGCCATCGACAAGTTTCTTGACCAAAACCTTTGCTCTATCGAGCCTTTTCTTCTTAGTGGCCTCCGACAAGAGATGTCTTTTGGTGAACTTGTATGGGTAGCTCTGAAGATCATCCTTGAGAATCCTTTGCATGCTGGACACGCTCACAGAGTAGTCTTTAGCAAGTTGTCTGGCACTTCTTGCAGGATTTCTCCTCAACTTCTCTCTGACCTTTTTGATCAGTTTCTTCGTCCTTATGGTTCTTTCAGGGTCACTCCTGATTCTTGGAGCACAAGTCCCAGTGTCCTTGAACCTTTTCACAGCTTTATAAACTCCTCAACGGCTTACAACCTCCTTCATCAACCGGAAAATTTCACTTGGTGGGAGCTTCTTCTTGCAATACTCTTCTATCACGTCATTGATCATTTTACTCATCGATTATTTTTACTTCAAATAATACCAGATTTTAAATTTTAACTCTTAAATAATCATCGTTTATTTTTACTTCAAATAATACCAGATTTTAAATTTTAACTCTTAAATAATAAGAAACTGAAATGTTAATAATTGAAAGTTAATAATGGACGAAATACATGTACATAAAACTAAGAAAAGTATTTGTGCACACTTCGCTGAATCACCCTGTAACATCTTCCTAACAAGTGTAAAAGCACGTGATAATTTGGATAACAAAAAATTAGAGGTTGTTTTAAATTAATTGTGGTCATGTTGTATTTTTTTAATTGATTTTTGTTAGTAAACCAGCTGTTGCTGTCATTGACATTTGATTATTACTAAGACAATGTAAAATTGGTTTATATTTTCTTACTTGCAAGATTACTATTATAGTTATTGTTGTAAAGAAATTTGTATATGGTTAGGGGTGGCATGGTGAATTACATATAAACTACCCTTAAATTGTTTTGTTCAATTTCTTTATTTCATTTTTGATGTTGTTTTTGCTATTCTTGAATGCTAGAATGCCATAACAAGAAAATTGTTTTTAAATGTTTAATTTTTTGCTATTGTTTAGTCATTGCCTGAGCTTTCCCAGCAGCAAACACAAACAAGCGTAATATTGTTATGCCATTGTTATGTTATTGTAAACAAAATCTACCATTAAATTCAATTTCAAATAAGTCTGTCTATGTGTTTGTGTGTGTGATAATCATAAATTTGTTAATAGCAAATTACTGTATGGTCAATCTATTATATACTTATTAAATCTTGTTATTTTTTTTTTAAAGCATTAATTGTTATGCAAAGGAACAATTAATAGTAATGTTTGTAATCATACAATACAAAAGTACTAGATAAACTAAGGTTTTTATTTTACTGTTGATAAAAAATTACAATTATACTTTTCTTAACTTAGATGTGTTGCATTCTGCAATTTAAGTCAAAAAACAGCCAAAGTTATTACAAAATTGGTATTGGTTGATACATATTTCGGTTGATAAAATCACTTAGAGAAAAATTCTATAAATGATTTTGCAGATACTAAATGCTGATGAATTGCTTTACAAACTAGAAATATTTTAAAAAAAATCTTTTTAATCATGAGGATATTAGGGTCATTCAAAATTCAGACTCTAATTTTAAAAATATATGGCATTTATCATACAAAAAAATTGATTTTTTGGTATTTTGATTGCATATTTGAATTTTTCACCCTTGAAAACATACAAATAGACACTTTTTTTAATCATTTTGAATAAAAAACAATGATTTTAAAGCAATTTAAAAAAATCATTTTATGCTCTCTAGTGCCAAAAGTGGAAAAAATGCAAAACTTTAAAGAGCAATTGCTCATAAACTATATAAAATAGAAAAAAAATTCAAACTGTTTTTGGAATCAATACTAGAAATGTATCATACAAATAAAAACGAAGAAAATCTGTCAAATGGTTATGTTAAATGTATTAAAAATTTGTTGTATTATAATGGAATGACTCCTTAATCAGTTTCTAATGAGGATTTTTTTGCAGTAGTGAAAGATGGAAATTGCAAAAAGTTTAGCACTGGTTTCACTTAAACTTTTACAAAAATCAAGTTTTATACTTTCGAGAAAGCTTTCTTTGTCTTTTCAAAAAAGTTTTTTTTTTTTGTGAATACTTTGAGTGATGAGAAATGCAGTTTTTTAATTTTGTGAGCTTCATAGGCAAGTAGAGAGAACTTGAAAACAAATCACATACTGAGGTTTTTCTTCTCTGACAGTATTTATGGATGTAACCCCATATTGGTACTCAATATAGCCTATGAGTCTAGTACCTTTGGTTTTTATTTATTTACTATATTTATCCTCCTGACCTGCAGGAAAACGACAAGAGATGCTAATACTGCTTACAAAGATGCCAAGATATTGTTTTCTGCTTAAAATTTGATAGAGATATGATCGAAATTTAGAACTGCTTGCCAAGATTATCAAGCAGAGAAGAGTGATAGAACAGAATGGCATGAGTAGGTTTTGAACCAAGACTTTTTGCAAGACTCTGACCACTTGACCATACTTCTTGCAGCTCATTCATTTATTCATTCATTCAATTTTATTTACAAGCAAATTATTATGTTTTCTAAGTTGTTATTGAATGAATGATTAAATGAAGATAAACAGCTGATGTGCTTATAGAAAATCTAGTTTAATCTGTCAAATTCAATCAATTGTGCAAATGAACAAAAATGATGTTACCTTACTTCACTCTTTGCAGTTTGTTTCAACTATTGCAATACAAGCTACTTTTAGTGTTATAATCTTTACAGTTGAACTATAATTGTAATGATTCTAATTGACTGTTAGCCTATAAACTTGCACATTGAGACTAGATATGCCACAAATTATGCTTCCACAAACATAATCCACACACTTACACTGCAGTTTGTCTGCCATATTTTGTTTTTCCTAATTATACTAGTCAGTTTTTATACAGAATATAAAGCAAATTCTCTGAACTTTTCTTGACTTACAGATTTAGTACACTGAGCACCCTTAGGTGTATTATTTATTCTATTGAAAAATTGCAAAACCTTAGTTTGAGACTAAAATGACACAGCAATGCTGTTTTAGCAGTATTCTCTCTCATTTATTATACGGTATTCTCTGCTCAAACTGTAATTATTTTCTTGCAAGCAGAGATTATTTAATCGTTCTAAATGTATTTCTTATGCCCTTCAATACTATTTAACATTTTGATTCATATTACAATAGAGACCACATGCATGTAACAATATTAACTGGTTTTTTTAAAGGGGTCCACAAGCTCAGCCAAATCATAGAAAAGGTCCAGGACACTGACAAGGTTGGAAAACACTGACTTAAACACTTAAACAACACCACACAATGACAATAATTCAAACAATTTCTAAGCACTTATCAACTGAAATGAATGCTAAATTGTGCAACACTATTTATATATATCAACCAATGTTACTTGATAACAATTGAAGTTACTAGATCATGCTGAATTTTTTAGACTGAATATTGTGTTAAGTTACAATTGGACAAAGCTGTCTATGATGTCACAATACAATCATAAGATAAAGTAGTAAACAGGTTATATAACTTAAAATGTAGAATTAGCTTAATAGTAGTAGATAATATCAATGGTTTCTTGAACACTCTTGGCAAAATTATGTAATCTGTTGCAAAAAATCACAATGCCATAAAACTTCAGTCAGTCAATGTGCTTAAATTAAAAAGGTAAAATAAATCTTTGTGATACACTTATAAAAACAACTTGCAGACAAAATAGTTTAAGTGGTAGGTGATGTTCCAATTATGTAATCACTACTTAACAATGGAAAAGATTATATTATAATCAAAAGCTTTAAAATTACTGTGAAAGACTGAAAATCAACTATAGAGTTATAAGGTTAGGATTTGATTAGAAAGAGTGAGAGTGAGATTAGAAAGATTGGTTAAGATTACAATTGTGTTCTCAACACTTACATTACTTTTGCACAAAGGTTTTAAGCAGTTCATTGACTCAATATTAAAAATAAAATAAATAATATGACCAAAGGTGTGGTTTATAAAGCTCATTTGAATTTATAAACTGGTATTTTTTTATTTTGTAAGTTCTGTCTCTACTAGATTTGATTGGAAAAAGTAGATATGTTAAGCAAGGTTTACTATAATTCATAAAATTACTATAATTTATAAAAATTATGTTCTGAGCATGTTTGTAGTCATAAGCAGTTGCTATCAGGGTTGTGGAGTCAGAGTTGCATGTTTTAGGCTGGAGTTGCACTTGATATTGTTTTTGGTTACCCTGCTTTATGCTAAATTAGGTCTGAAAAGTTGAAGTCGGAGTTGCCCATTTTAGGGTGGAGTTGGAGTCATTTTTTCAGACAAGGTAAAGTCAGAGTTGGGAGTCAAAGTCGGAGTTGTAAAAATTTAAGTAGCTGGAGTTGGAGTTATAAATATACTAAGAGTGACTTATACTAGAATAAATATACTAGCTATATACTTAGGAGTGATACTCTCCTTGTTTTACCATAAATCCCTGGACTCTGATCATATCCTGTATGGTCTTTTAAGTGGGTCCTCAGATGCTTGCCAAGAGAGACTAGATCTAGAAGCTCGTTTGTGCCAGCTGCACAGAATCTCTTAAACAATCTTGTTGGACTTGACAGTGGACAAATTATAAATGGAATACAGAGTACTGTGAGAATACATCCAGGCTCCATGTTTTCATACCCAGGACCAGTACCAGGCCTAATGGAATGAGTTTGCTTCAAACAGCTTGGGTCAAGCTCAGTCACCTGCAAACTGATGTTGGGTGATTCCATTTATCCATGCTCAAGTAGGGTCTTGCCTCTTCATTGAATTGGAAGTGCAGTGCCTCTGAACAAACTGCAGACCATGTTTAATAACATGCCCCATACCTTGAGCACCACATGGAGCATGAGGTCTGACAGTTTTGGATGATAAAACTTGATGCTGGCTTAACACCATCTCTGCCAGCATCTGATCCAGGCATGAGCAGTGCACAATTCTAGAGTAGTTTAAGGATAAACCCTCAGCCCCAGTACTGTTTGTGCCTGACCTGGAGTGAATGCCCTTCCAAACAATGGACAATGACTGCAAGCTTGCAATCTTTTCATCAAATTTAACCATGCGACTTGAATATTACTTAAATTACAAGTAGTTTTAATTTTATATTGAAAATTTGAAAAATGTTTTTATGCTTGATTCAGCATAAAAACACCATTTTTTAACCCTGCATAGCCTTTGAGCTGCTCAAAACTTAACTGATTTTCCTAATATTAGTATCATTTTACTCAGAAACACAAGCTCTACAACTTACTGAGTTTATTTAAATTTTTAAGATTTAAAGTACATATTTCTACTTTTTTCTTCGTTAAGCTGATAACATATAATACTTTTACATCATCTAAAATAGAAAAAACATTGTAAAACACTAATCTTTAAGTGTTTTATTGATACAATATCTACTGGGTGAGGCATAAATTTCAAAACAAATTAAAGAACTCAAAAAGTTAAGCAAATTATTGATTTTAATGCAACACAGTTATGCATGGATACATAAATAGACATACATAAAAAATGCAAAGTTCCATTTAAAGTGTTCTTTTTTTGAAGCACTAACAACCTTAAGTCTTCCTTGAACATCCTCTACTGAAGTACACAGCTGCTCCTGCTGTATTTCCTGCTGAGCCTGCTCCAGTGATAACTTCAGGTCATTCACTGTACAATGAACTTTTGAACAAGCCTTGGTCTCAAGTATAAACCACACAGAGAAGTTTGTTGGATTCAAGTTGTGAGAACACGGGAGCCACAGCTCTTTTGGCCAAAACTTTGGAAGATTGTCCCTGCACCAGTTTTGAGTTACATTGGCTTTGTGAGTTGTGGCTCTGTCTTGCTGGAATGTCCACAAACTTCCAATTTTGAAGTGACTCTTTGCTGATTCCTGCATAGGTGTCAAAATCTTGTCAACATAACAGTGAATAATCTAAAGTTATCACTGGAGCATGCTTAGCAGGAAATACTGCAGGAGCAGCTGCATACTTCCGTAGAAAATATTCAAGGAAGACATAATGCTGTTACGGCTTTTTAAATAAAACTTTGCATTTTGTATACATATTCTATATCTATTGTCTATATTGTATTCTATTTATGCACCTGTGTATAAATGTGTTGCATTAAAATTAATAATTTGCTTGGCTTTTTGAGTTCTTTAATTTGTTTCTGAATTTACACCTCACCTGTAGTTGATGCTGAACATTGACATTAAGTCAAACTTTATAAACTCCACTTTTCTGTTACTGTATATACTCATGCATAGATCGCTTGTGCCAAAATCAGGGATGCAATCTAAACACTGGACGTAAATGTAAAAACACCATACTCTTGTCTATGAATGTCCATCAAATTGGTCCAAATCAAATCTGGTTTGCAAAAGATCTGATTCTATCTTGTTGATCCAACTGATTTGAAATTAAAAGATTATTAGTAGTTTGCATACTTTAAACTGCCCCAAACAAAAAGTGCGTCTTTTTCCAAACTTCTGCATTTTAGTGTGGTGTTTGTGTGTGCAATTAGCAATTATAGAGACACAACCCTTATTCTGTATGTTTCCATTATGCATGGCATCTGACAGCATGATATTTGTAAGTAAAGTTTTGAAAAAAAGGTGAATATTTAATAATTTTTGTTTTAAAATGGGCTGTGAAACTTACCGGATTTTAGTGCAATCTATGCATGAGTCAACCACAAATACCCACTTTGACAATCACAACTAGAGATGTGATCTATGCATATTATAAATATACTAGGGGCATTCAGAAAGTAATGCAACTGATTGGATTTCTTGCAGCATTCATTTAACTAACATCTGATTTCTTTTATAAATTATAAATTGGTAATTAAGGTTTACAGATTTTGTATACTAGGGGCATTCAGAAAGTAATGCAACTGATTGGATTTCTTGCAGCATTCATTTAACTAACATCTGATTCTTTTATAAATTATAAATTGGTAATTAAGGTTTACAGATTTTGTAAGAAAATAAGGGTTTGAATTACTGCAATCTGCTATTCAAATTTTAAACAATCCCTCTATGTATTCTTTGTTAAAAGGTAAAACTGGCATGATTGCCCCAAAGCATGCAGAAACAAAGAGTTGTTATTGAATTTTTACTGTTGGAGGGAGAAACAGCTCAGAACATGAGCAGAAGATTAAAGCAAGTGTATGGTGATGGTGAGATAGACAACAGCACAGTGATGAGGTGGGTGAAGCAAATCAATGATGGACAGGAAAAACCTGCTGAAAGTAATCTTTGCAAAAGGCCAAGAAGTGGTAGGCCATCTTCTGCTCACAGTTCTGCTAACATTGATCAAGTAGATGCATTGATTAAGGAAAACAGATGCATCACCATTAATCAGCTTGCTGAATCATTAGGAGTAAGTGCAGGGAGTGCTGTAAAGATCATGAATACCCGAGGTATTCAAAAGTGTGTGCAGGGTGGGTCCCAAGGCAGCTCACTGAGGCTCATAAACAATCCTGGCTAGAAGCTTGTTCTGAACTTCAGGGGTATTGCCAAAGTGACAAAACCTTTTCGCAGTGAATAGTGACCAGAGATGAGACTAGGTTTCACCACTTTGAACCAGAGTCAAAGAGAGCATCAATGGAGTGGCACCATCCCACCTCACCATGCTTGAAGAAGTTCAAATCTCTGCAGTCTGCAGGAAAAGTGATGGTGACTGTGTTCTGGGATAGTGTTAGTGTGATATTGGTGGACTTCATGTCCAAAGGAGCAATAATTAAAAATTAATTCAGATGTTTACATTAATACATTAAAAAAGTTGAAAGCCAGAATAGGAAGAGTTCGACCTGCTTTGGAAATGTCTAAGGTTTTATTGCAACATGACAACACCAGGACTCACACCAGCCTCAAAACCCGTGAGGTTGTCAGCTCCTTTGACTGGAGAACAATTTCATATCCCCCATATTTGCCAGACCTGGCACCATCTGACTTTTATTTGTTTGGGCCCCTCAAAGAAAGTTTGAGGGGGCGACATTTCTCCAGTGATGAAGAGGTCAAAACTGCTATTAAGAAGTGGTTAAAAATGCAGCCTGTAGAATTTTACAATGAAGGAATATGTGCACTCGTTAAAAGGTAAAAAAAAGCAGTTCGGAAAGAGGGTAAAAAAAGGGAGATTTTATCAAGAAGTAACTATAAAATGCTCATGCTTTCTAGTGATGCACAGTTTGTGTACTTATAAAACTCAATGTCATGCAAAGAAACCTGGTTGCATTACTTTTTGAACACCCTGTGTACTTTTTGTGTACCTTTAAAACTCAATGTCATGAAAAGAAACCTGATTGCATTACTTTCTGAATGCCCTTCGTATATGTATGATATCTACTGGCAGTGTATGGTAATTTATTATTACCCTCTGTTTGCTTGTCATTTCAAAACAATGGACACTTTTTAATAAATAATGAGCATGAATTCTGACAATTGTAGAACAGACTTGTTTAATAATACCACAAGTCATATTAATACACAAACCAAACTAAAAATTTGAGGTTCGGTACAATATAGGTTGTTATTGTTTTAAATTAAGAAACTTTTGTTGATCAATTATTAATGAATAAAATTTTTGTAGTTTCAGATGCTTCTTTAGACCCATCTATTAGATCCATCCCATCACCTATTTCAAGATCACGACCACCTATCAGTAACATAAAAGTAACTAAAGCATACCAAAAGATTTTGAAAAAAATAAAAAAAGAAAATTTGTGCATACTTCATTGTTGGGGTATAGCAGGCAGTGGCAAATCACAAATTGTGAGAAAATTAGCAGAAAGTTTTCCATTCACTTATGATGATAAAAAGTCTCCTTCAAAAAATGTGATAAAATGGCATATTCAATGTAAGGATAGTGGACATGATGTAAATAAAGAGCTTCAAGAGTTGACTGATGAGCTGTTTATGAATGCTCATATACAAAACAAAGAAACATATCAATCAATTAAGGATCATTTAAATCATAATGTGTGTGACATGCTGGTCCAAACACTTCTTTCATGCAGCTTTCCTGTTTTAATTATTGTTGAAGATCCAGATTCAATTACGGAAATAGCAAATAAAGAATTGCTTAAAGATTTTTTAAGAAACCTACCTTGTTTCTTTGAACCTGAAGTTAAACCAACTATGCATTTTTATATCACATCACGTACAAGAAATGCTATTCTTAAAGAGGATGAAACTAAAAGCATGAATGTTTACAAAAAAGAAAAAGTCACTGGTTTTAATGAGTCTGAAGCTCTTGAATATTTACTATCTAATGGTAAACCAAATAAAGAGTCTGCTACAAAAATATTTCAGCGCTTCAGTGGCGTACCTTTAGGACTTCAAGCAGCAAAAGGATACTGTGATGATGCCAGAATTAACTACAGTGATTATCTTGAGTTATTGCAAGATATTGAATATGACATCATTAGAGATGAAGAAGAGGAAATTACAAAAGAATTTGGTGATTCTGCCAAGCATATATTTCAAGCAATTGTATTGCCATTTATACCATTAGATGAATATGACAACACTGCTTGTTTACATTGGAAAATCTTATCTTGCCTTTCATATTTTAACTATGATCGTATTCCCTGGTTAGCAGTGGAGTATTGTTGTAATTTACTTTGTGAAAACAAAGTTAAAAAAAAGAATTTAAGGAATAAAGCTGAAGTTGGAAGATTAGTTACTAAGCTGCGTGACCATGACATGTGCAGTGAAACTGATGAAAAAGAGATTACTTTTCATGAAGTAGTTAGCAATGCTTTTCGATTAAACCATCATTCAGCTTTGTCTAATTCATTTAGTCCTCTGAAGAAAGCAATTGAAATAATGTCTGGATTAGTATCAAAAGACATGAGAAAAAAGTTACATTCTAATCAAATGTACCAGCTGCGAAGACATATTCAAACTTTACTAAATCTTATTAAAAATGACAAAGAAATAATGCAAGATGAAAACATCTTGTTAAAAGCTCTTACAAGTCATTTGTATGAAACTGCAGCAGCTATTATGCTCAATGAATCTCCTGCTTTGTTTTTAGAGTTAAGTGGAAAATTTTTTGATAAAGCTCTAAATTTGGTTTGGGACAATGTTGAACAATTGAAATACAAAGGGGAAGAGTTTGATCCTCCTATTCTGGCTAAAGAAATTGTTGCAAAATCTCAAAGAAAAGGTAGTATGTTACCTGAGCACTTCACAATAGACTATGCTTCCAAATTGAAAATGTGTTTCAATGATGAAGAAATTGGTTTTTTGAAATCAAAAAGTGAAAATATGCATTACTTTAAAGAAGTTGAAAAACTCATCAAGTCAAAAAAGTCTAACAAATTGTTACTTGAAGAAATGCAAAAGTGCAAATTGTTTTTATTAAATAAAGATTATGCTCAAATTTTTTATGCAGAAAGAGTTGCATCCATTCTGCACAGTTACAGTCGACTTGTGCTGTATGCTGATTTGAATGAAGCTTGTCAATATGACAAAAAATGCATATGGATGAGTCGGCTCAGTAATTGCATTGCAGCTGAATGTAGAACTGCATGTAATGTTTCTCTGTTAGTAGAACATTTATCTCAAACTGGTGGAATGGTCCCAATTGTGCTTAAACTGAAAAAAAAAAGTTTTTACAACAATGTGACTGCGTTAGAATTTTGCAAAAGGATCTTATTGACTAAAACAAAAAACACTGTCATGTATGAAAATGGAATGTTAAAAGAAGTGTTTGGCCCTTCTAAACTTATAACTCGACTTGGGCTATTAAAATCCATCACCCGAGTTAATGCTCGTCTTTTACAGTCAGCTGATTATAAAGTGGATGTTTTAGATGCTGATAAAAATTGTAATGATCTTTTTGAACTTTCTGCAGAAAACTGGGAAGAAATATCAAGTTGTACGTTATGCTTCATTTACTGCGCAAAGTATTATGGTGCCAGAAACAATTTTGAGCAAGCAGTTAAATGCTTTGTTAAATTTTTTAAAATAACATCAGAAAAATCTTTCAAAGTAAGATTCAATGTTCTTTGTTGGGCTGTGTACAACTATGCCCGATGTGTTCAATGCTTTGCGGCACAAGATCATTTCCAAAATGCTGCTAAAAAATGTGGGTTTGTTTTGAATTGTCAAGAAATAATGAGTAAAGATCTTAGAGAGAAATTGAAATCTCTTTGCCAAAAACTAAAACAATAGTTGTAAAATGTTCTGTTTGAATTACATTCTTGCCATTAAAACTAAAAGGTTATGGTACCTTTTTCATTTTGTTTTAATCAGTAAAGTTTAATTAATTCTTTCTTGTTTTACTAAACTGCACTGAAAGGTTAAGCTTGTATTTTTTCTCAATCCATGTAGATCAATAAGCCTTGTGCAGTTACATTAAAAGTGATTTGTTTGTATTTTACTTCTTCACCTTGCTGAATTGGCTTTAAACAAGAAATTGGAAAGAGCACAGGGGCTGCATTTAAGTTTTAAACTGGCTCAGCCGCTGTCAACGTCAAGATCTTATTTCTTGATGGATCCTAACTGACTAAATAGACCTGTCGATACTTTTCTATTGATTGATTTAATTGCTTAACTATTTTTACATGTTATACACGTACTGGGTTTTTGTTTGTGATTACTATTTAAGTCATTCATTTTTTTGTAGTAAGTATTTCTTTAAATGTTTATAATGATCATTCAATTATTTTTATTATATTCACTCTAGAAGGTACTTGAAATTTTCTTGTGCAGCAGTATATACAGGTATATTTATTGCAAGGCTAATTGTATTTTTGTTGCTAAGTTTTAAATTTATATTTTAAGCTCAAACTTTTTGAAAATTATTTAAAACCCCGATGTATTGCGCTATTCTAATTGATTGGCATATTTACGTAAATTTGCTTTTAAAAATGCAGTTAGAATCAAACCTAAATATTTTTAACTTAAGCATTAGCAGGAGCATCCAACTGACAATTTCAAATCTGAGCATCCAACTGACAACTCTTGATAACTTTTTTGTTAGAAGCAAATGCTTGATAATTTTTTTTATTTATGTATAAGAGTGTAGACTTGCTAAGAAAAAAATAAGTTCGCCACTGTACTTTTTGTTTTATTTTGGTTTTTACATTTCCATTCCCAAAAAATTCGTTATTTAGAAGGTTTTTCTTGGTTTCTTTGATTAGAATCCATTTTTGACTGTCAGATTTGTGTCCCACCAGCTTTTCGCATTATTTACTTGGTTTCAACACTTACAATAGATTTAAAACACAATAACAGCCAACAATAAGTTAATACACTTACAATAAAAGTCAAGAAACAATGAGCTTGTTTCGTGCAATTAAATGTCGGTTGTTGCATGAAATGACCCACTCTGATTCTAAGCTTAATTAGATTTTTCTTTTGCCATCTTCCATATAATGAACACCTGAAAATAGTTATTTTGTCGAGAGATTTCGAAAAATCCATTCGGTTTTAGTTTTTGTTACTGTGTGAATTGTTTTTTTTTTTTGTAAACTTATAAACAAGCCTTTTATTGTATTTGTTTGAATTAATATGTTTGTATTCATTTGATTGTGATTCAACATTCTCTTTTGATTTATCCAATTTTGTTTTTCCATAATTTTATCTCTTTCTCTTGCTGCTGTTATTGAAATCACACCTGATTAAATAGAATTGTGAGAGTAATTCGGGATCTCACTTTACGGTGTGAATTTAAGCACACGCCGATTAAATCTCTCTTCTGCCTGGGGTTCTATAAATCCAGACTACACGAATTGAGAACAATGTTCCAAGTTGAACTAGTTTACTAAAAGAAAAAAAAACAAATTAAACAATAAAAAAAACTTTGATTTGAGCAAATACTTAAGATTTTGTGCCAACTCCAGACAAAAGAAAATAGTTTTCGATTTATTATTATTTTATCAATTACACGTTATTATTTTCTTTATTTTTTGTTTTTCCGGTCGCTTTGTTCCTTAATCAACACGCGCGAAAGGTTCACATTGATTGAAGTGAAAATAATTGTTTTTTTATAATGAGGTAGTGCGCTTACAAGCATAAATATAGTGTTTGAAAATGTTATTTTGAAAATTTTGATCGCTGACTAGTGCATTTGCTGTGAAAAAACTGGATGACAATTTTTATAGTTATTACAAATTTGGAACTTTTTAAAGCAGAAGTTTAACTATGCATTATTATAACTTAAAAGATTATAATTATATATTTTTTACTTGATTTAAAAAGGTGTCAAGATCACAGTCAATTAAAAAAATTTATCGTAATTATTTTTAACCAATGTCTATATTGTATATATCAGGGGTGGCCAAACCTATACCATGTTGGAGCCGCATATCATAAATCCAAACTTTTAAAGAGCCGCAACACAAAAATCTTGAAACATGAAGTTATTTACTCATTTACTGATAAAAAAAAAAGCTCTTCACCTTGAATCAACCTTGTATTTCCCTTTTCTCGTCCCAAAATCGTGGTGTTCTCTAAAAAAAGGTCTTCACATAAAATCATTCTCCATTTTCCGTATAATTTTTCAATTTTTCCAAAGTTTTAAAGAGCCGCATGCGGCTCGCGAGCCACCGTTTGGCCCCCCCTGGTATATATGCTTAGCTTAATATAGCGTATTTTTTTGCTTATACTAAATTGCATTAATTAATAAAACACTTTTAAATAGATTTTTTTGTTTATTTTCCAAGTTTTTCTTGCATTATTTAAAGTTTGTCAGTTATATTGTTGGTCTAAACATTTTTTCTTTTGTAATTTTAAACGTTTCATTTAGTTTATTTTTACAATCCAGCGAGTGGCTTTATAACTAATTACATCGTCAGTGTTCTAAAAAGTTTTTATTTCGTTTTTTTTATAATGAATTTTTATTGTGTATAATCGCTATAAATTTGTTCTTACAACAATAAGTAAGCCACCGTCAGCAATGAATTAGTGACAAAATCAAAATTACAAACTTATAGTGTAAAAGCCCGTTTCCACTACGAGCGTGGAAAAGAGCATTCTTTGTTTGTTTTATTGATTTTTTTTGCGCTCGCTTCAATTTTAACCGCTCGCTTCAATCGAAGATCAATAAAAGAAACAAAGAATGGTCTTTTCCACGCTCGTAATGGAAACGGGCCTTAATTTGAATTGCGTGCGTGAGTCCCGGTACAGCTTAATCCAGCACATTACGACACTCTTTGACAGCTTTTATTTGGTTTTTATGTTTTATTACTTTTCTATATTGGTTGGGTGAAGCCAGGGCGCCGATATGTAACTTTTCATAAACGCGCATGGCATACTAATTCTTTATTGCTTGCAAGTGTTTAATGAGTCTGGCCAAAAACTACTGAATTCTTTAATTGTCTTCAGGGAAATCATTTTGATTGCATATCTTTTTACTATTTTATTATTTGGTTTTTAAATGTTTAGTTTTTAGTGAACAAACGAATTTAAATTAGATTGCGCTTGACAGGTGGTTGCTTCTTTTATCTGTTAAATCCAACGTTGTGCGTTGACAGCGCAGTTGTCTGTGACAATTTTTTGATTGGCCTGACAATTGCACCGCTAATATTTGTTTTATTGACGGAACAGCACTTTTTATCCGTTTTTAGAGTCAAGCGTAACATTTTTTTATACTGTTTGTTACAAATTTTTTCATGAGTAAAATAAAGCTAATTATTACCTGAAAACTGATCTGTGGTCGCGTAAAAAATATAAAATTGCAGCGTGAAGCAGAAATTACATTTCGTAGTTATTTTTGTGACGTCTTCGCTATGAGCCTGATAAAATCCGTTTTATTTTGCGTGTATTTAAAAGTTACGCAGTTTTTATTTAAAATTTACAAGAAGCCATAAATTTTCGTAGCTGGTAATTATTTTTTGCACTATGTTTTTATGTAATGACACTAAAATTCATGCTAGTTACATTAAGATTTTGTGACTCGCACAATACGGACTACAGTGGCGTGCAGAGAGGGAGGCCGAACGAGGGCGTCAGCAGGGCATCCAGCCAAAAGAGTGAAATTGGAAAGAATTATTACGTTTTATTAAAGTTTTGTAACTGCTGGGTGCTTCTACTACAAGGCTAATTACACATTCTGTATATATTTAATTGGAACCTGCTTGAGTGGGGCATGCAAAAGAATGTTAAGTGGCCCGATAAAGCAGTGCTTTCCGAACTGTGTGTTTTATCTGGCACAACGGTGTGTCGCCAACTGGACTTGAAACAATATTTGACGCTGGCTAATTACAATTTAATAAATTGTATTATAACATAAGAGTTTTTGACCAACCCTATAACTTTCAAGCAACAATATAATAATATATAAATTCAAGTCGTCGGATGAGAAATTCGTTTATTCCAACTGACACAAGTGACACTTTTCTCTTGCCGATGAAGAGTTAGCTTAACCAAATAATTATAGAAGCCTGCCATTGATTTATAAAAAGGGTGACTTGGATGGCATTGGGTTTTGGGTTTGCGTTTCAAAAATTCATCCGAACAAGTCAAGAAAGCGTTTACAATTTTTCTGCAGTTTTCCAATAGTACATTTGTAAAGAGTCCTTTTCAACAATAACTAATTTAAAGTCAATGAAACATGGGAAATTAAAAATGCTTAATGACAAAATGCGGCTGTCTTTATCATAGGGTTGCCATAACGTCCGGAATTTTCCGAACATAGAAAACGCCATGATTTTGAGACAATAATAGGAAAATCCGAGTCGGATCATCCTAGATTCGTAAAAAAATTTATTTTGTCCGCCCCTTCAAAAAATTTTTTTCGTGGTGCTCTATGTGTGTCCGGAATTTCGCCTATTCAGATATGGCAACCCTACTTTATCATGCATTCAACCGAATATTAAAATGTTGTGTTCAACCTGTTGTCAACGTCAAAAAATGACCTCAAAAAATTATGTTGGCCTTTGTGCCAACGTAAATTAACTTGTTCAACTTCGTCAAAAATTATTTTGTACGTTTTTTTTTAATTTCAACGTCAAAAATTATGGTTCTGATAACCTGATGTCAAAAAAAGTTGCTAAAAGTACTTCAATTCTCTTAGGAATTATAAGATGCTGAGTTCGCGGAACTAAATTGTTTTCTCAATCAGTAGCCTAATGCTATTCTCTATGCTAAGGAGAGGTCGTTAAATGATTTTCTCTAATCCTAGCTCCTAGCTATAATTTACCAATTGATTTGAAATAAAATAATGTTTATTCAAATGATATCAGTCAAATCACAGACAGACAGAGCGTAGGATTTTAGACGGAAATTTTTCCCAGTTCAGCAAAAATTCAAAGCTCTAACATCAACTGTACTTGATTAACGAGTAACAACTTTACCGGGCGATTCTAACAACTTAGAATGCCCACTACAAACCAAAAGACTTTACCAAGTTATTCCACCAGAATGCTATCTACAAAAATAACAGCGTAGCGCAGTCTTCCAAACGACTTGATGTGACTGAGTTTCTCTGTAAAGTAGAAGCAAATGCTTATATAGTGGACATCACATTTAAATTCAATTACTTTTGAACAGAGGAATGGTAAGGTGATTATTTAGTGAAAATTTTGTGGTACGAGAACGGCAAAATTTAACATATGAAAAGTAGTTATCAAAAATCTTAGGTAACAAATTTAGTTCATAAGAATAAACAAATTTAGCTGTTTTAAACTCAAACAATTTAGACAAGGGCAAAATATTTGTTTTAATGTATAAAGGTTTCGACATAGGTGGGCACGGTACTTTTACTCGGTACGTTTGAATAATCCAATTTACAGCCTGGGACAAAAGTTTAAGACCACCTTTGGAAAAAGGCACATTTTAGAAAAAAGCTTCTTAATCACGTAATACTAAATATTCTTGTGTCAAAATGCATATTTAGTTTTTGGAAATAAACCTTATCACACATTAATTTTTAATTTTTACTTTCGTTCAATTTTTTAAATATTTAGCTTAAAAATACAAAATTTTGAATCACGAAAATTGGCAAAAAATCTAGCAGTTAACGTTGAAAAACGTATTCAATTTACCGGTCGTTGCACAATGAAGGTCTCAGAACGTGAAATATCAAGGCAGATGAAAGTTAGAAAAACTGCTGTACCTAATACTATCAAAAAAATTTCAAAAAAAGTACTTTCAAGGACAGCAAAAAACAGGCCGTCTGAGCATTTTTAGTAGTGGAAATAAACGTTTTATTAGGAAGAGAGTGAGTCAATTCCCTTAGAGTTCTGCTAAAAAAATACAAGCTAAAATGGCACAAGGAAGCTTCAAAATTAGTAAAATTGTTTTTTTAGTATTAGTTAAATTACTAGTTAATTTTAAGTAAGGTCAGGTTTAGGAACGTTTCACGCACTTCATAGCCAGTAGACCTTTTGCAACTTTTTATTTAGGCTAAGCTAACTCAGGCTAGCAGGGTAGTCTGGGTAGACTAGCATTTTAGTAATGTCTCAAATAAAAACTAAAAAAGTATATTAAAAATTCCAATCTACTACAATATTTTGGCATATCTGAAAGCAATTATCTGCTAGATCTTCTGGTTGCTTACGGACCTGTATATATAGCATTAAATAAGCAGGTACGGTATCACTTAAAAGTTGCTCTTACGAGTAGTATAACGTTTTTGTACGAGTCTGATGAATAGATGGAGTTGAAATAGGATAAAAATCAATAAAAATTGAAAAATTTTAAATCTTGAAAACGAATGATGGGTTTGTGTATGAAGTTTATTTTGTCTTATATTTTTCCATCAATCTTAATCATGTTATTAATGTGCATAGAAAAAGAAACAATTTTAAAATTGGTTGAAAAAATATTGTTTTAACTTATCCGTTTAAATATCAGGTTTTGTTTTGCCTAAATTGAAAAAAGATCATTAATTACTTATGCGCTTAAAGTTTTACATTATATAATTAGTTGTACATTTTTTTATACGCCAGCGTCAGTCTATGTCATTCGCCTCTGTGTTTTTCTTGAAACTTTATTCAAACTCCATTTTTTTGACCAATTTTAACCGAATAAAAAGAGGTTACTAAAATGAAATCAACCAATAAAATTCTAATTACCACAAAAAAATGGCACAATCATTTTTCAGTGTTAATATTGAACTTAACAAAAAACGCACCAACAAAGGTTATTTCACTTGTTTTTATTCAAGCAGATGACACATCAAATGTAGCACAGTTAAAAGATCCCTGCTCTAGTTTTTTTCTTATATTTTTGTTTGCAACTAGAACAGGCAGTGGAAAATATTTTACAACACTACGCACCGGTATTAAATTTTAGCATAAATGACTTGGCGTAAATAGCTATTTTATTTTTATATGTTACTTTCTGTACAGTACAATATCTAGATAGGTGTGCGTTCGTTTCTCCTCCTTGTAAGTTTATGTTTGAAATAACTTTGAATAGAATAGCCTACTTTTCTTTGTTGCACTGAGCGTTTGGTGAAAATGACCAAAAGACCGAACTATATAGATTCATTTAAAAAGTAAAGTTTTAAGAAATATTTGTTGCAGTTTGCTTAAGGTGATCAAAGATTATCAAAGGACTTCCGCCCTACTTTTGAATTATGCTGGGAACTGTATCGAACATTTACGTAAACAAAGTCAAAAGACATTCGAATAGCATACATATTGTGTTACGCTTGAGTGCAATATCATTAATTGGTTGCATAGGCGTACCAGCCAAAAAAATATGGGGGGCAATGAAGTTTTGCCCAAATTTTGTGACGTTTGCCCAAATCATAATTTTCTAGCACATTACGGATAGAACAAAAAATTGTCTGAGATTCGCAAACCAAGAACAAATTTGGTCCTAAAATCATTGTGATCTCAAAAAAAAAGAAAAGTCTTCACTTAAATTCAGTCTCATATTTTTCAATTTTCGACCCAAAAACAAGGCGTTCTCTACAAAAAAAAAGTCTTCACCTAAATTTGGTAACCATTTTTTGCAGTTTGATCATTGTCACTGTCCTAAAATTTTGACTTTGCCCAAATATTTTCTTGTCACTGCCCAAAAAATTTCAATTTTGCCCTAATCTTAGAAACTTGGGTAAGCATTTGCCCTCCCTGCCCCCCGGCAGGTACGGCTATGATTGGTTGTACCGATGTTATGATACCGATATTCTAATGTCAAAATTCGTACTATAAATTAAATAATTCTGAAGGAAACAATGTCGGTGTCGTAAGTTGTGACCAAATCAATATTAAAATCCCAAATTACTCTCGGTAGAAATTCATTTTGATGATAATGACTGTTTTAGAAAATGTTAAGTTGTTTTATACTCTGACGCATGGATGCTCAATCTTTTAACCATTATGGTCCAACTTTTGTCGAAAAATTATTGCGAGTCGCAATCGATGCAGAAATCACAGTATCTTCTTTTTTGTCTTTACTTATTTTTAATGTGTTATTTTTGAATGAAACTCCTTGATAACAGGAATTCGGACTATAGATTTAGTCAAAGACCAAACAAAAAAGGTCACCAGTTTGATATATCTACGTGTTTTATTCTTATATAAAGCGAAAAATCTGTAGTGGGACGGAAATTAGCCTATTTTTTCCGATTTTTCTGCGAGTCATTGAATTGATTCAAAGCATTACAATAATTTGATTGATTATGTAATTACAAATTCTTTGGTAGGCTTCAACAATAGACTTTGCGGGTCTCGGGTTGGGCAGCCCTGCTCTGACAAAATGTATTAATAAATAATTCAATGTACGGTAAATTTAAGATCAAAAAATATACGCCAGAGCATTAGTCAAGTTCAATTATAAAATACTCTACTATATAAGCAAGACTAACCTACTAAAAAAGAAAAAAGCTTGCAAAAATCCAAAAAAATTTATTTCACCAAAGTAATCAATCCTAACTAAACTTTTTAAATTAGGCTTATTATAACATTTTGAAATAATTACACTGGGGAACACAATTTTTGTTGCATTGATACCGACACTTGTTTTTACCTAATTTTGTGATGCTGAATTTAAATATGCAGTTAGTTTTTTTCGTAAAGCTACAGATTTTTTGCAATTGAGCGTTTTTATTTTTAGCAAATTTTGCACTCCTAACGTAAAATGACAGGGGTTATTTCGTAATAGCCATTTGTACTTAGAGCCGCATAAGAAACTTTGAGTATACCAGGCATCAATATTCAAGTCTCATACATTTAACCAATATGCAAATAAGAATATGTGAAAATCAATGTGTACTGTCGATATAAACAAAATACAAGATCAAATTTGGCATTGTTCAGGCAAGAATTTGCGGTTGTAGCTTCTGTGCTTGTAGACTTCCTCGGGGCAAGCTCGCTTGATGCTCCAGCAGTAGTCTGTCATCATGTTTGTGTCCCATCTGCCTTGGTAGCAATTTTCCATAGTCATAAGGTCTTGATGAAACCGCTCTCCTTGTTCATCACTAAGGAAATGCAGCTTGATACTCATTTTACACCAGTGGTGAAAGTAGAAAATTTTTCTTACCGGTATTATGCATGCCAGAAGCTCATAACAGTGGTGGAAGTAAAATAATTTTTTTGTGGTTACTGATCAAAAGAGGTAATGGGTCTTAGACATCCACTTATCCAGTCACGAAATCCTAAACGCCTTAATTATACCTGACACTTTAAATTTTAACGAACTATAAAATATTAGATAATCCGAGAATGGCTAAAACCCAAATAACTAATTGTTTCTGGATTAGAATGAATCGCTAATCTGAGACTCGAAACAATGTCCTGTAGTACTGTTGCCTGCAAATTGGAGAGTAAAAGGTTTGCCAGAGAACTATATTGACACGATTTGAAATAGCCTATTTTGGGGGATAAGTACAAAAGATCCCCAAAACCGAAGTTACTTTTGGCTCATTATTGTAAGTTTGCAACCATTAACATAACGATACATTTTCAACCAAGCACATAACCACATAATCCAAATCAAACACTCAATTATTTAAAAACTTTCCATAAAGGTTCATAGTAGTTAGCCTTTTTCAAGTTTTGTTGTCGAGCCATGCCGCTTGTTGCATGAGCTGCTCTTCTTCCCTTTCCAAGCCAAGTTCTTACTTATGGCTCTGGATTCCATTTCTCGCACGGTGGCCCCACAGTACTGACAAAGAGCTGCTTCTCGGCATTGTTCGTAGTGATTGCATTTCTGCTGTCAGTGATGATGTTGTTCATAGCGCTGAACCCGCGCTCACAGTCGGCGTTACTTGGTGAAAGGGTGTCAACGGCCACCATCAACTTATTTAGTTGGTCAGGAATGCTTCTTCCTCCACTTGCCTTAAATTCAATATACGCAAGATGAGTTTGTTGCTTGTTGAGACGAAGGGTGCCACACAAACTTTTCACTTCATCTTCTCCAAAACGAGGATTTTCATGATCAATCTTTTGTGGATCTAACACATCAATTTGACCAACAAGGGTTTTGTAGTTCTCTCTTCGAGTTGCATGAACGCTAGGCTGCGCTCTGCTTGATGCAGTCGTGAAGAGCCTTTCTTTCATGTTGTCAGCTACAGCCCGAATAAATTGAGCCTGATTTATTACTGGGCTTCTTCCTTCTCTCAGTTCTACTTGTTGAAATGACATTGCTTTTTCTGCTTGTTCAGCCATGATGGAATGTTCCCCCGGGGAAGCAATAAGGCTTTCTATACGTTTTGTATACGCATTGAGTAAAGCGTGGGCTTTTGGCAGCGTGGTATTTCGGCTTTGCAGTGTTTCTGATAAATTTGTTAATTCGTTCAAGACATCCGCCATCAGCGCTAAATTTTTAACAATATTTATTGTGCAAAATTTGGACAGTATGCCTCAAAATCTGACCTTTTCTGTGCTTTGCCTCGTTTCGTCATTTGAAGCTTTATCAAAATGTTGCGCCAAAGCTGGGAAAGAATGCCAGACTGCTGATACTGCCCTGAAGGATGAAGCGACCCAGCAAATAGTAAACACCTTGCCGATTCTTTTGAGGGTCGTTTGCAAATCATGGGAACATTGGTCAAGTTCACGCTTGTTTTTTGGTGACTGGCTGTACAGCGAATATAAATGTTTAAGAAATGACTGAAAGTCATTTGTACCACCGATAATTTCTAGTGCAATTCCTACAGCAAGCTCAAGTCTGTGATTAAGACAATGCCACAATATTATATCAGGAAATTTGTCTTTAAGCAACTTTCCGACTCCTGACTTTGTCCCCAGCATCACGCTAGCTCCATCACTGCAAAATCCGATGATTACTTCTTGGAGTAACTCGATGGAGTAGCCGTTTTTGAGCAAACAGTCCACAATTTTGTCAGCAATATGAGAAGCGCACAGACTTTCCAATTCTACTAAATCTAGCGGAAACGTAATAGGCGCCGCTTTGCCATCAATACTAGCTCTTAGAAACACGATTAAAGTTGATTTGTCACCCACGCGAGTTGATTCATCCGCTAAAACATTTATCTTACTTCTGCTCTCTATAATTTTGGTTAAATTTTTTTTCTTCATATGGGAAGATATAGGCTATGTTCAATTATGTCAACAGCTACAGTTTTACTGTGTAAGACACGTCCCATGTCTATAGAATTGGCTTGCTGAAGGTTAATCAATTTTTCAAAGTCTGTAAAAGGTTTGCTATTTTTTGCCACATAATAAGCTGTCCTGAACACTCGCGCTGTGGATTGAAACGCACTTTGCTCACTCTGTGCATTTAAATTAAGGAGTACATCTTTCTTTGCCGTCTCTAGAATATTAATAGCATCTTGGTGCGCTTTTGAGTTTCTGTGCTCACAGATTTTTTTCGAAGTGATGAAAGTTGAACCGTTCTTGTGCTACCATAAAAAGTGACATTGCCATCTGCCCATTGAGTGGAAATATTAACACCACGAGATGCTCTTACTCCCAAATTATTGACTTCATGACACGGAGTAATCCTACTTTACCATCACTAGCGTACATCCAACTGTTTTTTTGCTTAAATTCCTCATATTGTTGTTCAGTCCATATTAACGGATAAACAGTGGAACATTTTTCCTCAACTTGATCTTGATGCACAGGTAGAGGATCGCTGATTGCACCACGTTGGGTAGGCCTACTAACATTGCTCTCCGTTCTTTGAATTTTAGTTGCTACTGAACTCAAAGTCTCATCACTGGTCTCTTTTCTCTTCCAATAATGATTAATTTTTTTTTGCATTTTATAAAGGTTTATTGTTTAGGCTGGAAATATTCCTAAAAATCAAACTTTTAAAATATAATACTCGCTATGTTTACGTTTTATCATTTGATATTCTTTTAAAAGGAATCGATAACTTGAAATCCATAAAAATCTAAAACAACCTCTGTCAGTAGAAAACTTACTACTAAACTGTTGTCTCCACAACACTGCTTTCTATTTTAATCGAGTCTGAGCTCAATCATTCCCTATTGTGTTAAAAGTTACTGTACTTATTGCTGGGTTTAAGTTACTGTACTTATTGCGATGGGCCGATGAATTGAGAATTTTAAGTAACTTTATAATTGTGATAAAATAAAACCTATTGTGTTAAAATGTATTGTGTCAACACAATTTCAAGATAAGAGTACGTAACGCGATAAATTGAACTTGATAACTTCCATTCTTTTACCGGTTCGGCGTTCCGGCAGCAAATCTTTTACCGGAACGGCGTACCGGACCGTTCCGGCTTACTTTCACCACTGTTTTACACCCAAGGTCGCGATAAGCTAACAGCATTGTAGTGACCAGAACGTGGTAGTTATCTGCCTTCTTGTTCCCAAGAAAGTTTCGTGTAACTTCTACAAAAAATAGCCATGCCACCCTCTCCTTGTCATTCATCTTGTTGACAAACACCTCATCACAAACAAGGGTACGAAGCTGAGGTCCATCGAAGGCACCAGCCTTGATTTTGTGAAACGACAATTTAGGAAAAGCAGAAACTATATGCTGAAAACACTCACTATCACTATCCAGTGCCTTCACAAACTGCTTCATTAAGCCAAGTTTTATGTGGAGTGGGGGAAAAACTATCTTCTCTCGCCTTACTATGGGGTAGTGCACAATGTTTGGCATGCCTGCTTTCAAAGTTTCCCGGATAGGCCACTCCTTCTGGGTTTAGTGTTTCTCTCAATCTCGGCTGTACCACATGCAAAGATGACAGGGATACTTTGTAAAAACTCTCTGTTGGCCTAGGAAAAAGCTGACCATTTTAAGGTCTACGCAAAGAATCCAGTTGTGCTCATGATATTTGAATAAGTTGATGACCTCTTTATGTCATCATACGTTTCGCTCAAATGCACAGAGTGACCAACGGAAACTCCTCCATAAAGGTTGCCATTGTGTAAAAGAACACATTTGAGGCTCTGCTTAGAGCTATCCAGAAACAGTCTCCATTCAGTTGGGATGTACGAGGCAACACCTAACTGCCTGAGCAGACCAGGGATATCGTGACAGTAACAAACTGTTTCTGTTCTGAGAAAAATGTCACAAAAGACTGGTATCGCTTTCGGAAATACGAAACTTTTGCAGAGTCATCAAGTAGATGCTTTCCTTGCAGCCTAGAAGCTAGCATCTATGCAGATTTCTTGGAGAGTCCCAAATCACGAACTAAGTCATTCAATTCCGTTTGGCTAAACAGCTCAGGGGATGATAGCCGATTGGTGTCATCTGAAAAGGATTCAGATTCAGAAACCATCTCGTTATTGCAGTTCTCATGCTCTCGCTGATCATCATCACTGTTTTCACATGCGGAAAAATCACTAAAAACCGGGACCTGAAGTTCTTCACAATGTGGAACAGGTCGAATGGCTAAAGGAATGCTTGCATAGGAGATCTTATGCTGATTTTTCTTGCCAACACCTTTCGTGTTGACCATGCAAAAATAGCAGTCAGTCGCATGATCTCGGGGTTCTCGCCAAACCATGGGAACTCCAAAAGGCAGTCCCTTTCGTTTTCTTTTTGTCCAATCGTGAAGCATTTCCATTATGACACACGATATGAGATGACCATTTCTTGTCTTGGTCACCAAGGGAAATTGAAAAATATGCTTTGTAGGCACGCTTCACAAATGAAATGATATTACGCCTTTGACAAAACAGTGTATAGCACCCACATAATAACAGAAAAAATCCGGCTTGTTTTTACGTTCACGTCTACGAGAAAAAGCCATGTTTACACCTGATATAACAAAATGTTTTGTAAGTCAAATAACTCAAGAAAAAACTGGAAATAGAACAATACCATATGTAGAAGCCGCAGCGCACCTTCGTTTAGCTCTACACCAGTGGGCGTCTGACGTAAAATGACCCACTGCAAACTATTAAAGTTGACTTGAATTAAATGCGTCAACTGATCCAAAAAGAAAATTACTATACACTGAACAAGACCTAGGTGTTCACGCTTGTATAATATTTTATTATTGCCGGCCATGGCGGGATCGTATCGACGATTTAAATCGTTAGTACACTTTCTATAAATGGACAGAAATAAATATACGGTATAAAAACATTCAAACATCAACTACTCACTTTTTGCTTTACGATACCACGAATAACCTTCCGACACACTATCGCTGGCGACGACACGTCTATCTGCCACGACGACAATTTCCAACTGAATGAATGGAAACCGCCATCGAAGCAAACGACCACGCCGCAGCCAGTGAAGCGCATCGGATAAACCGAAAAGAGAAAAACGGAAAGGGAGTAAATATTTAGACGCAACACCATAAAAATAATTTAATATACAAGTGTAAAAGATACGGTAGACTTAAGACCGTAGTTGGCTGAGCCTTGATGAAGAGCCTAGATTAGTTAATAACCCAGTGCTTTGACACACTCTCGACTGATAACGCGAGAAGTTTTCTACAATTGCACGCTTTTTGGCTGCTTAGTAATCTGGTAGTCTTACATGACCGCACACAATCAATACTCCTTCCAGGTACTTCTATAAACAGACCGTATTGATGTTCCGATTTAATTTTTTTGATTGCATTTCCAGCACTTCTTGCTGTCACTGACTGACACATGCTTCACTACAGCGAGATGTCTGACCTTTGTTCGCACCAATTGCATGCTTCACTGATTGTACTGAAGGTGCGCAGCTAGAAAACTTGCTAATTTGTAATGGGGACAAAAGTTAATCGAGCATTTGCGACTGTCAGCTGGTGCGCAGCACTACTCGTGACTTCGAGACCAAGGTTAGGTTAATTACGTATACAATATAGGTATGCATCGATCCGTTTTTATGGGAATCCATATTTTCAAATTGCGCAAAAACTAGAGCATATAGATGAAAACCGACTTCAGATTTGGAATCAGCGTCAAAAATCTATCAAGAATCATTTAAAAAATCTCATGCAACACAACATGAAAAAAAAATTGTTCCCCTGTGTTATTAAAAAGTACGATGTGACACTTAGAATTTCAATTTTTTTCTTAGAATGAATTTCCAAAATTGTTTAAAAAGTCCAGTGAATTTTGAAAACATTCGTTGTTGCTAAGATCCAAGTATTTTAATAATGAAATCAGATTTTGCTGAAATAGAGATTCTTCTTCTTCTGTGAACTGCAGTAACCTCCCTAAGGGGATTACAACTGTGAAAGAATTTTACTTTTAATCATACGATCAATTAAACCCCCGAAGTTGTTGACTTTCTGAAACCAATCTTTGCTTTTCGGCCAATTTACGAAAGTTGACTACCTTTCGAAAACTTGCTTTTTCAATCCGAAATAATGTTTTATTACAACCTTAACCCTTAGATGCAGGAACCTATGAACACCCACCAATGCAGAAACCGGGCCTCCGAGGCCCACCCGTTTTAAAGGAGTATGTTTTCATTCGCGGTTGTGTTTGTTGGTATATATTGGAGCATTCACACTCAAAGTACAGTATTGTAGAAGTATGTTTTATCTATTTTGGTTTCAGTGCATAACTTTATGTACAAAATCAGAAAGAAAATCAAATCCAAAACTCACTCTGGAGACATGTACGTACTAAAATAACAAGACAGTTAACAAATGACTCAGCATTTTACAGACAATTGTTACAAACGACATGACTATGTTCCTTACACACGTTTTTGTTACATTTCTTGCATACCATAGCACTTTTACGATCTTTTTTCGAAGGGCAATAGTGGCAACGTTTTCGCTTGGTTACAGGTGTCTCGCAAACAGTCCCTACATTTTCTTCTCTTCTGACCCCGCATCGTTCCATTGCCACAAGTACAGTTGACCGTAGGTTTGTAGTCACTCTCGGTCGCCTTCTCATTTGTGGAATTACCAATTCCTTTGCGAGATTTCGCAGAAACAATCTTCGCTTGTGGGTGTTTCCTACTTAAAATTCCGAATTCTGTGTTGAAAAGATGAGGAAAGCATTTAGCGCAGCAACATCCAGCAAATTGTACCACATCACTACTGGCCATCTTTTTGTCTGCCGCTTGCAACTATATGTGCGAATCATTTGGTCGAAGGTGTCCACTCCTGCTTTGGTACCATTGTAGTATTGTATTACCTCTGGCTTTTTCTTTGAACTGCCTTCATCAATAGCTTTGTTATGATGCATAGTACTCAGCATTATAACCGCCTTTCCTTTCTTTGGTACATAGCTTACCATAGTGGTGTTACCCTTGAAGCCAAACTCAGTGCTGTACCGTTCCCGACTTTTACTTGCTTTCATGATCGGGGGTATATCCGGTTTATTTTGTCGAAGGGTCCCAACTAATGTTAGGTTTTTGTTCAGCAGGGATTCAACCAATTGCACGCTTGTGAAAAAGTTGTCTGCGGTTACGTTGCGACCACTGTGCTGCAAAGGGGAGCACAATTCATGCACAATACTACTACCCACGTTTCTCTTCACTTCCTCACCTGGTTGTCTACCAGTATAAACACTTCCGTTGAAGCCATAGTTTGTTATCGAATCACATAACCAGAAGATTTTTATGCCGTATTTTCCTGGCTTGGTTGGAATATACTGAAGAAATCTACATCGTCCCTTGAAAGCCACCAGTTGCTCATCAATAGTAACACATTCGTGTGGACTGTACCATTTTTTGCAGTTTGAAATAAAAAGTTTCCAAATATATCTAAATGCTGCCATGTGGTCTGTCTGCAGGCGGAATTCTCTCGTTCTTTTGTCATCAAACCTCAAAAAGCGACGGATGTCTTCGAATCTTTCTACAGACATGGTTGCCTTGTACATAGGGTTTGAGAAGTTATTCCCAAACAACTCGCGTGTTGATACGTCCCACTGCTTTTCAGAGCCAGCAAGAAGTACAAGCCCAAAATAAGCTAGAAGTTCTTCCTTAGATACATTGTTCCACCGCTTACTTCTACTACTCGCCACTCTCCTTCCTTCCAAGTTTGTGCATTTACACACCTCATCCAGAATCTCTTCTGATAAAAACAGTTCTAATGCATTGGATGGAGAATTTGCTATTACAGTCCGTTTAGGGCCTGGCTGTTCATGCATAATATTATGCCTTGGGGTCCTACTTGGAGGAGGGGTATCCGATCTCCAATATGTGCCATTGCGACCAGTCCGATTAGCGATTTCTGTGTGCGGTTCATTGTCTTCATCAGAACTGTCATCGCTTGATTCCTCTGAACTCTCAGACGATGAAGGCAAATTGCTAGAGACTGGCTCAAAATCTTCATCCTCTGAACATTCTGATTCTTCGTCTACGCTCAAAACACCCTCTTCAATCATATCTTCTACTTCGTCAAGCGTTAGCTTATCACCTTTACGCTTGGCCATCTTCATTAGAAACAAACCGCAATACTAACAAGCAAAAATTACTAACGATCTGACTTCAGTCAAACGTTTTTCTACGTTCACAACCTAAGCAAAGACCACGTGCTAATCTAAGTAAATGGCCACTAGAGGCAGTAGAGATTTTTTGTTAAAATTAGGCTGTGAAAAAAATGATAGAAACAAGTAGCAAAAGAGACATACTCCGAAAAATATCTGCCTAATATCGTAAAACGATCGAGGCAAAGCAAAAAACTGGAAGTCCAAGCGAAAGTGGCACCCCAAAAATTTAGCATAGTCTAATGAAACGGGTGCCCCTCCCACCTCGAAGGTTTTTTTTTCTGGATCAATCCACGAAAGCAATCTGGCATAAGTTGCAGAAGAATACCTGGAACACCTCAGCCATATGTTAAATAGGATCGACATAAATTAAAAAAAAAATCCTTGCCGGGCCTCCCAGACCCATTCCTGCATCTAAGGGTTAAATAAAACTTTTGTTGACCCCAGCTGATTTTAGCTGTAGTCAACAACAAGCTGTAGTGTCCTGATGAATCCTAACAAGGACGAAACAGGTCTGTCGGCATTTGCTTGTTGATTGACTTGACCATTCTTACTTAATGCTAGTAATGGAGCTGCAGGGTTTAGCTTGACTTTACCCGATTCGTGTTAGCTGACTCGATGTGGTCAGCATATCAAAACCACCGTCAGTATGCCCTTGCGGCTTAGCCGTACTTATCGTAGTTACGCTAGTAGTGCATTGTTTTCATTAAACTATATACGTTATAACATGTACGAAAAAAATTGTGCATGATCACCGCACCAGTTGTGCAAAAAAAAAGTGATTATCGTGTTTAATGTGCATATAGTAATTATTGTGCAAAAAGACATTGTAGCTTTGGAAAAAGTAGCATTTTTGCGTGCAATTATGCCAAATCTTTAGCGCTTTCGGCGCTAAATATGGTATATCAGAAATTATAGGACTCAATCTTAGTGTAGTAAATATTTTCTGAAGGTATTGCATTTGCAAGGAACATTCTAGTTGTCTAATTATAAAAATGAAAATATTTTGCATAAAATCAAAAATCCACTAAACACCAGATTTCATATTCATACCAATGCAAAAGGAACTTGATGAAATTTTAATTTTGTTGCTTTGCAAACAAAAATATAAAAAATTATCATAGCAATTAACGGCCAGCGAAGGTTGAGTAATTTTACTAAATTACCAAAACCAGAGTTTCCCAAAATGAGGTCTGTGATGAGCGCACAAGGGGTCCGCGACGATATGGCAAAATTTGTCAACATATATACCCGGTAAAGTAATCCATATTATGAAATCCGAGACAGATTCAAAGTGAAGACCTTTTTTTTAGAGAACACTTTTTTTTAGGGACGAATTTTTGTTAATAGAAACCAAACTGCTTAAAATGAGAAAATGAGAAGCACCAGACTCGAGTTTCGCTCTTATTAGAGCTCATCAGTGATGCATATCTCACTGCGAATCGAACTCGCTACGTGTTGTCTTCCAAGCAGGAGACAACACCATTAGACCACGCGAGCCCGACAACAACTCGATCACAACCAGCTGGAAATGATTCCCGGCTTTGCCGCTCAAGGAATACACAGAATCCACTGTGTGGTAAGACCAAGGCCGCACCTCATGACCGGGACTTACCCGACAAGCGTGAAGCATCGCGCTTACACTCCTAGAGCTTGGCGGGCGAAGAAAGGATTTTAATGATATTATAAACAACATGAGGTTAATAGGAATATTAATAGAAACCAAACTGCTTAAAATAAAGGTACAGTATGCTGTGCCTATAAAGGTAAGAAGTATTCTATTAAGACACTATCAGATATTAGTAAGATAAGGTTCTCTTAATTTACAAAATTAAAACAAAAATTAATAATTAAAACTAACCTTAACCACTTATGCATTTACCCTACGTCTCATACTTTACACTTAAAAAAAAATTTTTTTTTGTTTTGTTATTTTGTTCTTATTTACAATCTTAAATTATATTTTTGTGTATTTAATTTTTATATTGTATTGTGTATTGTGTTTTATAATTAATTGGTGTGCATCTTAAACTATACTTTTTTAATGCTAAATAAACTTGCATGCAATTCTTGTTACAAAACAATTAGAAAGGATTTTACTCCTATTACATGTACAAAATACTCAACACTTTTTCATAAAAAATGTGCTAAAAAAATTAACAACCAAGCACTGGCTTCTAGCAATTTTTATTGTGGTTGTGTGATGGACTCAGCCTCTCTAATAAAGGCTAAGGACAATAACAGTAGCAAAAAATTACAGAAATTTGATGTTGATAAATTAAATTCATTATTTGACTCTTCTAACTCTGAAACTATAAGTCATACCCATTAATTGACCCAGTTAATAATTACAATTTTTTATGAGCAATAATTTGAAATTCAATCTACAAAATCATTAATTTTTGATGAGAATGCTTGCAAAACTTTTTTTAATATTTCTCTCAACATTAGATCACTTTCTAATTTTTTGAATTTTAGTAAATTAGAAGCATTTGTGCACAATCTAAATCCCAAACCAGACATTATTGCTATCACTTAAACTTGGATTCATAATAATTTACCTGGACCATATTGCAATCTTAGTGATTATGTTTTCATATCAAATAGTAGAAAAATTGCTAAAGGTGGTGGAGTTGGTTTCTATGTCAAACGTTGCCATAAATTTGCTGTTATTGATGAAATGACAAAAATGCATGAAAAAGTATTTGAATCAATTTTTATAAAGATTGAATTACTTAATAATATTGTGTGTTGTGGTAATGTTTATAGATCCCCACTGAATGATAATTATTCAAATAAGATTTTTCTAGATAATCTTGAGGAATATTTTCAAAATAGTAGAGAATCCTTTATTACTGGAGATTTAAACTATGATTCACTAAATCTAGAAAATATACATGTTAGCAACTTTGTGGAATTGATGCATGAAAATTATTATTTTCCTGTCATTAACAAACCCACTCGCTTTAGTGATAACAGTGCAACTGTAATAGATCATATTTGGACCAACCTTCATTCTCATCAAATAAAATCAGGTGCCATACTTGACCCACTATCTGACCATTTACCAGTGTGCATATGTATAGATTTTACAAAACATGGTCGTTCTAACCCAAAACAGAAAAAAGGTTTTTTACTCCTCAAAATCTCACAAAATTCAATGAAATGTTAAAAAACATTGACATTACCCCTATATTTGCTGAAGATAATACTAATTGTGCTTATGAGTTACATATGAGAAACTACAAGAAAGCTTTTAATCAATGCTATCCCTTAACACAACAACATTGTAAAACTAAAAATAATCAACCATGGTTTGATAAAGATTTATATTTACTTATGGTTAATAAAAACAAATTTTTTAAAAAGTATTTGAAAAAAAGAATGTTTTAAACAAAGCTAATTTCAACAAAATAAGAAATTCTTATAATCGAGCACTACAAGAAAAAAAACAAAGCTAAATGGCACAAACTTTTATAAAAATCAAAAATGATATGAGACAAACTTGGAAAAATATAAACAAACAATTAGGCAAAGTAAAAATGTCATCATATGCTTCTCTATCAATCAATAACATTACCATTGATGACCTAAAACAGATCACTAATCACTTCAATGATTACTTTGTTAACATTACTAGCAAATTAATATCAAATTTACCCCAATTACCCCATAACTTTTAAACATATTTACCTAGTCCAACATTGAACTCACTTTATTTTCAGCCCACAACTTTATTTGAAATAAAAAAATTAGTGAATAACATTCAACCCAAAAAAAGGTTTGGCACGGATGAAGTACCTTCAAGCATATTAAAAACCACTCCTGATAATGTGCTGTTTGCCTTGACACATGTGTTTAATCTTTTTTTGACAAATGATGATTTCATTTCGGGCTTTAAAACTGCAAACGTTGTATTAATTCATAAAAAGGGAATGTAACTAATGTAAGTAATTATCGCCTTATTAGTTTACTTTGTTCAATGTCTAAAATACTTGAGAAATTAATGTATAATCGAGTAATCTCATTTTTAAACAAGCAAAATTTTTTTTAAATATCAATTTGACTTTAGAAAAAATCACTCAACTCTTCATGCGATTTTTTTATTAACTGAAAATATTACTGATGCTTTTGAAAAAAAAGAACAGGTACTTGGTATATTTCTTGACTTATCTAAAGCATTTGACACCATAGATCATAAAATTTTATTGGCAAAATTGTGGCATTATGGAATTAGAGGAGTAGCAAATAAGTGGTTTGATAGTTATCTTAACAACAGAAAGCAATTGGTTGAGGTAAATGGCATTTGTTCTGACACAAAAATAATAGAATTTGGTGTACCCCAAGGTTCAATATTGGGTCCTCTACTCTTCTCTATTTATGTAAATGACCTTAACAGAAGTTTAACCTCTGGTAATTGTATCATGTACGCAGATGACACTAATATGTTCTTAAAAAATATATGCTTTGAAGAATTTACAAAACTGCAAACCAAGAGTTGATAAATATTAATAATTGGCTTTCAGCAAATCGGTTAATTTTGTATACAGATAAAACGCATTATATGATATTTTGCAGAGCTGAAAGAAAGCCTCCTTCAAATAACTTAACCCTCGCAATGAGAAATAATTTTGTTTCTCAGCAATCGGAAACAAGGTTTTTGGGAAGAATTTTTCAAGAGCATTTAAGCTGGAAACCACACATGGAGTTTATACTAAAAAAACTCTGTATCACTTATGGTACTATTAAGAAAATTTCAAAGTACTTTGACAAAAACATACTATTACTACTTTACAACTCCTTGATAATTAGTCACATAAGATATGGCATTGGAACTTGGTACAATGGTAATAAAACCACAGTTCAAAAAATTCAACGAATTGTGAATAAATTTATTAGAATGATTTTTGGATTACATCATAGAGCAAGTGTCACAAACATAATGAAAGACAATGGTATAATGACACTTGATCAAATAAATAAACTAGAACTACGATGCCTTTTTAATTTATTTCAACACAACATCGTAGGCAATGACTCACAAATAAATACAAGAAGTCAATCTAAATTTTTTCCATCCTTTTGTAGATTGAATGTGACCAAACAATCGTTAAAGTATAGGTGTCCACTCCTTTGGAATAATGTCCCACATAGATTAAGGGAGTCTAGGTTTTATAAAAATTTTCGAAAAGAATTTCTAAAGTATCTTATAGAAAAATAAGCTTTCAAAAAAACGAATTTAACAAACTCTTTAGAAAAACTTTTGCTGATTGCTGTTCTTTTTTTCAGGAAACTTCAAATAATTTGATTAAGAAACTAAGTGCGAGCTCAAGACATTCCACAAGAAAATCAAGTTAATAATCAATGACGAAATTTGCCGATCACGATGAAAATTCAATAAACTTTTTATGTGATGCACACCATTCTTTTAATGTTTTTGTAGTTTAATTTTGGTTATTGTTTTTTGCCGGCAATATACGTTTGAAATGGTCATTTTGACCCACGGCAGGATTTCTTTTGGTGGGTTTCTTTGCCTGCCTGACCCCTTTTGGGTACTGACCCTTTTGGTCACAGAGTTTGTTGTTTCTCCCACCCATGATTATGCAACATTCTTTTTATATAGCTCGGATGTGTATATTATATTGGGATAAAGTATCTTATACTATTTTTTGCGTTTTGATATACACTTTTATTTTTTTATTTCAAAAAAATTTAAGTTACATGTAATTGTTTTCTTTTTTTCTCTCTTTTTTTTTTTAAAATTAACGAACAGTAGCTACTTCGTTTTAAAGGTACGGCGACCACACAATTGATGTTGTGCATGTAATAACGTATGTTTCTACGGACGAGGGGAAAGACTCGTCTAATCCTGCGCAGTCAGGTATTCGAAATTCAAATTGTTTTGGATCAAAAGGATTTACTTGGCGTTTCAAAATGCGTATGATACAAACAATTTAGGTTATACAATTCTTTAACCAGGAAACTATTTAAAATCAGATTTTACAATTTAACTAGAATTAAGCAATGATCTTATTCAAATAGAATAAAAATAAATACAAAGATTAAAGGAAAAACAAACGCAAACAGTATTACAAAACATACCTAATCCTACTCTAGCTAAATCAGCGTATAAACAAACACTAACCTAACCCTAAACTAGCTAAGCTAAAATTGACCAAGTAAAAAATGGATGAAAGAACTCTGGCGATATAAACAGAAGGAAACAAAGCTTTTTAAGAACAAAATTCGCGCCGCGAGAGATCGAACAGAAAGAAAACAAATTGCAATAATGATGTGCCGCGTGAGATCGAACAGAAAGAAAACAAATTACAATAATGATTAACTGAGTAAAAGAATTAGCGACGCGAGTTCAAATCCAACAAAAAACGGTAAAGTGAAGTTTTAACGGAAACAAAAACAAATTTAAAACATATAATAGTCCTTTTGCCAAGCTGGAGGTTTTATTGTTCGCCGTCTTGACGGGACCTCACAGCTTGGCGCATCATCCGTCGCAACAACGTATATCGTTTAGCCGCTGTTTCCTATTTCGCAATCACTTTTTCAATAACTTCAAAACGTAATATCTTGATTGCAAATAAATTGAATTGAATTGAATTGAATTTACATTGACGTCTAGGAAGATCATTTGGAGGTTTAACTTGATTTCTGATGACGTTTAAAACTTATTGTCCAATTCGTTTTTTTCAGTTGGTAAGACGTTTTATCTACGTACACATTATCAAAGTGGCAAAGTATTTGCATACAATGTTTACTTCGCTTATGAGCAAGTAAAGCATCCTATTGAAAAAACTTAGCAAGTTTTTTGAAGAAAAAATTAATCTTCTCGACACTGATTCAAAAAAATTGTTGACTACTGACTTTGTTTGTTTTTTGTATTTGAGGGAAATAATTCCAATCCAAGGTAATTTTAAATGTACCAAGCACTTTTCAAAGCTGAATCGTTTGGATATTTGAAAGTTTGAAGTTTTCTTTTTAATCCTTGAAATAATAACTTCTTCTGGATAACCATTTTGTCGAAGGATATTTTTGATTTTGCTGACTTCACATCGAAGTTTTTCCGCAGAGCAAATTTTAGATGCTCTGTGAACAAGAGTGCCAAGCAGATTCGTCTTCCTCTTGTTTGGTCCAAATAAATCACAGCTTGTATACTGTCACGTGAATGTTGGTTTTCTATAAACTGATGTAAGAAACATTTTGTTAGAATATTCGACCAAAACATCAAAAAAATGACAGTAAATTAGTAATATTTTTTCTTGAGTAAATATTAATGATGGGTGTAAAGCATTGAGTTTTTGACGAAACTGTTTTTCAAGGACACAACAGAATGGTGCAAGTGGGTTTTGAATCGAGACCGTGTCGATCACAATCACGATTCTCTTAACCCTAATTTACCTAAGGGGGGGTCCTCAAAGGACCCCCCTTTATATAAAAACGATATAACTTGTAAAGTTTGGATGATAAAAACCTAAAATATTATGACTTTTCCTAAAATTTATTCCTGAATATTTTGGTATTTTACTTGAGCAAATCCAATGGGTAGTTTTAGTGTAGCAAGATATTTTTTTGACTTACCTCTTGATTTTCGTATACTTTCTGTGTGCAAAAATCATGAGATAAGTCAAAAAAACTTTTGAACGTCTTGTTGTGTTTGTCAAGATTACTGCCTCACGTAGTAGTTATTTATTTTTGCAGCAGACCGTGACTAATCCGATTATGTTGCAAAACAAAGCAATCAACGAAAATTTGAGCACCTTCAACTTTATGCAAAATAAAAAAAGATTAATAGCAAATGTATTAAAAGTAAAGACATTTCACTAAACTAGAATAAATTTTCTCCAACATATCAAAAAATCAACTGCACAGCTATTGTCTGTTAAGAGTATTGGACATGTAAACTTAGGGTCCTCTGAGGACCCCCCCTTAGGTAGTCAACAGAAAAAAACAGCTTAGGTAAATAAGGGTTAACCACTCGAACACGCTGCCGACAATTTTGATTTGCTTGATCATTTTCGTTTGTTTAGCTCAGTTTTAATAAGGCGTTTATTTGTAAGCTGGTTTTCTTTCTTAACTTTATAAATAAAAATTATCTCGGTTTATGCATTTCCAAACAAAGAAAAAACAAAAATAACGGTGAACAACAAAGAAAAAAACTGTTAAGAAAACAGGTCGAAAAACAAACGTGCGTAACTCAGTTTGGTTGAAACGATGAGTGGCTCTGAAAAGAGCCGTTTGCAGCTGTACAGTGTACAAGAAAGCGTTTACTTGATGTTGGTGTACATGCCGAGCTCACCGGACATGAGAAGACGAACCGGAGTTTCGATTTAACGGCTGGTAGTAATGTGGTTGACGAACGAATTCCATGAGTGTCATGACCATTCTTGGTATTCCAGTATCGGGATCGACTTTGAAGAGTTTTTTGCACAAATAGATGTAGCTTTCCTCGCGTCCGTCCTTTGTTTTTTCCTTGCTGTACGTACACATTATCAAAGTGGCACAAGTGTTTGTATACAATGTTTACTTTGCTTATGAGCAAGTAAAACATTTTATTGAAAAAAACGGAGTAATTTTTTTAAAGAGAAAGTTAATCTTGCCGACACTTTGTTTATCGTATTTGATGGAATTATTTCCTCTAAAGCTTTCTCTTTCTCGCTTGCGGCGCATATGAGTGCTTGTGCAATCACGTGTTCTGTTTCTTTTTCAATCAATTAGACTCGTCTGTTGGACACAGAAAAAAGTCTAAACAACATTTTGATGTTAATTTTTTGAAGAAGTTTTTAAACAAAAACGAACAAAGCATCGTTCGGTTGAAAGTCTTTTATTTAGAAACGTTAATCTTCCTACGCTTTGAATGAAAAATATTTCAGGATTGACAAATAATATTGAGAATTAAATCAAAATTATAAAAATTTAGAGTTGGAAACTTGTCTCGGTTAAACTCTTTTGCTCTTGACATTAAAATATCGTTTATAAATTTTTGTGTGTCCAGCAGGCGATGTTTGGGCGCGGCTCGAATTGGTACGTGCTCACTGAATTAAATCCAAATAAAAAAGCAATTTCACGGGCCTCAATTAATTAACAAAAACAAATAAAAGTCAAACTAACAAGTGCTTGTACAATGTCAGATCTATCTATCAGAAATAAGCAGCTGTCAGATCGACAAATACGGCACCGGCCTTCTTTTTAGCCTCAAAACAATCCTCGATGTTCTGGGTTAGCAGAACAACTTGATCTACAGTTGACTTCCCGCGTCGAAACACAGCCTGCTCTTTAGGGAGCAGTGGATCGACTAATGGTTGAACGCGGGCGTAGATAAGCCTCTCAAGGATCTTGTATGGGGACACAGAGCAGAGATATTGGTTGATAACTCTTTGGGTCCCCCACGGGTTTCATTGGCTTTGGGATCGCGACTACAAACCTCTTCTCCAGATTTTGGAAATTTTGAGTCGGCGCAAGCAGTAAGAAAGAAAATCACGAAAATAGGACTTCAAAGCAGCTGCAGCATGGATTATAAGCTCTGGGAAGATGGAATCAGGGCCCGGAGCTTTACCTGGTTTTAAATGTTGGAAGGCAGCAGTAAATTCTTGCTGTGAAAAAGTGTCATTGATATTTAATAGGTCTGGTGTTGTGACCCTCCAAAGGTCAGACACTTCTTGAGAGACAAGTTGAGATGACTTGCAATCAACAACCTTGTATCTCCCATTTCTGACCAGGTGAGATGCAATTGCATCAGATGAAACGGGACAGTGACGAGGAGAGTGTCGTGACCTACCAGTAAGATTGTTCAAAATACTCCACGCTTTTCGACCAGAGTGTGAGAAGTCAATGCTCCGAACTGCCTCGGACCATCAATTGCACCGCTTCCTGCCAAGCTGGGCAAGCAGATCTGTAGCAGCCAAACTTGATTCGTTTCCCTGAAGAGACTGAAGGAAAGTTCTATAGAAAGATTCACACTCTGCATCCCAGCACGGAATGTAGTTGTTTCGATACCCACTCGGTTAGTTTTTTTGGCTGCTTTCTTAATGGTGTTACAAAAGTCCTGGTAAGCCGCATCCACATTAAGTGAAACAGGCGGCAACAAAGTCTTTGCGAATTTATTCGTCAAAGCAATGTAGTGACTCCATTTGGCCTTGCGGAAGTTCCATCGCTTAACAGGCATGCTTGGCACTGCCATAGCAAACCTTGTTGGGGTAATAAGTAAATGTCAATGTTGTGACTGGGGAATTTTTCAAGTACACGTCTACCCGGTAAGCAACTATTAGGACCTACGTTAGCGAAAGCTGGATCTGGATTGGTGCCAGTGTTCCAGCGGTCGGAGTAAAAAATCGCGGCGTCCTTGGCGTTTTATAAGAGGGCAAAACAATTAATACTTGCCCATCAAGTCAAACACTTACCGTCCGGACTGTTATCATTGTAACCCCAATCAACATGACGACAGTTAAAATCGCCAGCATATAGATAGGGCTGAGGAAGCACTGGGAGATCCAGAGATCGCAATCGTGTTGATGGAGGTTTGTAGACGTTGACTATTTTATAGCCATCAACGTCCACACACAACCACTCGATCTCCAATGTCGGTGGAGATCGGTCTAAAAGCATACCCTTAGTTGCTCGTGGACAAACGTGACAAGGCCATGCTTCCTGCTTAAAGAAGACCAGCTAGTTGGTAGCTTGGAAGTACCAACTTCTCTGCATCAGTGCAGTGGGTCTTCTGTAGGAGGATGAAGAGTGCTTCAGACTGCGAGCAAGGTAATGAAGAACGTTTATCTTGGTTGCAGTGAGGCCTTGGATGTTCAGCTGAAGAATAATGGGTCTTCGGAACTTGTTGGCAATGTTCCCTGAAAAGCGAAGTTTTATCTAGGCATTGCTTTGTCCTGAAAAGGACGTTTGCCGATTAGCAGACCCACGCTAAACATCGGAATGAGTGGATACTCGTTAGTTTCGGAAGGTTCGGTTTCGGTCTGTCATGTTTGAGAGCAGTAACACGCGTACTCACAGCTCAAACTACGAGAAAGCACCTGCTATCTGGGCTATTTTACATTGATGTCTAGGAAGATCTTTTCGAGGTTTAACTTGATTTCCAATGACTTTTGGAACGTGTCGTCCAATTCGTTTTTCCAGTCGCTGAGACGTTCTACCTATGCACACATTATTGCAGTGACAAAAATATTTGTATACAATATTTACTTAGCTTATGAGCAGGTACAACATCCTATTAAAAAAATGTAGCATCTTTTTTAAAGAGAAATTTATTCCTGCCGACACTGATCCAAAACAATTGTTGACTACTGACTTTGTTTGTTTATCGTATTTGAGGGAAATATTTCCAATCCAAGGTAATTTTAAATGTACCAAACACTTTTCAAAGCTGAATAGTTTGGATATTTAAAAGTTTGAAGTTTTCTTTTTAATACCTGAAATAATAACTTCTTCTGGATAACCGTTTTGTCGAAGAATATATTTGATTTTGCTAACTTCACATAGAAGCTTTTCCACAGAGCAAATTTTAGGAGCTTTGTAAACAAGAGTGCCAAGCAGATTCGTTTTTACTCTATTTTGGTCTGAATGAATCACAGCGTGTATACTGTTATGTGAATGTTGGTTTTCTATAAATTGAGGTAAGAAACATTTTCATTCATTTATTCATTTCATTTTATTCTCAATCATTAGTAAACAATTTAACACTAAAAGTTATAAATATTGGAAAGATCAAGAAAAGGAAGAAGCAGCACAACGTCAGACGTTAAAACATGCATAAGATAATCAGAAAGTGAAAGTAAAAAACAGTAGAAAAACATGGCGGCAACACCTTAATCACATAAAAATATAAGAAATGAGAAAGAAAAAAGAAAATATTATAATAATATTATCAAACAAATTGAGTGATTGAAGAACCAATGCATGACTAGTCTGCGTAATGATGATGGGTGGCACAGCTAGTCAAGATGGAAATTTAGCTCAACTTAGCAAGGTGAGTAAAGAAAAACCACCCATAAAAAGAAACCTCACCAGGTCCGGAAACCTTTTCTGAATGCATCTGGTGACATACAAAAAATAATAAGAAGAATGAATGCAAACAAAAAGAAATAATAAGCAGATAATATTAATAATCAAATAATAAACATTAATAACAATATTAAAAATAACATAACGTAACATAAAAAAACAAACTATTATGCTAGTCGAAGTGATGGATAAAAAAAAATTATGTATGATTAACAATACAATTACGTATAAATAAAAAATAAAAATAAATAAATAAAATAAAAAATTTTTATATTCACTAAATTTTTACAGACCAGCATGATAGCAAAATAAACATGTTAAACAAAGTCAATAGCATTTAGTAACGGCACAGAAATTTATATAACAATTTTAAAAATGGAAAATAATTGCTAAAATGAAATAGTAGACCATTGCCAATTTTCTCTAAAAAATTAATGAAGACCAAAAAAAAGTCTTCACTTATGTTTAAACTGAAGGTCTGAAAATAGAAAAAGTTTTTATTTGCAAAAGAGACATTTCACCTTTTTGAGTAAATCAAAATTATTTGCAGGCTAAGTAAATGAAACGCCGTGGCCGAAAAGTGAAGATCTTTATTTATTAAATTTTTGATTTTCAACAAGTTTTTCAGTAAAAATTTTCTCCATTATACGCCTAAGCTTGAAATTTGCATTTGTTAAGATTGTCTTTCAAAAAAAAAAGTGTCTTTTTTTAAACAATTGCTCCGCTAGCCAAAACATTTTCCAGCGCCTCTGATTGCAGCATCTTTTCGTTTTTTACTTAATTTCCAGGCGCTATTTCCAACGCAAATTCAAATTATCGAAATAAACTATCCATTTTATAACTTGGCGATTAAAACAAAAACTAAATAAAGCCAAAGTCGTTGGGCGTAGCAGCAGTTGCCATGTCCACTAGGTGGCTGAAAAAGGCTTATTCAGTTCCAATAACAAAAAAGCTTACTGTGTGTCCTCATTGTCCCTATAGCTTTGTTTTTCTTAAATCTTACCCAACAAAATTTTTATTCATCAAAAGAAAATATTGTGCCTATGCCAGCTTCCTAATATTATTTGATAAGCGATTCAGCACCAACAAGTTTGCTAATATTATTTGATCGATAAACTTAGAAAATGAGTGAAAGAAAATAAGTGGTTTCACTTTGAAATAAACCATTGTAGCTGAGTAAATATTTTGCAAGCCATTAAATAAACTCAATGACTTTAAATAAATCACGACAGATCAGTAGCGGGATCAACAAAACTGACATAAAAGGTATTAAACTCTTTTATTAATAAAGTAGAAAAAATGCTATTTAAAGTTGAATAGCGGTGTACAAATACGTAGTTGTTGACGCAAAGTGCTGAAGTTTATTCAGTGTTGTTGTGTTGAAAAGATTTCAATCAATTAGAACAGTGTTTCTCAACATGTGTGCCGTGAAGCTTTTAAAAAAAACATTATTCTATTGATTCGCGACATTTTTTTTAGAGAACACTACTTTTTACAGACGAAAATCAAGAAATTCGATACAGATTCAAAGTGAAAACTTTTTTTTTAAAGAACACAACTTTTTAGGGACGAAAATCAAGAAATCTGGTCCAAGTGTGCCGCGAATTTCGAAAAGGTCTCAAAATGTGCCGCAGGTGAGAAAAGGTTGAGAACCACTGAATTAGACCATAGACAAGCACACTAATAAATAGAAATAGACGTTGTTTTTAACAAATAAGTCTTTGAAAATAATTTAAGTTGTTTGATTTAAATGAATTATATAAGTAAAGCTGGCATTGCTAACAGAACTTCCGATAAAAAGAACGAATATGACTAACCCTGCTTATCCTTCAAAATTAGTCAGGGTTTATAAAAATAGCAACAGAAACTCTCAGTCGATTCACTTTTATCCGAACTTTGATCCAAGTTGATTTTGTCTGAATTAAGCAAAAAAATTAACGAGAGTTATGCGGCAAGGAGCTAATATGCCTATTTTTGCTATTATACAGTAAAAAGATAGTAAAAACTACTGAAAACGTTTAGAAAAGCAATTCTTAGACCCAGCAAAGGATCATTTATGTCTAACACAATCTACTCTACACGCAGTGGTGATATTTAGGAGATTCGCAACCTATTTGTACGAACTGCATCGTCATCTCAGCGAATCAGTAAACTATTTGGTCAATAATTAATTGCTTTAGCACATCACTATCATTTAAAATGTTTATACAGAAATAGAACTTTTTCCTGCGACTTCTGTTAAAAATAAATGCAAATTTCTCACAATTTTATTGCAACAAAAACTTGCCCTAATTATAAGGCAATTTGATGGTAACTTTTGTCTTGTTTTTGGGACTTTTGTGCAAATAAAGTGACTGTACGGATTATACAGCGTTTCACTAACCCAAAGTCGACAGTAATACAGATTCAAGGTTATAAGGTAATGCAGTGGTAACTTTTGTTCTGTTTTTGGAACTTTTGTCCGAATAAGAAGCCTGTACAGATTATACGGCGTTTTAATAAGGCAAAGTCGACAGTAAGAGTTTGAAAATTAAAGGTTGAAAAGGTATAAATGCAATTAAGTAAATTGTAATTGGATACTAGAAATAATCTAATCTAATTGTAAATATAGTATTGTACATAATTGTAAATTGTAAATGCAATCTTGTAGTAATCTAATTATAAATACAGCTAAAGATATTGAAAAGCAAGTAAGTGTTGGTGTAATCGCAATAGAAATTTTTAGGATTGTTTTAATTGAAGCAAAATTTGGTAATTTTTTCAATTTTTGGTAAGTCTATGCGATTTGGATTTGGTGTTAATTATTACAAAAGTGTTGCCATGTTTATCAAATGTATTTCAATAATTTATCAACCGAAGCCATATTTATTCAACGATTAAAAACTGACTCCTATTAGCGTTAGATTCGTAGCACCAAAAAGCATAAAACCTGCGACTCTATCATTTTTCGTGTGACCTTTTTCCTCTACGAGACATTTATTCCAAAATAAATATATGTAGGCCTAGATCAGTGGTTTCCAACTTTTTTGGTGTCATGAACTCTTTCGATAATATGGTAAAAACTCGTGGACCCCTTAAATAAAAACTGAAATAAAATTCTCTTTTTCCTCCGAAGATCATGGTGATCTCCAAAAAAAAAAGGTCTTCACTTCGATTTCATCTCAGGTTTCGCTATTTTTCCTCCCAAAAACATGGTGTTCTCTAAAAAAAAAAAAAGGTCTTCACCTTGAATGTATTTTCCGAGGCAACTGCCTCATTCGCCTCACTCAATATCCAGCACTGCTTTCACTACAACATATTGCTTTCATTTTTTCCATGAAAAGCTCATGGACCCTCAAAAATCACTCTGTGGACCCCTGGGGGTCCATGCACCCCCGGTTAGGAACCACTGGCCTAGATGGTTATTAGTGTGGAGTAAAAAAAAACTATTTTTAAATTTCAAATACGGGTATCTAGACAATTTTCAATATGCCTAGAAACATTTTTTTAAATTGGTGTCAAAAATCAGCTTTCTACCTCAGATTAAAGTATATAAAAATGCTTTAGCTCAAGAACCATTCAAGCTACAAAGCTGATTGTGGTCATAAAAGAAGCAAAATAGCAATGTTTGAATCTGTTTAATAGAACAAAATTTTTGATAAAGTCGGTAATTTTTAGTTTTTTTTTAAAAACGATATTTTAGTTAGTTTTTGGGTTTACATGAGCTACACCGTGCACTCTAAGGCAAAAAAATGGTATCGCTCAAGTTATGTAATCAATGCTTAAAGACACAGTTAATCATTAAACAAAAATTTCTGGCTTTGTCTGACATTAAACTTTATCCTATTTCTAACCAAGAGAGAAAATAAAATGTTGGTTGAAGACAAAATTTAATCGAAGTACGAGACATCAAATTGCTAATGTTAGGTATTCGGTATAGTATAAATGGTAAATTTCAAGCAACTTTGGGTTGACATCAACGTGATACCTTAAAATTTGTTATCACATTCTTTCTCTTCAAAAAAAAATGTAGCCTTTTTTTCAAAAGAATGTTTTACCTGCTCTTAAACGAAGTAATACTGTTTACTCGTGCCACTGTAGATATTACAGTAGAATTCCAATTATATAGACTCGGGCAAGTCTATATAACGTGTATTGTCTATAAAAAATGTACCGGCTGCTCTCAAAGAAATATTTGAAAATATATATTTCTTACATATAAACTATTAGTCTTAAAGTAAATAGTATTTATTCATCAGTTTCATCTGTAGTCAAAGCAATATTTTGCATGGCATGTTCAAAATACAGTAAATTTATTTTCAAAAAGTCTATATAACAGGTATTCTGCAAAATTTGTAGTCTATATAATTGGAATTCTACTGTATATACGTAGTTAGAATGTCCCAGCGACAGGAAAAATAAATTTGACCGCACGTTCCAAAATTCATTAAAAATCAAGTTAAACTTCAAAAACATCTTCCTAGACGCCAAAGTAAATCCACTTAAATGTACATATTCGGGATTCGGCATGGCGTACTCTATTACAGGCTACATCAGCGGGCAAGCGCGAGTTAAAACTGGAGGTAAAGATTTATAAAAAACTTGCTAATATTAAACAGTTGTTACAGTACAGGCTAACTAAAAAACGTGTACTATAATTAAAGCATGACTTTAAGGAGTTGATATGTGGTGCTAATGGCGTTGCTATTGTAATGTGACGTCATAATCACGTCACACAAATTTCTGAAAATTTTGTTAAAACTCTGTTTGAACTAAAAATATCTATAAAAACAGCAAAAAATCTGTACAGGCGTTCGCTGACAAAACTATTTGATAAAAATTAATAAATAATTAATGAATACTTGCGTGTGCTATCTTCCAACATAACCCCGGGGGTGATAGCCTTGTGTCGTTAGGTTTTTTGATGAAGCAGAACCTCTCACCAAGAGTCCTATTAACTCGAAATATAATTTAAGCTTATTTAATTAATTTGTTGTAAGTTTTAGCACTTTTTGTCGTGGTTCTTGGAAAGATTTTAGAGAGTAAAGATGGCAATAGTAAATGTTTGCTAATCTTGGAAAATAAGTCTTTTCGATGTTCAAATCATGAAGATTTGAAATTGTTTTCAAACTTTTGCACAAAGAATTTCTGCGAGAATGATTAACTACGTCATGGAACATAACATAACTATATACGTACAACCCATTGACATACGAAATCTCTAAGTATGTGTAAACCACCCCAATTTAAATTTTCCGTAAAACCACCATACTTTTCATGGTAGAAGTGGCTGTCATCTAAATCTTTATTTTTGTTTTTAGCAGTTAAATATCCAGCTATGTATACAAGTGCAGCTATTAAATCTGCAAAAACAGAGGCTTGCATTTCCGGCAAACAATCCAATATATCGCACATTTGTTCAGTTAATGTAAAAACACATTTTTGGCAATGGTAACCAGGTTAAGTTTCAACTAGATTATTTACAGCATCACTGTTTATATTCAAAAGTAACTTTGGTTTAGAAATACTGACTTTTTCAAACATTTGCTATACTGTGATGAAATATGTTCCCCCAGATCTTTGCCTAAGTTTACTAAACTGTTTTTCCAACGTATCAGTCGAAAAAATACCTAGCACAATATATTCCAAAGACTTTTTTTGAAGCAAGTATTCGCTTGTCTCCACCAGGCTACTGCAAGTTTGAGATAAACAAGAAACAGTATCTTTTGTCAAGCTTTTAATTCTTTTCCCCTTAGAACTGTGCATATTTTGAATCATAAAAATGAAGTTTTGAAGTTTCTGAATAATAATATCATTGGAGGAAATAATCATGGTTCTCAAATTATCTCGTGTTTGGAGAGCTGTAAACTTTGAATGCACATTTACCATTTTCCAAAACTCTAAAACTGCATTTAAAAAATAAATCATACCTTTTGTGTCTTTGAATTATGGTTGCAGCTTCAAAGCAGAAATAGTTTCATCCCAAAACACTCGCAAGCAAGTTTCTACTTTTCGTCTTTCAATAATGTTGGACAAACTGCTTCAAAAATCAGCCGGGACGTTTTGAAAAGTTCTTTGCTCTCGTAATAATACAATTTTTTAATGTCAGACCATTTTGCAACAAGTTTCTTATCGTGATCGTAAAACTCTAATTCCTGTGTGGCTTCAGTAATCTAGTTATTTCTTATATTTTTTAGCAGATGTACAAAATCGAATAGAAGAAATAAATTGTTTTTTGTTCCCCACGGACTTATAGTGTCAAATTTTTTTAAAAAAGATTGATTGACTCTATTACTGTCACAGATAACAGCAATAACTTTCGCTCCAGCATCTTTTAAATTTTTTAGAAGGATATTTAATTCATCAAAAAAAATCTGTCCCATCTCTTTAACTGGCAGTATTTTACATAAAAATTTTGGCCCACCAAACATGCAGACAACCATGTAACTTAAAACCCGGTTTGCTAATTTGCTAGGATTGTTAATTGCTTGTCCAAAAACTTCACCTCCATGATACTGTAACATAGACTTAACGTACACTTCATTTAATAGAAAAATGCAGGTTTTCTGTTGATCAGTTAAATTTAAAAATATTTTAGAATAATAAGTAACATTATCGTAACTTTTGGCAGATGAAGTCAATCTAGTTAGAGTTGAAATGCTGGGCAATTCAAAATCTTGACAAAATCTGCGGTAGGCAGTTCTTGAGAGAGCAAAATAACGGAAAGCACACACAGTTGTTGCATTTACTGTAAATATTTTCTTTCACTAACACTTTTGAAACCCATCGTAGCAGCTTGCTCATGTAGAATATTCTGTTTTTGTGAAGAAGTAAAATTTTTTAAAAATCTTACTGGTTCTTCTATTTGTGACCATCATGTGATAAGAGTTACTCGGTTTTGTGATGATTAGGCAATAGTGCATTTAATTCCTAAATGATATGCTTCATAGAAAAAATCTTGTTTAATTTTTAGCATAAATTTTAAAATACCGGTGTCTTGTAATAGATTTCTACAGAAGCTGTGCTAAGAATCAAGGCGCATTGAAAATCATGTTGTGAAATGTCACTTGTAAAACTTTTAAAATCCAAAATTTTGTCTTGATTATTGAATGCATGGATTTCGTCAGGATGCTATTTCGGATTTCTGCGGAAGTTTTCATTGTTGACCTGGTTGGTGGAATTGGTGTCTGAAGCAAACCAGGTTTTATACAAGTAAATACAAACGGAGGATGTCGTGGTCTTAGCTTGCCATAACACTGCATAGTCTCATAACCTTTTGGCCAATGTCTTTTGCAAACAACTGTATTTTTCGAATCCGGCCTGTTGTCACATAATACGTATTATTTTTAACTACTTTTCTCTTTCTTCTTTGTTTTTGGAAAAGCGGAAAATTTTTTCTTTCGAATAATTGTCATAATTACCTTGCAATTTGTAACACTGCACTTTCTACCCATTGTACGTTTATGTACGGGATGGGATTATTTAGCAAAGTCGTTTTGGCGCGGCCGTTTTGGCGCCAGCCAATGTGGCAGTGTGTCGTTTTCTTATTCGTAAAATCTTAAAAATTTTTGGGTTTAGGGTTTAGGGGTTAGGTTAGGGTTAGGGTGATTAATTATACTGTTTTATTCAAACCTTGCTACTAGTTTCAAATAAACTGGCGCCTAAACGACTGCACCAAAATAGCGGCGCCAAAACTGTTTCGCCAAATAGTCCCCTAACCGCTTATGCATCCTGCATATTTAATAATTATTAGAACACTTATTTATATTTAATAACCAATATGTTTAATAACCTGTATTTTAATAACCATAAGAATAAGTACTTGGTAAGTATTAAAAGCCAAACAAATTTAAAATGCTGATTAATTCCAAAAACTTAGCTAAAGCAGTAAAAATTGGGCACCTTTGTTTAAAACTAATTACGAAAACTTAACATTTGTAAAATATTTTTCCAAATTGAAAAAGTAATTATTTATAGAAACTAAAAACTTATTTCTCAAGCAATAAAAGCTTGATGCAGGTTGCGCATGATTTGGCTAAACTTGGAATAACTAAAACTACCGCTGTTTTAACCCTATTACGACTTGGAGGAGCGGAAAGCGCCCGCTCTGTTAAAATGCTATCTGCTGCTCAAAAACTACTTGCACGAATTTTTTCAAATTTTATGATTTTTCCTGATATTTATTCATTTAAAAGTTGGTGCAATTTTTGAAAAAATCGCTCAAGTAATTTTGGAGTTATTAATAGTTTTTCGACTATTTCATAAAACGTGAGAGAAAAGCAGCCAAAAGCGAGAAAAAGGCAAATTGTAAACTGTTTATCAAAACAATTGAGACCGAACGGTTCATTAACTATGTTTATTCAAGCACTTTACGAGGCAATAAAACGCTTTCAATCTCACTTTCCAAGGGAAGTTGTTTATGTTGAAAAAGTTATAACAGTTGGTTTACATTTCTTTTCGTGTAAAATTTTCTAACAAATTTGGATAAAATCCTGAAATCTTGATTTGGTTTTATTATAAAAGTTGATCTTACAATCGATTATACACTTCAATACCTTTGGTATAATGGCTATTGAAACGGAAAATTACTAACACCGGAAACTATTCAAGCTAAGCGCAAAGAAATATGAAACGAAATAAAGCAAGTATGTAATAGAGATATTGGTTTCTAAAAACTTTTTTGGAACAAACCTGGAAAAAATATCAACCTCAATTTTTTATTGTAAACTCTAAAACCACAGGAAAGCGAAACATTTCAATCTTATCAACACACACTCAATTTTTTAAATTTCAAAAAATTAAAAGAAGAAACCGGCTATATACAAGCTATGTGATTATACGAAAGGAGGTACAAACATTGTAGACCAAAAAATTACTTTCTATTCGAGTAAAACCAAGTCTTGAAAATGGACCACAATTGCATTTTTGTATTTGTTTGATATTTGTCGCATAAATGCAGCAAGTGTATTAGCAATGAATAAACACACGGAGCCGCGCAAACAGAATTTGTTTGAAGCTGGCTTTAGTCTTGTTTTAAAATTAGTAAAACCTTTCATCCAAGGCAAGGTCTAATTCAGTGTTTCTCAACCTTTTTCCAATTGCGGCACATTTTTGAAATTTTTAAAAATTGCGGCACCTTTAAACCATTTTTATTAAATTTCGTTTCCAAAATCAGATGATCACTAAAAAAAAATAGTTTTCGCCCAGAAGTGGGCTCAGATGTCTAGCTTTTGTTCCTAAAATCAGTTCTATTCTAAAAATACCGTTGTTCTGGCCGCAGCACATGATTGGTATCTTTCGAAGTTCGCGGCGCACTTCAGCTACGATCTTTGATTTCCGCCACCAAAATTATGTGATCTCTAAAAAAAAGCTTTTCACCTAAATTTACGATCTCTCTCTTGTGAATTTTCTTTCCAAAATCAGTTCTTTCTAAATAAAATCTGTCTTCACTCCGAATATTACATATTTCACGTGTAAAAAGCGTATAATTTTTTTCCGAAATCTTTCGCGGCACATAGGTTGAGAAACACAGATATATGTAGTAACATTGAAGCTTATAATTCAAAATAACATTACAACACTCAACCTTTTCCTCGATTAGTGAATAATGTGCAATAGCTTGCAGCACCCTAGCAAAATGCAAATGGCACTCTAGGGTGCCGCGGCACCCCATTTGAGAACCACTGGTCTAACATTCTAGAACAGGGGTGGGCAATTGTTTTGGCTTGTGGGCCGCAACGTGGTCACGGAAGCTAACTGAGGGCAGCACTTTTGAATGAATGCATTGGTATATTATTTTAGTTCAGGGGTGGGCAAACTTTTTAGCTCGAGGGCTGCATTCGGAAGTTGAATTTATTTGCGGGCCGCATTATAGTAATCTCTAAAAATATTAATCTTAATTATCAGTGGTGGATATTTAAATTCAGGGGCCCGAGGCAAGAATTTCCAAAAGTTGATGTTCTCCAGAAAAAAAAGGTCTTCACTTTAATTCCGTCTCCCATCTCGCTATTTTTCTCCCAAAATCATGGTGATCTCTAAAAAAAAAAGTCTTCACTTTGATTTCGTCTCCGATTTTGCTATTTTTCTCCGAAAATCATGGTGATCTCTAAAAAAAAAAAAGGTCTTCACCTCGAATCGATCTTGTATTATTGTACATCATACTCGGGTGCGGATAATACGTAAAAAATTACGGTATTTATTTTAGCCGACGATTCGTTTATTTTCATCGATATATTTCAACGGATATTTTCAATCATCCATACAAATCATGTTCTAGAAAAACTAAAGTTGATACTTCGCAAAAATATGGTGGAACCACGTATTTATACCGCTTTGTTATGATCATTTACTCAATCAGAAAAAAACGTCGGTGTGAAATATGTATGTCAGAACTATCAGATCCGGGATGAAAAAAAAGAAATGGCATAGCACTTCCAATCTTTTATTCAGCCTGGTAACAGTTTTCAAAAATTCATATAAACAAACTCAAAAAATATTCAAACAAAATGCATTGAGCTGTGTTTGAGTGCAAGATTATTCTATGATTGTACTGGTGTTTTTGTTTTTCAAACAATAATGTTGAAATTTGGTCTATCAGTTGAATAATTTTTATCGCAAAAAAATGTTGGTTTCATAAGTTTTGAACAAAGTTACATTACTCGTCACAGTTGAAATTTAAGTTGATAGTAATTAAATTACTTTTTTAAAAATTTTAACTTTTTGTAACTCTTACGAAAACTAAACCTAACTAATTCAACAAGGCGTAGAAAAATTAAAAGTTAAACAATTACGTCAGAAAACGTTAGCAAAATTTTAATAAACAAATATTTTATTAATGAATTAACGTACTTAACCAAAAGAAGAAAACATTCGAAACAAAAAAGGATTTCAGTAAAATTAAAAAAATTGATGTGATCAAAAGCAATCAACTGTAAATAAATTAGTCAAGTCGAAATTCTTTTATAGTGAAGAAAAATCAAGGTGAGTTCCCTGCAATGTGAACTACAAACACAATTTTTTTGTGTAATGATTTGCCATTCTTTTTATGTTATAAAATTTCTTGCCTAAATTGTTCACAAAAGGGAGTGAATTCAAAAAATTATTTGATCAATAGCAAAGATCGAAGCGTTATAAACACTAATAAAATCATCTTTTAGCAGATTTGCTGCTGTAGAATTTTTTTTTCAATAAACAGTAATAATCTTGCCCAGTGGATTTCAGCTGTTAGCATTCTTACTTTTATTTTACGGATTAATGACGTTCGACAAACAGCCGAAGTCGTTAATTCTCTCAAATCGCTCTCTCGTTTTCAGCCACTTTACCAAAATTGACTACCCTTTGAAAACTTGCTTTTCAATTCCAAATGATGTTTAAATGCAACATTTAAGTATTTATATTAAAAGAGTATAAAATTTCCTTTCTATACAAACTTGAATGACAATTCTAGCGCTAGTAATTGTCGAGATATAAGCAAGCAAAGAACGCGGGCAGTTAAAAAAAACAAATTAAAAAAAAACTAATCTCACTTTGTAATTCCTGCAATCAAAACTATTGCTCTTAATGTTTCAATAAACTATATAGTTATTCAAGAAATAAAAATTTTTGGAAAAATTTTCTACGTTTTAATCGAACATCTCAATTTTGTCTTTCATAAATTAAAACTCAAAAAAATGTGTACATAATGAATGATATAAACATTAAACTTCTTGAACAAAAAAACTTAGTCATGGACACTTTAACAGATGCCATGTTTAATAATAAATTTTTTTCTTTAATTAATCTCCACACAAGACTGAAAAATAGTTGTGCTTCCACCATTGATCATATTTAGTTGAACATAACCTGTGTCAATATAACAAGTGGCATATTAGTGCAAATAATTCTGACCATTTTCATATTTTTCAAATATCTAAAAGAAAATATTGCATTGTTAAAAGTTTATTATTTTCTGCTTCTAATTTGCTAAATATTCTAGGCCCTTCGAAAATACTGACACTATTGTAACTGTAACATTTCATTTATAATTTCAATCTTAAACTTATAACCAGTGTTCCCTTTAAACTTCGCGGCCGCGCAGCTGGCCCAGAGCCTTTGTGCAGTACTTTACTTCTCCCGCGTACTGCGTAGGAAAAAGCTGAGTAATTTGGTCCAGGATGTAAATTTAAGTCGCCCCTTAAAAATCTTTAAAAAATGTTGTTTCCGCTTGAATGCACCATAGTTTTAAAAACGATTATATCAAAGAGTTAAGTAGCCTCTAATTTTTGACTAAACTTTTGGATAAGTGGTGTTTAGGGTGGCAGGATTTAATTTTTCGGCTAGTTTGTTAAAATTTTGGTGGCATGTATGTCATAATATGTACTAAGTTTCGAACCTTTTTGTTTCTCTGTGTTGTTACTTTGTTAATCGTGTATTTGTGTTCTCTGCCGCTAGCTTGTTTATCGTGCCACTTTATTATGATTGCTTTGTTGGTCTCGCCCTTTTTAAACATCTTTAGTTGCTTGGATTTCTATCTGAATAAGATTCATAACGTGATCTTTTTTTTTAACCTTATTTATAATTATTGTGTTTCTTTTATAGATTTGTAGCGGCGTTTTCTTAGTTAAATAAAAGCAATACTTTTATGCTCAATGTTAAATTACGACAATTTATTTAACTAAGAAGTAATTCTAACTATGGATAAGTTGATGAGACCCCAGCGTCTTAGTTTGGATCCCAACTTCCCGTCAGCGGGAAAAGAATGGAAGCATTGGATCCAAACCTTCGAGAATTATTGAAATGTAATTGAACGTTTTAGAGTTAACGGTAATGGTTTATAGACTATCTATATCAGTGGTTCCCAACTGGGGGTCTCTGGGAGAAAAAACAGCAAAATTGGAAATGAAATCGAAGTGAAGACCTTTTTTTTTTTTTTTTTTTTTAGAGATCACCATGTTTTTGGGGAGAAAAGAGTGGATTTTATTTCCTTTTTTATTTAAGGGGTCCACAACTTTTAAAAAAATCCTCAAAAGGGTCCATGACATTAAAAAGGTTGGGAACCACTGTTTTAGACGAATTAGCAAATTTATCACAATCGCTACAGAGAAGTACTTTATCGCCAATCGAAGCTCATCAGTTTTGTGTTTCTAGAATTCGCAAATTCGATGCACAGTACCTTAGTGACAATACTTATTAGAATGATAAAGCCAAACAAATTTTGAATGAAAATAAAGACATTGATACAAGACAAATTGCACGGTTTATCAGATCAGTGTGTGATCATTTAAATGCTAGATTTCCAGCAGATGAACAAAAACTTTGGTCTGCATTTGATCCTACTGCTTCGAAAAAATGTAAATTTGATTTTGATGTGACAGAAGTTAAGAAACTGTGCATAAAGTATAAAGATCTAATTTGCATAGCAAATGATGATTTGATTTTTAAACAGTGCATTGATTTCAAATTTCTGATGAGTAAAAAACTGAAATCAAGCACCACTACTTCACTGCCAGAAATAGCTGACATCACTATAAATGAAAAAAACTTTAACTTACTAACAATGCTAATTAATATTTGATGTACTTTTCAACCTTTCAATGCGGACTGCAAACGGGGCTTCAGCCTTATGAATAACATTAAAAAGAAGTTGCGTAGTAGGCTTGACAATACTCACTAGGATCACCTTATGCGAATAAAATTATATTTAAATGCAAGTAAAACTATTGATTTACACAAAGCGTATACTATCTGGAAGAAGAGCAAAGACTGGCGTGTAAAGCTTTAAAGTTGTTATTATCATTTTAGTGTTTATATAAATTTTAAAATTTTGAATGAAAACAAATTTTTTAGTGAAAATAAAAGACATTGATACCAATGACACAAGACAAATCACGCGGTTTATCAGATCAGTTTGTGATCATTTAAATGCTAGATTTTTAGACAATGATCTAAAACTTTGGTCCGCTTTTGAACCTACTGCTTTACATGTAAAGTTGCCTTTAACATTCTATTGTTTAAATAAACTAACAAATTCTAATTTACAATTGCAAAGTTGTTGTTGTACATACTAAGCATTTTTTTGCACACACGGGTATAGAAACGGCCCGGTTAAAAAATATTTTGCACATAAGAATGTCTTGCTACGAGGGAAAGTTGCTTATAACTCTGCATTTGCTTTAGTCTTTTCTAAAATTTTTTAAAATTTTGATTATGACGTTGTATTTTTCATTGTTGCGTAGTAATTGCGAATTGGTACATAAGCCCCATTTAATTGATTTTATCTGCAAATTGTTCTTACTAGTGTATTAATATTATAAAGATTCTCGTTTTACCGTTTTGATTTATAGCGCCTTAGTTATGTAACTTGTTTACTACAGTGTCTTCTGGTTGTATTGTGATGTCATGTGTTGTTGTTGTTGTTGTTGTTGTGCTTAACCTGATTACACCTAGAGATTGGAGCCTCATGCATTCCTCAATAGAATGCAAGAAAATCATTCTTGATACGTGAACAATAAGCAAGACCTGGCTGTAACATGTAAGAATAACTAGAAACAAACATCTACACTAATTTTTTTGAGCGCAGTGCCTATGCCCGGACACATACAGAGGTGAAGCAAGAACCATGCTTGGAAAAATAACACTGACAAAGAATGATCCGGGAAGTTGATGGTTATCCGATTCCTGTAAAAATACAGGGCCCATCCATCACCACAGGCGGCGTTCCATTGTGGTTGGGACGTATATTGATATGCCGTCAGATGCATAAGCCAGTCATAAAACACAAGTAGCATTGTTTCTCTTAACTACAAATATTAATAGCCGAGAGCCGGTCAAACATCAAGTTAATCTAGCCTGATGACACATCTTCAAGTATATGTAATACCAGAAGAAAAATAGTTCAAAAGGCACATTGTGATGTCATTGAGTGCTTTGTCCGACTATGAAACGTCATATAATAATTCATTTAAGAATTCGAGTCCGATCTAGTAATTACGATTGTTATCTCAAAACCTTGGCTAATTTGTAGAAATAACATTAAGTAAGAATGGTCAAGTCAATCAACAAGCAAGTGCCGACAGACCTGTTTCGTCCTTGTTAGGACTCGCCGTTAGGACCCATGTTTGCAATGGAACTGCAAGGTTTAACTTGTCTTTACCCGATCCGTGTTAGCTGACTCGATGATGTGGTTAGCATATCGCAACCACCGTCAGTACGCCCTTGCGACTTAGTGGTGCTTATCGCAGTTACGCTGGTAGGGCATTGTTTTCATTGGACATTGTAGAAATAACGTGATAAGCTTTATTATTTATTCCATCAGAGTAAATGTTAGAGATTGTTTCGTATTGCTGTTGCCAGTATGGTTACATTTAAGTTGTTCAAGGGCCGTTAACGCCTTGGAGATTCGATTAAAATAAGTGTTTGAAACTGGTTTTGAGTTTTTATTGCCTGCGTGATGTACAAACTATTACGTTTAGTATTAGTTATCGGAGTGCTGATTTATTCTTATAGTTAGTCAGTACAAAATTGTTTAGTGATTATTCACAGTTGCTGGTGCTGTAAATTGCTTTGAAGTTTTGTCAAACGTATCAGCCAAGTTTTAATCAAGTTTTTTGATTTTATGAATACGAGTATATTCGTCGTAGTCAGAAATTGTGTTATTTTTTTCTATCTGTTGAGAGACGTTTCTAATGAATCCATTCATACTTAGCCAAAACTAACTGTTTTAAGAACTTCAGTCTCGCGAGAAACTATTTTTAGAGCCAATGTAAATAAAAACAAACCCAACTTTACTTCAGCGCAGGTGTTTGGGTTATCTAGTTAAACTGGTCCTTTTGGATTACCAGAAAAGTTGTCATATGGCACCGCTGTAAGTTTTTAACTGCTCGCTTTCTCTTACTCATCAACTTTGCTGCTTGTTTCAATGTTCATTTTGCTACACCACACATTACAAAATCTTTTGATCTTATTCTTTTCTTTACAATAAGTAATAAGTAATGGTAATGTTTCTAACTGCTTTTAAAATAACATTAAAGTAGGGTTTTTGCATGGTGAACCTATCGATATGGTCATAAATATTAATCTATAAATAAAATTAAGTAAATTCTAAAGCAATACTTATGAATGCTATTTTTCTAATTATTTTATTTTATTTACTGTTTATATAAAGTTCTTGGGACTCCAAGAAAAAACAAAAAGACCAACTTGGGGGTCGTCATACCAAGGTTGAAAACCATTGATATAGAGTTTTTTTCTATGACATTGATATGAGTTAGTAATTTACCTAATGTAAAATCATCCGTTCCAATTCAATTCAATTTATTTATTTAGGCTTTTCACAAAACAATAAATCGGGAAAAGAAAACACAAAACAAATCAAAAAGAAGCCATGGTCCAGTAAAAAGACCAAAGCTGTTCATCTAGTTACTGGGCCTAAAAATAAAAATAATACACAATTTGGCATAAGTTAAGAAACACATTAAGAATAAAAAAATAACAATAATAATAATAATAATAATAATAATAATAAATGGCTTAGAGGTAAAGATGCTTACTAATTACAAATACTGTTAAATAAAAAGAGTTGTTACATTACAATTTAATAGCAAATTCACAGTTTATACTTGAATTTAATAATCAAAATATGAAAACAATATCACAAAGGTTTAACAATAGGCTCTTAGAAAAAATATCAAAGCATTTCGAATTATTTTAAGTATTAAAACTACTGATTAAGCTATGTTTGAATTGACATTTGAACAGATTAAACTCTAATGTCTTTATTGAAGCAGGTACTTTTGACCATATCAGTGCTCCTTGGTATCTTAAAGAATGTTTTCCTAAGGTAGTATTTAGCCGTGGTAAAAATATATTTTTTGATGAAGATAATATTGTAGAATAATGGTGAACTTCATTTTGCAATAGGAAAAAATTTGTGAAAGAATCATGGTTTTTTTGACAAAAAATTATAAATTAGCTTGGCTACTTCAAGTGTATAAATATCCGGTATTTTAAGGGTATTGCATTTGAAAAACAGTGGTGTTGACGGAGTTGTGAAATCTGAAAAATTCATAATTCTTAGTATTTTTTTATGTAATATATGTAATGGTTGGAGAGCTGTGGAATAAGCTCTACCCCAATTGATTATGGAGTATTGTATATAATATGAATAAACAATACTATTATATACAGCTATTAATGTTTTTAGATCAACATAATGTCTCAGTTTTATAAGTAAATAACTAACAGCAGACAATTTTGTAAATAAATATTTAATGTGGGGCTTCCATGTTAGATTATTATCCAAATAAACTCCTAAATATTTGACATTTCCTTTTTTTTGTAATATATTATCATTAATAGTCAAAATAAAGTCGGAAGTGTTAGTATTTTTGTTGGATACTAAAATATATTCACTCTTAATAAGGTTAATTGTAAATTTGTTAGATTTTTATCCATTTTATCCATCTATTCTTTTTGGGCTATTACTTGCAACTCAATAATATTTTTACTTGATATTGTAAAGTTGGTATCATCAGCGAATAAGCAGGTCGTAAAAAATGTTATATTAGCTAAATTATTAATGTATATTATGAACAAAAATGGACCTAATGTTGACCCTTGAGGTATACCACAACCAACTGGTTGCAAGTTTGAGTTGTAATTATTAATTCTAGTGAATTGTAGCCTTTCATGAAGATAGTCACAGATTAAATCAAATGCAATACCCCTTACACCAGACATGAGCAACCAGTGGCCAGCCAGATTGTTCCGTGCGGCCCGCGTAGTGCTCAGCAAAATGTTAGAAGTGTATACTAGCCATCACTCTTTGATGCAGTTTACATTCTGTTGTGTCCTTGGGAAAGACACTTTACGGCACTTTCCCCTGCTTGGTGGTCTTGGCAAGCAGTTCTAAATTACAGTAATATCTCTACTAAATTACTAGCGGACAGCAATATCTTGGTATCTCCGGAAGCAGGTCGGGGTAATTGCTTACCCTATGTATAGCGCCTCCGTCGCTTTCCTGCGAGTCAGGAGGATAAATATAGAGATAAGAATTTTAAAATTTTTAAAAACATCAAAGCAAGGGAAATTTTTGCGCGGAGTGTACAGCAATGTTGCGCTTTGTGATGCAAGAATGCTGCTTGAAATAATTTCGCAATGTGAGATTAGCACTTAGAAGAAGCTGTGTGCATTGTACAATACCGTAGTTGATACTTGATGGAGTTGTTTGTGCTACATAGATAGTCTACTGTTGGATTTGGTTTTAGCTTTAGTAGTTGACATCACTTGCTAGTTCTTTTACTTATGTTATTTGTTGGTTGCAGGTGTTAATTTCGACTTCTTTGCAGTTGATAAAAAGCTATAATTTTTAACAGTAATATAGTCTTTAGCTTACATCCAATTATATGATGAGTAAAAAGCGAAAAATTAACGATGAAGGGCGGTTGTTTAATGACGAATGGTTGGTAAAATATTTTGTTACTCAACAAAATACAAATGCCATTTGCCTGGTTATCCAAAACAAGATTGCTTGTCTAAAAGAATTTAATATCAAACGACACTACAACTCCCTGCACTCGAAACAATATGATGGAATTTTAGGCCAACTGCGAGTAGACAAAGCCAATAAATTAAAAAGGTCGCTACAGGGACAACAAAAAATGATTTCGGTTTATAAAAATGACTCTCAAAATTACCACTAAATAGAGCTATAAAATTAGCGAAGCAATAGCAGAGAAAGAAAAAGCTCTCAGTGACGGCGAATTTATCAAGCATTGCCTAATGATATTTGCTGAAAGGGGCATGCCCTGAAAAAAAGTATTTAATTGAACAGACTAGCTTATCGAGATTCACTATCAGACCTAGAACGGATGCTCTTTCAAGTCATCTTGAAGATATTTTAACTGAGAATGCAAGCAAATTTTCATATTACAGCTTAGCAGTGGATGAAAGCACCGATATCACCGATACGGCTCAGTTGGTTGTTTTTATACGTGGAGTAACTGATGAATTTCAAATCAAAGAAGAATTTTTGGACCTAGGAAGCATGAATTCAACGACAACTAGAAAGGATTTGACCCTGGAGGTTTTGAAAATGACAAAAAAATATCAATTGGATCCAAAGAAACTGTCAGGACTCACGACAGATGGTGCTCCTGCGATGGTAGGAAAACATAAAGGATTTTGTAAAACACTTTTGGATACATTTGGAGCACAAAAATTTGTTTTGAACCATTGCATTATCCATCAGGAAAATTTGTTCAATAAAGTTCTGGATGGCATTGATATTATGAAAGAAGTTGTTCACTGTGTCAATTACATTCGTTTTCTAGGATTAAACCATAGGCAGTTTAAGGTTTTTTTGAAAGAACTGGATTGCGATTACCCGGATATTTCTTATTTCTCGTCGGTTCGTTCGTTAAGCAGAGCCGACACTTTAGAAAAATTTTGGAATTTGAAAAATGAGATTAAATGCTTCATGGAAACAAAAAATCAAAATGTCTCTTTTTTAAAAGATGTAAAGTGGTTAAATGACATGGCATTCCTTTCCGATGTAACGCAACATTTAGCACAATTAAATGGGCAACTACAAGGAAGGAATCAACTGGCAAATACAATGTTTGAACACATTACATCATTCCAGAGGAAACTGGTTCTTTTTAAAGATCAATTTAGCAACTCTGTGCTTACACACTTTCCATGTTTGAAAATGCAACATAATGAAGGACAAGATATCAATTACCAAAAATATGGCACTATGATAAAAAAATTGTCTGCTGTCTTTGATGCTCGCTTCTTGGATTTTCAACAACTTGAAGTGATTTTAATATTTTTTCCAACCCATTTAACACAGTTGTAGATCAAAGCCCTAATCGACTTCAACTTGAACTGATTGATTTGCTGTCAGACAACGACATGAAAAGAGCCTTTGATGAAAACGATTTGGTAAATTTTATAAAAACTATGTTAGGGGAAGCATCAGAATCTTGTCGACCATGCCTTGAAAACCATTTCACTGCGAGCAATTTTTCTCTAAGATGAAGTATTGCAAAGGAAAGCAAAGAGGCCAACTATCGGACCAAAATTTGAAAAGTCAGCTTCGAGTTGCTAGTAGTTCTGTGAAAGCAAATATTCCAAAGGTTTGCAAATATCTGCAACAGCAAAAATCACATTAATCTGTGATTAAATACGCTTGACTGAATTTAGTTTCCTCATCTTTCATCAACAGTTATTCACAGTTTTTCAATAAACTGTCGCACACGTACGTATGTCGTTGACTGCATTAAATCTATTTCTTGACTACATAAATTACTTTCTCAGGAAAGTAGTTTTATGATACTTATTTTTTTTCTGAAAAAATTCATGCGGCCCGCGTTATCATTCAAAATTTTGTATTTGGCCCTCCAGTGAAAAAGGTTGCACATGCCTGCCTTACACTATAGCAATGTAGTTTTTTTAGTAGAATACGATGATCCACAGTATCAAATGCTTTTTTTAAGTCCACAAAGATACTACACGATACATTTCCATTGTCTTTATGTAATACCAGGTCATCATAAACATCTGCTACAGCCAGAGCAGTAGAGTGACCTAATCTAAAACCATATTGTGTTTTTATTATGTAATTTTTTTAAAAAAAATTTTTTTAATTGTTCATAGAGATACTTTTCAAATACTTTACATACAGGATTAAGTAATGATATTGGTCTATAATTGGAAGGTTCATCTTTTTTACCTGATTTATAAATGTGTATGATTTGGGCAATTTTTAAATGGTTAGGAAAACATCCTTGATCTATGCAACAATTAATCAAATTACACAGCACAGGAGCAATGATAATATTGGCCATTTTGATATATTTAATAGGAATGCTGTCAGATGGTACCGACTTACTATCATTCATATTTGAAATAGTTGAAACAATGAATTCAGTGGAAATATTCGGTAGGTAAAAAGATGTTAATGGAGGTTTAATAGTATTAAATATGCAGTTGGAATTATCAGAAGACTTGTAGCTAAACTAGTACCAATACTGGAAAAGAAATTGTTTAATTCATTAGCAATTTCATTAGGATCAGTGACAGAATCACCAAATGAGTTTGTAATGTGCGAAATAGCATTTTTACTGTATGGTTTAACATTTATGATTTCTCTTACTGTTTTCTAAATCTTACTAATGTTTTTTTGACTTTTTTTAAATTCTATTTTGGTAATAAAGTACTTTATTTTTCTCAATGTTTTTGACAGAGAACTTCTAAAGCTTTTGTATTTCTGAAGATCTTCTTTATCTCTGCTTTTAAGAAATTTTTGAAACATGTTGTTTTTAGTTTTGATTTGCTGTAATATATTTTTATTTATCCATGGTTTACGCCATCTATATAGATCTTTTCTTGTTCTGCATTTTAGAGGAATATGTTTATTCAATATTTGAAGAAATATTCTATCAAATTCTTGAAATCTACTATTGATTGAATATTGTTGGCATTTAATATAAAGGATTGAAGAAAGGAGTGCTCAAGTTCTATTAAAAATTTTTCAGGGTTAAATTGGCTATTGTCCCTGTAATAAGAATTGCATCTAATAGTTTTGTTTTCAATGTATAATAATTAATATTAAGAAGTATGGGAAAATGATCAGTTATATCACTTAAAATAATTTTGCTGTCAATGCTAGTTAATAGTTCATTAATGTAAAAGTGATCTATTATGGTACTACTAGTTTCTGTTAATCTGGTTGGTTTATCAATAGGGATGATGCATCCAAGACTAGTGATTTCATTAACATATCTATTTACCCTTAAGTCTTTGCCATACCTTAATAGGTCAATGTTAATATCTCCGCAAATAATAAATTTATTTCGACTTTGATATAATTTGTGAATACAGTCAATAATACTCTCATGAAATTCACTAAAATCATATCCAGGATGTCTATATATAATACTCACATTGACACTCTTTTTTCTGTTTAAAAATATTTTTACACAAAGATTTTCACTTTTATCACAACTTATGTTGATATCATCTAATATAGTCAAAGACATGTCTTTGTTTATATATGTCACACTTCATTCATAATTTTAATCGTAACGGTATATTTATCCCCGTTAAAAGCAATTCGTAGTTTTATTATAAGAGAATAAATGCGGCTCTTTGAGCGCTGTTTGCGATATACGTCCAATTTGTTCTATTGCTCGATACATGTATCTTTTTTCTCTTTCGCTCGACAGTATGACGCAATATGTTTTGTTCAAGCTTTGCTATCTCGAACGTAGTAGAATATTCGGTAACGATCTCTCCAGGGAGTCCTGACTGAATCTCGAATTTACGAGAAAGTTTACGTCAAGTGATTTTGGTTTCTATATAAAGCCGATGCGTACGAATTGTTATGAGAGATGATTAGATGTGATTTTGAGACGACTCGAGTGGAAGTAATTTGGTTGGGCGCGGGAAGCCCATTAGTTTTTGTATTGGTCGTCGAGTGTTGAATTTATTTTGTGCCAGTAATTGGCAGTTTTGTTCTACAGAGGTAGAATTATTTGTGTTGATTGAATTGAGTTATAGTGTTGATTTCGCTTTGCAGTTTGGCAAAGCGTGAAATAGAAGTTTGGTCGGACGTGATTTTTGTAATACATTCGTTCTTATTAGAGACAGTTGTCTCTGTTTGTTGTGAAGAAGAGTCTTCAACGAAACCAATCCGAGCTTTTGTTAAATCAACTGTATAAACCGTCAGACTCATAGCAAGACTACTTCTTGAGCCGGAATAAAATAAAATTTAGACACAGCTTTGTTTCAGCGCAGGTATTCGGGATACCTAGCTCAACTGGTCCTTTGGGATTCCCGAAAAAAGTTTGTGACAATATATAAACCTACACCCCCTTTAACTATATATTCATTAGTACTTATAAAATTATAACCAGGAATATTAATTTGATTATTCTTAAAGGGTTTTAGATTAATTTCACTTAAGGCGATAAGAGAGGGTGGACATGAGAAGTGCATCAATAAATCTTCAAGGTTATTTAAATTTTTGGATATGTTTCATATATTAATGTGAAGTATAGAAAAGCTTTTGTGATGATTCAACTGGGTACGTAGACTATTTATAGAGCAGTATTCAGAAACATGTGACAGCATTCCTTTTAATTCATCATTGCAAAAGTTATAGGGCTGATTAGAGTTCAAGTCTGCCATGTTTTAGTTTTAATAAGAAAAATAAATAAAAAAAAAATATTACAGTACAAGAAATTTAATTTTCATTATGCATAAATTAACTAGTGTTTCACAACTTTGAAATACATTATAATCTAAACACTTGTTTTCAATAAATAACAATTGCAGCAACTGGAAAAATAAATACAACAAAAAAATGATATAAATTTCTATCAACCTTACGTAGAAAAAGTTTTTGATGGGTTCTAAAAACATAAGTTTGAAACATTTAAATTTAAACAAGAACATAAGTATTACTTCATACAAAAAATAGCTATATATAGTAACAATATATACAAATACAATAAAATTGTAATAATAATTAGTGCGATAGTAAGGTAACAGTAATATAGGAGAAGTGCATTTACTGATAGATTTAATTAGTGTATAACATAAGTTCTTAAATTTAGCATATATCATCAGTAGCAATTCGTAAAAATATTGTATATTGAACAGCAGTATGAGTGAAAATTGTGACATTAAGTATTTAGTGCAAAAAGTAGAAAATAAACATTTAGGAAAAAAATAATTTAAGTAAAATGAGTTCATAAATGAACTGTCTAGTCACATGGTACCTGCTGAGGATGATCCAACAGCAGATGATGACCTTTTGAGATAAATGGTATTTCATATTTGGACAGATTACAGATACTCTCAATCTTCAAAGTGTTGTCACTATCCGATTTTTTTAGATATGTTTGGCCTTGTTTCATTCAAACATACTTCTAGTTGTCGTCTTTCTTAAAATTTCTACATATATTGAAAATTTTTCTATTGGTCCTGGTCAAGCTTTCATTGATAAAAATTATTTTACCTGGATTGGCTTTTTTTTAGTTTAAATCTGTTTTCAAATATTTGATTCCTGATTTTCCGGCTGATGAATTTGGCAATGATTGTTGAAGGTTGTTCACTTGTTGTAATATTTTTTAAGCGGTGAGATACACTGGTATCATTTGTAGTGATATGCACTCCAACTTGTTTTGCCAGTGCCACCACAATTTCATCTGTTGATTCCTCATGTGTGCATGGAATGCCGTTTATCTCTATGCACTCCCTTCTAGAGTACTGCTCAAGGTTATTTAAATTTTTTTCCGCATTTTCCAGTAGATTTTTTAATTCTAAAACTGTTTCCTTAAGGCACATATTCTCAGATTTTATATAGTCAACCTCCTTCTTGTTATTTCCTGCAATTCCTTGTAAATAGTCATATTTATCTGATAAATAAGAATTTGATTTTTTTATTGAATCCAGTTCTGTCATCATGTTAGCAAATTTTGTTTCAATTATATCTTTATGTTGTTGAATGTTGTCTTCAATTTTGTTAAGATGCTCTTGGATTGAATCCAATTTCAGGCTTAAATTTTGCATTTCTTTTTTGGTAGCCATTATTGCAACTCAGTGATTCAAAAGAAGCAGTTTTTAAAAAAAAAAAATATTTGTTTTCAAATTTAAACAAAATTTAAACAAATTGTATACCTATATCTTAAAAACGTTGTTTGAAGTAGATAGTATGCTAAAGCAGTAAAGTGAAAGTTTGATGCTAAAGCAGACAACCAATAGATAGTATGCTAAAGCAGACAACCAATAAATGTTATACATTTCTGTCATGCAGAACATTCTCAAGTAAAATTACAAAACTTCTTGCGCTTTTATATAAGTAATTGATCCGCTACCATCTACAACTTCGTGCAGAATAACATTTTTGCCAAAGGTAAAACACGAGGGTTCAAAGGCTTGTGTTTCTGTAAGTTTCACAGAATATTACCACTAACATAATCCATATTCCCAAAGCAATTTATTAGCTGCTACTATACTAGATTGTAAATTGTTTGCAAAAAATCAATTAAAAATACATAGTCTGAACGACATCACTTTTCTGTTCAAGGATGCACTAAAAATTGTTTTTTTGAAAGTAAGTAAACGTTACCGACTTTATCAAAAAATGTTCAATTAGAATAGATTGAAACAATTCTATTTTACTATTTTTAAGAGCACAATCAGCTCTCTAGCTTTAAGTGGTTTTTGAACTGCAGCAATTTTACATATTTTGACTTCTTGGCGACGTTTGACCCTAGGTAGGAAGCTGTTTTCGACACCAATTTTTAAAAATGTTGTACAAATATTTTAAAACATAGTGGCAACTTTTTAGAGACCCTATTTGAAATTAAAAAAATTTTATTTTCACTCCACTTTACTGGCTATCTATGCATTTTTATTTTTCCGAAAAAATATATTGTCATTGCAAAAATTTTCTTCTCCGCACTTTAAGTTTATTCTTCAATGTGCACCGGTCATGAAGCTGATAAAAGTATTTGGTTTCAAAACTTTTTTTATAGAAACTAATAGAGCTTTATTTTTACTTATACAGAAATTTTTGAAAATAAAAATTTAATGCTTTTATATTCATTCACTAAAATTAAATATTTGAAGTAAAAGTTTTTGAAATATTATGTTGGAAGCTAACGCAGATGAAAAAGAAAGAAAAACAGATCTAATCCAAGATAATTTGAAAAATTTATTGTTTCAAGAGGAAATTGTTGCCGATAAGTTAAAACAACTTTGTAACGATCAAGGTCAGGAAATGAATTCAAAAAAATCTGCCAAACTTTTTCAAGAACTTGGCAACATCTATCGAAAACGAAGTCAACTTCAACATCATAATTCAACTTTAATGATGATGAACTTGATTAAGAGTGCTGCAATTTATAATGCTGCTATTATAAGATCTCAAAATGCATCTGACTTTCAGGTAAATTTAAAACAACTTTGTGGAGAGATTTTGAAACTTGCGGGTGCAACGCAATCAAATGCTGACTTGGTACAAAAAGCAGAAAAAGTAAAGCACGAAATTGAAAACATGAGAAACTTTGTTCAAGAACAAATTTCTATCGATACTGATAAAAATCCTTCAACAAATCAAGAAAAAGAGAAAATCAATCACATTAAAGATCTTCAAAACAAAATTACAGAAATTTACACTCAGATTATGGCTGATTTATCGCGATTTTGTGAGGAGGTTATGGGTGAAGCACCATGCAAATTCGCTGTGGTTGGAATGGGATCCTTAGCAAGAAAGGAAATCACACCTTACTCTGATTTTGAGCACATCATTGTTTTAGAAGAAATATCTCTACAAGAAACACAAAAAGAAAATGTTCTCAATTATTTTAGATGGTTTTCTGTCATATTTCAAACAGTTGTACTAAACCTTCAAGAAACCATACTTCCAAGTGTTTTAATTTACTCATTAAACGATAAAGCGTCCAAACACGGAGATTGGTTTTACAATGCGTTTACAACTCGTGGTATCAGTTTTGATGGTATGATGCCGCATGCGTGTAAATTCCCACTTGGTAGACAACAATTCACAGACAATAAACCATGGACAACCGAACTAATCAAGCCTGTCAGTGAAATGCTGAAGTATCTGACAACAGAAGAAGATTTGAAAAATGGATATCACTTGAAGGATATTCTCACCAAAATCTGCTTTGTTTATGGCGATGCAACCATCTATGATGACTTTGAATTTTGTGCGCACAAAATGCTTAAAGAAGATAACCAAATTGTCCAAATCGATAATATTAAACGTCAGATTTTACAAGACCTTGAAAAGTTTGCTGCTCGAAACACACTTTTGGAATTATTATCAAGTAAAGTATTCAACTTGAAACAGGTTGTGTATAGAAGCACCACATTGTTTCTAGCAGCGTTGGGACGAATTTTTAACATTCAGTCAACATCGTCGTTTGATATCATTCAAAAACTAACTGAAATCAATACAATCAGTAAAGATGCCGAACACAAAATAATGTTTGCTGTTGCATTAGCATGTGAAATTCGTTTAAAGTGGTATTTGAATTGTCGGCGGCAAAACGACACAGTCAAGAGTACATCCAACAATGACACAGCAATTGGGATGCTTTTGACTCTTACTACGAAACAAAACATTGTTTCTTACTTTGAAACAGCATATGCATTGCAATGTGATATTTCGAATCGATTTAATCTTGACAAAAAGTTTTTTTATTCAAATCCGAAATTATTCAGCAGCAGTTTGTATTACTGTCTGGGAGAAAAGCAAACGTTTATTGCTCTTACACTAGAATACAGAGACATAAACGATGACAAAAAACAAAGATTGTTTACGTTTGACGATTGTGTGGAACAGTCTCAATACAATAAGAAAAAAGTTTATAAAAATATAATCAGTAAGAACAAAAAGAAATTAAGAAACAAGCCTCTAAAGAATGAAATTGAAATAGTTGATAGCGAAAATCTAGCATTAACCAAGTATTTCAAAGAGTTTGGCATTTACTTGCAACACATAAACAAGCATGACGAAGCATTGGAATACTTTAAAACTGAAAATAACATTTTATCTGAAATGTTGAAGAATTGCGCTACCAACCAAAAATCAATCAAAGCACGTTCTAACCATGTAAAAGCCGAACTAACAATTACAAGCGCAAACACTTTCGAGGAAACTTTTTGTGAAAACACAACAGAGTGTACACCTAAAAATGTACTACGCCGCAAAATTTCCAAATCCTTACAAAAAATCGGTAATTGTTATATGGAAATCAATCAGTTTTCTTCAGCATTGGAATACTTTAAGCGATCATTGGAGATTCAACAAGAAATGTCAAAAGGAATTGATTCAGACCGCGAAGTTTCTATATCATTAAACAATATTGGTCGTTGCTTGATAAAAATGAATCAACTCACTGATGCAATGGATAATTTGAAACAATCGTTAAAACTTAAACAAAAATTTTCTCAAGATATTGATATAGACCTTGAAGTTTCACTATCTTTACACGAAATTGGTCGTTGTTTGATAAAAATGAATCAACTGATTGAGGCATTAGATTACTTGAATCGATCATTGGAAATCAAACAGCGAACATCACTAGATGTAGACAGAGACCGTGAAATTTCACTATCGTTACATGAAATTGGTCGTTGCTTGATAAAAATGAATCAACTCCCTAAGGCATTTGATTACTTGAAGCGATCATTGGAAATTCAAAAACAAATATCACTTGGAGTTGACTCGGACCGTGATATTGCACTATCGCTAAGTTATATCGGTCGTTGTTTAATGAAAATAAAACATTTCTCTGAGGCATTGGATTACTATGACCAATCATTGAAAATCAGTCAAAAAATGTCATTGGGTGTTGATTCCGACTATGATATTTCGTCATCGTTAAATGATATCTCTTGTTGTTTGATAAAAATGAATCAGTTCAACGAGGCATTGGATTACTTGAAACAATCATTAAAAATTAAACAACGAATATCACAGAATGTTGAGACTGATCTTTCTACTTCAAAAGTATTAAATAACGTTGGTCGTTGTTTGATGAAAATGAATCAGTTTGGCAAGGCATTAGATTATTTAAAAGGATCGTTAGAAATTAAACAACGAATTTCTCGCGGGGTTGACTCAGATCAACATATTTCATTTTCATTACACGAAATTGGTTGTTGCTTGATGGAAATGAATCAAGTCACAGAAGCATTAAATTACTTGAAGCGATCATTGAAAATCAAACAGCAAGTATCACTGCATGTCGACTCAGACCCCAGTATCTCAAAAACATTGTATGAAATTGGTTGTTGTTTCATGAAAATGAATCAAGTCACCGAAGCATTGGATTACCTGAATCAATCATTAGCAATTAAGGTACAAACATCATTAGTTGTTGACTCAGATCCAGATATTTCGATAACATTGTTTGAAATTGCTCGCTGTATGATGAAAATGAATCAACTTACTGAGGCATTGGATTACCTGAAGCAATCAGTAGCAATTAAACAACGAATATCACAGGAAAATTTACTCAGATTCAGGTATTTCGACAACATTAGAAGAAATCGGTCTTTGTTTGATAAAAATGAATCGATTTAGTGAAGCGTTGGAATACCTTAAACGATCATTACAAATCAGACGACATATATCTTGCGGCATCGACTCAGAGTGTGATCTTTCAGTACTACAGCACAAAATTGAACTACGTTCCAGCAAAATTGGTTAAATCCACCAAAACATAAGTAACGAAGTTATTTTGGATATAAAATTTGTCGTCAACTCTTCCATGTTTCAGTTAATTTGTCTTGTAGTTTTATTGTAAACTATATAAATGCAACAACAGATTCAAAGTTTTTTTACAATCAGCAATGATGTTTTTAAAACTTTAGATCATTTGTAACAGGGATCACCGAAATAATTTTTGCGGTAATCAGGTTACAATGCGTCGCCTGCAAGCTTGTTCTAAAATAGCAAATTTTATTTATAAATGTTAAGTAAAAAAGACTTTTTAGTTAGAAGAGCGTATCAAAATAAAGTTCTTTTTATGACTCAAACTGATAAATCTTTCTGTCAAGAAGGTTGGTGCCGCTGGTCAATCATAACTGTGATTACAATATTATTGATTAAGTTTAGTGCGCTTAGCAATTGTTTACTCGTATATTGTACATTTGTGCTATACAAATTATTTATGCTACTGAAATATTTTTGATTAAAACCTTTAAAACTTTTATCGTACAACAGATACGTTTGCTTTTATGATTTTAAATTTTTCAGAAAATGTACTTTGTAATTTCAATAAATTGATCAGAACCAATTTCCTAAAGCTTCAACGCGCAATTGGTACTGATTTTTTTTGGAGAAATTTTATTGTAAAAAATGCAAGAATCTGGTTATCGTAAAAAATAAATTTTTTATGTTGAGCAAAGTAGTTGCTTCCGATGATTACTAGAGATATTGCGACTTAATTTTTCTTTGTTTTTGCAATACATGTATTGTGCTATTATTATAGAATTTGGAATCACAATAGTTTTGATGTATTTAATCATTTCGACGGTTTAAAAAAAACACGTTTTTTTGATTATCGCTTATTATCTCCCGTCTGTTTCCGAATATTTTTACATACAGTAAACCCACCCAACCCAGTTTTCTTTCTTAGTTTTTAGTTCTAATCTAAAGAGTTATAAAGCGATATGAATGGTAGTCGAACTTGCCATTACCAATTGAACTAATTAATATAAGCGTGCACCTTTTGTCGCGCCTTGATTACTTCATGCCGAACCGCTACTACTCTGCATAGATTGATTGCAACTACGCTGATATGGCTATATGACACAAATATCCCTTGAACGAACAGCAAAGCAACTAATGGATGCTCTTTCGAGTGGCAAAAGCCTAGAGAGCGACGCAGAACTCGCTGACGGAATTATGTTAAAAACCTACCCTAGTCTCGTTTTGGAATTCCACCGGCGGAATTGCCACTAGTTGCAGGAGATTGGGATGGTTGGAGATCCCAACTCCGGCTGCTTCCCCCGCAACCTCAAAAAGACAAGGGGGAAAAGGGAAATACACTGAAACAATATAACGTTTTCCCAAAAATGATGATGATGTATAAAATTGTAGTTTATACTATTACTGTAATATGCGAACTAAAAGCCTTCAATTTTAAAAAATTTGGTCAATCTCGTCTATTCAACTTATAACATTCTGCGTTTATTTATTGTAACTGCACCTGAATAATCATTGTTTAGGCTTAGTGTGCTTGCTAATTTGTAATAATCGATTATGCGGTACATTTATGTTGAACATAGTGTTTGTTTTATTAAATTATTTGTTATCAAAATTCTTTAATTTTTAAGTACAGTATGTGTTTTTGATTTTCGATTTTACAGAAAAATGTTAAAGGTTCCGACTGACTGCCATAACTCAATTTCATAAAAACATAGAGCGTCTAGTTCTTTATAAAGTGAGCAATTTTATAGTTAGCAATTAATAAGGTACATTTTATAACAGCGGTTCTCAATTCATTTTGAAGCCCGCAACCAGTCTGGAAGGAAAAATCATTTTCGAACCCCGTCCGGAAGGAAAAATCATTTTCGTTGCGTTGAAATTATTACATGATATCTTTTGTCTTTTTCTATACATGTATATGCGTCTATTACTTTTTTCTCTATACGGCACACTTAGAAAGTTCCAAAACTTTACGGCGTACCTCGACAAAAACCATATCAATTTAAACACAAATTGACTTTATTATTTATCTTAATCAGCTAGAAAGCCTCCATAGGGCTTAAATTAACGAATTGTTCAGCAGCTGTAAAGTTTAATTTTCAAAAAATAAAGTTTTTTTTCTATTTTAAAAAATATAGTGTGCCCAAAAAAAAGCAAAAACAGAATCCATATAAAATTTATTAAATCTTATCAACATACATAAAATTTCAAGAAACCTGGTGGATTAAAAATTCAATATTTGTACCACCATTTCTCGAAGTTTCAATTATTTGGGTTGCTTTGATTAAAGGTATGTTCTGTTTGAGCATTGCTCCAAATGTGCGCAATAGCAGTGGAGGCAAACTTGTAGATGTTAGGCAAAATTGTTGTTCATTCAAACAGATCTCTCTTTTGGGATTTCCTAAATTTTTGCTGTTTTTAGTAATTTTAGTTTAAACATTAGTGAATTAAACGCACTAAACACAGCAAAAATTAAAGAAATCTCAAAAGAGAAATGTGTTTGAATGTGTTACGGCTAATCCGCTTATTTGGTGGTCCCTTTTAATAAAATTGTTACATCCGGGTTACGTACCTAATTCAATCAGCGTTCGTGACTGGTTGCTGTATTTTGGAAGTAGTCATGCTTGTGACAGGATCACCTGGTAATCTAAGGTAATCGATAATTTAACTTTTGCTTTCTATGTTTTAAATTCGGTCAACCTTTTTATTAAATTGCTACTTTAGTAGCCTTTTGTAACTTGGAATAATTTGTGTACTGTATATAATCTAATTCCGTGATTTTACTGCCTTTTGTTTCAAATTATATATTTCTCCCTGGTGGATCAGGTGGCTGGTGTGTCTAGGGAGAGCTAGTAGGCTACTTTAGTGCGCATTTTTTGCCCGACCTATCACTTATTTTTATAGAATCCTACGGGCAGTTGACTTGCTCGTATAGAATGATTGACAGTTTTGTGCGATGTCTGTGTTGGCTTCAGAGCCAAAATAAAAGAACTTGTTTAACTTCTTCAAAAATTAAGGTGCTGATACAGTCTAGGAACCACGTCAAAAATTATGTTTATAAAGGTGCAATTAAAGATCATCAAAAATGATGTTGCTGATGGCACTTTGATAGGGTCAGAAATTACAGTATTTGGTGCTGAGTTTGCTGCCAACACCGGAACTAAATCGTTCTCTCGATCAGAAAGGTTATTTTCTACGCTAAGGAGAGATCATTAAATGATCCTCTAATCGTAGCTTCTAACTATAATTTACCAAATCAGAATCAAATAAAATATAACCTTTATTCAAATGATATCGGTCAAATCACAAATATACAGAGCGTAGGATTTTTGACGAAAATTTTTGTTTTCACAAAGAAATTAGCTAGATTTGGTCCTAATGGGGAAACCATGGCAACGTCATCAATTTGCTTATACAAACAATCATATTTTTGTATAAGCAAATGTTAAAACTTGTTTTGCAAACTGAGCCGACCAAAACGTTTAAGGGGGAGGGGCGAAGCAATTTAGCTCCAATTTTATGCAATAATTTCCAGAATCATGGTTTCGTATCATTCCATATAAATATCTAGATATAACTATGATTTAACGTTAAGATTTTTTCTATTTTTTGTCTTTAGTTGTTTTTTAAACTTTGAATGAGCTTGGCGTTTGGCGTTTATAAGTTTGGCGTGCAAATAAATTTGATGCTCCCCACCCCAAAAAATGATTTTTACTTTAAATTTTCTTTGCATTTGGATACTAATTTGTCGGCACCGCGGCGAGAAGAGCGCTGTGATTGTAATTGGCACGTTTAAAACCTACTCGAGCCACTTTGTTGTGTTATTTAGAATTGCACGTTACGACACTTTTCCCTGTTTTTTGGTCTTGGCAAGCACCTCTAATTTCAATCATATCTCTTTAATCTAAAAAAATAAATAAAAAAATTTTTAGCGGGACTGCAATGCCTTGACATCTGCGGAAGCAGTTTAGGGTAATTGCTTGACGATTCTCCTATGTTGTCCTAGCCCTATCTATAGCGTCTTCTACCAATGCTTCTACCAATGCAGCAATGCTTTTGGTAGAAGCCACAAATCTTAAATCTACACCCCTCAACGAATGAGAAGAAATAATTTGATCATTCTCTGCAAGAAAAAGAAGAAACAATCTCTAATGCGATTGAAATACATGCAACTAGAGAAGAAGTTACAAATGATTAAATCGTGACCAATAAAAGTAAAATATACCAAATGACGTTGGCACTTGACGAAATGTCATAGATCTGTCGTGATTCGTGTATGCCAAATGCGTGGTTGCAGCGTGCTTGCCTTATGTTCGAGTCTATGCTTTTATTTTATCAATCGTGTCCGCTTCCCATAATGATTATCGTGTGAAATTTTGCAACAGTGTTCCTGTGTCCCACGGTAAATGATTAGGATTTCGGTGATGCTTGCTATATATATACGGACGTGGCTGTATACCATTTGGGAGACAGACAATAAACTATAAGGAACGTTACGCTGCTGTTTTGGGACGGAGATGTGTAATTAATTAATAGTTTTGCATGTGATATTGTGTTAAGGTTAGTTCAAAACCAAACTCCTAATCCTAACATATCACAGTACGAAAGTTGAACTGGTTAATGCAGGACCAGAAAAATACTAAAATAAGAATTATTTTCAGTTTCACAACCAAAGCGCCGCAAATTTAAAATACCCAAAAAATGATTAAAGAACAACAATTTATAAAGTTTGTTCTACTAAATGCTCAAAAATGCAGATAGATTATTAAAATCTTAACTATTTGGTCCAAAAATTGAGTCCAGATTATTTTGTTCTGGCCGCAAATTGTTGAGAATACCAGGGTCTCTGCTGCATTCAGAAAATAGTGAGTAGATGAAAATGCAATATTGCAGCGCTTCGCACCTAATAGGTCGCAATGCTCTTTCTGTTGAGCCGTGCACCTTTTAACGAGCTATTTCAATTTGGTAGGTGCAAATAGTAGATATTTTATTTTAATCACTTTTTATTAATAATTAAATTGACGTTAGTTTTGGTAGATTACTTGGTTTTTTGAAACGCGAATAATTTTGCAATGCACATTTTCTTTATTACAACGTTATTGGGTACAGGAATATGTCACTTTTTCGATCAATTCTGACAAATCAATACGTTTAGCACTTTTAAATGTAAGCTAATTCTATTACATTTTACTTTTTGAAATATGGTCAGTTAACAAGCTGGTTTTATCTTTTGAATACACGGCAATTGAATGCTTATATAACAATAACAAACAATAGCCAAAAGTGAATGTAACATTTTTCGTTTTATTAGACAAACATTTAAATAACTTCGCAAAAAAACAATCTTACTTAAGCCCTTTAAGCCCTTTTAACATTCTGCAATGTCAACTCAAACAACAGTAACTTATATTTTTTAATTTAAAATGTCAAAGTCCACACTAAGTTACAAAAATTTAATTACTGGCGCTTGTGTACTTATTGACACTCTCATTTTACTTTTCTCTCGTTTCTAGTTTTCTCTCGTATCGCGTCTTCGTTTCACAGTTTCTCTCGTATCGCGACGTTTCTCTTTCTGATAGCATTCAATTACTTTGATTTGTTTATTATAAGACAGATATAGTTCGTGTTATATTACTAAATTAAAACAAAGCTTGTTGTTGAGACTCTTCCAACGTTCCGTTGAAGAGTCGTGGCTTTGCCGTAGAATTCAAAAATACGTCGCTGCTTCAGTTCTTCGGTTGAACAACATGCACGTGTACAATGCCTTGTAACGGTTTGCAATGGTTTTCTATTTTAAATTAAAAACACGGCATAAATTAAACGAAAAAACACAACATACACAACATTCATAAGGCAGACACAAATTAAATTTAAAGTTATCCAAATCGAAACAAATAAAACATTAACTCACCAATAAATTTTCGAACCGGCAAATAACGACTGTAATTTCAGGTATTCTAAACGGTGAAAAAGAACCAAAACAAAGAGTGCGATTGAATTTATAATAATCTTTTAGTGTTGCCAAATAAATTTAAATAAATAAACAAACGAAAAGGAACAAACAAATACGAACGACGTACACAACAAAAACAAAATACAAGAAAATTCTAACACTCCCCCCGCATGCAATGAAAACGCCGAAAAACCCAGAAAAGAAAAACTAAGTTTGATCACAACCCTAGGCCGCTGGCAGAATAAGGCACAACTTTGTAATAGGCCTTTTAAATTTACCTTTACTTGTTTGAACGATTACCGTTCTTACAAGTCCTGCTTCGTCAGGAAAAACTTTGACGATCTTACCTAACGGCCATTGCCCTCTTGGATATGTGACATCTTGCAGTAACACGATATCCCCTAGAGAAAGGTTTCTCCGTTTTTTCTTCCACTTTGTTCTGTTCAAGATAATTCTGGGATACTCAACTATCCAGCGCTTCCAAAACTTGTCAGCTACATATTGAACAATTCTGTAACGCTGACGAGAATAGCAGTCTTTATCTTTTACTGCAATACCAGGGGGAACAAAAAAGGAGTTCAGTCGTAGCAAATGGTTCGGTGTCAATGGCGTCTCTTCGCCCTTTTCTAAAGGAACATCAGTCAGTGGACGCGAGTTGACGATAGATTCGACTTCGGACAATATCGTATGAAGATCATCATCAGTTAAAGTTTTGCTGGGCATCACAGCAAGTAAAACTTTTCTTACAGTGCAGATCATCCTTTCCCAAACACCGCCCATATGACTAGCTTGGGGAGGATTAAAGGAGCAAACGATACCGTTCTGTCGCGAATAATTGTTGATTGCTCTGTCCTCTACATCCGAAAAACAGTTTTTTAGAAGTTTATTCGCTCCGACAAAATTAGAACCATTATCGAAATATATATATTTTGGAGACCCTCGTCTGGCTACGAATCTTCGCAAAACATTGATAAATGAAGAAGAGGACATGTCTTGTGCCAATTCTAGATGAATCGCTCTCGTCGTCATGCATGTAAAAAGGCATCCATACCTTTTGACTTCTGATCTCTTTACCTTCACCAACAAAGGGCCGAAAAAATCTACACCTACGTGAGAGAAGGGAGGTTGATGGATTTGAAACCTTGCAACTGGCAAGTCGGCCATGTACTGGTGCTCTAAATTTGAGTTGGTTTTTCTACAGGTGACACAATTACTTACCACTCTTCGAACGGCAACTCTAGCGTTCACTATCCAGAACCTTCGACAAAGGCAATTTAATGTGGCATTTACCCCACTATGTCCCACAAGATTAACATGTGTATTTCGAATAATTAAGTAGGTAAGATGACTGGTTTCAGGGAGGACAATAGGATGTTTTAAATCAAAGGGGAGAACAGATTTTGCCAGACGTCCAGCAATTCTCAGAATGTCACTCATTAAGACTACGTCAAGTTTTCGTATTGGCGACCGCAAAGGCAAGCATTTCCTTCTTTTCACACATGCGATTTCGGCATCAAAATGTACGCATTGTTCGTATTTAATTAAATAAAACTCGGCTTGGTTAAGTTCAGTCACAGAAATTGGTGTGTGGTTGTCGGACATCTTCAAATTTCTTACCCGAAATGACAAATACCGTTGAAAACGCACGAGCCAGGATGTAGCTAATTTTAACTTATACAGAGAAGAAAAACTAGAAATGAACGAAGACGTCGGTTCAAACTTTAGATTGTTTTCACTGGTTAGATTGCATGAAGTTGATTTTACTTCGATTGATGGGTCGGCTTTAAGTTCGTAACAATTATATATTTTATCAGGTGGCGTATTTTGAGGCAAGACAGGCCACAATTCTGGAAAGAGTTTCAGGAAAGAAGGACCTTCAAACCAGGTTTTGTCACGAGTTAAACGCTTTGCACTCGAACCACGAGTAAGTTTGTCTGCAGGGTTAATTTTAGTTCCAACAAAACTCCAATCATATACATCTGTATGAGCTAAAATTTTCTGAAGGCGATTTCTTGAAAATTGAGAAAATTTTTTACTGTTGGCTCGAAGACTCTGGAGAACTATTGTCGAATCGCTCCAAAAAAGACATGGGCACCTTGACAAGTCCAACTCTTGCTTTACAACTATTGAAAGCTTGACGGCATCTAAAGCTGCTTCAAGTTCCAAACGAGGTATTGTATTCTTGCCTGGGGTACAAACATGGGATTTCGCCATGACAAGACTGCAAGTTACAACGCCCTGCGAGATTGCTCTCAAATAACATACTGCTCCTCTCGCTAAAACGGAAGCATCGGCAAAAAAATGTAGTTGAATTTGAGGTGGGTTAATGCCAATCGGTTTGAGACATCGAGGTATGCGGACTAATTTAAGATTGATCAATTCATTCGACCAAGTGACCCACCTTTTGCGGTATGCTTCGTCGAGAATTTGGTCCCAACCCAACCTTGCTTGGCACACTTCACTATACAAAAGACGAGCTCGCAAAACAACAGGTAACACAAACCCTAAAGGATCATATAAAGAGTTAGTTACCGAAAGAATTCCTCTTTTTGTCGCTGGAACCTTTGGTAAATCGATTTCAAAGAAAAATTCATCTTTAATGACGCACCAACTGACCCCAAGGACGCGTTCTTTAGTCGTGACTGGAGGAATGGCAGAATTTCTTGTAACTTTTAAATGATCTTCTTCTGGAATGGTTTTCATAACTTCTTCACTGTTTGAAAGCCACTTCGTGAGCTTAAACCCACCATACGCTAACAAAGAACGAAGATCTTTTACTACCTTAGCAGCGTGTGTCTCGTCTTCTACACTAACCAGGCAATCATCAACATAAAAGTTTCTCCTAACTATTTCCCTTATTTCTGGATCAAAATACTTACCAAACTCTTTGGCTCTTTGGTGAAGACAATAAGACGCGCAGCTGGGGGAAGATCTTGCGCCAAAGGGGTGCACTTTCATGCGATAAATGGCTGGAGATGTATCCAAATCACCTTCAGGCCACCAAAAGAATCTCAACGCATCCCTATCGCAAGGAGCTACTCTCACCTGGTAAAACATGGCTTCCACATCAGATATAATCGCGATTTTATCTTTTCTAAAACGAAGAAGCACTCCAACAATAGTATTCATCAGATCTGGCCCTTTTATCAAGAAATCATTAAGTGACTTTCCCTCAGTAGTTGCTGCACAATCATACACAATTCTTACCTTTTCTGGCTTTTTTGGATTCACAACAGGATGATGAGGAATATACCATACTTTGTTTCTTGTAATTTCAGTGTCGGACCAGACCTTTTCCACATACCCGGCTTCAATAGTATTCTTCATTTGATTATTATATAACTGGTGAATGTCTGGATTTTTCAAAAAACACTTCTTTAGACACTGGAGACGTCTAAGCGCCATAGCACTACTTTCCGGCAGTACAGTCATGTCATTTTTCCATAACAAAGGGAGTTGATAATGGCCATCTACGTACTGAAGTTGACGCGTCATGATGTCATATGCTATAGAATCTTCCAACGAATACATACAACTGAACTCCAAAATAGCTTTATGGTGTAACAGCACATTTATCAAATCTTCCTTATCTACAAGCTCTGAATTTTTGTCGAAGAAAACCTCACCTTCGTCTGTAACGATTAAATTCTCAATCTCCTTTCTTTCTGTTGGCCATTCATGTCCACAAACAAAGAAATTGGATGACTGCACTCGACAAGTCACATCATTGTCTAAACGAGTGCCACGCAACGTCCATCCAAAAGGTGTCAATATAGCATCGGGACTCTCATCGGGTGCCGGGGAAAAACGGCTCTCGAGGCACCGGTGAGCCTTTGCGTTATCATTACCTATCAATAATGTTACAGATGCATTTTCCAAAATAGGAAAAGAAATATCCCGCAAGTGAGGATAATTTAACAATGTCTGATTTTTTGGTGAAATTGTAGGAGCCACAGGTATAGAATCGACAACAACAACAACTGTGCTCAATTCCATCTTGTTTTCATTGTTCAAAGAACAAATATCTAAAGAGACCGAAGAGCTTTCCACGTAAGTGGGATTGACGGATGTCATTGTTTGAGTGGACAACCTAAATTGTTTGTCTTGTTTTAATTTAAGGGCATCAGCAAGGCGCTGTTCGCAAAAACTTCTGTCAGATCCAGTGTCAAGGAGTGCGTAAGTGTAAACAACATTACTATCTTTAACAACTTTTACTGGTACTATATCTAAATAAGCGTGACTGGTAATAGATTTAACAGCAAGCGTGGAAGTAGTTACAGACTTTATCTCAGTTGAACCAGCATTAGTTTTGCCTTCACTGTCTAAAGTCTCTGAGTCATTTATTATATTTTTAGTAGGTCTAGAAACGAAATTATCGGAAGGATGTAGCAAAGTATTATGTAAAACGCTTCCACAATTCTTTTTCTTGCAATTAATTCCAAAGGTACAGCTGGAGCCTAAATGACCCGGATTTAGGCAGAGTCTGCAAAGATTATATTTTTTAACAAACTGCCACTTTTCATTTATAGAAAATCTTCGGAACTCCGGACATCTGTAAACTAAATGATTTTCTAAACAACATACACATTTAACTGATTTCGATTGTTTCGAAACGAAACTTGACCCTGTAGCCGAACTCAACGAAGTAGTCTTAATTTTACTAGATGAAGTTTCGACCTTTATAGGAAATAGTTTTAAACCAAAAACCGAATTAGCTAACTTTGCTTGGTGTTCCACAAATTTAGCCAAGTCTTTAAATGAAGCAAGCGAACCCTTCTCTTCGGCTATATTCGCAGAGTACTCTATCCACCTGCGCTTTAACTCGACTGGAAACTTATTTACAATAGCAGTCAAAAACTGTACTGAATTTAAATTAGAAGCCGCACTTCTGTCTGCCAAAGCATAGTAACTACGCTTCATCAGGATTGACAAACTATTTAGACGTTCTGCTACTTCTCTATCGATTCTAGGAATGCTTAGTAAACGTTCCTCGCATGCCTGCACAATAAGATGGGACTGACCGTACCTTCGCTCCAACTCCTGCCAAGCCATATCATAAGCAAAACGGCCATCATAAATATCCTCAAAATGACGAATAAAACGACAGACTTCTTCACTGCAGTGTTGTAACAAATAAGACATCTTCCTTTTGGGTGGGAGCCAGTTTGCCACGTGGCAAGTGAAACGATTAAAAAATGCCCAATAGTCCATTGGATCGCCTTCAAATTTTTTGATAGAAGGTTTCGGAAGCAATTGCTCAGATGTTTCTTTTAAGAAATCAATGTTATTAATTTCAGATTTTGGTGGAAAGCCTTGACTAGTGGAAGTGAAAGCCGATCGTGAGCTATTACCAGTATATAAGTTTTCAAATTCGCCCGGGTTGCCTTCCGTGGGCTTATGAAGTTCGAGTTTGTGTTTCTCTGAACCTTCCCTAAGTCATGAACCCAAACTTCCTTAGAATACGTTTTATTCCTCAAAGATGTAGATGGGCCTGCAGTTGCTATTAAACGAGGTTCGTGAAGTGACCCTAAGGAAAATTTAGAATCTTGTTTTACTAAGTTATTATCGCAATTATTCTCCATCTCATAAAGCTGTGTCTCAAACCTAGCCGCTTCAACTTTACGTTTATCTTCAGCCAGTTTTCTATTACGCTCCAAACGAACTAATTCATCCTTTTCTCTTAATCTTTCTTCGTTTTGCCTTTGGGCCAAAAGTGCCAGTTCCAATTTCACTTTGGCTCGTTTAAGTCGACTCGCTGAACTACTAGAACTAGATTTACTTGATCTTGATTTGGTTGTAAATTGAGAATTATCTGAAATTTCGGAAGGAGCCTGCCGAGATTCTAATTTTACACTAGCGGCAGTTTCAGAAATATGACACCTACTAAAGTTTTTGTCAAGTTCATTCGGTAAACGCTTGGATGTACTAGGAACAAAAGAAGGTATAGACGACGGATCGTCTCCTCCCTGTGACATCTTGCCCTGAGTGTTACTTACCTTTAGATCCTCAGCGGCCAAGCTATCGAACCATTGCTGAACAGTCTGTTTAAAGACCCAATATTTAGTGTCAAAATCTAACTTACTAGATACATTACCTGGCAGATCAAGGTTATCCGATTGTGGACATAAGCTATTAAAAGTGTCATAAGCAATATTTATCTTGCCCATAAGTTTTTTAACCCTATCAGCGTTTTCATGGCTAAACATAAGCGTTTCACCCATAGTGAACAACTTAAATATTTTATCAGCAACGTCACGAAAACTAATTAAATTATGTTCCATGTCACTACAAATTCGCCCACTTCTGAGTTTCATAAATCAAATTGTTAATAAACAGTTTTCAAATCAAACCAATTAGAATAAGTTAAATTGGCAATTAAAGATTATTAATTCGGCGTCGTTCAAAACCAAGACGCAAAAAATAATAATAATAATAATAATACACCAAACTGAGATTCGAACACGCAATCTCTACGCACGTTAAACGATTCAATCTTCTAAAAAACCACGTGCTCAATTAAGTAGTTTACCCACGTCCTCAATTAACAAATAAGTACAGTTCTGGAAGAACTTCTTGCATCCAGTAAATTTATTTAAAAAATGTTGTTGAGACTCTTCCAACGTTCCGTTGAAGAGTCGTGGCTTTGCCGTGGAATTCAAAAATACGTCGCTGCTTCAGTTCTTCGGTTGAACAACATGCACGTATACAATGCCTTGTAACGATTTGCAATGGTTTTCTATTTTAAATTAAAAACACGGCATAAATTAAACGAAAAAACACAACATACACAACTGTTGTATCTTTGCACGAATACACAGGTTTATTAAAAAACAATAATTAAATTCACAAAATTTACTTAGCCAAAAAACAACCGTATTGAAATATAATGCTTTTAGTTCATTTGCTGTAGTAGCTTGATAACTCGAACTGACTGCTAAACCAAAATAAAGGCGCATATTTAACTGTTAACAACTATGCCTGGAGACGCGCGCGTCCAATAATTGTTTGAGCAGAAGGCGCTGATTAAGATTAGAGCGTTTAAGAAAAACACTACGTCATCTATTGCACAATATCACAACACCTCCCCAAATAAACTACGACAAAAAAATATACATTTTAGCAACAATATTTTTTTGGAGGTCTCTTTGCTCTCGCTGATCGTCGTAGATTGTGTCGCCCGTACTCGTCTCCGGTTGGTAATCTCGGATTGTTGCGTTGGTTCATCGAAGAAGAACTAGATGCGTGGTCAGTCCCGGCTGGAAGTGTTTCTGTAGACAAAACGCTCGTTGGGATTTCACAGGGATCATCATCTTGATCCGAACCGTATCGAGGTCGAAGTTGATCAAGATGTCTTCTCCAAGTTGGTCCTCGAGGAATGACTCGTACATTGACGCTTCGTGTACCATGGACTTTCGTAACTATCGCAGGCACCCATCGTGGGTCACGATCTCTTCTAGGGCCGAAGTACAGTGCGTAACAAGGGTCTCCTAGTGTATAATAATGTTCGACTTTCGAAACCACTTCCGAGTCTTCAGCATTTGAATGCTTGCTCGCTTGTCTTGACTGTCTTCCTTGCAGGAGATGCGGAATGGATGGAACCAAAGTGTCAATTTTGGTGCGTATTCTTCTTCCATTCAACAATTCGCTTGGTGACAGTCCCGATGCAAAAGGAATTCTTCTATATTGCATTAGAAATTCTTGCAAAGCTTCCTTTGGAGGTAACGAGGATTTTCTCAATGCCTGTTTGAACGATTGTATCAAACGCTCGGCAGCACCGTTTGTTGCTGGATGATAAGGTGCTCCGGTGAGATGTACAATGCCTCGTTGTTTGCACCAAGCTTGGAACTCTTGAGACATGAATGTTGTGGCATTATCGGTCACCAACGTGTGGGGATATCCGAAATGAGCAAATTCTTGTTCAAGTATAGCAGTGGTACTTTTCGAAGACGTTGAGGTTGTTGGATGAATGCAAGGATATTTTGAATAAGCGTCTACAAGGACTAACCAGTTTCTTCCCAGAAAGTTGATCGCATGGTCCAAGTGGAGTCTTGACCATGGTTTTTCTGGCATCATCCACGGATGGATTGAAGGTTTATCCGGCTTATTTTGAAATTGGCCACAGGAAGTGCATTTGCGACATAAATCCTCAATGTCAAAGTCAATTCTTGGCCAATAGACAGTTGACCTGGCAAGTTGTTTCATCCGTTGCATGCCGAAATGTCCAAGGTGTAATAATTTAAGAATATGATTACGTAGGGTTGAAGGAATTATTACCCGTAAGCCGTAAAACACGCAACCATTCTCTGTTGACAACGAATTTTCCAACTTTTTGAAGTCTTTAAGCTCTTCCGAAAATGCATGCGGCCATCCTTCCTTCACAAATCGCATTAGTTGGGAAAGAATTGGATCCTTGGCAGTCTCTCTGACCACAAGCAATGGATTGTCAGGATTGATTTGACGACTGATTGTTCGAACTAAACAAACGCTATCGACATCATCTTCCATCTCCTCCCCATCAAAACTTGTGTCATTTGAAAATGGCAAGCGACTAAGAGCATCGGCATTGCCATGGTCCTTGCTTCTACGGTATTCCACCGTATAGTCATATTGATGGACTAGTAATGCCCATCGTGCAAGTCGATTCGCGGCCATTGCAGGAGTACCTTTATCAGGGGCAAACAAGGTCACTAAAGGTTTGTGATCGGTAACCACAATGAACTTACGACCGTACAGAAACTGATGAAATTTCTTCAAAGCGTACACTAAGGATAGTGCTTCTTTCTGTATTTGGCTGTAGCGTCTTTGTGTTGCCGATAGAATTTTAGAAATATTGAGAATCGGACGCTCGCTTCCGTCTGCAAAGCGATGAAATAATACCGCTCCAATTCCGCATTCCGAGGCGTCACAAGATAAACCCAACGGAAGAGATGGGTCATAGTGCGCAAGTACAGTCTCTGTGCATAGTAACCGTTTGATCTTTTTGAAAGATGTCGATTCTTCTTCACCCCACTTCCACTGTTGTCCTTTGCGTGTAAGCTTGTACAACGGCTCGGTGATTTCCGAAAAATATGGAGGTAAGAATTTGGAATAAAACTGCACAGATGCTAAAAAAGATTTTAACGTAGAAATGTTCTTGGGTGTAGGCATTTCTAGTATGGCATCAACTTTGGACCCTTTTGCAATTCCTCGACTTGATAAAGTGTGACCCAGGTAATCAATTGATACTTGGGCGAAAACGCATTTCTCACGGTTGCAGCGAAGACCTTTTTCTTCTAGTCTTTTGAACAAAGCTCGCAGGTTCATCAAATGATCTTTTGCGTTGTCACCACTTACCAAAATATCATCGAAATACACGGCAACTCCTCGCAAATTTTTGCGTTAACTGTTCCATGATTTCTTGGAAATACCCTGGTGCGGATTTAATTCCGAAAGGAAGTCTTTTCTGCAGTAAAACTCCTTTGTGAGTGCTGAGAGCAAGCTTCTTCTGGCTGTCAGGAGAAAGACAGATTTGATTATATGCATTAGCTAGATCAATCTTACTAAAGCAGTAACCACGTCCTAGCTTGCGCATTAGATCTTCTGGGAGAGGGATTGGTTGACGATGGTCTTCCAGTTGCGAGTTTACAGTCACCGAATAATCTCCACAAACTCGGATGCTTGCTTTTGCTTGACCAGGCAAAGGAGACTTTCGAATAGGAACCACGGGGGTGCCGTACGAGTTAAAATCTGTAAGCTCCCATACACCTCTCTTAATTCCTGCTTCGTATGCTTCGTTTAAATCTTGTAGGATTGAGAACGGAACAGGTCTTGGCTTCTTGAAAATAGGTTTAGCTTCAGGTTTAAACCGTATCTCCAGTGAAAAATCTTTTAGACAACCCAATGTAGATTCAAATAAAGTAGGAAACTCTCCACATAATTGAATACATGCCGCATCTAAGGAGTTTTCTGGACCAGTTGTAGTGACGTGCTCTATCGTTGCAGTAGATTCAGCACAACTTAGGTTTTCTCTGAAGTGATCAGTTAAGTTGGTGAGTTTCAACTTCATCATCGCCAGACGACCTAGCAAATTTAGATTGGGCACCTTAGTGACAATTACAGGAAAGGTCACGTCAGGTGATTTTCCATCAATACTTGCAGTTGATTGGAATTGTCCCACGACGGGTAGCGGGCTACCTTCAGCAACTTGATATCGAATTGTTACAGGTTGTAGAGTGGGTTTACCCAGCGTTTGCCACGTCGCTTCACAGCAAAATGTGTCACTGGCTCCGCTATCAATTTCAAACTTAATTCTGTGATCATTAAGTCTAATAGTTTGATAGATGGGTGAAACAGAACATTGGACTTTGTGCACCAATTTCATCTGTTGTTTCACAAGCTTATTATCTCTTAGTCGAGACATGCATACAGATTGCATATGACCTGTTTTCTTGCAGAAGCTGCAAATAGCTTTAATGTGAGGACAAGCTTTGCTAAAATGTCCAGAATTTCCACACCTGAAGCAGGCAATTTTCTTTTCTTGCGTTTTGGAAGTTTTGGACTTTGCGTGATAAACTTTCTGCACCGACGTAGAAGGTTGACCGTGTACGGTTTCCTTTGCTACTTTGGCTGCTTCTTCCACTTCTTGAGCCACTCTGATGGCGTTGCTAAACTTCAGTTCATCGTCCTTGAGCTTGAAGAGTGTCTTCAAAACTGCTTCGTTGTCGACTGAACAGATAAATTTAGTTCGCAAGGCTTCATCTAAAGGATCTTTAATGGATTGAAAATCACATGTAGCTGCATCTTGTCGTATTCTGCTTGCCAGTTCAGGAATAGTTTCGCCAGGTTTGCGTTTCATGTCAGACCAGAACTTGAAACGTTCTCTGACAACAAATCGTTTTGGGTCGAACTGCTCTGCCATAAACGTCTGAATATCATTCATGGTTAGCTCATGTATGCTTTTGACAGGTTGTTGCTGAGCCGCTAAGTTGCTAAGCATTTTGTAAACGGAGTTAGATTGGTTGGTAAGAAAAATTTGTGCTTGCTTGTTGTCGGGAATGGAGTTAGCAGTGACGAATGTTCGGAACCTTGCCAAATAATCAGTCCATAACTCAGATGTGGAATCGAATGGTTGAAAACTTGCCATCGGTGTTGGAACATTTTCTCGCGGTTTGTTCAAGCTGCTTTGTAAAATTTTTATCTGCTCTTGAAGCATTGTCATTTGCTCTTGGTGTTGCTTGTTCTGCTCGTCGCGTAAAACTGTCATTTGCTCTTGGTGTTGCTTATTTAACAACAAAATCAGTTCAGAAATTTCACTCATTGTCGACAATTCAAGCTGTAATGCAAATTCAACAAATTTTCTTTTTTCTTTCTTGACGCAGTTGAGTTCCTTGAATCCTCGTCGCCACTTTTGCCTGTTGTATCTTTGCACGAATACACAGGTTTATTAAAAAACAATAATTAAATTCACAAAATTTACTTAGCCAAAAAACAACCGTATTGAAATATAATGCTTTTAGTTCATTTGCTGTAGTAGCTTGATAACTCGAACTGACTGCTAAACCAAAATAAAGGCGCATATTTAACTGTTAACAACTATGCCTGGAGACGCGCGCGTCCAATAATTGTTTGAGCAGAAGGCGCTGATTAAGATTAGAGCGTTTAAGAAAAACACTACGTCATCTATTGCACAATATCACAACAACAACATTCATAAGGCAGACACAAATTAAATTTAAAGTTATCCAAATCGAAACAAATAAAACATTAACTCACCAATAAATTTTCGAACCGGCAAATAACGACTGTAATTTCAGGTATTCTAAACGGTGAAAAAGAACCAAAACAAAGAGCGCGATTGAATTTATAATAATCTTTTAGTGTTGCCAAATAAATTTAAATAAATAAACAAACGAAAAGGAACAAACAAATACGAACGACGTACACAACAAAAACAAAATACAAGAAAATTCTAACAAAGCTGATGATTTTACTTCGATTATATTCTGTTCTTCTGTTTTTCTGAAATCTAAAACAAGCGAAAATAAACTCACGGCAAACAATTTTATTGCAAAGGATAAACTTCGCGTATAGGCTTTAAAAGATTTTCAAATGGGTTATCTCCAAACTTCTACTTTCATATTAAATAGGTCAACAAAAGCGAGCGATGAGTTCCGCATTCACGTTTGCTTGGCTCTGGACCACATACACTCATGATTAGTGGTTGGGTAAGTAACCGGATCAATAAAAAGATCTGTTAAATGTTGAATTCCCATGTTATTGACTGTATCATAAGCCCCTAATAAATCGAAAATCACGGTTGTTCCAGAAAAACATACTGTTGCAAGATCGGCAAGATTCGTACCATGATTTTTCTGTTTTCCAAGTAATTATTGCATTTGGTTCGATGAAGTTCGAAATTCAAACTTTTTGAACTCTTTTTTGATTGGCTTTTTTTCGATGTCCACTGCTCCTATTTAAGTTTGGGATTGTAGATTTTTGGTTAAATTCCGAATTTCAAAAGACTTACTTTATGGAATTCTTGTCTTTTCCTGCTTGGCCTTTCCTGATGACTGTCGTAATAAAGTCGAACGATAGTCTGGCACCATTCCTGAATAATCGGCGGCTGATTTCTTGATTTATTTTCATACTTTTCCTTTACCAAATCATGATACAAATCTAGTTATCGCTGCCAAGGCTATTTGATTTTAGGGTATCAATTTGACTACCAATTTGTTTTTTTTTTTTTTTTAGAATCCAAATTAAAATTTGATACATTTTTTTTATATTTTTAAACTAACCAAAACACTTCAAAGATTGTACTGTTCGTGAAACCTTTTTTCTTTTTTTTTGGTTTCAAACTCTCTCTAACGTGTTTTTATTGGTTGTTGGATTCTACTGTTCATTACTTCAAAACTTATTCATTTTTTAATTCATTTAGATCAAACGGACCAAAATCGTTTCAAAGTTACACCAGTCTCCCACAACCTTTTGTCACTCGCGGCACACTTAAAAAACTCGCAAAATTATTTGGTATACCATGATCAAAAATGTAAAAAAATCTATTTAATTCAAATACAACATACACTTAATTGCACTTGTTTTTTTTTTTTTTTTTTTGAAGTAGGATTGCTATACTTGATATTATTTATTTATTTTTTTATTTATTAAAAATAAATAAATAAATATGTATTGCTATGTTACTAAAATTTTTACTTAATTATTTATTTAGAGATGTTACTGATGTTTAAAGCTATTTGTGAAAACGGCCAAGCAGAGGAAAGTGCCTTAATTTGCGACCTCCTAGGATACAGCAAAATGAGACAAGTAGGTTTGAACCGAAGTGGTGTCGATTGCATGCGCCATCAAACGGCGCTTTTAACCACTCGGCCATACTGCCGAAAAATCATGCATAAAACAATCATTAGTGCAAACTGAAAATCCAGCTAGAATATTAGTCAAAAAATTTCCTAGTAGTTTTCAAGCTCAAATTTCAAATAATAAAAGTTTTTTCTTTTCAAAAGCAACAATGTTCAGATTACAATCGTCTTGCGTCACGCCTTCATCATCTTGCGGCACACCACCGTGCCATAGCAAACCGCTAGCGGAGCACTGAGCTACAAGGTTTGGGGGCAGATTATTAGTGGTAAATAGAATCAAAAGTTAAAAAAATAAACATTTCAAACCCCTCTCGATTAAAAATAGTTTTGACAAAAAAAAAAAAAAATTGTGTTTCGGCTAAAATTTAATTTTATGTCTATTTCTTTAAAGGTAATCCAATCGATCTTCCTTGATGTTGGATTGTTTGATATTAAGAAGCTTTGATACATCTTAGGCAACACCAGAAAATTTGGTTCAATAATGTTTAATTTAATCATCAATTAAATGCATCAATTATAATGTTCTTTACCAACTGTAACCGATAACTGCTTTGTCTCCGTGACTTGTATTATCACATGAGCGAAATTGCTTCCGGGTATGATTCACTTAAGATCAAAGTAAACGAAAAAGAATTTGCTGAATTTATTCAATTAAGTCAATATCACTTAATTAAAAACTTTACGTTGTTAAAAAAATTCCATCAACGACAAACTACTGATAAACACAACTCATAAAAATAGAAATAGCATTTAAAAAAGATAATGTACTTGCTATTAGCTATTTGATTTTGTCAGTGCAAAACTTGTGTTTGATATAGTGATGACGGTGTGAAAAATTAAACGAGTTTAAACATTCTAGAAGAGAAGGATTGTCAACGATCTTAAATGAATGTGATGGTTTATATATTTGACTTTGATAATTTTCTTCCATAAAGACTGGGGCCAAATTTCTTTAAACCTCATCAATTTGGACTGCAAGAATACTTCCAAATTAGATTAAGCTGAACTTACTACTTTAGCAAAGTTGTAGCCATAAGTGCTTTGTTTAGTTGAGATACGTAATTATTAACATGGTGTATTTAGACATAAAGCTACTTAAAACGAGGAACACTTTAAAATTTTTTCACTAGAAAGAACTTATTTAAACTTCTGCTGGGTTTTGCTTTAAGGTCTAATGTACTCCAGAGGTATACGTTATGTCAGAAGTAGAATTGGTCTAATTACGTATTTAATGCATAATTATATTAAGCACAATTAAACTGTTATTTTATTATCTAAAAACATTTCTGATCTTACTAAACTTTTGCCACCGCTATATACGGGTTAAGGACCGTTTTCCCGCTTCGACCCCCATTTTAAAGACCTCTATAGAGTCAAGATATTTTTAGCGATGCGTGTTAATTGCGATTATAAGTTGAGCAACTTTTAAAGCAAGACAAGACAAGATAACAAACAAGCTTCTACTTCTTATTTTTATTTATTTTTATTTTATCTTTATCCTTCTGACTCGCAGGATAGCGAAGGAGGCCATAGTACTTAAGGCAAGGAATTACCCGGACCTGTTCCCGAGATGCCAAAATATTGCTGTCCGCTAGTAATTTCAATAGAGATACAGGGGTATAAATTTGGAAACAATTTTTTGAACTAAATTATTTTGTTACTATAGAATAGTTACTAAGTAGGAAATACGTTTTATTGTAGCTAAGACATCACTCTATCACAATATCAAATAAATTTTTGCTAAATTTTTAACGATTCGAAAATTTCAGACAAGAGAGAAGCTATACATGTAGTTGCATTACACCGTGCCGGAAAGTCAGATTCCGCTATTGCAAAGACACTTTCAATTGCGAGATCCACTATCTGGAAGACATTGACACGTTTCAATGAAAGAGGGGATTTAGCTGATCGTCCAAGTAGTGGTAGACCACGCACCCAAACGAAGTGGTAAAGCACGCACCGGTCTAAATCGATGATTAAGTGGATTCGAGAGAGGATTAGGAGAAACCCGAGAAGATCCATGTGACAAATGGCAAAGTCTATTGACATGAGTACCAGAACCATGAGACGACTGATCCACAAAGACCTGAAAATGTCCTCTTTCACCTTCCAAAAGAGACAAACTCTGTCAGCAGCTGTAAAGCAAAAAAGATTGGAGAGAAGCAAAATTCTTTTGAAGGAATTCAGGTCTGGCACGGCGGATGCAATTGTTTGGTCAGATGAGAAGATTTTCCGAGTTAAATTTGCTCATAATGACAGGATCTTTGGAAGAAATGTCAAAGAAATTCCTCATAACCGAAAAACCGTGTACCAGACAATGAAACCAGCCTCCGTCATGGTCTGGGTCGCTGTTTCAAAAACCTGGAGGTCTCTCCTCATTTTTATCGATTAAAGCGCAAAAACAGACAGACAGACAGACAGACAAGTTTATTTCATACAATTCCGTATTAATATATGATGCACACAAAACAATAACAGTAAAAATAATTATAATGAAGAAAATGAGTGCGTTTAATTGACGTAATTTGTTACACGAAAAAAAAAAGATAATAATTATACCGAATGTATGCGGAGACTGCGAAGTGACCAAAAAAAAATTAATTAGTCTTCAAGTCGAGCAGCCACCAATTAACTAAAGTTATAAAAATAAACGTATGTTATAGAAAAAGATAAAAAATAGACCACTGTAGATATAAGTTTGATTTGAAATATTAATGGTTTTAAGGATAAGAATTTAAGATATAACGTTTGCACATGTAGCCAAAATTATATATGGAGTAGCAATTTTTTTTTAAATTACAAGGAACATCATTCCAAACTTTAACTCTACTATATTTAAGAGATCTTTGCAAACGATTGGATCGATATCTTGGTAAGTATAACTTATTGTTGACTGATGAACGGGTTACACGGAAATGAATATGAGATACCTTTTTGAAATACTTTGTAAAAGAAGTGGGTAATTTACACTGTCTAAATTAAACATTAATTTTGAAGTTCTAAACTAACGCTAAATATTATGTTGAAAACATCTTGGAGCCAATGTTGAAATCTTCTAAGAATCACTTCGGCGATGACACCTTATGAACATTCCAACAGGACAGTGCCGCGTCACACACAGCGAATGTTGCACAGAACTGGTGCAGAGAGCATATTCTCAGGTTTTGGTCTAAAGAAATGTGGCCTCCCTGCTCCCCGGATCTGAATCCCATAGATTTTTTAGTGTGGTTCATCCTCGAAGCCAAGGTCTTTGGAAAAATTCACCACAAATGTGGACAATTTAAAACAGTCTCTACTGCGAGCATGGCAAGAAATTCCACAAGAACAGCTGCGTGCTTCCACGGAGAATTTTCGCCGGAGATTGCAGGCGGTAATCAAAAGCAATGGGGCCATTTCGAATAAAATTATTTTGTTTGCTTTGTATAGACTTTTATGTAATTGTACATATCTGTAAATTGTTAGATATATTTTTCGTTACATTATAATATCAATTTTTATTTGCTTCCATATTTACGGCCCACCCTGTATGACTGTAATTTAGAACTGCTTGCCAAGACCATCAAGCAGGTGAAAATGCCGTAAAATATCTTTTCCAAGAACACAGCAGAATGGAGCAATTCGGTTTTGAACCGAGACCATATTAATCATAAGCACGGCGCTCTAACCACTCGACCATGCAACCGACAATTAAAAACACATTAGCATTTGAAAACACAATAGCACTGTAAAATGCATTGATTTCAGCGTATTCAGTACTTTTTTTATTAAAGTTTATCATGTAAAAAAACAAAACAATTAAAATTTTATTACAAATTTAATTCAAGATTATAACTGCAACCTCGTAAATAGTCAAACAGTGGCGTATTGTCTCCAATCGCTCTCAAGAGCTTCCCTTTAAAAACATTCGCCTTGTTGTAATCGCTCAAAAGATGCCACGAATATGAATGTCGCGCAAATTAATGTCGCTCAAACGTATGACCACCCCAAGGACCAGATAAAAACATAAAAATGGAACAGCCTCAGGTGGTTTGTAACCTAATAAAAACATATTTTTGAATAATCTAGAACAGGTTTTTTTAAATTGGGGTCCATAGCAACCTATTGAGAGGGTTGCCATGATTTTTTATAAAATAATAATTTGCTATTTACTTTACATTTTACCAAAAACACAACTGATATCGTAAGTACTCGTCATTGATAGGCGCATTACCTAAGAAACGTTATAAATTGATATTAAAGCATAAACATTTTTTCCGGAAGTCAACTAAATAGGTCATCCATTGAAGTTTGGTTATAGTTTTTTGTTAAACATAAAATAAAAACCTTTTCTTTTTTGTCTTCACTTGACTTTCAGAAATAAATTTATACTTTCTAAAAAAGTTTTAAAATTTATGTGAAAAAGTCCGTTTTGGGGTTTAGAGTCTCATAAAAATAGCCGAAAGGTCCTTGTGTTTCATTGTCTTTAGAAACTCTATTTTAGATTCAAGTTTGCTGTATGAATCATTATGGCTTTACACTTTTTCGTGAATAGTATACACGGCGGAATATAAATGCTATAACTTTATGACTTTTTTGCCTGGTAAGAAAAACGTTCAAGTTACGTAATCACAAAAAAAAACTTATTCTATGTTTATGTATCCTCTCGACTCGCAGGAAATCGACGGAGGCGCTAATACATAGGGTAAGCAATTATCCCAACCTGCTTCCGAAGATGTTAAGATATCGCTGTATGCTTATAACATAATTGATATATGATTGAAATTTAGAACTGCTTTCCAAGACCACCAAGCAGTGGAAAGTGCCGCAAAGTTCTTTTCCAAGGACACAACAGAACGGCGCAAGTGGGTTTTGAACCAAAACCATGTTGATCATAAGTACGGCGTTTTAACCACTCGACCACGCTGCCGACAATTTTTATGATTTTTTGATAAAAATAAAAAATAAACTTTTTTTCTTGTTTTATAAAATACAAAAAAATCAGTCTTAATTTTTGAATCACAATCCACTATTGATGCAAATACAACAAAAAGGTGATAAATATTAGCTCGAGCGATGCATGTATAAAACTAAAAAAGATCGTTCCTTAAGAAAGAGTAACGAGTCAATTGATTCCTAAAATAAAGATCTGATTATATTGATTTATCATTGTTTAGTACAGGTTTACAGCCATTTAGAAATATCTTTTGTCAACTTTGTTTGTGTAATAATACAGCTTGCTAACTATATGTTACTGCTTAGCAAATTCAGTCCTGCATTGTCAGAGTTATCAAATAAAAGAAGCAAATGTAATAATTTCAAAAAATAAAATCCGTGATTTTTACATTAAATTTGGTAAAAGTATTTGCTCTATAAATAGAAACAGGGTCAAAAATGCAATATTATCATGCTTTTAATAAAATAAGAAAGTGATGAAAATATATCGTCTTCTAAACTAACCAAATGCCGATGCAATTCAACAGAGCAAAAATAAAATATGTTCCACGCCAGTGTGTCATCATTTTAATCGACAGGAGTACAAAAAAATCAGTTTGGACAAAAGAGTCGATCAACCATCTGGTCGCTTAATTTTTGTGTTTGTTGAAGCTTCTTTTTTTAGAAAGTGAATTTTGTTTTATTTTGAAAAAGTTTGTTTAAAGGGTATGAATGATTTTTGAAACATAACGAACTCAATTTTCTGTCTTTTCAGTCAAAGAATTTCGATTTAATTGTGAAGTAGGTCTAATTTGTAATCTTATTGTACTTTCTCATTTGGTCGATTCAATTACAAAAATGAAAGTTGTACTCTTTTCAGTTTTGCTTGTTCTACTCGTTCATAAATGTAAGTTTTAATTTATTTTATTTTTGTTAACGTTTAACGCACTTTGTCCAGAATAGGCCTATATATTTTTATTTTTAGCTGCATCACTGTCGTGTTATCAATGTGGAATAGGAACCCAGCCAGAATGTGAAGTAGATCCTGATACTAATAATCTCAAACCTTGCCCGGCAGATGAAAACAACTACTGTGTATTTGCGAATGCCTCATACAGTAAGATTTGGGTTCTTTGTTTATTTTAGTGGTCTACAAAAATATATTTTGACCGGACGGATGATATACTTAGGGTTTACCAGAAATTTTTACGGCTGTACAGATTTGGTGAGGTTTACAGAAAGGAATATGCTTCTTATATTCTTGCGGTAGGCAAATGCGATTAAAAGTTTACGGCTAAGATTTTTACATATTGTTTGCTCAAGAATTTTTTAATGCACCAACCTTAAGACAATAGAAATTTATTTTTTTAGCATTTTCTTTCATCCGAAACAAATACTTGTATATCAGTTGAAACAAACGTCTATTTGAACGTAACGTAAAGATTTCACTGAGTTTCTTTCAATATTAATTCATGAGAAAAACTATCTTAATTGATAATATTTACACAAGTTAGCTGATTTTAGTAGGCTCACTGCTACAAATATACAAACCAATTATAAATGATAACGAACGGAAAGAAGTGTTTTGCAAGAAGCAATTCCTCCAATAAACGATTTGTTTCCTAAGTAAAAATATTGTCGTACCTTATTTTAATGAATTAATGAATGCTCCCTGAAGAGCAGGCTGGGTTCCGACGCGGGAAGTCAACCGTAGATCAAGTTGTTCTGCTTACCCAGAACATCGAGAATTCTTTTGAGGCTAAAAAGAAGGCCGGTGCCGTATTTGTCGATCTGACAGCTGCTTATGACACTGTCTGGCACCGTGGCCTTACCTGCAAGCTGCTGAGACTTCTTCCGGATAATCACATGGTCAGAATGATTATGGAGCTTGTCCGAAATCGAAGTTTCACCCTTACTACCGGTGACAGCAAGCAAAGCAGGCTACGCCGTCTTAAAACAGCGTTCCTCAGGGATCGGTCTTGGCTCCACTCCTATTTAACATCTATACGTACGATCTTCCTTCAATGATTTCCAGAAAGTTTGCTTATGGTGATAATTTAGCATTGTTGCATTCTTCTGGAAACTGGAAGGACTTGGAGGGAACCTCAAGCCAAGATATGTCTGCACTTTCAACGTATCTCCAGACTTGGAGGTTGAAGCTCAGTCACACTGAGACGGTGACGGCAGCCTTTCATTTAAATAACCGAGAGGCCAAACGTAAGCTAAAGGTCTACAACAATAGTAAACTTTTACCGTTCTGTCCAACCCCTACTTTTCCTTGGGGTAAAACTGGACAGATCGCTCACTTTTCGTCACCATTTTGTGGCATTGCGCAAAAAACTATTCTCGCGCGTCACACTGTTGAGGCAACTCGTCGGCTCGGGATGGGGTGCTGGTGCTAAAACACTACGCATAGCTACCTTATCTCTAGTCTACTCAATAGCTGAGTACTGTGCGCCAGTCTGGTGTCGTAGTGCTCACACTCGCCTCATCGACAGTGTCTTGAATGACGCCTTGCGCATAGTCACTGGTTGCCTGCGTCCCACTCCAACGGACTACCTACCTGTACTCTCAGGCATCCAGCCAGCTGAGCTTCGCCGAATGGGAGCGACACTCTCCTTGGCTTACCGTGGATCTCTGGACCCCAATCATATTTTGTATGGTCTTTTAAGTGGGTCCTCAGATACTCTCCAAATGAGACTAAGATCCAGACGCCAGTTTGTGCCAGGTGCGCGGAATCTTTTGGACAGCCTTGCCAGACTTGGCATTCGCGCTTCTAAATGGACAAATCACAAATGGAACGCGAAGTACTGTGAAAATGCTTCCAGGCTCCATGCTTTTGTGCCCGAGATCGTTGCCAGGCCTGTTGGGATGGGCTTACCCCCAGCAGCTTGGGTTAAGCTCATCCGCCTGCGGACTGGTGTTGGGCGATTCCATTCGTCCATGCACAAATGGGGTGTCGCTCCTTCACCGAATTGCGAGTGTGGCGCCTCTGAGCAAACCGCAGACCATGTACTAACAGCGTGTCCTATACATCGGGCACCATATGGAGCACGAGGTCTGACGATTTTGGATGACGAAAGTTGATGCTGGCTTAATAACACCAGTGCCAGCATCTGATTCAGGCAGTGCAGCAGTCTGGTGTAGTAAAAGGATAAACCCTCGGCCCCAGTCCTGCTTGTGTCTGACCTGAAGTGGATACCCTTCAAACGATGACGACGACGACGTTAATGAATTGATGTTTTAATGAATGAATAAGTTAATATATTTAGCAATCTAGGATAACTACACTGTTATGTTGGATGAATAACAAAATTTACAAATAGGTTGAAAAAATATTAACTATAAAATGTGAAGAAGATGCAGATGTATCTTGGCTGCCAGCTAACGGCGTGTTGACTTGAATTTTGTCTTTTAAAATAGACAAAATTAAAAAAAAAATTTATAAGAAATAATCTCTTTTCAATTTATTTCATACTACGCTATTTCAAATTATTTCACACAAATTTAAAAGTTACGCAAAAGCAAATCAATTGGATAACTTTTTGTTTTTTTTAGTTTTATTTGTTGTTGCAGAAAAAAACGAGAGTAAAAGGCAAACACGCATATAATAAAATAACGATAAAAAACAAGTGAACAACATTTCTCTTTACGAAATTTGTTTGAAAAAACTTTCTAAAATTGTTTATTTTGTAGACTACTTTTACACTGCTCAGAGATTCTGTTCTGCATCGGAGAATGCTAGTTGCAGCAGAGTGCCGACACCCTCTGGGTTTATTCTTCAACAGTCATGCTTCTCTTCAACATGTAATTTAGGTGACTTAAATTGTTCGTAAGCAATAGTAATAACCGTGTATCATAGGAAGTTGCAACGTTTTTGTAATAAAAACTTTTGAAAACGTTGTTAAAAAGCAACTTATTTTTCAAAAAATCAAAGAATTTTATAGATCAAGATTAGATGTCGACCAAAAACAAACGATCTACGATTTATTTATCTTAAAATAATAGTATGCCACGAGAAGTTGAAATACAAAATGCTGAATCATAATATATTATTTAATTTAAGGCTTTTAAGCTTTTAGGAGCAGGTAAACTCTAAACTAGTTTTGTAAAAGTCTATACTCCCCTCAACGGAATTTTTTCACAAACCTAAAAATTTTTTCCGAAAATCTTGTGAGGACCTCAGAAAATGATCAATAAAACATTAGAGACGCTATATATGGGACCTGCTTTTAAAGCTACCAAGATATTGCAGTCCAATAAAAATTTTCGTTTTTTTTAGTTTCTATGCAGCAATATTACTGAAATTTAGAGGTGCTTGCTGAGACCGCCCAGAAGAGGAAAGGGCCGTAAGGTATCTTTTATGAAACCAACACAATAACGGGAGTAGGTTTTTAAACCACGACCATGTTGATCACATTCACCATCAATACAGCGCTCTTAAAACTTGGCCACGCTGGCGACTTAGTTAAAAAAATCTAAATTGCCATTTATTATTTTCTACAAAAATATCGTAGATCCCTCGATAGATTGGTGTGGAATCTTAAAAACAATGATTCAGCTGTTGTCAATTTTCTGCTGAGTTATGACTCGGGTTTGAAGTTAAAACTACGCGTATTTACTAAACCGGGTATGACTCAAAACCATTTTACTAATTAGTTTTGAAAGCAGGGTTGCGGAGTCGGAAGATTAAGATCCGACTCCGACTCCGACTCCGACTCCGAGAATTTCTAAATGTCCGACTCCGACTCCGACTCCGACTCCCGACTTTGACTTTGACTACGACTCCGACTCCGACTCCGACTCCGACTCCCGACTCCGACTCCGACTCCCTACTATGAGCAAAATATTTTTCTTAAATTAAATTTAACTAAGCAAAAATCATCCTTTTAAGTTGTTAGTTGCAGAAAATAAGTCAGGTTTTTTTAAATACATAAAAAGATATTTACTTTAAAAAATTATGTACATGTATATGAGTGTATATACCAGGGGTGAAAAAACACGGTCGCGCGACCAGAAGATTTGCCCGTGCGACGTAAATCAGGGACGTCCAACCCGTGGCCCGCGTAAAGGTTTTGAGTGGTTCACGCAGTATTTTTTGAAGCCCTCTGTCGCGTCAAGTTTGGCAGAAATGGAAAATAGAGTTGTGTGAAAACCTTGTTATTTTTTAAAGTTCATTATAATGTTATTTTTTAAAGTCGGAAATCTGAGACTAATTTTAGGCGAAGACCTTTTTTTTTTCTTAGAGATCATTATGATTTTTCGACAAAAAGTCGGAAATCTGAGACTAATTTTAGGCGAAGACCTTTTTTTTTAGAGATCAATGTGATTTTTTTGGAGATCAAAGTCAAAATGGCCCTGAGCTCAAAAACGTTGGACACTCCTGATGTATGTGGTACTAAAAATTTCTGTATGCTACTAAAGTTAACAAAAATTTTTGCACCCCTGGTATATACATATATAACTGCAAATTACTGGTGCTAATCGGAAGAGTGCTCAATGGCTTCAATAGTCAGAACGATTATTCCTGATTATCAAAACACAAATATTAAAAAATATTGTATTAAAATAGTCCCAACAGATTGTTTCACCTGTAAGGCTCATCAGGGGACACAGTTAAAATAAATTTTTACGCTTCAGATTAAAACTCGCATCTTAGAAAAATAACGCTACCAAAAGCTTGGGTTTAAACGATTATTTTACTAAAGTAAGTAATTGATTACCAAATAATTACTTTTGTTACGAGATATTAAAAGAAAACATGCTGTAATGTTGCACATAGATGTATTCTTCAACTTGACCAAGCTGCCGAAAAGATTACCGGTAAAGCGTAAAAAAGTTTATGAATTATTAGTTAAAAGAAAGTGTTATAAAAGAATCTTTTTATAAAAAAATGATTTTATAACACTCTCTCTTCACGAATGATCCATACAAATGTTTTATAATGTATAAAAAAAATTTTTTATAGCACTTGCTCTTAACTAATGATCCATAAACTTTTCTACACTTTAATTTTTTCGGCAACTTGGCCAAGTTTAATACATCTAGAAGTATGCGCAACATTACAGCATGTTCTCTTTTGATATCTCGTAACAAAAGTAATTATTTGCTGATCAACCACTAACATGGGTAAAATAATTGTAAAAACCCAAACTTTTGGTAGCGTTATTTTTCTAAGATGCGAGTTTTCTTCTGAAACCTAAAAATTTATTTTAACATTTAATTTTTGCTTATTTTATTTCTTTCAACGTAAATAATATTACTTTTTTTAATTGTTGAGCCTCACAGGCGAAGCAATTTGTTGGAACTATTTTTATGCAACATGTTTTTTTGTTATATTTATGTTTTGATAAATACGTATATACATATAATTATATTATATACACAACCCATTAACTATAATTCTTACTGTGTTTGAATGAAACATTAATACAAATCACATTTGGAAAACTAACTCGAAATGGCATACATAACTTGAAACTAAATATGTATTCTATACTTAATGTTTATCACATTTTCTGAACATCAAAGTATTTTATGGATAATGATGATGTTATCTCTAGTCTATTTTACAGTTATTATCTTTCCCATGGTAAATCGAACCCGTGACAAACCTTAATGTTAGTACAATTAATGCAGGGGTGCAAAAATTTTTGTTAACTTTAGTAGCATACAGAAATTTTTAGTACCACATACATCAGGAGTGTCCAACGTTTTTGAGCCCAGGGCCATTTTGACTTTGATCTCCAAAAAAATCACATTGATCTCTAAAAAAAAAAGGTCTTCGCCTAAAATTAGTCTCAGATTTCCGACTTTTTGTCGAAAAATCATAGTGATCTCTAAAAAAAAAAAGGTCTTCGCCTAAAATTAGTCTCAGATTTCCGACTTTAAAAAATAACATTATAATGAACTTTAAAAAATAACAAGGTTTTCACACAAATCTATTTTCCATTTCTGCCAAACTTGACGCGACAGAGGGCTTCAAAAAATACTGCGTGAACCACTCAAAACCTTTACGCGGGCCACGGGTTGGACGTCCCTGATTTACGTCGCACGGGCAAATCTTCTGGTCGCGCGGTGCGAGTGCGCGACCGTGTTTTTGCACCCCTGAATTAATGACTTGTGTAGGGCGTGGGTGTAGAACTAGACCCTGAGTGTTGTCTCCTGCGTGTTAGGACTGCATCTACCTGTAGTCGGTTCGAAATTCAATGAGGTATGCATCACTGACGAACTTTAACAAGAGCAAAACTCGAGTCTGATGCTTCTTGTTTTAGGTGGCTTAGTTTTGTTTTTATCAGTAGATAATGAGGTTAAAACGTAAATATGAAAATTTCATACTTGTAAAAATTTTTACAAATGTTAGTAATAACTATGGAATTTATTGACAATGAAAATTTGAAAACAAAAGTTTATAAAAGCAAAAGAAGCAAAAAAACCATATGTAAAAGAGTTAAAAATTTAAACCCACAATTATAGACTACAAGAAAAACAATAAATTGCGACTAATTTTAGAATTATTCTGAATCACCAACTGCATAAAAAGAAACTCAAGAGAAAAATGTTGACATTTCCATACCAATAATAAGCTCATCCTTATATCTCTCAAATAAACTTCAGCCATTAGTTTGATGGCATGAAGTCCATCTTCTTCACAGTAATTCATGGTTATATATTGATAGTAAGAATATATATGTGAATTTTGTCGGATTTTGTGAACCAAATAAAAGGGGGTCTGTAGTTTCTATCTCATGAATATTTCAATTATTGTAATTTTGTACAAGACTGAACATGCAGGCTCCCTGCCGTTTATTGACATTCATATTAGGAGATTATTAAAAAATTCACCTTGGTTCTAAACTTTTGGTTGATATTTTTTTGAAAGAATAGAGCAAGAAGACTAAGTTTTAATTTTCAAAAATTTTAATTTAATAATTTGCTCGTAAAAACAAAATTGCTTCTGTGAGTTTCTTCTTTATTGCAGCCCTTTGGTCTATTCTGATGAGCCTTAGTGATAAAAACACACGTTCAACACTCGCTTCTGTTGGAGGAAGTACTTATTTAAAGACATGTCAAAAATATAGAAAAGAAAAGGGGGGGAATTTTGGAGGTTGAAACGGATTAAAGGCATTTACATTAATTTCAATAGAAAAATTCTCTTTGTCATAAAAGTAAATTGAGGTACAAGCTCGGTCACGGAACGAACTAAACTCGTATGTCAAGGTACCACGTATTATAGAAAGAGGCTGCTCGAGATAGTAAATTGATTATGCACCTGGCATTTGCTTCCTGTCATTGGATTGAAGAAAGGGAAGCAACTAAATCGGCTGCCCGAGCATAGCATTACGCAAAATACTATTTGCCTACAAATTAAAATGTAAACTTTTTATGAGTCGCACGCTGTGTCGCGTGATACGCGGCAAGGTTCTCTTAAAAAGATTACTGTACTGCACTCCACTGGTGCGCGCGGCCGCGTAAGTTGCGCGGCTAACATCACAAATACGTAAAAAAAGTGGACATGAGGAGTCGGAGTCGGATAAAATATTCCGACTCCGACTCCGACTCCGACTCCTAGTCTACTTGACAGTCCGACTCCGACTCCGACTCCGACTCCTTCCAAAAACCTCCGACTCCGACCGACTCCGACTCCGACTCCGACTCCGACTCCGCAACCCTGTTTGAAAGTGAGCAAGATCAAAACTTTTGTTTTTAAAATTAACTTTCTTCTTGAATTGGTTTGTAGTATCTTCTAAAATATTTATTTCACGTAGCCTGCTAGAGTATAATTCACTATATACCTTAAAGAATATTTATCGTATAAATACTGTTAATAGAGCATTTTGTTATCATATTTTTTTTATAGACGGATGCAATTCTTCTTCTTCGATAAATTTGAGTGTGCTTTTATTGGTCATGGTTGTCATTACGTCATTTCTCCGCCATCTAATTGATTAAGATTCATTCATGGACAAAACTGAAAAAAACTGATTTCTTCAAAGTCAGACAAAGCACTTTGTCATTTGTCATTCTAATTGTACGAGTATAAACAATGTTTGAAATTAATTGTTACATAACAGAAAAAAAATTGTTTTTTCTCGTTTGAGATTGCCTATAACTGTATCAATCAAGGGGGTTGCCACGACTTTTATTTGTATTTAAAAATTAAAAGCAACTCCAAGCGGTTGATCCATTCGTATTTTTAGAGTTTTTTTTCAATTAATGAAAAATGATAAACTAAAAAGTATTTGAGGGAGTTTCGTTGAGACAAAAAGGCAGGTAAAACTTTTCCGGTAAAAACCAAGCGTCTTATTACATGGATGGGAAACCTGGAATCGCATTTTATTACGAAGGTCTTCGTTAATCCCAGGAGCGATGCCTTAAATATACATATACATAAAGGATGATCTGCAAATCATCACGCTCTATTTTCAAATACAAACCCTAGACCGTGACAAATTTTTTTAAAAAAGAAAGCTTACCGGTACGGATTTTAAAAATTAGGCTTGAGATATCTGCCTAGCGTTAGCAATTATGTTCCACAAAAGTATGTTATTTTATGGTTTACAAAGACCTTTTCTTTGTGAAAATATTTTTTATCTAGAATGTATCAACGTCTTAATCGGAAAATATTTTAAGCTTGACAGTGTGATCCCTCGTCAGATATAAATTTTTTTGAAAATAATTAAGAGGAAAAATCATTAAACTTGTTTTTTGTTATATTTAAAATTCAAATAAATTCAGTTTTTGCCAAAAAATCTATTGCATATACTATAAAAATTCACCCAAAAAGAATATGTTTTTGTAATTAATAGTCTAGTAAAAATTCATTTTTAAATTTTGTGCTGTTGGTTTGGTATTTTTTGTAAATTGTCTTTATAACATTTATAATTATCTAAAACATAATTGTTACGTAATGGAAATCGCTTTTCCGGAAAAAAATTGGATTATTTTCGTGACCTCTCGAAATGCAAAAGTCGCAGCTGCCAATAGCGAGAAGGTTTGATATATTAATATTTGACGTTTTTTTAACAGATCGATCAATTTATAGACTTTTTAAATTAGATTTTATGACCAATCTCCGCTCTTAATGACCTAAATGCATCGTCCTAATTAAATAGTAGCGACGTGACCTCGTTTTGGCAGTGATCTGTGTAATGGCATGAAATTGATTTCATTGTAAAGTTTATCGTCCGAGACACTGGCCCAATTCAAGTTTATTATAAACAGAGAGACATCGCTCTCCTCAAACAGTGACCATAATTTCGCTCAGGAAACGGTAACCGTGATTTTGCTGAATGGTCGGGTGACCATTGTTTTATACTGTATTGTGTTAAGTAGCTGCGCGTGGGAAACCGCAGATAAAAAATAAATTCAATCCTCTCCTTCGTAATTAAGTTACAACTATACTTTTCTGGATCGGGCTTCATAGAGTTACGCATATTTAAATAAGGGTAGTTTGTAACTTGGAGGGATTTCGCTGACCTTATTCAAACAAGTTCAGCACTTCGAGGACGGATATAGCTATTGATTTCCGTTAAATCGTCGGACACGCCAGTATCTTTTCAACAAAGAGTGAATTTAAGAATCGCGAGTCTTTCCTTCATTAACAAAAATTGAATTTAGTCTTTATAATTTCTCTTTATACCAATAATGAAGCTTTTTTAAACAGAAAAAGTGTCTTTTTTTATTTAGTAAGAAAGTAGCCTTTTTTGGAAAAGAAATAAGAGAAAAAAATCAAGTTAAATTTCTGAATTTTTTCCGGACTTATTAAATCTAAACATCAAAAATTAATAAAATAAATTGTTCAAATCGTGTCTTAAAAAAATTAATTAAAAAAATTCATATCTTAAAAATTTTATCCTAATGTTAAACATATTCACAGTACCCTAAAAATACAGCAAAATAAAACTATTATGAGAGCATTGTTCTTGAAAATAAAGGCAATCCAAAAAAAATTATAGAAAGAATAAATATTGATTCTGTTATACCTTACAAAGCGAATGCAATAAAAGAAACCTTGGTCAACTTTACTGCATTCTTCTGTGGAAGACTATTTACGAATCAATTCCAAGCTATTCTCAAGGGTATTTTTTCAGCGCATTGTCAACACAATTGCAAAGAGACATAGATAAAACTAGTTGTAAATTCAAAAAAACGAGGCTTATACTATGAAATTAAATGCAAAAGTACTAGTTAGGTTTTGTAATATATCACAGTGAGATCCAGTGATGTGCGTGACACAATTATAATTCAACTAATATTAAAGTTTCTGAAAAAAATGTTACATTTTTACAAGTTCAATGATATATTTTAAAACAAAGAAAGCTTATAATATCAGTTAGAAAGTTCTCAAATCAGGTCAACATCTTCTATCATTCTTTGTCTGTTGCATCGTTTATATTCATTCTATGACGTTAACCACCTGTATATTGCTTATTGGTTCAAAGACCAAATTTATAAATTCAAATTTTTGTTATAATGACTACTTATAAATTCCAATTTTGTTGATCAAGGAAAGACTCGCGATTCTTAAGTTCACTTTTCGTTAAGAGAATGCTGACGTGTCCGACGATTTACGTAATTCGATAGCTATATCCGTCTAGTGCTGAACTTGTTTAAATAAGATCAGCGAAATCCCTCCCAGTTACAAACTACCCTTATTTAATATGCGTAACTCTATGACGCCCGATTCAGAAAGATATAGCTGTAACTTGAATATGAAGGAGAGGATTGAATTTATTTTTTATCTGCGGTTTCACGCGCGCAGTTACTTAACACAATACAGCAAAAAATAATACTATGGTCACCGTTCTCAGACCGAAATTCTGATTACTGTCTGATAAGAGCAATCTCTCTCTATTTATAATAAACCCTAATTGGGCCACGTGGCTCAGACGACAAATTTAACAATAAAAAATCAATTTTATGCCCTTATAGAGATCACTGCTAAAACGAGGTCACATTGAGATTATTTAATTAGGACAATGCCTTTAGGACATTTAGAACGGATACAGGTTATTGCAATTCTTCTTCTTCTTCTCCTTTCGGCCTTTCCCTTTAGTCAGGGGTGGCCACAGCGTATCATCATTCTCCACATCTTTCTGTCTTCAATGTCCATCTCCTTCACACCAACTTCCTTCATATCTTCTTTTACCACATCTAAAAACCTTCTCTTTGGTCTCCCTCTTCTCCTCTTTCCTGGTAACTCCATTTCCATCATCTTTCTTCCTACATACTCTTGGTCTCTCCTCATGATATGTCCATACCACCTCAGCCTGCTCTCCCTCATCTTCATTCCTAACCGTTCTACCTTAACAGTACTCCTGATGTGCTCGTTTCTAATCTTATCTTTTCTCGTCACTCCCATAGCAAACCTCAGCATTTTCATCTCTGCGACTTCCATCTCTTCTACTTGTTTCTTTGTGACTGCTACTGTCTCAAGTTCATACACCATTGCTGGTCTTATTACTGAACTGTACACTTTTCCTTTTACTCTAGCTGGTAACCTCTTGTCGCAGATTACTCCTGATACTCTTCTCCATCTGTTCCATCCTGCCTGTACTCTCTTCTTTACCTCCCTCTCACAACCACCACTTTCTTGTACCATTGATCCCAAATACTTAAATTCCTTTACTCTTGGCACTTTTGTATCCTCCATCTTTACTGTTTCGTCGTCATTTCCTCCATTTATGCAAAGATATTCAGTCTTTGACCTACTGACTTTCATCCCCCTTCTTTCCAATGCATACTTCCAGGATTCTAATCTCCGCTCCACTTCTTCCCTGGTCTCTTCGCAAATCACAATATCATCAGCAAACAGCATCGTCCACGGTGGTTCTCTCCTTACTTCATCCATTAGCCTGTCCATTATCACTGCAAACAGGAATGGACTTAACGCTGATCCCTGGTGCAGTCCAACCTTGACCTTGAAACTTTCTTTAGTTCCTACTGCACACCTCACCACTGTTTCGCTTCCCTCATACATATCCTGTACTAGTCGCACATACTTTTCCACTACTCCCGATTTTCTCATGCAGTACCACAGCTCTTCCCTTGGAACTCTGTCGTAAGCTTTCTCTAGGTCCATGAATACACAATGAAGCTCTTTTTGACCTTCCCTGTATTTTTCCATTAACATTCTTAAAGCAAACATGGCATCGGTGGTTCCCTTTCCTGGCATAAATCCATGTTGCTGTTTGCTGATCTCCACTCTATCCCTTAACCTGGTTTCAATAATTCTTTCCCATACTTTCATTGTGTGGCTCATTAGCTTTATTCCTCTGTAGTTTCCACAGCACTGTGCGTCCCCTTTGTTTTTATAGATTGGGATAAGCACACTCCTTCTCCATTCTTCTGGCATCCGTTCACCCATTAATAGTCTGTTGAACAGTCTGGTCAAAAACTCTATTCCCATCTTTCCCATGCACTTCCAAACTTCTACTGGCAACTCATCTGGTCCAACTGCTTTACCTTTTTTCATCCTTCTTAGTGCGTTCTTTACTTCTTCTCTACTGACACAATTTACCTCTTCATTAACCACTTCTGCTTCCTCTGTCCTAGGCTCTCTGTTATTTTCCTCATTCATCAGTTTCTCAAAGTACTCCTTCCATCTCTTTAACACTGCTTCTGAATTTACCATAACATTACCGTTTTCATCCTTTATAACCCTCACGTGCTGTACATCTTTCCCTGCTCTGTCTCTCTGCCTAGCCAATCTGTACAACTCTTTTTCACCTTCTTTTGTTTCCAATCTAGCATACAAATCATCATACACACGTCCCTTTGCCATTGCAACTGCCTTCTTTGCCTTACTCTTCTTTTCTTTGTATACCTTTTTAGTATTTTCATTTCTTGTTTTGTCCCATGCTTTCTTTGCCTCTTTCTTTTCTTTTATGCTTTTTTTGAACTTCCTCATTCCACCACCATGTCTCCTTGTCTCCTTTTCGTTTCCCAAATGTCACTCCCAGTACAGTTTCAGCTGTTTTTCTTAGCATTTCTGCCGTTTTGTCCCACTCATCAGGTAACCCATCCTTGCCTCCCAAAATCCTGGTCACCTCTTGTCTAAATGCTTTTTGATAGCTTGTCTCTTTCAGTTTCCACCATCGTATCTTTGGCTTTACTTTCTCTGCTTTTTTTTTTTTCACCATAAGAGCCATTTTGCATACCACCATGCGGTGCTGCTTTGCGACACACTCATTCAATATTACCTTACAATCACACATTTCTTTCAGGTTCCTCCTTCTGCACATCACATAATCTACTTGGGTACTTTTTCCTCCACTCTTATACGTCACCCTGTGTTCATCTTTCTTCTTGAAATAAGTATTGACAATTGCCAAATCTATCCTTTTCCCAAAATTCACAACCATTGATCCTTCCTTATTTCTTGTTCCAGCACAGTACCTCCCCATTATTTCCTCATCCCCGATGTTTCCTTCGCCCACATGTCCATTAAGGTCTGCACCAAGAACTATCCTCTCTTCTGTTGATATACTTTCTATCAATCCATCCAGGTCTTCCAAAAAATCATTTTTCTCCTCCATGCTGTTGTTAACCTGTGGAGCATATGCACTTACTATATTTAGGATGGACCCATTTACCTCCAGCTTCATGGCCATCAGTCTGTCCGACACCCTCTTCACCTCCAGGATACTTTCAGCCAGCTCCTCCCTCAGCACTATCCCTATCCCATTTTTTCTTCCATCAGCTCCACTGTAAAATATTTTACATCCACCTCCAATGTTCCTTGCTTTACTACCTTTCCACTTAGTTTCTTGTAGGCACAATATGTCTACATTCCTTCGCTCCATCATATCTGCCAGCTCTCTTCCCCTTCCAGTCATCGTTCCAATATTTAAAGTACCCACCCTTATGAATGAGCATCTTCCTTTCCATGCTTCTTGCTGCTTCTTTACTCGCCTTCCTCCTCTCTTTCTGCTCTTATTTTCACAATGTTTAGCAATAGCATAATTTCCGCAGGTGCCCTGCTGTGCGACACCTGAGGCGGTCGTTGGTAACCCGGGCCGCGACCGATCCGGTATGGATTTACAATGATTACGCATTTGTACAAATCTGGCAAAAGTTTTACGCCGGATGCCCTTCCTGCCGCAACCCTCCCCATTTATCCGGGCTTGGGACCGGCATCAAGAGACACAGAAATGTGCCACCGATGATTGCAATTAATTAAAAAAAATCTAATTTCCTCAGAAGAAGCGATTTGCATTACGTAACACTTATGACCAAATTAGTCAATCTTTTTTTTGATTGGTTTTTGATTGGATGAGAGTGAAAGACGCGGCATTTTAAGTTTTTGCTTTCTTTCTATAAATTGCGTATTTCTTCTGATTTGCCCACTGCCATTGTCATTGAATTCTTCTAATAAGAAATTGGTAAAAAAATTAAAAAAAAAACTTTTTTTTCAAGACTATGTACAATCTATACAATTAGTCCATCAATACTGTCTATCATTTTAAAGTTTTTTACTACAAAGAACTTATTAAAACTTCTGCTGTATTTTTTGTTAAGCTCTAGTGTACTCCAGAGGTATTCACACCATAGAAGTACAATTGACCTAATTACGAAAGTCCGCTTTTAAATGTAGAAAAGTGTTTGAAAGTAGCTTATAGATGACTTAATTTTCTTTCTAACATGGTTACATCTTAATATTTCTGTTTGAAGTCAGCTTACAAGAAAGCCACTACAGTTCACGTTGAGTTGGGTAGAAACAATGTTTACATGACTGGATAAAGATATATAACTCCTGCATTGGTATAGCAGCTACTAGCTTTATGTGTGTTAACTTTAATTTGTGAATTATTCTTTTAATCAACAGTATATTTTTTTATTATCTTTTTAATTAACAGGCCAAGGAGCTGATAAAAATGTTAAAAAGAAACAACCTTAAACGTTTTGTAATCTAATGAAGTATTTTTAAATAACTGGGTACATGAAGTATTTTTAAATACTTAATAATGAAGTATTTTTAAATACTCTTTTTAAATAACTGGGTTTTTTAAATGATGTTTTTGTTGAGGGGTCCTCAGGTTTCTTTTATTATGGAATAATAATTTCTATTTACATTATATTTCACCCAAAAGAATTTCTAATATGGTAAAAATTTGCCATTGATAAGCACAATGCCGAAAAAAATGTCTTAACTTGACATTAAAGCATAATTGTTTTTCTGAAAGTCAAGTGAATGGGTCATCATTTGAAGTTCGGGGATAATTTTTGTTCAACGTAAAGCAAAAACATTTTCTCTTTTTTTGCTTTCAATTAATTTTCAGAAAAAATTCCCAAGAGTTTTACAAAATTTGCCAGAGCCCACGTACTCCGTTGAGTACAGCAATCCTGCTCTAGTAAAAAGTTTAGTAGATGAATGGTGATTACTTTAAGCTTTTTTGCAAATAGTACTATACAAGCCTACTTAGCAGAAAATGTTATAATTTTGTAACTTTTTTGCAAGGTCAGTGAAAACTTATAAAAAACTTAATTTAAAGAAATCATCAAGAAAACTTAAAAGAATTTTGATTAATGAAAAATAAAGTTTAATTTGTCGTCTTGTTGCATAAAGTACAAAAAAAAAATCGGTATTGATTTTTGAATCACAATTTAACACTCCAAATAAAACGAAAAAGTGATAGAATATTAGCTCAAGTGATAAAGAGAACCAAGAAAAATGAAGAGGTTTTTTAAAAAAGATTAATGGGTCAAATTAACCCTTGGTTTTTTGAAGGACAAAAGAAGACCTAAATATATTTAATTATCATCGTGGTGTAATAAAGTTTTTTAAAGCCATTTATGTAAAAATAACTTTTGTTAGAGCAGTTGCGTAACAATACAGCTTGCCAGCTATTATTTTTACTGCATAGGAAATCTGTTTTTGCATTGCCAGAGTTAGCAGGTAAAAGAAGCAAATCTAATGATATTTAAAAGTAAAATATTTGATTTTTACTTTAAACATGGTAAAAGTATTTGCTCTGCAAATAGAAGCGAGCGGCCAGTATGTCACATTATCACGCTTTTGATATACAAAAAGATTCATAAAAATATAGCTTTTCCTAAACAAACAAAATGCCGAATGCAATCCAACAAACAAAAATAAATTATGGTAAATGTTCAGGGACGCCGGAACCGGAGCGGGGGACAATATTATCCCTGCGTTTTGGACCCCTCCAAATTCCCCCTGCCAGTGGCAGCTTTCGCATTGGATTGGCACAGTTTCAGCACCCTAAATATCTATGAAGCGGTTGAAAATATTATCAGCAATGCTTCAAAAATTATACTTATTAATTTTTTAAGCGTTGCTGATAATATCTAATAATATTTTAATTGGTGCACAGATATTTAAGCTGCTGTAGCTCTGCAGCTCCATGTGCCCACCGCCTTTTGTCTGCACCTTAACTTTAGAACGAAACTAGGTATCATAAACTCGATTGAAAGCGATGACTTTTTTTTTAGATCACTACGTTTTTGAGACGAAAATAGATTTGGACATTGATTAAAAGTAATGAGTTTTGTAAAAGATGTCTTTTTGAAAAATAAGGTGTTTTTTTTCTGAATTTCATCCCCGGCAGCAGAAAAATCAAGCCCCTGTAAGTGTGCAACCCTATAAATGCCATAGTAAGTGTCTTGGTGTTTAGAGAAAACGTTTCCGCTAGTATGTCGTCGCTTTTGGTCACTAGAATATAAAAAAACAAACCCTGACGAAAGGGCCGATCGACCGTCTGGTCGCTTAATTTAATCTTTTTTTCAAAAAGTGACTTTTTGCTCTGTTGTGAAAAGTGAGGCACTTTCAAAATAACAAAAATTGCAAGATAAACTGTTTCTTTTGTTTTTTGGATTTAAAAATTTCTTAAAATATTATTGTCAAAAAAAAACTAATTATATTGACCAGAGTTAACCAAATTAAGACTTTTTTTAGGTCTTTTTTAAACTTTAATGATAAAAATTATTAAAATTAATTAAGAGCCTTTTATGAAGCCAACCAGAAACGGTATTCGGCTGCAGTTGTCAGCGTTATCTGTTTTCATGCCCTTTTCAAAAAATCTTAAATATTTTGTTATCATTATTATTATTATTATATTTATTTAACTTAAACTCACGGTCCATAACAGGAAAAAAAACAAAACAGTAAAACTACATAGAATAAAAGAGACACATATAAATAGGACAACGCTTGAAAAAAAGAAAAGTTACTAAATATCTATTACAAATAAAGTAATGAAGTGTAATGTTTATAGTATGATAAATTAATAATACATTCTGAGACCATTTAACAAGGAATCAATTTATTATTACATTCATAACAGCGATTAATAAAGTAAGAGGAGATTTTTCGTAGAATTGCATCAAATGTTGTAACGTTATTCAACACCTGCTGTTCATGGGCACTTACATACTTAGGGAATTCTTAAAAAATAGAAATGAATTATTGTAAGCGATACGTATTCTTTTTAAACTAGAGGAGAAAAAGTTTTCCCATAATTGACATGTAATTCTAGACAAGCAATACGTGCAAAATAATATTTTTTTTTAGCTGAACAATTATAAAAGCATGTTTTTAACCTAATTGCAGTTCCATATAAATAACAAACCTGTCTATATAAATCTTCATTATTACGCAAAGTGCAGTTAAAAAATACCACAAAGTTTCATTTGCAAACCGTAGCTTGGAATCTCCAAGTACCACATTTGGTTTAATATTTAATTTAAAGTTGCTAGATGAAAAAGATACGTCTAGTGTTTTTTGATAATTGAATATTACATTGTGAAAGGAAGTGCACGAGTGTAATACAAAAGCCAAAGGTTAATATTTGACAGTACCAGAAAGTAATGCTAACAAACCCGTTATTATCTTCATAAGATGTTTGACTCGCAATCAGTTTGAATAAATCGTTTAGCAACTACAAAGGTTATAAATCTTATTAAAATAAGACGTTTAGCAACTATAAAGGTTATAAATCGTATTAAAATAAAACTTGTGCATATTTAAAACGATCTATGAAAACAAATGTCATAAAATGACAGTTGACCTACACATGTATTTCATGCAATTATATATTAGGATTTCGCAGTGCCAATTGATTCAAAAATTGAGTAAAATAACGGTATAAAAAATGAATTTTAAAACGTAACTTATACAATTTTCTTTTTCTTTCAGTCAAAGAATTCTTTAATTGTCAACTAGTAATAGTTTGTAAACTTACTCAACTTAGTTATTTTGTTGATTAGAGTTACAAAAATGAAAACTCTATTTAACTCAATTCTACTTGTTCTGCTTGTTCAAAAAGGTGAGTTTTAAACTGTTTTGATTCTCACTAACGTTCAACGCTCATAAAAGTCAACATAAAGATAAAAAAGTAGAAAGTAGATTATTTTGATAAAAAGATTGCTAGACAAACTTTTCGTGAAAAAAACTTTTAGGCATAGATTAAAAGTTATTGATTAAAAGCATTGATTAAAAGTTTTCAAGAATTGATACCATTTCAAATCAGATATTTAACTTTTTGACGTGGACAACGTAGGCATGAAGTTTATAGTCAGCAATTACACCGATCAATTTTTGAAAATACAGACAATATTGCTTTACAATTAAATCTAAATTTGTTTTTGTTAGTTATAAATTGAAATGATTATAATTTAGAACTTTTGGTTACGAATGTTAAGCAGAAAATACTGTTAAAAATGATTTTAAAATAGACACAACAACATGAGTCGGTTTGATTGTCAAAATCGAATTGTCTAATCATCGCTATCAATACAGTGCTTGTCTCTCCTGTCATACTGCTGAATTACAAAATAAAAATTATCTATCTGAAGTGATATTGACTATGATCTTAAGGGGGAATCGGGATTACACTAAATTACTCCCCTAGGACAGGATCCAACTATTGGAACTCGATTTGCACGCTCCTCAAACTTTGTTGCAAATAAACAAAAATATAAGGCATGAACAGGAGTCGCCTAACTAGAGACGAGCAAGAACTTTCTTGAAGAAGTTAACATCCAAATAAAAATTATCAAATGAAACAAAAATACGGAAGCTGATTTGTTTAAAACAGTTGAAAACTGATGTAGTCATCTAGTTGAGGATCTATTTTCTCTTTTAACAAATGCTTAAGAATTTTTCAAAATCAATCTAGTTGTTGGAACACGTTGGTTGATAATAGATAAAAGAAAATTAAACCATTAGAAATTTGTACCAAGGTCTTTTTTAAAAAAAAGTACAAAACTACGGGGGAAGAAATTGAACCGACGTTCATGGAATTTAAAACGCGGCTCCTCCTCTTTCAGTTACGCTTTTAAAATTTAATAGAATAGACTTAATCCTAATAAGTGGTTTATCTTTATCGCCATTTTTTATAGTTCTTTTAAAAAATATTTGATTTTTTTTAGCAAACTCATTTTCGAGAATATTTGTTTTATGGTTTTATTTTTAGCAACATCGCTGTCGTGTTATCAATGTGGAATAGGAATCCAGCCAGTATGTAAAGTCGATCCCGATCCTGATAATCTCAAATCTTGCCCGGCAGATGAGAACAACTACTGTGTATTTGCAAATGGCTCATACAGTAAGGCTCGGATTTTTTGTTTATTTAAGAAGTCTACAAAAAATATTTTTTGACCGTACGAATGATATACTTGGTGTTTACCAAAAATTTTTACCCTGTACAGATTTGGTGAGGTCTACAGATAGGGGTATGCTTCTTATATTCTTGGGGTGGGCAAATGCGATTGAGAGGTTTACGGCGGAGTTTTTTCATGTTGTTTGACCAAAAATGTTTCGATAAATCAACTTTAAGACAATGAAACTTTATGCTTTTAGATGTTTCTTTGATCCGAAACAAGTAGTTGTATTGCAATTGAAACAAAAAGTTTAGTGGAACGTAACATGAAATTTCAACTTAATTTTCTTCAATTCAGTAGAAAAACAATTTTATGATGTTTACATAGTGTAAGTGAGCTGATTTTAGTAGACCCACAGCTACAAATATACAAACCAATTATAAAAGATAACTGAAAGAAGTGTATTGCAAAAAGGATTGCGGCAAATAAACGATGATTCGTTTCTTGATTAAGAATAAAGTCATTCCTTATTTTCGTGGAGCAAGTTTTGAAAATTAAAATTTTTAGCAATCTAGGCTGACTACATCGCTATATTGGACGTATAACAGAATGAGCTTGTATGTTGCAAAAATATTAAATATAAAATGTGAAAAAGATACACACTACATTTGTACTTTGGCTGCTAGCTAACCGCCTGTTGACTTGTATTTGTCGTCTAAAATAGACAAAATTAAAAAAAATTCTTTATAACAAATAATCTCTTTTCAATTTATTTCATACTACGCTAGTTTAAATTATTTTACTCAAATTTAAAAGTTACGCGAAAGTAAATCAATTGGATAAGTTTATAATTTTTAGTTTTATTTGTTGTTGCAGAAAAAAACGAGTAAAAAGACAAAGCACAAATATAATAAAATAACGATAAAAAACAAGTAAACAACATTTTTTCTTTACAAAATTTGTTTGAAAAAACTTTCTAAATTGTTTGTTTTGTAGACTACGTTTACACTGCTCAGAGATTTTGTTCTGCATCGGATGACGTTAAGTGCAGCAGTGTCCCAATACCCCCTGGGAATATTTTTCAACAGTCATGCTTCTTTTCAACATGTAATTCAGGTGACTCGAATGTTCGTAAGCAATAGTAGCAGCTTATACCATAGGGAGTGGCAAGGTTTTTCTAATTAAAACTTTTAAAAACGTTGTTAAAAAGCAACTTATTTTTTTTAAATTAAAAGAGTATAAGGTAATGCAGATAATAAAAAGGCGCAGATGGCAGGTGCTTTCTTGCAGCATGGGCCGTGAGTACGTCTGTTCATTGGTGTTAAAGATGACAGATCGAAACCAAACCTGACAAAACGGAAGTGTATCCAGTGGATGCTGCTTACCAGGACTTCTGTAACATTATTAAGAAAGCAGCCAATAAGACTATCCCACGTGGGTATCAAAACAACTACCGTAAAACCTCTAATTTAGCGCCATCCTGTCTCTTCAAGAAGTCGCTGTAAGAGATTTCTTTTTGCGGTGAAACTAACCCAAAATCCCTCTTTCAGCATCAGCATTAGCATGGAATAAAAAAAAAAACAAGAGAAAATGGATCTCTGAAGAAGCGATAGTAACCGCAGGGGAATCCGGGTTAGTAAATCGCTTACGGAGATTTTTGAAAAAACAGGGTGGCGCTCAATTAGAGATTTTACGGTATGTTCCGTGTTGGGATGCAGAGTGTGAATCCCTCAATAAAACTTTACTGCACTCTTCTCAGGGAGACGACTCAAGTTTGGCTGCTACAGCTCTGCTTTCCAAGCTTGACAGGAAGCAGAGGGATCGATGGTCTGAGGCTGTTCGAGTATTGACTTCTCACACTCTAATCGAAAAGCATAAAGTATTTTGAACAACCGTACTGGTAGGTCACGACACTCTCCACGTCACTGTCCCGTTTCAGCTGATGCTATTGCATCTCAGCTGGTTAGAAATGAGAGATACCAGGCTGTTGACCGCAAGTCATCTCGACTTGTCTCTTAAGCAGTGTCTGACCTTTGGAGGGCCACAACACCAGACCCAGTAAATATCTCTGACACTTTTTCACAGAGAGAATTTACTGCTGCACTCCAACATCTAAAACCAGGTAAAGCTCCGGGCCCTGATTCCATCTTCCCAGAGCTTATATTCCATGCCGGAGCTGCTTTGAAGTCCTGATTACGTGACTTCCTTTCTTCCTGCTTGCGCCCAATCAAAATTCCCAAGATTTGGAGAAGAGCGCTTGTAGTCGCGATCCCAAAGCCAACAAAGCCCGTGGGGGACCCAAAGAGTTATCGACCGATATCTCTGCTTTGTGTCTCCTACAAGATCCTTGTGAGGCTTATCTACGCCCACGTTGAGCCATTAATTGATTCACTGCTCCCTAAAGAGTAGGCTGGGTTCAGACGCGGGAAGTCAACCGTAGATCAAGTTGTTCTGCTAACCCAGAACATCAAGAATTCTTTTGAGGCTAAGCAGCAGGCCGGTGCCGTATTTGTCGATCTGACAGCTGCTTATGACACTGTCTGGCACCGTGACCTTACCTGCAAGCTGCTGAGACTACTTCCGGATAATCACATGCTCAAAATGATTATGGAGCTTGTCCGAAATCGAAGTTTCACCCTTACTACCGGTGACAGCAAGCAAAGCAGGCTACGCCGTCTTAAAAAACGGCGTTCCTCAAAAATCGGTCTTGGCTCCCCTCCTATTTAACATCTATACATACGATCGTTTTGCTATGATTTCCAGAAAGTTTGCTTATGCTGATGATTTAGCATTGTTGTATTCTTCTGGAAACTAAAAGAACTGGGAGGGGACTTTAAGCCAAGATATGTCTGCACTTTCATTGTATCTCCAGACTTGGAGGTTGAAGCTCAGTCACACTGAGACGGTGACGGCAGCCTTTCACTTAAATAACCGAGAGGCCAAACGTAAGCTAAAGGTCTACAACAATAGTAGACTTTTACCGTTCTGTCCAACTCCTACTTATCTTGGGGTAAAGCTGGACAGGTCGATCATGATTCGTCACCATCTAGTGGCATTGCACAAAAAACTATTCTCGCACGTCACACTGTTGAGGCGACTCGTGGGCTCGGGATGGGGTGCTGGTGCTAAAACACTACGCATACCTTATCTCTAGTCTACTCAATAGCTGAGTACTGTGCTCCAGTCTGGTGTCGTAGTGCTCGCACTCGCCTCATCGACAGTGTCTTGAACGACGCCTTGCGCATAATCACTGGATGCCTGCGTCCCACTCCAACGGACCACTTACCTATACTCTCTGGCATCCAGCCAGCTGAGCTTCTCCAAATGGTAGCAACACTCTCCTTGGCTTACCGTGAATCTTTGGATCCTGATCATATCTTGTATGGTCTTTTAAGTGGGTCCTCAGATACTCGCCAAGTAAGACTAAGATCCAGACGCCAGTTTGTGCCAGGTGCGCGGAATCTTTTGGACAACCTTGCCAGACTTGGCATCCGCGCTTCTGAATGGACAAATCACAAATACCGAGTACTGTGAAAATGCTTCCAGGCTCCGTGCTTTTGTGCCCGGGACCGGTGCCAGGCCTGTTGGGATGGGCTTACCCCGAGCAGCTTAAGTTAAGCTCAACCGCCTGCGGACTGGTGTTGGGCGATTCCATTCGTCCATGCACAAATGAGGTCTCGCTTCTTCACCGAATTGCAAGTGTGGCTCCTCTGAGCAAACCGCAGACCATGTTCTAACAGTGTGCCGTATACATCGGGCACCGCATGGAGCACGAGGTCTGACGGTTTTGGATGACGAAACCCGATGCTGGCTTTACAACATCACTGCTAGAAGTACAGCAGGCACTACAGCAGCCTGGGGTAGTAAAAGGATAAGATACTCGGCCCCAGTCCCGTTTGTGTCTGACCTGGAGTGGATACCCTTTCCAAACGACGACGACGAGCATAAGATAAGACATCAACCAAAAACAAATAATCTACAATTCGTTTATCTTAAAATAACAGTATGCGACGAGCAGTTGAACAGCAAAATGCTGACTTATAATAAATTGTTTAATTTAAGATTTCTTAAGTATTCAAGAACAGGTGGACTTTAGAGTAGTTTTGTAAAAGTCCATGGGCCCGTCAACGGAGTTTTTTCACAAACCTAAAAAATTTTTCCAGAAATCTTGTGAGGACCCCCAACAATGATCAATAAGTTCAAATGTAGTTATTCGATAAACATAAAGTGAAAATTTTTCATTTGATGTTCGAGAAGCAAATATGCTTTCAAGGTCAAGTTAAGACTTTTTTGGTAATGTGCTTATCATCGATAAGTTATCATCATCTCAAAATAGTTTTATTTAATTTATTTTATTTCATCTTTATATTTATCTTCCGGACGTGTGGGAAAACATCGGAGACGCTATACGTGGGGCCTGCTTTTGAAGCTACCAAGATATTGCAGTCCAATAAAAATTTTTCATTTGTTTTTATTAGTTTCTATGCAGCAATATCATTGAAATTTAGAGGTGCTTGCTGAGATCGCCCAGAAGAGGAAAGGGCCATAAGGTATCTTCCATAAAACCAACACAATAACGGGAGTAGGTTTTTAAACCACGACCATGTTGATCACATTCACCATCAATAAGTTGCTCTTAAAAACTCGGCCACGCTGGCTACTTAATTAAAAAAAACCTAAATTGCATTTTATTATTTCATACAAAAATATCGTAGACCCCTTGAATAGATTGGTGTGGAATCTTAAAAACAATGATTCAGCTGTTGTCAAATTTTCTGCTGAGTTATGACTCGGGTTTGAAGTTAAAACTATTTACTAAACCAGGTTTGACTCAAAACCATTTTACTAATTAGTTTTGAAAGTGAGCAAGATCAAAACTTTTGTTTTTAAAATTAACTTTCTTCTTGAATTGGTTTGTAGTATCTTCTAAAATATTTATTTCACGTAGCCTGCTAGAGTATAATTCACTATATACCTTAAAGAATATTTATCGTATAAATACTGTTAATAGAGCAAAGTTTTTGTTTATCATATTTTTTTTATAGACGGATGCAATTCTTCTTCTTCGATAAATTTGAGTGTGCTTTTATTGGTCATGGTTGTCATTACGTCATTTCTCCGCCATCTAATTGATTAAGATTCATTCATGGACAAAACTGAAAAAAACTGATTTCTTCAAAGTCAGACAAAGCACTTTGTCATTTGTCATTCTAATTGTATAAACAATGTTTGAAATTAATTGTTACATAACAGAAAAAAAATTGTTTTTTCTCGTTTGAGATTGCCTATAACTGTATCAATCAAGGAGGTTGCCACGACTTTTATTTGTATTTAAAAATTAAAAGCAACCCAAGCGGTTGATCCATTCGTATTTTTAGAGTTTTTTTTCAATTAATGAAAAATGATAAACTAAAAAGTATTTGAGGGAGTTTCGTTGAGACAAAAAGGCAGGTAAAACTTTTCCGGTAAAAACCAAGCGTCTTATTACATGGATGGGAAACCTGGAATCGCATTTTATTACGAAGGTCTTCGTTAATCCCAGGAGCGATGCCATAGCTATACATATACATAAAGGATGATCTACAAATCATCACGCTCTATTTTTAAATAGAAACCCTAGAACCTGACAAATTTTTTTTATAAAAGAAAGTTTATGGATTTTAAAAATTAGGCTTGAGATATCTGCCTAGCGCTAGCAATTATGTTCCACAAAAGTATGTTATTTTATGGTTTACAAAGACCTTTTCTTTGTGAAAATATTTTTTATCTAGAATGTATCAACGTCTTAATCGGAAAATATTTAAGCTTGACAGTGTGATCCCTCGTCAGATATAAATTTTTTTGAAAATAATTAAGAGGAAAAATCATTAAACTTGTTTTTTGTTATATTTAAAATTCAAATAAATTCAGTTTTTGCCAAAAAATCTATTGCATATACCAGGGGTCGGCAACCCCTGGCACGCGTGTCAAGATTGGCACGCGAAGTGATTTTATGCGGCACGCGGCGTCGTGAATATTTTTCAAAAACACGTTTACGGACTTTTTTTTTTTTTAGAGATAACCCTGATTTTGGGAGAAAAATAGGGAAATCATAGATGAAATCGAAGTGAAGACCTTTTTTTTTTTGGAGAACATCCTGATTTTGGGAGAAACGTAGGGAAATCGGAGATGAAATCGAAGTGAAGACATCGGAACGAAACGTATATTTTGAAATTGAATTTCGCAACTTGGCACACTGGAAAGAAAACGTTGCCCACCCTTGTACTATATTATTAAAAATAGTTCGGCACGCGCAGCTAACAAAATTCAAAAACTGGGACACTGCGTTGAAAAGGTTGCCGACCCCTGGCATATACTATATAAATTCACAAGCTAAAGGAATATGTTTTTTTAATTAATAGTCCAGTAAAAATTTGTTTTTCTTTGTAACTAATTGCTTATGACTAAATTAGTTAATCTTTTTTGGTCCAACTTTGTCCATTTTCCGGTATCTTTTTTGAAGGATAAGTAGGAATTTATTGAAATTAATATTCTTTTATAATTCATAAGTAGAATAAATTGAATAGTTAAGTATTCATAAGGAATTAATTTAAATGTTTTTTTGAAAACATGATCGTGTAAGTACTTGATTTCAATAAAGACCAGGTTCTTTAGACTTTATCAACTACGACTGCAACGAATTGTACAAAGTGTAACATTGCAAATTTGCTTTGTCGGCAATCGGTAATTTGAATAACTCGCTTTGTTTTAGCAACGTTCTAAAACAGTCGCCTAGTACAGTGGTTCCCAAAGCTGTGTCGCCTTAAAATTTTTCTGGGTCGCTTATTTTTCTAATTTTAGTGCTTGTTTTTTCTTTAGTTTCGCAAAAATTGTTCAAAAAATTAAATTCAACTTTTGCAGTAGCTTATTGATATATACAGCAAATCAAATAGATCATAAAAAAGTTCATGATGTAAACAAGTCATGAACCGTCAGTTGATGCATATTTCAGTCTTAAACACTAGCACTAATGATGGTAGTCTTCATTTTAGCTGATAATTGTACAAGCCTTAAGTGACGTAATAATGGCTTAGGAAGGTGCTATGTTTGCACCTAAAAGCTAAGTTCGCATTTGCTGTTTAGATTTAAGTTGCAAACCGGGAAATTACCATAAGGATAGTGCAAATGTTTTACATTGGTACGATACAAACAGTGGTGGATATTGAGTGAGGCGAATGATTCAGTTGCCTCGTGCCCCCCTTTTTTTGGGAGGCCCGCCTCGAAAATAGCACATCAGTTTCAATTTGCTGCAGATATTTTTTAGAGGTTATTATGAAGTCGGGACGAAAAGTGGGAAATGCAAGATCGATTCGAGGTGAAGGCCTTTTTTTTTTTAGAGAACACCTTGATTTTGGGAGCAAAATAGGGAAATCAGTGATCAAATTGAAGTGAAGACCTTTTTTGTAGTGATCGCCATGATTTTTGGACAAAAACGTGAATGACGAGATCAAAGCTCTTTTTCTTTTTCAGAGAACATCAATTTTTGAAAATCCTTGCCTCGGGCCCCTGAATTTGAAAATCCACCACTGGATGCAAAACACTACTATAATAGTTGTTTCTTGGTCTTGCATGGTCTTGCTTGAGTCAATAACATATGATGAAGTGTAATAAAGTTCAAAAGCAAATAAATCCTCAGTGGAAAATGTGCGTTTGTAAGTTTTATCATAGTGGTTTTATTAGCAACGAAGCTGCAATACTTTTTCGCGCCAAAAGCAATAATTTATTGGTGAAATGAACGCTGTCACCTTTCGCTCGACCTTTTTTTTTTCATTCGACTGAGAGAACTCCGCAGTGAAAAATTTAAAAGTGTGTGACTAAGGAGACAAAAGGACAATTTCATACTACGTGAATAAGATAGCGAAGCCACGGTAACACAGGTAATGAAATTTAAGTTGAGCGCATTTCTTGCTTGGGGTTTCAGCATAAAAAACTTTCGTCGTGCAAGTATGTTCGATATGTTTTATAAACTTAAATTAGTGCCGTAAAGTGTCATTCTCAAGGACACAACAGAATGGTGCGAGTAGGTTTTGAACCGAGACCGTGTCGTCTACGAGCCTGGCGCTTTAACCACTCGACCACGCTGCCGACGTTGATGAGATTGTAAGATTATAAAATTTATGGGATTATAAACTTAAACTAGGGAAAACGTTTTTAATTTAAGTTAGACTAAATTAAAATTATTTTATTTCACAGTTTTAGATCAAGGTCAAAATGGCATAACGATCACAGTGAGGCATTTTTTAAATTGGTTTTAACTGAATTGAATGGTAAGCAAAATGTGTAAGTACGTCTAAAAGTTCTCTCAGCAGAATGAATAAAGAATAACAAACTTCAACGCCATTTAGAGACAAATCATCCAAATTGTATCAAAAAGCTTGTTGAATTTTTTTGAAGGCAAGTTGAAATCATAAATCAATTCAAGGACAGAGGAGTATTATGACGTCTTTACAGCTGAAAATAAATTAGCCGTCTACTCTTCGTATGCTGCTTTCTACCAGATAGCAAAGCAGAAAAAAGCTCGTACAATGTGCGGATTTGTTAATGCCAGTTATGAAAGAAGTTGTTTAAAATAATGGTTAAATAAATGATGATTGGTGAGAAAGAATCTAAAAACTTGGACGCAATATCTTTGTCAAAAAACACAGTGAAAAGACGCATCGCGGACATGTCTAATGATGTTCTCCAACAGATTGTACGTACATCAAGTAAAGAAATCTCCTCTTCATTCGATTCAATTGGACGAGTCCACAGATATGGCAGGCCTTCCATACCTTTCTGTGTTCATTCGTACATCAACAATACAACTATATCAGAGGATTTCTTATTTTGCAAAGCGTTAAAATTGCATACTAAGGGTGAAGATATTTTTCAATGCCTCAACAGTTTCTTTTCAGAGTATTCAATTCCATGGGATAATTGTGCTGGAATTTGCACCAATGGCGCAGCAGCATGTACTGGCTTCAGCTCGGGGGCAGTAAAACGAATCCAAGAAAAGGCATCAAATGCTAAATGGACCCATTGTTTTCTTTAAAAAGAGGCCATTGCAGCAAAAAAATTATCTCCAGAACTGTACAAAATAATAAATTTTGTTGTAAAATGCGTGAATTTGATTATGGCAAGGCCACTAAATCAGCGTTTATTTTCGTCTTTTTGCGCCGACATGGATGCTGATCATAAAGCATTGCTGCTGTACATGGAAGTGAGATGGCTCTCCCGGGGTCGTGTTCTGAAGCGAGTTTTTGAGCTGCGAGAACAAATCGCTTTCTTTCTTAGGCAACAGAATTTTGAAGTATTAGCTGAAAAGTTTAGTCAAGAAAAATTCATTCCGAAAGTTGCTTATCTTGCCGACATATTTGACTCTTTGAACAGTTTAAATATCTATCTATGCAAGGTGCTGGTTTTACAGTTATTGAACAAGCCGCCAAAGTTGCTGCTACAAAAAGAAAGCTCACTTTGTGATAAAGCTATGCGACTCGAGGTAAATACGATGTGTTCCCTGAACTAAAACACTATTTATGTGACAAAGAAGTTAATATTAAGCAAACCGTAATCGGACACCTGCAAATGCTTACCCAAAAGTTTGAAGATTATTACGGTGAAGCTCTACCGCCAAGTGATGAAAATGATTGGATACTTGATCCATTCGCAGGCACAGATTTACCTCATCTTTCTCTCCATGTTACAGAAGAATTTATGGACATGACAATAGAAGCAACAAATTGTAATTCTTTTGCGTCTTTAAAAGAACAATATTCAAAGCATTCTGCAAAGATCCACTTTTGGGCTTCAATGAATCCATTGTATCCCACAGTTTCGAAATTTCTGAAAAGAAAATTGATTCCGTTTGCAACAACTTGGCTTTGCGAAACTGCATTTAGCGCACTGTTTGTATTCAAAACAAAACATCGAAATCGGTTAAACGTTGAAGCTGACTTGCGGCTGCGCTTAAGTAAAGTGAAGCCCCGACTTCAAAAACTCGCAGACGCCAAGCAGGCGCAACTTTCTCCTAAGGTTAGTGAAAATTGTTGCATTAAATTAGCGATGTAATTTTGTCATCTTCACTGCATTATTTTTGGGTCGCGAGATTTCCGAAATTGTTTTGTTTTTAAAAACTGGGTCGCTATAAAAAAAGGTTGGGAACCACTGGCCTAGTAAACGGTTCGTTGATTTCTAAGAAAAAGGAATTAACAGTAACCAGTAAAAGTTATGGGCAATGCCTGCGAGCAGTAAATTTTTGACGAAGATTGTGTTGAATTGAATATATATTGTAGCGTCAAGTATTTAGAGTATAAAGAATTGCCAGTAAAGAAAATTCAGGAGAAAATTTATTGTAATGAAGTCAAATGTTTATTTTAATAATTTTAGCTGGTAATTAATTGGGTACAGATATTTAAAATTAAATTGTAATTTAAGGTGTAGCTTCCACTACGTTGTTTGATTTTGTAAATGTGCTTTACTGCTTAATGTTGTGCACTAGTTGGTTTGTCGCTGTTTTATATATTGTTAATTTGATAAGTGTTTGTTTTTGTTGTTGTTTTATCTAATTTTCCTCTCCAACTCTGTCTTTTCTGTAACAGAAAACCGCAGCGTTGGACCGTTCGATAATAAAGAATTTGATAGAAGAACTTTGCTGCGCGTTTTCCCTTGTGCGTGTCTCGTATCACTGGACGCATTTTAAGACATTATACAAAGTCAATTAAGTGGAACCTGTTGCCGCGACAAAAGTTGTAGCCATGGATGCTTTGTTTAATTAAAATGTATTTAGCAAGATCAAAGCAAGTATTACCGTTAAAGCATACCATACGCTGGGCTACAGTCTACGAAAATGAAAAGCGAGCATATAGTGAATAAAGTTGGTTCGGAGCTTTATAACTTTTTGTCTACTTTCGTTTAGGAATACATCCCGGTGTTTTAGTCGGCCAACTCTCATCGGAGGAACTTATTAGCAATGGAAAACTAGATGGAACACGTGATTTACACAGGGATGGCGTTTTTGATTGAATGATAGTAAAAAACGCCGCATTTTAAGTTTTTGCTTTTTCTCTATTGTATAAATTGCGTATTTCTTCTGATTCACCTACTGCCATTGTTATTGAATTCTTCTAATAAGAAATGGGCAAAAAAATTAAAAAAAAAAAAGTTTTTTCAAGATTACGTACAATCTATACAGTTAGTCCATCAATACCGTCTGTCATTTTAAAGTTTTTTACTACAAAGAACTTATTAAAACTTCTACTGTGTTTTTTGTTAAGCTCTAGTGTACTTTAGAGGTATACACCACGACAAGAGTACAATTAACCTACTTACGAAGACCCGCTTTTAAATATGGAAAAGCTTTTTAATTCTTCTGGTTAAAAGTAGCTTATAGATGACTTAATTTTCTTTCTAACGTGGTTTCATCTTAATATTACTGTTTGAAGTCAGCTTACAAGAAAGCCACGGCAATTCACGTTGAGTTGCGTAGAAACAATGTTTACATGACTGGATAAAGATATACTATAACTCCTGCATTGGTACAGCAGCCGCTAGCATATGTGTGTTAACTTTTAATTTGTGAATTATTTTTTTAATCAACAGTATATGCGCCAAGGAGCTGATAAAGACGTTAAAAAGGAACAACCTTAAATGGTTTGTAATCTAATGAAGTATTTTTAAATACTCTACAACAGGTTTTTTTAAATGATGTTCCTGTTAAGTGGTCCTCAGATATCTTTTGTGATGGAATAATAATTTCTATTTACATTATATTTTACCTAAAAGAATTTCTAATATTGTAAGAATTTGCCAATGATGAGCACAATGCCGAAAAAAATGTCTTAACTTGACATTAAAGCATAATTGTTTTTCCGAAAGTCAAGTGAATGGATCATCAATTGAAGTTCGGGCATAGTTTTTGTTCAACGTAAAGCAAAAACATTTTCTCTTTTTTTGCTTTCAATTAATTTTCAGAAAAAATTCCAAAGAGTTTCACAAAATTTGCCAGAGCCCACGTACTCCGTTGAGTATAGCAATCCTGCTCTAGTAAAAAGTTTAGTATATGAATGGTGATTACTTTAAGCTTTTTTGCAAATAGTACTATACAAGCCTACTTAGCAGAAAATGTTATAATTTTATAACTTTTTTGCAAGGTCAGTGAAAACTTATAAAAAACTTAGTTTAAAGAAATCATCAAGAAAACTTAAAAGAATTTTGATTAATGAAAAATAAAGTTTAATTTGTCGTCTTGCTACGCCATCCCTGTGTAAATGTGTAAATGTTTACACAGGGATGGCGTAGCAAAATGTGTAAATGTCATGCTACGCCATCAAAAACGCCATCCCTGTGTAAATCACGTGTTCCATCTAGTTTTCCATTGCTAATAAGTTCCTCCGATGAGAGTTGGCCGACTAAAACACCGGGATGTATTCCTAAACGAAAGTAGACAAAAAGTTATAAAGCTCCGAACCAACTTTATTCACTATATGCAGGGCCGGATTTATCAATAGGCTAGGCAGGCTGAAGCCTAGGGCCTCAACATCCAGGGGCCTCGAAATTCGATTTCGAAGTTTGTAATTTTATTAAAACTTGACAAGCTTATACCCTATCTCAAGTATACATACATCAAGCTTTTAGAATAGAAAATTCTATACACAACTGGTTTCAGCTACCTTGTAAACAGCCATTGTTACGTGTTGTTTCAAGTTTTATACGTGTTTTATCATATAAAGCCAATTATTATGCGTTGTCAGCTTGCCGCAATACTATGTAGCGATCGCCACATTTTCACGTTTGACATAATTGTATATTTTTGTTCGTTTATTTACTTTTTTCTTTTTTATAGAAAACGAGAGAGTCTTGCGTTGTAAAAAAAGCACATGTAGAAAAGTTCTTGTACTGTTGGCTTGAAGAATAAAGAAAGATTGTTGTTTTAATAATAATAAAAAGAAGATCTGTAAAAGTTTGTGAAATTTACATGTAGCTACTGTATATAACCCTTCTAACCGCTAAGAAAATTTATATATACAGTAGCTACATGTAAATTTCACAAACTTTTACAGATCTTCTTTTTATTATTATTAAAACAACAATCTTTCTTTATTCTTCAAGCCAACAGTACAAGAACTTTTCTACATGTGCTTTTTTTACAACGCAAGACTCTCTCGTTTTCTATAAAAAAGAAAAAAGTAAATAAACGAACAAAAATATACAATTATGTCAAACGTGAAAATGTGGCGATCGCTACAACTACATTCAGCGATTTCGATGTCTTGGTTTTCTGCTTTAGAACATTCTATGGTTCTTGTTATCTCTTCTAAGATTTATAATAGTCATGTACAGTTAACCTCATTTGTGGAGTTTAATTGTGTTTATTGAGATTACTGGGAGTTATTTTTGTTTAAGTAGGATAATTAACTAATTTAATTGTGTTTATCGTGTTTTACTGGTAATTGGTGAGCTGGAAATTTCCAAGTTTTAAAAGGGTAGCCTATATAGAGTAGTCATAAAGGTTGCTAAGTAGTCTACTCTGCAAAAAACAGTACCGGTAGTTGACATGTTGCTGAAATAACTTATACACAGCGTGAGCATACTTATAATGTGGTAAATTATACGTTTTATCAATTAAAATTTACTAATATTATTGACTTTTCTTATTAGCCTATTAGACGTATTGGTATTGCTAACCTGCGTTTAAATCAAGCATAATCTTATTTCTTACTTTTTCGTACCCTAATTCTTATTATGAGTAAAAGATTTGAAAGTGAAGCAAGCAAGCGTAAGAGAAAGAAAATTGAAAATGATATGGTAAAGAAAATGAAACCAATCACTGTTTTCTTGCATCAACCTCTGACAGAAGCAACAAGTGCTGGAAGTGAAGTAGGTGCATTGACACTAGCGCAAGAAAATCAGTGTGATGAAGTTGATCAGCCAACTGTTAGCATTCAACCAAAAGAAAGTTTTATTGAAAAAAGCAATACAGGACGTTGAATATAGCAACCAGTTAATGAGGAAGCAGCCATGCCCAGTAAAAATGAAAATACAAATATATTTCAGAACTCAGTTGCTGCAAAGGGAGGGAAAAAAGAAACACTTGAAAATATAGGAGATAGTCAAATTTTCAGTTCACTCCTGGTGAAGTAAATCAATCCCAGGGTATTATAGATACTAATGCAGATGATGCCGAACATAGATTTACACATACACTGAGTTTAAAGGACGTTGGTTTGTGGAAAAAATTATTAAATGATGAAATAGCTTACTGGCTAGAGAGAGGGCCATCTGAAGTTCAGCACAGTTGTGGACCATTTTCTAGTTCCAAGCGAGTGTACAAGAAGCAATCCAGGTTTTGCACAAAAGCTCTGTTTTTTTCAACGAAAGTCAATGGTGAAACATATAGCAGAGAGTGGCTTGTATATTCCCCCTCAAAAGGGCGAGTATAATGCTTTGTTTGTAAACTTTTTCCAAACCATGCGTCTTCTTCGGCTTTAGCTTCTGATGGTTTTGATGATTGGCACAACTCTTAACTTATCCAAGCTCATGAAAACTCAGAAAAACACAGAAATTCCTTGTTGACCTACCTAACAAGAAAGCGAGGGTATACGCTTACTTCAAAGCTGGAGGATCAAATAAAAGCAGAACAGCAGTATTGGTGGCATTTAATCGAAAAAATCATTGCTGTAATCTGCACTGTTGCAGAACGAGGATTACCTTTTAGAGGGAACAATGAACGATTTGGATCTCCCAATAACGCAATTATCTTGGTCTTTTAGAACTAGTAGCAAAATTTGATTCATTTTTACTTGCTCATATCAATCGTTATGGAAATTCGGGATCAGGAAATCCCTCTTATTTGTCAAAAACTATTTGTGAAGAGATGATTCAGCTTATGGCCTAAAAAGTTAAGGAGTCAATTGTGGCTGACGTGAAAAAAGCGGGATATTTTAGCTTTTCTGTGGATTCTACTCCCGATATTTCACATACTGATCAGTTAACTTTGATTATCAGGTACGCGTCTCTTGTAACCGGTTTACCAATTGAAAGATTTATAACTTTTCTTGAGCTTAAATACCACTCTGGGGTAGGCATGGCAGATTTAGTGCATAAATATCTCACTGCTGAGCTTCAGCTTGATTTTTCTAAATGCCGAGGGCAGTCTTATGACAATGCTGCAAACATGACTGGTAGGTACAACGGTATGCAGCAAAAAATCCTAGAAATAAATAAATTTGCAAAATTTATTCCATGCACTGGCCACTCCTAAAATTTGGTGGGGCGCTCAGCTGTTGATTGTTGTCTTGATGCAGTGAACTGTTTTGGCATTATCAATAAAATTTACACCTTTTTTTCATCTTCCACAAAAAGGTGGGCAGTTCTAAAATCATTTTTGCAACCTCAGTCAAAGGTACCTAAAATTTATCAGATACTAGGTGGGATGCACATGCAAAAGCCACGGAAGCTATTTTGGAAAGTTACAGTGCCATCAGTAATGCTCTCAATCATTTACACTCCGATGTAAGTGAGAAGGGTAATACTAGGCTTCATGCTAACAACCTTTTGCAAAAAATGGAAAAATTGGAATTTGTGTTTATGTTGCATTTTTGGACAAGAGTGCTAGGTCGTTTCACAGGGTTAGCAAAGCCCTTCAAAAATCTGAATTGTTATTAAGTACTTGTGCCGAATTGTACAGTTCACTTGTAGACTTTCTAAGTAAAATTAGAGATGAGTTTGATAAGTTTGATTAGCAAGCAAAAGCTACCTTGCCGAATAAAAATTACAGAGCTGTCGCTAGGAGACAAAGAAATGCACCTGGCGCTTTAAGTGAACTCTCTTCAAAGGATAGGTTTAGAATAAATTCCTTTATTCCTATGCTTGATGCACTGGAAGTCAATTTAAAAAGAAGAGCTACCGTGTACAGTAACATTGCAGAAATGTTCCTCTTTCTTGCTGATCTGAAAGCAACTAGCTAGAAATTGAGCGAGGCGTAAAACTTTTAGAAGAAGCGTATCCAGAAGATGTTGACCCGAAACTTGCTGATGAACTTCTATATTTTCATTTGTACGTGAGACATACACAAAGCCAAGGGCTTACAGAAGAGCAATTTATTTTTTTGTCTCATGGAGACCTTTATCAAATTATGTGCAAAGAAAAAATTCACATTGCCTTTCCTAATGTGGAAGCAATATTAAGACTGTTTCTAAGCTTAATGGTCACTAACTGCTCAAAAGAAAGATCTTTCTCAAGGCTCAAAAGCATCAAAAATGAACTGAGATCCACGATGTCTCAAAAAAGGTTGTCTGCACTGAGCATTCTGTGCCTTGAGAGTGACAAACTTAAACAGATAAATGTTGATGAACTTTTGCATGATTTTGCTTTGACGAAAGCTAGAAAAAATGTTCATAGCCTAGTCTTCTCTATTTTATAGCTGTAACTATTTTTATGTCCTCGTACATAAATTTTACAACTATTCAAACGGGTGATTGATATAAAAATTAAAATTAAAACCAAAACTTTTAACTAAATTTTTTTTTTTTAATTAAAAATTTGCACTCATAATTGGGAAGAATGAAAAGAACGAACAGTTTAATGCACTCATATTTTTAACATTTAGCAATGACGTGTTGTGTTGTTTAGAGAGAAATTTTGAGTTAAAAATAGGGAGGGGCCTCACAAATGAAATAGCCTAGGGCCTCTCGTGGTCTAAATCCGGCCCTGACTATATGCTCGCTTTTCATTTTCGTAGACTGTAGCCCAGCGTATGGTATGCTTTAACGGTAATACTTGCTTTGATCTTGCTAAATACATTTTAATTAAACAAAGCATCCATGGCTACAACTTTTGTCGCGGCAACAGGTTCCACTTAATTGACTTTGTATAATGTCTTAAAATGCGTCCAGTGATACGAGACACGCACAAGGGAAAACGCGCAGCAAAGTTCTTCTATCAAATTCTTTATTATCGAACGGTCCAACGCTGCGGTTTTCTGTTACAGAAAAGACAGAGTTGGAGAGGAAAATTAGATAAAACAACAACAAAAACAAACACTTATCAAATTAACAATATATAAAACAGCGACAAACCAACTAGTGCACAACATTAAGCAGTAAAGCACATTTACAAAATCAAACAACGTAGTGGAAGCTACACCTTAAATTACAATTTAATTTTAAATATCTGTACCCAATTAATTACCAGCTAAAATTATTAAAATAAACATTTGACTTCATTACAATAAATTTTCACCTGAATTTTCTTTACTGGCAATTCTTTATATTCTGAATACTTACAAAACAAATCTTGTTATATAAAGTACAAAAAAATATCGGTATTGATTATTGAATCACAATTTAACACTCCAAGTAAAACGAAAAAGTGATAGAATATCAGCTCAAGTGATAAAGAGAACCAAGAAAAATGAAGAGGTTTTTTAAAAAAGATTAATGGGTCAAATTAACCCTTGGTTTTTTGAAGGACAAAAGAAGACCTAAATATATTTAATTATCATCGTGGTGTAATAAAGTTTTTTAAAGGCATTTATGTAAAAATAACTTTTGTTAGAGCAGTTGCGTAACAATACAGCTTGCCAGCTATTATTTTTACTGCATAGGAAATCTGTTTTTGCATTGCCAGAGTTAGCAGGTAAAAGAAGCAAATCTAATGATATTTAAAAGTAAAATATTTGATTTTTACTTTAAACATGGTAAAAGTATTTGCTCTGCAAATAGAAGCGAGCGGCCAAAATGTCACATTATCACGCTTTTGATATACAAAAAGATTCATAAAAATATAGCTTTTCCTAAACAAACAAAATGCCGAATGCAATCCAACAAACAAAAATAAATTATGGTAAATGTTCAGGGACCCCGGAACCGGAGCGGGGGACAATATTATCCCTGCGTTTTGGACCCCTCCAAATTCCCCCCTGCCAGTGGCAGCTTTCGCATTGGATTGGCACAGTTTCAGCACCCTAAATATCTATGAAGCGGTTGAAAATATTATCAGCAATGCTTCAAAAATTATACTTATTAATTTTTTAAGCGTTGCTGATAATATCTAATAATATTTTAATTGGTGCACAGATATTTAAGCTGCTGTAGCTCTGCAGCTCCATGTGCCCACCGCCTTTTGTCTGCACCTTAAGTTTAGAACGAAACTAGGTATCATAAACTCGATTGAAAGCGATGACTTTTTTTTTAGATCACTACGTTTTTGGGACGAAAATAGATTTGGACATTGATTAAAAGTAATGAGTTTTGTAAAAGATGTCTTTTTGAAAAATAAGGTGTTTTTTTTCTGAATTTCGTCCCCGGCAGCAGAAAAATCTCGCCTCTGTAAGTGTGCAACCCTATAAATGCCATAGTAAGTGTCTTGGTGTTTAGAGAAAACGTTTCCGCTAGTATGTCGTCGCTTTTGGTCACTGGAATATAAAAAAAACAAACCCTGACGAAAGGGCCGATCGACCGTCTGGTCGCTTAATTAACCTTTTTTTCAAAAAGTGACTTTTTGCTCTGTTGTGAAAAGTGAGGCACTTTCAAAAGAACAAAAATTGCAAGATAAACTGTTTCTTTTGTTTTTTGGATTTAAAAATTTCTTAAAATATTATTGTCAGAAAAAAAACTAATTATATTGACCAGAGTTAACCAAATTAAGACTTTTTTTAGGTCTTTTTTAAACTTTAATGATAAAAATTATTAAAATTAATTAAGAGCCTTTTATGAAGCCAACCAGAAACGGTATTCGGCTGCAGTTGTCAGCGTTATCTGTTTTCATGCCCTTTTCAAAAAATCTTGAATATTTTGTTATCATTATTATTATTATTATATTTATTTAACTTAAACTCACGGTCCATAACAGGAAAAAAAACAAAACAGTAAAACTACATAGAATAAAAGAGACACATATAAATAGGACAACACTTGAAAAAAAGAAAAGTTACTAAATATCTATTACAAATAAAGTAATGAAGTGTAATGTTTATAGTATGATAAATTAATAATACATTCTGAGACCATTTAACAAGGAATCAATTTATTATTACATTCATAACAGCGATTAATAAAGTAAGAGGAGATTTTTCGTAGAATTGCATCAAATGTTGTAACGTTATTCAACATCTGCTGTTCATGGGCACTTACATACTTAGGGAATTCTTAAAAAATAGAAATGAATTATTGTAAGCGATACGTATTCTTTTTAAAAATCACTATTGCAGTTTTCATTCAAGTTTAAATTTTAGAATTGAAAATTTTTTTTTAAATGTGTTTTAGTTAAGAAAGAAAATTGAAAGTTCATAAAAGAAGATATTAAATGAGAAAAAAATTTAGTTTAAATATAAATAAAACAAGTCAAATAATAAACCAAAACCAAGAAAAACAATCTCTTACACTTGCTTCGAACGCAGAACCCTGTAACGAGGTCGCGGTGTGCTTATCCACATTATTATATCTGTTCTGCGCAATGCTTAGCTGTGTGAGATAATATTTAAAACCAAGAGTCTATCTTTCGATGTCTATCTGCCATAGCCGTACTTTCCGGGGGGAAGGGGTGCAATTGACCTCTCAAATCTCAAAAACTTGGAAAAAATTAAAAGTTTTTGGGCAGCGCAAGGAAATACTTGGGAAAAACCAGAATTTTTCGGGCAGTGATAAAAAAATTAGGGCAAAATCAGACATTTTAAGGCAGCAACATGGAATTGCGTGGGCAAGATTTAAGGTGAATACCTTTTTTTAGGGATCACTTTGATTTTGGGACGAAAATTGAGCAATTTGAGACCAATTCTAAGAGAAATTCTTTTTTTTTAGAGATCAATATAATTTTAAAACAAAAACAAAAATTGAGAATTTGAGACAACTTTTAAGATAAAATTCTTTTTTTCTTTTTTTAGAGATCATTATGATTTTGGGACAAAAATTGAAAATTTTGAGACATATTGTTTTTTCTTTTTTTTTTTTTTTTTTTATCTTCACCCTAAAATCTCAGCCAATTTTTTTCTCATATTCGTGTAGTGCCAGAAAATCCTGATTTCGGAAATTGTCACAAAGTTTGGGCAAAACCCTCTCAACCCTCAAATTTTTTTTAGATGGTACGCCTATGTATCCTGCATTTTTCAGATGGTACCCAATATTTCGCAAGCTATGTGCTGCGTTTATGATTTTTTTTTATAATATTTTTTAGTGAAACATAACTATATTTCGACTTAATCATTTAACTATAACTAATAAGTAGTAACTTCGAGTCCTAAAACCATGCAACTTAATATTTAACGACTTTTTTTTTAAAGCCAAACACGAATCACAAAAACTAACTTGTTGTTTGAGATTTGTGCTCAGTTATTTAAAAAGTTCTCGCGCCCTGTGCTTTTCGATTTTTAAATTTTTGTTTTCAGCGAGTCGAGTGAGAAGACTCTTTCCGGATTTAATGCTATCGTTTCAAGACCAAATAAAACGTTTTATAATAGAGGGAGCAATTGAGTTTTGTCAATAAAGACAAAATTAAACTAACAAGTATAACCCTTCAAAACTTAATGGCTGGTCATCCAAAGTACAAAACCCTATATTTTTTTCGAAAAAGTTTTGTTCGAGTTGAACAAAAATCCAAACAAAGAAAATAATTTTTTATGTCGGCAAGATAAATTTTACTTACACAGAACTATTCGCCAAATATTATAGTTATAATAACTTTCATTTGTCACTCTCCCAAATTTTTGTTGTGTTAACTATTGACTATTTGGATTATTTGAGTTTTTAAAAATGCCTTCAATAATATATATATATGTTTTAAATCAACTTTAATAAACTGTAAATAAACTAACACTGCTAGGTTGGTCCAGCAGCATGATTTGCTGGGGCACGCTGACCAATTTTATAATCCTCAAAATCTTTTCTAGACCTATAAAGAACAAGGCCAGTTTTTTTTACAACTGCCCGGTAAAACAGTTATGAAGTTTAAAATTTTAGTTCAGAAAATTTTGTCTTCACAAGACAACTGAGAAAAAAACAAAGTTTTTCACCTGCTTTTGCAAACGTTTTTTGATCTTTACTAAAAGTGCATTAAGAAAGGTTTTTGGTTTTGTATTTGAAAGTTTTAAATTAATTGCACCCCGAACGTTTTAGAAATTTGCAAAAGTAATTCACATGAGTCAAGAGCTTGGACCAACCTTAACTGACATTGTAAAATTCAGCAAAAAACCATTAAAAATTCCAAAAATCTCTTTTTTAAACGCCAATAATTGTTAAAGAGTAAAACATTTAAATACAGTAGGGTATTAACAATTTATAAATTATAAAAACTTTGTTTTTTACTTTGCTTACGGCTAATAGACGACGCTTTTACCTTAACGAAAAAAAAGAGAAAAAAGCTATTAACTCGAAATGCTCTTCTATCCTATAAAATTAAATAAGACTGCACAAATCCGACAATTATGAACTCTTTCAACTTCAATTAAGATTGTGTTCGAAAAAATTATTTTGCTATTCCTTTATTGTTTGCTTAACACAAGACGATAGAAAAACTATAGGCTACATCTTTGGTGAATTTATAAAAAAAAGTTTGTTAAATAACAACAAAAGTTTTTAGTGGTTTTGCGTTTCAAGTAGAAACAAGTAGAATAACCAACTAAAGATGAGAAGATTTGTTGTCATTGTTGTATTAGAACCGATATTGCTGTTGCATTCATCTAAACAATTTGTAGAAAGCGAATTCAAGTTAGTCTAGGTATTTTTTAAATTAAGCATTTGATGCTATTTTACCAGTCAATTGTTTCAAAAACTAGTTCACACTAATCTAGACGATGAAAAAGCAAATCCAGCAATAATTTCTGTTGTGTTTTCAGCACCGGTGCCAAACAAAAAAACTTTGAAAGTTTTAAAAATCTTAAAAAGTTATACAGTACAGGAAGCCTGTTTTAATAGAACAGTAAGCTCAGAAATCCAAACAACCTATCTCGTGATAGAATGTTTGAGGTCAAACTAACCTACAAGTGAAAACTTACTTCATAAATTCATAACCATTCAGTTTTTTTTAAAAACCTTTTTTTCTGAAGATCAGAGCACAATCTTTTTGTGATAATCAAGCAAAATGCAAAACCATAACCATTTAAACTCGATATCGGTTAATTTTGCTAAAGCTCAGAATCGCTAGAAGCGAGGAAGTAGGGGGAAATTCCTCTCTTTTGTTGTAAAGAAAGGGCACTTCCCCGCTTTTGCTGGGTGTACCTTTTAACAAAAAAACTGCTCTTTCTTCTAATTCCCCCCCCCCGCAGTAAAAAAACTCCGGCGCCGCTGCTAAAACTTGTTTCTCTACCTTCTTCACATGAACTGGCAACGCACAAAGGTTCTTTGAATTCTTTGAATTTCAATGAAGAGGTTCTTTCTGTAATATTTCAACAGCAGTCTGATTAATAATATTTTCACAGTCTGTGATATTTTCTGGTGAACAACTTCGGTTAATGGCGCTCTTCCCGTCTGATGAAAAAGACTTTGTTAGTTTTAGAAATTCATTAAACAGACAAACACTCTAAACCGTGAACAAACTTCCACGCTCACAATTGATAAACATTAAAAGTTATCGTTTATTTTACTTCAGTTTTGTGTTTTTGAAAAAGCATGTAGTTATTATGAGCTTGATGCAGCACAGCCATTTTTTGCAATATTTTAGGAAATTTGTAGATTTTTACATTTTAAATTGGTCGTTTTGTATTTTTTCGAGATAGTCAAAACTAACTGATGTCATGCACGACGGTTGCCCAAAGTTTAACGTTTCGCCGAACTTTTTGCAATACAATAATGTTGTAATTTTTGCAATATATGATAAATTAATGATGTCATATGGTATGATAATAAAATGATTTCAAAAGATAGTCTGTGTTGGTTTGAACTAAAAAATCCATTTTTTTAAGGCGAAAACTATTTGTATGTTTGCAAGTGTGTAAAAATTTCGGAAAAGAAAACTTTATTTCAAATATATATTTATATAACTATATTTAAATGTTTATTTTAAGATTACTTTATTTTCTTCTGTTATGGATTTGGAAGCACTTAAATAGTCTTTACTAGACTGTTAAAGAGTTAGTGGAAAAAATTTAATTTCAGGGACAAAAGCAATTTACAGAAACCAGTACAAGTTTTAATCTTGTTGATAAAACGGCGACATAACAGCTCAATTTTTAAAGTTACCCAACGTGGATTTGAGGTAAACACAGAACTTTGAATCACTGGGACAGTCTTTCAAGTTGTCAGGGCTGGCGTCATCACCACATGGGATGTTGTCATCAATGCCGCATTGATAACAACGAAGTGCATCTGCAATTTACATAAGTTTATTGCAATCAGCAGAAAGATTTGATTAAAATAATTGTTATCTTGATTGTAAAGCTTGGCATATTTTTTTGTAGGTGGATTTACAGAAGCTTTGTAAAACCTTTTACTTTTAGACAAAGAACAATCATGCCTTATTAAGAAAAGTTTTTTATAAAATAAATATATAACCTAAATTTTCTTTTATACAGTGATTATATTTCTTTAAATAAAAATTGGTTATTGCTATGTTGCTGTTTCCGTGGAGATGAATATTACGTCTCTTTCTTCGTGGGGCGTTCTTACATAGACATCTCAAAATTGCAATTGTCTCAACTTAATCATAATAAAAAATTATATACAAAAAAAACAACAAAAATTCAAATCTTTGGCATCCACAAAAATAAATATGATAACCTGTTGTCGGTTTTTCTAAGCAAGGCTTTGACTTAACATTTCCTACGTTGCTCTGCCAGTCATAAGAAATAACGTAACCAGTTGACTTGTTGACTTAAAAACAGAGAAAATTTTTTAAATCAATTTCTAAAGATATATTCTTTTTCTTAAAACTCAAAAGTAAAAACTAATTTCCTTAAATCTTTTATTTAATGTTGCTTATACGGTAGTAGGCTCTACTAAGATGCACTTGTTATTAGATTTGTATGAAAACTTAATTTTTTACAGTTTGACTATTTTTAAAGCCACTCTATTTAATTTAGTATTCATTTTTGATTTTCTAAATATTTTTAGACGTTAAAAGAAATCTAATCAAGAAAATTGAAACATACCCACTTTTCCTCTTTCGCAATGTGTACCGTAGGAGTACGAATACAGTTGTATCGATTATAAATCCCACTTTCGTTGCATGTTCTGTTATTTGGGCACGGCCCGACTCGCATTCTTCTACATCTTCCGTGCATTGTTCTTCCTTCAATCTAAAAAACAGAATTTCAGCGCAACTAGTTTTGGATAACTTAGAGAAACATTTACAAAGTATACAATTTTGAAAAAACAACTAACTTTTTTGATAAGGATATGATAAATAAAAATAAAAGACTGGAACATTTTTTTGTTCCATAGAAAAATAGAAAAAAGTGAGGGACGAGACAGAAGAAAATGATCAATAATGTTACAACTTACACACATTGCAGACCTATTACTCGTACAAAAACATTTAAAAGAGAGACTGTAATTGTATGATAGTACTACCATAGTTTAAAAATGACTGAGTTATAATTTCGGAGATATTTAACTATCTCAAAAAATTACATAATTGCTTTGCAGAATTAAAAACAGCATTACCTGTTTGATGACGATTTGAACTAGTAACTTAAAACAAAATTATTGAACAGTTATAGTGGATCACAAATGGACTTCGGAAGTAATTCTTCAACAACAAATCTTCTAATCGCACCCCTATACTGCTCTTTAAGTCTATCAATCGTTATACTGCGCGGTTCATTTTTTTAAAAAGTTTTTAAGTGAATCGTCTTCAAAAACCACACCAATTTTTAAACGGCAAATATGAATATACCTTGGATCGGCTCGACGAATCAATGCTTTTGTTTTCAAATCAACTTTCGCCACCTAATCGCACAGTTTTTTCTTCTTCCTGTTTTTTCATTATTATGATGACAGCCACACAATACTCAAATCCTTTCTTCTAATTTTGAATTGATATTTCAATGCTTAAAGAAACTTTGAAGTTGAAGAAAATTTTTTGACTTAAAGTGCTTGACTGGTTTCATAAAATCCTTTCATTATGCACAACCATAAATCAAACAAAATAACAGTTTCAAATTTTTCCATAGTAAATATAAAGGCTTGTTTCCACTACAAGCGAGGAATGGAGTGTCCTTGGTTTTTAAATTGATTTTTTGCCTTGCAGAAAGAAGTAAAAAATCAAAAAATACTTTATTCCACGTTCGTAGTGGAAACGGGCCCTAATTTTCGCTTGTCTCCTATTAAGCCTTAACTTGATCTTATCACATCAAATAAACAAGCTCAGATTTCGCATTGAAAGTAAATTGCATAGGTTTAAGTTATTTTCGCTGTTGTTTTGCTTTTACATGTTTTTGAGGACCCTATTATAAATTTTGTGTAAAAGAGGTGGCAAAGTAAAAAAACAGTTTAGAAGCATTGAATTAAATCACTATAGCTAGATGTTGATTTAGGTTGAGTAAGTTAAAAACTTCAACAGTCAGTATAACTTTAAATTTGTGGGTTTTACTGTAATAAAAACAATTAAGCACTTCCACCTTTTCGCAGTTTGCTGAAAGTGCTTTTTTAATTTATAAGCTGTAAAAAAGGAAGAGTCAACCGAGTTTGTTTTTTGTTGATTGATATATTCTAGAATCTAAATCAAAGTTTTGAAAAATTTTGTACCTTTGCACTGACTAAAACAGTTTAAAACTGCACTGTTAAGTGCAATAATGAGGACAGTAGGCTTACTTGCTCAGTCATTCAGAAAACTATTGCTTTATTGGTTGTTGCATTGTACTGTAAATCAAACAATTTTAGTTATTTTTAATAATTTGTTTAATCTGAGCATAACGGTTTTATAATTACAGTGTTTGCAAGCAATTGTTAGTTAGAATCCAAAGTTAAAAATCAGTATTTTGAACGCCTGATAAAAAGTAAATTTAGCAAAAAAATGTTTTTGAGTGTGTTTGGAATGCAACTAAATTTCATGACCCTTTGTTCAATGGTAATCAAGCAGAGTTTCGAAAGTGTTTTACCGTTTTGAGAAGTGAGAATCTCTGATAAATCTCACATTTAAGATTTGGTTTCAAGTACGTTTAATTTAATCATCAATCAAATACATCAATTATAATGTTCTTTACCAACTATAAATGATTTTTATTTATTTATTTCATCTCTATATTTATCCCCTTGACTCGCAGGAAGGCGACGAAGACGCTAACACATAGGGTAAGTAATTACCCAGATGCCGAGATATTGCTCTCCCCGTTTGTAATTTAATAAGAATACACCTTTAATTTAGAACTGCTTGCCAAGACCGCCAAGCAGGGAAAGTGCCGAAAGTGTCTTTCTCAAAGACACAACAGAATGGCGCGTGTGGGTTTTGAACCAAAACCATGCTGATCATAAGCACGGCGCTCTAACCACTTAACCATACTGCCAATAACTGCTTTATCTCCGTGACTTGTTTTATCACATGAGCAAAATTGTTTCCTGGTATAATTCTCTTAAAATTGAGATCAGAGCAAACAGAAAGAAATTACTGAATTATTTAATTTAGCCGATATGATTTAATTAAAAAATTTAATGTTACTATAAAAATTCCATCAACGACAAAAAAGTTGGTTTGTGGCAATTTAAATAGCGTACTCCCAGAGCCGTATCAAACCAAAAAAATTGAGGAGTACAATAGATTTTTGCCCAACTTTTTTGGACAGTTTCCCAAAGTTGCTTTAACCAGATCAGAACAAAATAACAAGAATCATGATCTCGCATCAGTCCACGGTGATGACCAAATATCACTCAGATTTGAGGTGTAGATTTTTTTTAAATTGTAAACGAGGCAGAAATGATCGATTTTGCCAAGATAAACTTTGAAGACCAAAATAAAAATAGTTCTTCAGTGTTAGTCCTAACTAATCTGAATCCTTCTAAATTGATTAACTTTCTTCTGCGCAAATATTTCATTGTCAGTGCCTAAAAAAAATTAATTTTGTCCAAAGTTTCTGTGACTTGGTGAGGCGCTTTCCTTCCCCCATCGGCTTGTACAGCTGCGACACATTCTTAAAAATAAGTATTTTATTTTGAAAAAGATAGCCTACTAACTATTTGCTATTTTAATTTATCAGTGCATAACTTTTATTTTATAAACTGATGTAGATTTTAAGAATTGCACAAGTTCTAATATTCCAAAAGTAAAGGATCGTCAATGATTTTAAAGAGCATGATGGCAAAGTGTTTCAATTTGACAATTTTGAGCTACAAGAATCGGGGCCAGGGTTTTTTAGAGCTTATCAATTAGGACTGGCAAAAGTTATATCCATAGTTGCTTTAACCAGATCACAATAAATATTACTGCTGAAACATAAGGTTGGTCCGGAGATTTACAACATTTGGTCTACTTTCGCTTATGAATAAAGCGGGATGTTTTAGTAAGCCAACTTTCATCAGAAGAGTTTTTGGCAATAGCGAAATAGATCGAATGTGCGGTTTATATTAGGACAGCATTTTAATTAGTTAAGAAAAAGAAACGCTGCATTTTCAGTTTTCGCTTTCCAAATACAAATTGCCTATTTTTTAAAATTAAACAAACGCCTTTGCCATTTAAATTTTCTAATGAAAGTTGACCAAAAAGCAAAAAGAAAAACTAAGTTAGTATAGTTCCATCAATATTGCTTGTTGTTTTAAAATTTTCTACCGCAAATAACTTGACTAAATTTCTGTTGTGTTTTACATTAAGGACTATTGTACTCTTGGGGTATGCATAGAGTTTCCATACAGGTATTTTAAAATTGGAGAATCGGGACGCTTGCTAAAAAAGAAAAAAAGAGTTGTCCGAAATAAAGTGAAAACCAAAAAAAGGTCATCACTTTGGAAGTATGCCTGATTTCTTTATTTTTGTCCCAAAACCTAATGATCTCTAAAAAACAAGATCTTTACTTTAAATTAAAAATTTGGAAACATAATGGTTAACTGGGTGGGACACTGGGACAAGGCCTCAAAAGTGAGACTCTTTCATGGAAATTGGTATGTACGAGTGTATAGGGAACCTAAGTATACAGCACGCCAGGAATACAATTGGCCTAATTACGAAAGTCCGCTTTTAAATGTAGAAAAAGCTTTTTATTTCTTATATTTAAAATGTAGCCTAAATTAAGAAAAAGCAAAATTTAGAAAAGGAAACTTTTTTAATAAAAAATCACTTTCAACAAACACAAATTTTAGCAGATTAGACAAAATTTTAACTAAAAACTTGGTGAAGACAAAAAGATTTTAAGAGACGATTTGTCGTACAGAATTTTAAAAAAGCAACTAAAGTTGGGATTATTTCCAAATTTTTCGTCTGACAGTCTTCAGAAACAATTGTTGGAATGAAAAAGAAGCTAACCAAACTGAATTGTAAAGTAAAGAATACTACCTCTTATTGTTTAAGAGTATTGACTAATTTTTCAACCAAGTAATATCTTGCTCGAAGACCTGCTGGGGTACGTGGGTCAAACTCACCCTTGTTTGTTTATTTTTTAAATCTATTTGGGCCAAGGACGTGATTCATACATTAAAATGTTAATAATAGAATCTGGGGTAGTTTGGAATCAAAAGAAATTTTTTAAATATTTTACAGCAGAACAGGATTTTTATACTGAGAGTCCATAGCAACCGAGTGTTTTCAAGATTTTTTTTGTAAAATATTTATTAGCTATTTACATTACATTTTACCTCAAGCATATTTTATATTGCAAAAACTTTCCAATAATAAGCGCATTACCAAAAAAACGTCTTAACTTGATACAAAAGCATAATTGTTTTTCCGAAAGTCAAGCGAATGTATCATCAATTAAAGCTCGGGCATAATTTTTTATTAAACGTAAAATGAAAATCTTTTTTTGTCTTCATCTGACTTTCAAATTAATTTTTTTACTTTTAAAAACATTTTAGATTTGTGAAAAAAGTCCGTTTATGGGGGCAACCAAACTTCACAAAATTAGTCTATGGGTTCTCGTGCTCTATCGAGTTTAGAAACCCAGCTTTAAAAAAGTTTGCTATATGGAACTTTATGGCTTTACACTTTTTCGTCAATAGTGTAGGAGGGAGAATATGAATTAAATGTTACAACCTAATAGTTTTTTTGCTAAGACAGTGACAATTTTTCATTTACATTATTACAAAAAGTTTTTGATTATTTAATAGAAATAGAAAATAAATTTTTCATTTTTTTGTTGCATTATAAAATAAAAAAAAGATATTAACGGGTCAGTTGAAACCGTGGTTTTTATAAAAACAAAACAAGACCTAATTATATTTAATTACCTGATTTCCTGATTGGTCTGATTATATTGTATAGTAAAGGTTTACAGCTATTTAGAAATAGCTTTTGTCAATTTTTGTTACATAATGGTACAGTCTGCGAACTGTATCTTTACTGCTCAACAAATCCAATCCTTTATTATCTCTAGTTATCAAATAAAAGGAGCAAATGTAATAATATTAAAGAGTAAAATACTTGATTTATGCTTAGAACTTGGTGAAATTATTTGCTCTCCAGATAGAAACAGGTGGTCAAAAATGCCATATTATTATGCTTTAAAATTTAATGAGGAAGTCATGAAATATATCGTCTTTTAAACAAAACAAATGTCGGATGCAATCCAACAAAGCAAAAATAAAATATGCTTCAAGCCAGTCATCTCTTTGGTTCACAGGAGTATAAAAAAATCAATCCGGAAAAAAGAGTCGGTTGACCGTCTCGTGGCTTAATTCAGTGTTTGATGAAACCTTTATTTTGAAAAACGAAATTTCTTTAATTATGAAAATATATGACACTTTTAAAAAGAATAAAAATTAAAAAGTAAATTGTTTTATTTGATATTTTCGGGTTGAAAAAGTAGTTAAAAATTTTTTGGCATTTAGTAAAAGATTTTTCTTCCCAAAGCTTTTTATCTGACACTCGTCAGAGGAAATCGTCAAAATAAAGCAGAAATGAAACCGAATTTGATTATAAAGAGGATAGCAGAGTTCTCATTGGCTGAAAGAAGTTAGCCAATGAGAGAAAAGATTAAAAAATTTTCAAAGAGTAGACGAATTCTTTTTTTTACGCAGAAGGGAATTGAGAGATTTAATGAAAGTCGCTTTAAGAGCAGAATGGTAAAAAAAAAGAGCGACCTTGAGCAAGAATAGAAATTTTTCGTTTTCTATTCTCACTCGTCTATTTTTGGCATTCTTGGCTCATTGGCACGACTAACCAATAGAAAAAGAAATATTTATATAAACTAGAGTTAAGAAACTAAGACCTTAATTAGATTTTTTAACTTTTAATGTAAAACTTATTAAAATTAAATAAAAACTTTTTTGGAGCCAACCAGTCACGAAATCGGGCTGCAGTTGTCAGCATTGTCTGTTATCCAGCTCTTTTATGAAATGCTTGCTAGCGACCAGTAATGTAGTCAAGACCACAAATGTCAAAACCGAGACCAAGACCAATACCGGATACTATTTTTTTGAGCTAAGGCCGAGACCGAGATGAAAATTTTTTACAAAAATATAGTCCATTTTTAAATATATTTTAAAATGAATAAGTTTTTTAAAAATAATTTAAGATTACATTTTAAATAAATAAGTATCTCTAACATTTTAGAAAAAGCTTAGATCTGTATGGTTGCATCATTACACAATTCGCTTTAAAAAAAACTGTTCAACTACAGCAGAAAAAACCCAAAACACACAAGACAAGCCTGGTTAACAATGTTGAAAAAAGCAAGGCAATTTTAAAGATTTATTTAAAAAAACGATTAAAGTTATTTATTTGTTTATTTATTTTAAATATTAGTATTCTATATTTATTTTAATCCTTCTTACCACCTGACTTATAGGAAAGCGTCGGAGGCGCTATACGTAGAGCAACTGTGAAGCTACTACATTGACTTGCTTCTAGAAGTCCCAAGATATTGCTGTCCGGTTGAAATTTTTCAATTTATTTTTTAGTTTATATTTAGAAATACGACAAAATTTAGGATTGCTTTTAAGATTTCCAAGGAGGGGAAAGTGCTATAAAGTGTTTTTCCCAAGGATACAACAGAATGGCTACAGTAGGCTTTGAACTGCAACATTATCAATCATATTTGCCATTGCTCACGGCACTCTTATCACCCTACAATGCTGTCGACGAATGTAAAATAAAAGTAAAAGCCTTTTTTTTGTCTTTACTTTCTTCAAGCCCTAAGTCTTCTTTGATTGAAAAAAAGTCTTTACTTAATTTAAAATTTTTAAGCTGTATTAATGCTACAATGAACCTTTGACTACATTCTTCATGGGATTTTTAATTCTAATCCCCATTCCGTGCTTACGCCTGTGGATTCATATATAACAACTTTTTACAGGGTGCTAAACGGGCTTTGAAAGCGTGGTCAAATGTTTAGAACGTCGTGGTTGCGATTGAAAAGGCGCCGGTTTAAAATCTACTTGTGCTGTTTTGTTGTGTTGTTTAGAAAAGACACTTTACGGCACTTTCTTGTTTGGCAGTCTTGGCAAGCAGTTCTAAACTTCAGTTATAGTTCTATAAAATTAAAAAATTGAAATAAAGAATTTCAAGGGGACAACAATATCTCGGCCCCTCCGGAAGTGGTTCAGGGTAATTGCTTTCCCTAAATATAGAGCTTTTGACACTTTTCTTTAAGTCAGGAGGATAAACATAGAGATGAAAATAAAACGAATAAATAAACAAACTAATGGGGTGGGCAAACCTTGTGATTTTTTGGGATAATATCACTTCGCTTTTATAAATAATCAAAAACTATAATTAATAAATAGATAAATATAGTGTTCAAATGACTGTATACATAAATTTCAATACAAGAAGAACTTTCTTAACAAAAGGTCCCCGTCAAATACCATTCAATTTAAAAACTTTTGTTTATTAAAATATTTTGTGTGAATAAGCATCTGAAGAAGTTTTTAATAAACAAAAGCTAATAAATGGAATGGTTATATAGCTGGGATTTTTTGTTAAAAATGTTTTTTTAAATTGATTTTTCCAGTCTATATATCCAACAATTTTTTTACCATAAATTGTAAGTTTGGACCTCATTTATTTATCGACAGTTTAGAACTATTTTAACGAAAACTTTTTTGCTTAATTACAGAAAAAAATATGTAAGGTCAAAATAAACACTTTTAAATCTATCGCGCTCTATATTCTGGTATTCACAGGCCATATTTTGCCCGACTCTAAATTATACTATTGTATTCTATTACGTTTACCCACTTTAAATGGTATCTCCAAGCTACTTTATCGTTAACATAGCCTTATCACTAATGAAGTCTAAATTTAAATTTGCTTTAAAATATTTTTTAACTCAATATTTAGAAAGTTTTAGCTTCCAGTTAACGTTAAAATGATTTTTTTATCACAGTTAGTTTGCTTTAAAACAAAAATTAGTAAAATATTGCCTATGACATCATACATCCAAATCAAGGGTTAGTTCATAACAAGCACTTTAATTTTTTTTTTAAGCAAACTTATGACATGGGTAATAAATGTTTAGATAACTGTAGATTAATTGTAAGAAACTACATTTAAAAATCCATATCCGCCCTCTGGGGTTACTACTGCTTTTAGGCTAAATTAGAATTACAAAATTTATTTTGCTAGTGTATATCTACTTCTTTTTTATTATTTTTTCGTTTTTCTGTTAAACTTTGCTTTCCATCTGAAAAAAACAAGCTTTGAAAAATACAATATTTACGAAATCATGTTACTTCGTTTTTCTAAAATTGAATTAATTTGTGTCAATGTTTTAACGGGAAAGAGTGCAAGTACAAATATTTAAAGCTTTATCAGACTTGTTTGTTGCCAAAAGAAATAATTAGAATAAATTTTTTTCTTAATCGGATTAGCTTGTATATAGATGGCTTTAATCACAATAAAAATCTTCAATGGCATAAGCCTAAGAAACTGTGAATCTAAAGATTAAATGAGTTTGACTCTAAGATTTTACCACATCAAAGCTGGCAATCAAATGTTGTTTTCAAGTACATTAAAATATATCATCACAATAACATAATGTAACAAAAATATCCGGTTTGGAGACCAATTTAAAAAACACGAGACAAGACCACATCATCTCGAGACCAAGACCGAGACCATCAGCACAAGAGTGCGCCCGAGACGAGACTTGAGACCAAGACCAATATCGAGACCAAGACCAATATCGAGACCTTCATCACAGATAGCGATGGGTTACGATAAAGTGTTAAGCAACTATAAAGGTGTTATTTCATCTTATTACAATAAAACTTGGACATATTTAAAGATATCCAAAGAAAAAAATCTACAAAACGACATTAGATATTAGACCTGCGTTGTTTTTCGTGCAGTTGTACCTTGGCAATTCATTATTTAATTGATTTTTAAGAAATAGTTAATTACGGATAAAGAAAATGGTTTTTAAAAAATAACTATTTCAATTTTCTTTTCCTTTTCAGCCCAAGAATTCCAGTTTAATTGTGAAGTAATTCTAGTTTGTAAACTTACTAAACTTCATCATTTGTTTAATTTAAATTACGTAAATGAAAGCTGTACTCAACACAATTTTGCTTATTCTGCTTGTTCGGAAAAGTGAGTTTAAATTGCTTTTATTCTTTATTTGGCAATGAATAAAAAAAATACCAAACCATTAGAAATTAAAACTAATATTTCTTTAAGGACGGTACAGATTAACAAGGGTAGTACCAAGCTCATATTCGTTGAGCTTGTCGGGCATGTACTGTCTGAAACTACAGCGACCACAAAATAGTTTCTTTATCCACGGTTACACAGGCTCGAGCAGCATACAATACCACTATAACACTCAAAGGAGTCTTCACTGTCATTCTCCCCCTCACTGTTGTCAGAAAATTGTATAGCTACACTTATATTTTGTCTATTAACAATAGAAAATGAATAAGCGACTTTATACTCTTTAGGCGATGGTTGGTCATCGTTAGAATTTTCACTCTGAACAATGCCTTGATTGCCAGAGTTGTCCTCTAAATCAAACCAAGCTTCCAGTGTCTCAGCGACAATTACTGCAGCATTTAAAACTCGGATCCTCCCCATTCAATCACACTCCAAAAAATATTTACCCTATTAAGTGATTTATGTTTGTTATTATCTTTTTATCCATCTTTTAAAGAATAGTTAACATTTTTGACGAACTCATTTGCCTGTATGTGTGTTTTTATGCTTTTTTTTTAGCTACATCCTTGTCGTGTTATCAATGTGGATTAGGAACCCAGCCAGCTTGTGAAGTTGATCCTGATCCTGATAATCTCAAACCTTGCCCGGCAGATGAGAACAAATACTGTGTATTTGCAAATGCCTCTTACAGTAAGATTCGGGTTCTTTGTTTTTTAAGTAGGCTACAAAACTTTTTTTGACGGGGTATATGGTACACTAAAAAGTTTTCCTGAAATTTTTGAGATTATATCAATTTAATGGTGTGTGCGGGGTTGTATTCTTGCTCTGGGAAAATGCGATTGAGAGGCTTGTGGTGGAGGCTTTTAGATGTTATTTTCCCAAGAATGTTTTAAAGCCCCAACCTTAGACGATGAAACTTTATGTTTTCAGCGATTCTTTTAATCTGAAACAAATAGCTTTACCTCAATTGAAACAAAAATCTAGTTAAACATAACGTGAAGATTCGAATAAATCTCTTGCAATATCATTTAATTGAAAGATTTTATATCGATGATGTTTACATAAGTTAACTGATTTTAGTAGGCGCACAGCTACAAATACAAGAATTGTAAAAGATAAAGAAGTGTTTTACAAAAAAAATTGTGGTCAATAAACAATTTGTTTCCTGACGAAGAATACAATCATTTCTTAGGGCTCGTTTCCACTATGAGCGTGGAATGGATTAATGTTTGTTAGTTTCATTAATTTTTTTAATTCTTTCCGCGCATTAGCGCTAAGCCAAGCAAAAAAAAAACAATAATACAAAAAAAAGAATACTCCATTCCACGATCTTAGTTGAAACAAGACTTTATTGCTATGAATTCAGTTTTAAAAATTAATATTTCTAGCAGTTAAGCCTAACTACATTGGATGCAATTTTTTAGAGGAAATACATACATACATTGCGAAAATATAAAATGCAGGACTAAGCAAACCATATTTCCAAAGGGGCAAACCGGGAAGCTCGTTAATAAAAAAATCGTCCCTAAAAACCATTTTTATTTTGAATCAGTCACATTCATAATTTTCGACCCAAAAAACATGTGCTCTCTGAAAAAAAGGCCTTCACTATAATAAATAATTAGGCAATTAAAATTACATTATGTAACATATTTGGTTTACCCACACTTCATCACGCTATATTTCATCACGCGACTGTTAATTACGGATATTTAACCACTAAACATTTAATCACGTAGACATATTAACATATTTAACTACTAGACATTTTAGTGTATTTGCGTGGTATTGCGTATTTATCGCATAAATAAACAATTACTCTAACCCTAATCCTAACCTTTACCGTAATCCTAAATAAACAATTACATTATGACCAGTGGTGGATATTCAAATTCAGGGGCCTGAGGCAAGGATTTCCAAAAATTGATGTTCTCTAAAAACGAAAAAGAGCTTTGATCTTGTCTTTCACTTTTTTCTCACAAAATCACGGTGTTCTCTAAAAAAAAAGGTCTTTACCTCGAATCGATCTTGTATTTCCCACTTTTCGTCCCGACTTTATAATAATCTCTAAAAAACATCTGCAGGAAAATGAAAGTGTATGTGCTGTTTTCGAGGGAAGGGCCCCAAAAAAAAGGGGGCTGAGGCAACTGCTCATTCGCCTCACCCTATATCCACGACTGATTATGACTTTTTTCAGGCCTTTTTACCCGCTAATTGCCATACTTAACTTAACCACACTTGCAAGCGTGATGAAGCGTCTTTGTGATTAAATTTTTAAGTAATTAAATGTCCAATGCAGTGGTTCTCAAACGGTGTGCCCGGGCGCACTGGTGCGCCCCAGAGGTTGTCTAGGTGTGCCCAGCAGCATTCCTAAAAAAGTATCCTAATATGAAAAACAAAAAGAATAGTTACCATATTAGATCAATTTTCTTATCTGCTCCTTCCGTTTAACAGCATTATTACGATAATTTCAGGCACGGTCGCAGACATTCGGTAAAACTTGTATTTCTATTGTTGCTCACAATAGCAATTGTCTATGTGTGTTTTTTACTGTTGGAGTAGATTCAGAATGTAATTGTAAAGCAGAAAGAAATTGCTAGTTGCTGAGTTAGTGTTCATAGAAAAGGTGGTAGAGGTGTTAATAGTAGTGTACTGTAGGCAGTCATTAATGAAGTATAGTTGTAAATAAACGTAATGTGGATTTTATCAGTTAAGAATAATTTTCGTTGATGTAAATATCTTTTTTTTTAGAAAAATTTACTCTTACATATGGATAAGTTTCTTAAGAGAAAGCGTGACATTGATGAAGTTGACGCCGAAAGTGACCAAAATTTAAGCGTAAAAAAATGTACTAGTAAGAAAGCAAAACCACGACCGACTCGTAAATACGATGATAGCTATCTAAGTTTTGGGTTTTCCTGGATCGGAAGTCATGATAATCCTTTGCCTGTATGTTTAGTTTGCGGAATGAAGATGGCCAATGAATCAATGGTCCCTAGTAAACTTGCTAAACATTTTAAAAATAAACACTCTAATCTACAAGATAAACCCACAAGCTATTTTCAGAGAATGTCTGAGCAACAACAAAAAACAGCAAGTTCCTTTAAGAGTATAGTGACTGTTTCTGATAAAGCTCAAATTGCTTCTTACCAAGTCTCTGAACTGATTGCTCAAAATATGAAAGCTCATACTTTAGGTGAGTCAATTATTTTGCCTGCTTGCAAAAAGATTGTCAGTACGATGTTAGGAAACGAAGCAGCATTAAAAATAAGCAAGATACCTCTGTCCGACGACACTGTTCGCAGGCGTATTCTGGAAATGTCTTCTGATATTGAGAAAAATGTAAGTGGTAATAAACTCCAGTCTTCAGATTTTGCTCTGCAAGTTGATGAGTCTACGGACATTACCAACCAGGCACAACTCATAGCATTCGTTCGTTTTATTAACGAAAACGAAATAGCAAACCAGTTTCTTTTTTGCAAAGAATTAAGTGTGACTACTAAAGGTGAGGACGTTTTTAACATTCTGAATGACTACCTTGATAAGTGGCAGTTATCGTGGAAATCGTGTGTAGGCATTTGCACAGATGGAGCACCTTCTATGGTAGGTTGTATCAAGGGACTTGTATCTTTTATAAAGAAGAAAAACGAGAATGTTATTGTAACTCACTGCTTTCTGCATAGAGAGGCCTTGATGTCAAAAACCTTAGGAGAGAATTTAAGAGAGGTCTTAGATGAAGTTGTTAAGATGGTAAACTTTATAAAAGTAAGACCTGCAAAATCGCGGCTATTTGAAAAAATCTGTACCAATATGGATTCTCAACACAAACGATTACTTTTACATACCGATGTGAGGTGGCTATCAAGAGGCAAAGTGCTTACTCGTGTACACGAGTTACGACAAGAACTTCTTGCATTTTTTGAAGCAATGAAGCAATCATATTTTTGTGACCTCCTGCAGTGTAAATTTTGGATTGCTAAATTACAATATTTGGCAGATATTTTTCAGCATCTCAATATTTTGAACACCAATATGCAAGGGAAAGGGGAAAACGTTCTTACATCCACTGACAAGATAAAAGCGTTTCAGAAAAAATTACACGTTTGGAAAAGTACAGCGATTAAAGGTAGTTTAGAAATGTTCCCATTGGTAACTAATACTTGCAAAACTGAAATCCTTCCACTTGTAGTTGAACATTTATCAACTTTAGAAGAAAAAATGAATTTTTACTTTCCATCACTTAACACTGCGCAATATGACTGGATTAGAAATCCTTTTTTAGAAAGTACCTCTGAATATAGTTTAACACTGACAGAAGAAGAAGAACTGGCAGCTGTGTCCACAGATCGTGGATTGATGATGAAATACAAAGAGTGGTCTCTTGAAGCTTTTTGGATTTCTATCAGAAAAGAACATGTCGCGATATCTAAAAAAGCACTGACTGTTTTATTGCAATTTTCAACGTCATATTTATGTGAACTTGGCTTTTCTACCCTCGCCACAATTAAGTGTAAAAAGAGAGGAACTCTGCAATGCATCGATGAGGAAATGAGAGTTTGCCTCTCAAACATAAGACCGAACATTGAGAAAATCTCACAGGCTCATCAAGCACATGTTTCCCATTAACAAAAAGATAATTTCGTTATTTTTAAATGGTATGTATTTGACTTAATTATGACATTCTGGTGCATTTTTATATAAAGTGTGCCCAGAATTATTTGTAGTATCGTAAGTGCGCCCAGACTGTAAAAAGTTTGAGAACCACTGGTCCAATGATTAAGTATCCGTGATTAATAGTCGCATGATAAAGATTGCGTGATAAAATGTCTGTACACCACATGTTTAAAAGTTCCAAAAAGCCAAGTAAATTTTAAAAGTTTTTAATTTTTATTTTATGCATCGAGGCAAATTATTTGTATTTGGTCAGACCTTATAACTTTATAAAGCTTAAACTTGTTTTTATTTCTATTTTTTGTTTCAAATTTAATTTCTTTGGAAAAAATGCGTTATTTCATTTAATTATTTTTTTAATTGAATATTTAAAAAAAATAAAACCCAAGAAGACGTTTTTTATCTACGTAATAACAACAAACAATAAAATGTATAATTAAATGATATCATTTCCTTCAAAATTTAGTTAAAAAAAAACCTTTTAAATATGTTTTTTGTTTAGACAACATTTACACCGCTCAAAGATACTGTTCAGTATCGGATGAAGCTGATTGTAGCAGAGTACCAACGCCACCTAGGTTTATATTTCAACAGTCATGCGTCTCTTCAGCTTGCAATTCAGGTGACGTGACATGTTATTTAGTAATAGTAGGAACCTACACCATAGGTAAAATCGTTTTTCAAAATCAAAATTGGAAAAAAGTTATTGAAAAACAAACTGTTTTTTATTTATTCAAATAATCATGCTGTACACGAAAAGATAAGACCTATCAACCAAAAAATAACTGAAATAGCATACAATTTTTTAGCTCAAAATGATAGTACTGTATATTCGACATGCGAAATGCTGACTCATGCTAAACCATTTCACTGTTGTCCAATTTTCTACTGATGTCAATCAGTCATACTCAAGCTCAATTCAATCATGACTTAGTTTTGGTTAAGGCTTTGGTCCAAAATCATTTTATTAATACGTTTGGTACTGGCTTATGGAATGTAAGCAAGGTCAAAAATTACGTATTTTAAAATTTGCTCTCATTTTATTGCAGTATTGACTGAAATTTTATTTTACTATATTACCGTTTTAAAGATTGTATTAGCAATGTTATTTTACTGTATATTTTATCAATACTTATCGTATGAATATGTTAATAAAGTAACTGCTTCTGTTACCATATCTTTTTTTTAGACGGATGCAATGCTTCTTCCTCAATAAAAGTCAGTGTGCTTTGATTGATCATGGCTGTCATTACCTTATTTCTTTGCAGTTTCATTGATTAAAAATTATCAATGGATAAAACTAAAATAATATCTGATTTCTTCAAAGTCAGAGAAAGCACGATTATTCTTTTAGTTCAGAAAGACTATTTATTCATTGGGTGTTTGTAGATGATGCATAGATTGTAAATGCTTTATTCAATTGGTTCAGAAAGGCTTCAATCTTTTCTTTGTGGAATTTGTTTTTATCTCAAATTTATCAACGTATTAAATCTGTTAGATTTTTAATTAATCGAAAAAAATTTAATTCCAACAGTGTGAATCCTTTTGTCATGTAAAATTCGTCGTAAAAACATTAATCTAAAAATATCAACAAAATTTTTTTATGGTAACTGAAATTGAAAAATTTCAGTTTTTACCAAAAAGATTGTCGAAAAAACTATATGAATGCCCACGCTTAAAAATGTTTCTGGGTAAAAAAGAAATTATCTTGGAAACACTTGCGGCCAGAAGCGTTCTGTTTGTTGAGGATGTATGCCAGCGTTTTTCAAACTATTACTAAAGTAGTGTTCCGCGAAACAATTGTTACTTAGTTAAAGTGTTCTTATTTTTGTTATGAGCGTGAAATGAAGCATTTCTTGTTTGTTTTATTGATCTTTCCGCGCTTAAAATTTAAGCGAGCGCTAAGCGAAGAAAAAAAAGTAAAACAGACAAAAAATACTCCATTCCACGCTCGTATTGGAAACGAGCCTTTATATAATACTTTGCTATGGATAATAGTGAGCTGGCAACAAGTTAATTAATTTCATAACCATGTTTAAGTAAGACATACAAACTAAAAACTAGAACAAAGTTTATTTAACATGTCGGTTCGCTAGCAACCCACATAGGTAATAGTGATTAGCGAGATACCTGGGTGTTTAAGGGCTAAGTGTTCAACTGAATTATAAAAATGATGGTTTGCATAGGCTTAACATACGTCACAGAGACGAAGACCTTTTATTCTAGAGATCACAAGAGATTTAATTTTTGGTAAGGAAATTGAGAATTAGAGACAGATTCCAAGTGAAAATCTTTTTTTTAGAGATCACTACGTATTTGCGAGGAAAATCAAGAAATCAGAAAAACTAAGACTAATTGTTTCGTAAGCGAAAATGATCGGCTAGGTGTTTCGTGAACAAAAAAGTTTAAGAAACTCTAATGTAGACCTGCTGAACCAGATCGGGGCAAGTATTACGGTGGCTGCAATCTGCATAACCAACAGACTTCGAGATTCCACGCTGCTTAAACTATCATACTCGTATGTTTGTTATTTTAAATCAGATTTATTAACATCAAAGGAGAACTACGAGAAGCTCTGGTACTATATTCCCCCACTATGCAGTTTTGATAAATTGTTACTAACAGAAGTCAAAATGTATATACAATTAAAGTAGTGTTGACTTTTTGATTTTCACTTTTTTTCATCATAAAGTGAAGATTTCTGGATCGCAACAACTGTTTCCAAATTTTTTAGTCCGCAATGTTAAAAAGATTGAGGAGCACTGAACTAGACCAGGCCTACCATTGCGCTAATTTTTTTACTTGTTGCTGTGATTACTTTTGTTGTTTTGTGGGTATTGGTTAAAAAATGAATTATTTATCTATTTGTCTCTCTAAACCACAACTTTGCGTCTGTTAAAAATTTTTTTTGAGGAAGCAAATTTTTGTTTAATTGCTTATAACAACGAAATATCAAAAGGTACCTATTCTCTATCTTCAAAACAAAGTTGCAATTTTTTAAAGAAAAAAAATTTCAGGTCCACTGCAAAGGGGGAAAAAGGCGCTTCCTCGGACTGTCTTTTGCGGCTCTTCTGACTAAACAGTTGATTACAACGGGAACCCATATGTTGTATTTTTAAAATTCCAAAGTTTTTACCTCAACAAATCTGCAAGTTTTTATTTAATGGGATTAATTTGCGTTGCCGCGACATCATATTATTTAAATTTTTAGAGACTTGCAAATCAGTCGGAAATTGATGAATCACATGTCGGTAGTTTAAACAAGAAATAAATTACCTTAAATTTGTACTTTTCAATAATTAAAAAATATTTTTGAATTTTGCACTGAGTTTGAAAAAGAATATTAATAAAAAACCCTAAAACTTGTGTGCCAAGGGGAGGTATTTTATGCCATTTTTTCCCATTTTATAAATCATTGAGCCCGAAAAGCTGATTTGCGGCGCTTCGATGATTTTCGTATTCGCTCCTTTTACAAAAAAAGACTTTACCCACGCCTGGTCAATTGTAGCCTATACATTTTTTTAATTGAAAATTTTAAAGTTTTTTTACTTTTAGGCAGGGCTAGTCAATAAGAACAAAACTGATTTAACTTTTTTTGATCTTTTTTAAGTTTTAATGATGACCTTTAATAAAATTAAGTAAAAACTTTTTTGAAAATAATGCAGCCAAACACTTACAAGATCGGGCAGCGATTGTCAGCGTTATCTGTTATCTGGTTCTTTTTAAAGGATTTAAGATCACAGGTAATGAGCAGAGCATTTTCATTACTTTAAAATTTTTTCCGGAGAGTAGAACTCACGACCTACAACACTTGAAGGCGACATTTAAATCAAAAGAGATTTAAACAAACAAGTATAATTTATTCGAAACTTTATGTCTGGTCATCCCAATTTAAAAACACTAAAATTTTTTGAAAAAATGCTGTTCGAATTGAACAAAATATGCTGACAAAGAAAAGAATTTTTTATGTCAGCAAGATAAATTTTACTTACATAGAACTATACGCCAAATATTATAGTTTTAATAACTTCATTTGTCATTCTCCCAAATTTTTGTTGTATTGACTATTGACTATTTGGATTATTTGAGTTTTTAAAAACGCCTTCAACAATATACATGTTTTTGAATCAACTTTAATAAACTGTAAATAAACTAACACAGCTAGTTTGGTCCAAATTGCGATCCGCAGACCGCATGTGGTCAGCAATAAGATTTTCTGCGGCACGCTAACCAATTTCAAAATCTTCAAAATCCTCTGTAGACCTCAAAAGGACAAGACCAGTCTATTATAACGGCCCGGGAAAACAGTCATGGAGTTCAATAAAATATTTTTATGTAGGGACTATTTTGTCTTCAAATATTAACTGAGATTTAAAACAAAGTTTTTCACATGCTTTTGCAAACTTTTTTTGGTCTTAAGTAAAAGTACAATGCAAAAAAAAAGAAGTTTTTAGCCTTGTAGTTAAACAATTTTAAATTAATTGCAGCCCGAATGTTTTAGAAATTTGCAAAAGTAACCCGCATGAGTTAAGATCTTGGACCAACCTCAACTGGCACTGTAAAAATCAGCAAAAAAATATTAAAAATTCCAAAAATCACTGTTTAAACGACAATAACTCTAAAGAAAAAACATTTAAATACAGTAAGCCATTAACAATTTAAAAATCAATAAAAAGTATATTCTTTTTTACTTTGCTTATTACTAACTAAGACAATCGATTTTAATTCACAACAAAAAAAAAGAAAAGAAAATAAAGAAACAATTAACTCTAATTGTTCTTTAAAATTAAACAATAACCGCACAAGTTGCGATTGTAAAAATAAAAATTATGAATTTTTTTTAAACTTTAATTTGGGTTATTCGGGAAAAATTTGGTTTGAAAAATATAAATTTGGTTTGAAAAAAATATATAATTAAATAAATTTACTCACCTCGTTCTAAGTGCTAAAATCGCTGCTAGCATCTCAGCTCAAATGACTGGTAATTTTATATTAAAAACAAAGCTGCCAATTTTCACAAGTGGCTAGATTGAAAAAAAGTAGCTAAATTTTTCATTTTTTGAAAGGATTTATTTTTAAAGATTTCTGTTTTTTAAAATCAACTTAAAATTTAAAGATAAAGGTATTTGAGTTTCCAATGATTATCACCAAGTAAGGTCACCCATAAAAAGTCATTAATCGTCCTTCATCTATATTTCTTCTCATTGTTTCCTATCGCTCCTTGTCTTCTTACCCCCCTCACCTCCCCCTTTCTTCCTACCGCCCCCTCAATCTCGCCAACGCCCACTGGGGGTGGTAGCGCCCACTTTGGGAACCACTGCTGTAAAGCGTGGCACCTTATCTCCATTTTTTTAAAGGTGGATTTGTAATACTTTTCTCTTATGGAATAAAATATTTCAAGTTTTTTTGTTTTGCAGACTTAGACAACTAGAATATACTTGTGTCTTATGCACAAAAAAATTTTAATCAAACTTTTAATCTAAACTTTCTTTCATACCGTGGTTACATTTTTTGAAGAAAAAATGAACAGAAAAAAGAAACAGTTAACACTTTTGCTTTTTTGGCCTTGTTTAAAAGAAAAGAAAAACTAATTTTTAACAATTTTCTCTTTATTTTAATTTACTTCTTAAAACAACTATTTACTCTTTAGAAATGCTGGCGGATTCTGTCCTGCAAACATTGAGACGTTCGACCCACGTACCGACTATCGCACCGACTAAAAACGTTTGCAGGACAGAATCCGCCAGCATGTGCCGAAGTCTATTCGGAACAGGACCAGTCAAGAACGTAAACAACCAGAACGCCCAGGAAAACTAGTGAACTCAATACCACACTGTGATTCAGCGATTGGAAACCATCTGTTACATAACCAAAAATGTGCATCTCACTATAAGGACAATCAATTTTTTATTCTCTCTAAAGCACGATCCGATTTCCATTTATCAGTCTTGGAATCAATTTTTATCACTCTTCGAAAACCTAATTTGTGTAGACAGAAAGAATTTGTTTATAAACACAAATTGTTAGTATAATTGTAAAAAATTGTCTTTTTAGTTCCAAATTTTAGCACAAAACTTGCATAATTTTGTTCCTTTTTTTTTGCCAAAAATATCTTACGCTGACGAAACGTGGTTTTATTTATTAAATACTTTTAATTATTATGATAACTGCTACTAACCTTAATTTTTAGCCAATCAGGATCAGTCTTAAAACTTTTGAAGTAGGCTACTACGTTCAGTTCTGCAATTCATTCTAGCGAAACCTCCTGAAGAGAGCTAGACGAAAACGTTCGAGTTTTCAAAACAGCCTTTTTTAAGGCTACTTATTTAACAAAAGAGCTTTAGATGAAGCATTTGCTGTTAAAAGCTATTTTAAATGTGTTTTAGTTAAGAAAGAAAATTAAAATTTCATAAAAGAAGATATTAAATGAGAAAAAAATTTAGTTTAAATATAAATAAAACAAGTCAAATAATAAACCAAAACCAACAAAAACAATCCCTTACACTTGCTTCGAACACCGAACCTTATAACGACGTCGCGGTGTGCTTATCCGCATTATTACGACGTATATCTGTTCTGCGCAATGCTTAGCTGTGTGAGATAATATTTAAAACCAAGAGTCTATCTTTCAATGTCTATCTGCCATAGCCGTACTTTCCGGGGGAAAGGGGTGCAATTGACCTCTCAATTCTCCAAAATTTGGGCAAAATTAGAAGTTTTCAGGCAGCGACAAGAAAATATTTGGAAAAACCAGAATTTTTCGGGCAGTGATTAAAAAATTAGGCCAAAATCAGATATTTTAGGGTATCAATATGGAATTGCGAGGGCAAGATTTAAGGTAATAATGATTTTGGGACGAAAATTGAAAATTTTGAGACAACTTCTAAGAGAAAATCTTTTTTTCTTTTTTTCTTTAAAGATCCTTATGATTTTGGGACAAAAAACGAAAATTTTGAGACATATTGTTGTTTTTTTCTTTTTTTTGGTCTTCACCTTAAAATGTTAGACAAATTTTTTTCTCATATCCGTATAGTGCCAGAAAATCTTGATTCTGGAAAATGTCACAAAATTTGGGCAAAATCTTTTCACCCCTCAAATTTTTTCAGATGGTACGCCTATGTATACTGCAGTTTTCAGATGGTACTCAATATTTCGCAAACTATCTGTTGCGTTTATGATTTTCGCTATAATATTTTCTAGTTAACATAACTATATTCCGAATTAATCATTTAACTATAACTAATAAATAGTAACTTCGAATCCTAAAACCATGCAACTTAATATTTTAAAGAGTTTTTTTTAAAGCCAAATACAAATCATAAAAACTAAGTTGTTGTTTCAGATTTGTGCTCAGTTATTTAAAAAGCTCTCGCGCACTGTGCTTTTTGATTTTTAAATTTTTGTTTTAAGCGGGTCGAGTGAGAAGTCCCTTCCCGCATTTAAATGATATCGTTTCAAGACTAAATATGACGTTTTACAGAAGAGGGAGAAATTGAGTTTTGTCAATAAAGGCAAAATTAAACTAACAAGTATAACTCATTCAAAACTTTATGGCTGGTCATCCAAAATACAAAACCCTATATTTTTTTCGAAAAAATCTTGTTCCAGTTCAACAAAAATGCAAACAAAGAAAAGGATTTTTATGTCGGCAAGATAAATTTTACTTGCATAGAATCATTAGCAAGATATTGTGGCTTTAATTACTTTTATTTTATTAATTTCATAAATTTTTGTTGTATTGACTATTGACTATTTGAATTATTTAAGTTTTTAAAAACGCCTTCAACAATATATATGTTTTTGAATCAACTTCAATAAACTGTAAATAAACTAACACAGCTAGGTTGGTCCAAATTGCGATCTGCGGACCGCATGTGGCCAGCAGCATAATTTTCTGGGGCACGCTGATCAATTTTAAATTCCTCAAAATCTTTTCTAATCCTATAAAGAACAAGGCTAGTTCTTTTTTTATAACAGTTCAGTAAAACAGTTATGGAGTTCAGGAAAATTTTAGTTCAAAAAATTTCGTCTTCACAAGTCAACTGAGAAGTTTTCACCTGCTTTTGCAAACGTGTTTTGGTCTTTCCTAAAAGTGAATTAAGAAAGGTTTTTGGCCTTGTATTTGAAAGTTTTAAATTAATTGCAGCCCGAACGTTTTAGAAATTTACAAAAGTAATTTACATGAATCAAGAGCTTGACCAACCTTAACTGACATTGTAAACATCAGCAAAAAATCATTAAAAATTCCAAAAATTACTTTTTTTAAACGCCAATAACTGTTTAAGAGTAAAACATTTAAATACAGCCGGGTATTAACAATTTATAAATCATAAAAACTTTATTTTGACGCTTTTACTTTAACAAAAAGAGAAAAAAACTATTATCTTGAAATGCTCTTCTATCCTATAAAATTAAATAAGATTGCACAAGTTCAGGAAATAAAATTACATTATGAACTCTTTCAACTTCAATTAGGATTATCTTCAAAAAAATTATTTTGCTATTCATTTATTGTTTGCTTAATACAAGATGATAGAAAAACTATAGGCTACATATTTGGTGAATTTAGAAAAAAAAGTTTGTTAAATAACAACAAAAGTTTTTTGTGGTTTTGCGCTTAAAGTAGAAACAAGTAAAATAACCAATTGAAGATGAGAACGTTTGTTGCCATTGTTGCATTGGCGCCGGCATTGCTGTTGCATTCATCTAAACAATTTGTAGAAAGTAAATTCAAGTTAGCCAAGGTATTTTTTAAATTAAGCATTTGACGCTATTTTACCAGTCAATTATTTCAAAAACTAGTTCACAGTTAATCTAGATGATGAAAAAGCAAATCCAGTAATAATTTCTGTTGTGTTTTCGGCACCGGTGCCAAACAGAAAAAGTTTGAGGTTTTAAAATCTAAAAAAAGACATACAATATACGTATGAAGCCTGTTTCAATAGAACAGTAACCTCAGAAATCCAAACAATCTATCTCGTGATAAAATATTTGAGGTCAAACTAATCTACAAGTGAAAACTTACCTCATAATTTCATAACCATTCAGTTTTTTTTTAAAAAAGCTTTTTTTCTAAAGACCAGAACACGGTCTTTTTTGGTAGTCAAGCAAAATGCAAAACCATAACCATTTAAACTCGATATCGGTTAATTTTGCTAAAGCCAGAAGCAAGGGAGTAAAGCTAAAAAGGCTTCTCTTTTGTTGGAAAGAAAGGGCACTTCCCGTTCTCGTTGAGAGTGCCTTTCGACAAAAAAACTGCCTTTTTTCAAATTCTCACCCACGCGGTAAAAAGCTCTTGCACTGCTGCTAATGCTTGTTTTACCTTCTTCACATGTACTGACAACCCACAGAGGCTCTATGTGTAATATTTCAACAGCAGTCTTATTTACAATATTTTTACAGTCTGTGATATTTTCTGGTGAACAACTTCGATCAATGGCGCTCTTCCCGTTTGATGAAAAAGACTTTGTTAGTTTTAGAAATTCATTAAACAGACAAACACTCTAAACCGTGAACAAACTTCCACGCTCACAATTGATAAACATTAAAAGTTATCGTTTATTTTACTTTAGTTTTGTGTTTTCGAAAAAGCGTGCAGTTATTATGAACTTGATGCAGCACAGTTATTTTTTACAATATTTTAGGAAATTTGTAGATTTTTACATTTTAAATTGGTCGTTTTGTATTTTTTCGAGATAGTCATATCTGAGTAATGCCATGCACGACGGTTACTCAAAGTTTAACGTTTTGCCGAACTTTTTGCAATACAATAATGTTGTAATTTCTGTAATATATGATAAATTAATGATGTCATATGGTATGGTAATAAAATGATCTCAAAAGATAGTCTGCGTTGGTTTGAACTAAAAAATCCATTTTTTTTAAGGCGAAAACTATTTGTATGTTTGCAAGTGTGTAGAAATTTCAAAAAGAAAACTTTATTTCAAATATATATTTATACAACTATATTTAAATGTTTTAATTTAAGATTATTTCATTATCCACTGTTGTGGATTTCGAAGCATTTAAATAGTCTTTACTAGACTGTTAAAGAGTTAGTGGAAAAACTTTAATTTCAGAGACAAAAGCAATTTAGAGAAACCAGTACAAGTTTTAATCTTGTTGATAAAACGGCGATATAACAGCTCAATTTTTGAAGTTACTTTATCCAACGCAGATTTGAGGTAAACACAAAACTTTAAATCACTGGGACAATCTTTCAAGTTGTCAGGGCTGGCATCATAACCATATGGGATGTTATCATCAATGCCGCATTGATGACATCGAAGTGGATCTGCAATTTACATAAGTTTATTGCAATCAGCAGAAAGATTTGATTAAAATAATTGTTATCTTGATTATTTTTATAGGTGGATTTGCAGAAGCTTTGTAAAACCTTTTACTTTTAGACAAAGAACAGTCGTGCCTTATTAAGAAAAGCTTTTTATAAAATAAACATATATTTTAAATTTTCTTTTATACAGTGGTTATATTTCTTTAAATAAAAATTGGTTATTAGTATGTTGCTGTTTCCGTGGTGTATGAATATTACGTCTTTTTCTTTGTGGGGCGTTCTTACATAGACATCTCAAAATTGCAATTGTCTCAACTTAATCATAATAAAAAAATTATATACAAAAAAAACAATAAAAAATTCAAATCTTTGGCATCCACAAAAATAAATATGAAAACCTGTTGTCGGTTTTTCTAAGCAAAGCTTTGACTTAACATTTCCTACGTTGCAAGTTATAAGAAATAACGTAACCAGTTGACTTGTTTACATAGAAACAGAAGAAATTTTTTGAATTAATTTCAAAAAATATATTCTTTTACTTAAAACTCAAAAGTAAAAACTAATTTCCTTAAATTTTTTATTTAATGTTGTTTATGCGGTAGTAGGCTCTACTAAGATGCACTTGTTACCATACTAGTATGAAAACTTAATTTTTTACAGTTTGACTATTTTTAAAGCCACTCTATTTAATCTAATATTCATCTTTGATTTTCTAAATATTTTTAGACGTTAAAAGAAATCCAATCAAGAAAATTGAAACATACCCACTTTTTTTTGCAATGCATACCTTTATATTTAGGAGTACAAATGCAGTTCCATCAATTATAAATCCCACTTTCGTTTCATGTTCCGTTATTTCGGCACGGCTCCGACTCGCATTTTTTACATCTTCCGTGCTTTGTTCTCCCGTCAATCTAAAAAACAGAATTTCAGCGCAACTAGTTTTGGACAGTTTTGAAAAAACAACTAAATTTTTTTTGAAAAGGTTGATATGCTAAATACAAATAAAAGACTAGAACAATTTTCTTGTTCCATAGAAAAATAGAAAAAAAGAGGGATGAGGCAGAAGAATATAATCAGTAATGTTACAACTCACACACATTGTAGGCCTATTACTTATACAAAAACAGTTAAAAGAGAGGCTGTAATTGTATGATAGTACTACCATTGTTTAGAAATGACTGAGTTATAATTTCGGAGATATTTAACTATCTCAAAAAATTACATTATTGCTTTGCAGAATTAAGTACTTGTTGGATGACGATTTGAATCAGTAACTTAAAACAAAATTGCTGAACACTTATAGTGGATCACAAATGGACTTCGGAAGTAATTCTTCAACAACAAATCTTCTGTTTCCGCACGAAATTGGATTGCAAAGATTGCAATAAAGATCAACTTTGATAATATAAATCTAATGTTTTTCGGTTTTGATATTAAATTATTATACGAAAAAAAAAGAATCGAACAAATTTTTAGCGTACTAATCGCACCCCTATACTGCTCTTTAAGTCTATCAATCGTTATACTGCGCAGTTAATTTTTTTTTTCTTTTTAGTTTTTAAGTGAATCGTCTTCAAAAACCACACCAATTTTTAAACGGCAAATACGAATCTACCTTGGATCGGCTCGATGGATCAATGCTTTTGTTTTCAAATCAACTTTCGCCACCTAATCGCACAGTTTTTTCTTCTTCCTGTTTTTTCATTATTATGATGACAGCCACACAATATTCAAATCCTTTCTTCTAATTTTGAATTGATATTTCAATGCTTAAAGAAACTTTGAACTAGAAGAAAATTTTTTGACTTAAAGTGCTTGACTGGTTTCATGAAATCGTTTCATTATGCACAACCATAAATCGAACAAAATAACAGTTTCAAATTTTTCCATAGTAAATATAAAGGCTTGTTTCCAATACAAGCGAGGAATGGAGTGTTCTTTGTTTTTAAATTGATTTTTTGCCTCGCAGAAAGAAGTAAAAAATCAAAAAATACTTTATTCAACGCTCATAGTGGAAACGGGCCCTAATCCTCGCTTGTCTCCTATTAAGCCTTAACTTAATCTTATCACATCAAATAAACAAGCTGAGATTTCGCATTGAAAGTAAATTGCATAGGTTTAAGTTATTTTTGCTGTTGTTTCGCTTTTACATATTTTGAGGACCCTATGATAAATTCTTGGGTAAAAGAGGTGGCGAAGTAAAAAAACGGTTAAGAAGCATTGAATTAAATCACTATAGCTAGATGTTGATTTAGGTTGAGTAAGTTGAAAACTTCAATAGTTAGCTTTAAATTTATGGGTTTTACTGTAATAAAAACAATTGAGCACTTCCGCCTTTTCGAAGTTTGCTGAAAGTGCTTTTTTAATTTATAAGCTGTAAAAAAGGAAGAGTCAACCGAGTTTATTTTTTGTTGATTGATATATTTTAGAATCTAAATCAAAGTTTTGAAAAATTTTGTACCTTTGCATTGACTAAAACAGTTTAAAACTGCACTGTTAAGTGCAATAACAAGGATAGTAGGCTTACTTGGTCAGTCATTCAGAAAACTATTGCTTTATTGGTTATTGCATTGTACTGTAAATTAAACAATTTTAGTTATTAATTCGTTTAAACTGAGCATAACGGTTTTATAATTACAGTGTCTGCAAGCACTTGTTAGTAGTGAATAGAATCCAAAGTTAAAAATCAGTATGTTGAACGCCTGATAAAAAGTAAATTTAGCAAAAAAAAATGTTTTTGAGTGTGTTTGGAATGCAACTAAATTTCATGATCCTTTGTTCAATGGTAATCAAGCAGAGTTTCGTTTCGAGAATTGAGAATCTTTGAAATATCTCAAATTTAAGATTTGGTTTCAAGTACGTTTAATTTAATCATCAATCAAATACATCAATTATAATGTTCTTTACCAACTATAAGTGATACTTATTTTTTTATTATATCTCTAAATTTATTCCTTCACTCGCAGGAAAGCGACAAAGGCGCTAATATATAGGTAAGTAATTACCCAGATGCCGAGATATTGCTCTTTCCGCTTGTAATTTAATAAGGATACGCCTGTAATTTAGAACTGCTTTGCCAAGACTGCCAAGCAGGGAAAGTCCCGAAAGTGTTTTTCCCAAGGACGCAACAGAATGGCGCATGTGGGTTTTAAACCGAGACCATGTTGATCGTAAGCACGGCGCTCTAATCACTTAACCATACTGCCAATAACTGCTTTATCTCCCTGATTTGTTTTATCACATGAGTAAAATTGTTTCCTGGTATAATTCACTCAAAATTGAGATTTGAGCAAACAGAAAAGAATTTGCTGAATTAGTTAATTTAGCCGATATGATTTAATTAAAAAATTTGACGTTTCTATAAAAATTCCATCAACGACAAAAAAAGTCGGTTTGTGGTAATTTAAACAGCGTACTCCCAGAGCCGTATCAAACCAAAAAATTTGAGGAGGACAATACATTTTTGCCCAACTTTTTTTCGATAATTTCCCGAATCATGATCTCGCATCAGTCCACGGTAATGTCCAAATGCCACTCAGATTTAAGGTGTAGAATTTTTTAAAATTGTAAACGGGGCAGAAATTATTGATTTTGCCAAGATAAACTTTCAAGACCAAAATAAAAAAAATTTTTTTAGTGTTAATACTCACTAATCTGAGTCTTTCTAAATTGATTAACTTTTTCCTGCGCAAAAACTTCATTGTCTGTGCCCAAAAAAATTAATTTTGCTCAAAGTTTTTGCGACTTGATGAGGCGCTTTCCTTCTCCTCCCCTCTGCTCGTACAGCTACGTCACACTCTTAAAAATAAATATTCTATTTAAAAAAGATAGCCTACTAACTATTTGCTATTTTAATTTATCGGTGCATAACTTCTGTTTTATAAACTGATGATGTTTTTAAGAATTGCACAAGTTCTAACATTCCAAAAGTAAAGAATCGTCAATGATTTTAAAGAGCATTTGATTTTGACAATTTTGAGCCACAAGAATTGGGACCAGGGTTCTTTAGACCTTATCAATTAGGACTGGCAAAAGTTATATCCATAGTTGCTTTAACCAGATTAGAATAAATATTACTGCTGAAACATACCATACACTACAGTCTACGAGTATAAAAAGCAAGCATATGTATACACTATAAGGTTGGTCCGGAGATTCACAACCTTTAGTCTACTTTCGCTTATGAATAAAGCGGGATGTTTTAGTAAGCCAACTCTCATCAGAAGAGTTTTTGGCGATAGCGAAATAGATAGAATGTGCGGTTTATCTTAGGACAGCATTTTGATTGGTTAAGAAAAAGAAACGCTGCATTTTCAGTTTTTGCTTTCCAAATATAAATTGCCTATTTTTTTTTAATTAAACAAACGCCATTACCATTGAATTTTTCTAATGAAAGTCGACCAAAAAACAAAAAAAAACTAAGTGGCATAGTTCATCAATATTATTGGTCATTTTTAAATTTTCTACCGCAAAGAACTTAACTAAATTTTTGTTGTGATTTACATTAAGGTCTATTGTACTCTTGGGGTATACACAGAGTTTTCATACAGGTATTTTAAAATTGGAGAATCGGGGCGCTTGCTAAAAAGAAAAAAAGTTGTCCGAAATAAAGTGAAAACCAAAAAAAGGTCATCATTTTGAAAGTCTGCCTTATTTCTTTATTTTTGTCCCAAAAACTAATGATCTCTAAAAAAAAGATCTTTACTTTAAATTAAAAATTTGGAAACATAATGGTTAACTGGTCTGGACACCGGGACAAGGTCTCAAAATAGGGACTGCACCATGGAAATTGGGATGTACGAGTGATTAGTGAATCTAAGTACCAGTATACACCACGCCAGGAATACAATTGGCCTAATTACGAAAGTCCGCTTTTAAATGTAGAAAAAGCTTTTTATTTCTTATATTTAAAATGTAGCTTAAAGACAGGGGCGCCGGAAACATTTTTGGCGGGATCGGCAAAATTCAGAAAAGGAAACTTTTTTGATAAAAAATCACTTTCAACAAATACAAATTTTAGCAGATTAGACAAAATTTTAACTAAAAACTTAGTGAAGACAAAAAGATTTTAAGAGACGGTTTGTCGTACAGAATTTTAAAAAAGCAACTAAAGCTGGGATTATTTCCAAATTTTTTGTCTGACAGTCTTCAGAAACAATTGTTGGAATGAAAAAGAAGCTAGCCAAAATGAATTGTAAAGTAAAGAATACTAGCTCTTATTGTTTAAGAGTATTGACTAATTTTTCAACCAAGTAATATCTTGCTCGAAGACCTGCTGCGATACGTGGGTCAAACTTACCCTTGTTTGTTTATTTTTAAATCTATTTGGGCCAAGGACGTGATTCATACATTAAAATGTTATTAATACAATCTCGAGCAGTTTGGAATCAAAAGAAATTTTTTAAATATTTTACAGCAGAACAGGATTTTTATACTGAGGGTCCATAGCAACCTCTTGAGGGTGTTTTCAAGGTTTTTTTGTAAAATATTTGTTTGCTATTTACATTACATTTTACCTCAAGCATATTTTATAGTGCAAAAGCTTTCCAATAATAAGCGGATTACCAAAAAAACGTCTTAACTTGATACTAAAGCATAATTGTTTTTCCGAAAGTCAAGTGAATGTGTCATCAATTAAAGTTCGGGCATAATTTTTTATTAAACGTAAAATGAAAATCTTTTTTTGTCTTCACCTGACTTTCAAATTAATTTTTTTACTTTTAAAAACATTTTAGATTTGTGAAAAAAGTCCGTTTGGGGGTCCACCAAACTTCACAAAATTAATCTATGGGTTCTCGTGCTCTATCGAGTTTAGAAACCCAGTTTAAAAAAAGTTTGCTATATGGAACTTTATGGCTTTACACTTTTTTATGAATAGTATAGGCGGGAGAATATGAATGTTATAATTTTATAGTTTTTCTTGCTAAGACAGTGACAATTTTTCATTTATATTATTACAAAAAGTTTTTGATTATTTAATAGAAATAGAAAATAAATTTTTTATGTTTTTATTGGATTATAAAATAAAAAAAAGAGAATAACAGGTCAGTTAAAACCTTGGTTTTTATAAAAACAAAACAAGACCTAATTATATTTAATTACCTGATTTCCTGATTGGTCTGATTATATTGTATAGTAAATGTGTACAGCCATTTAGAAATAGCTTTTGTCAACTTTTGTTATATAATGGTACAGTCTGCGGCTGTACTATTATGTAACAAATCGTTACATAAAAGTACATAGTAATCAGTCCTTTATTATCACAATCATCAAATAAAAGAAGCAAATGTAATAGTAATATTAAAAAGAAAAATACATGATTTATGCATCAACATTGTTGAAAGTACTGTATTTGCTTTCCAGATAGAAATAGGTGGTCAAAAATGCCATATTATTATGCTTTAGAATTTAATAAGGAAGTGATAAAACATATCGTTTTCTAAACAAATCAAATGCCGGATGCAATCCAATAAAGCTAAAATAAAATATGCTTCACGCCAATGTATCATCATTTTGGTTCACAGGAGTAAAAAAAAAACAATCCGGACAAAAGAGTCGGTTGACCGTCTCGTGGCTTAATTTAGTATTTGATGAAACCTCTTTTTTGAAAAAGAGAATTTTTTTTATTTGCCATTGCTCACGGCACTCTTATCACCCTTCAATGCTGTCGACGAATGTAAAATAAAAATAAAAGCCTTTTTTTGTCTTTACTTTCTTCAAGCCCTAAGTCTTTTTTGATTGGAAAAAAGTTTTTACTTTATTTAAAATTTTTAAGCTGTCTTAGTACTACAATGAACCTTTGACTACAATCTTCATGGGGATTTTTAATTCTAACTCCCATTCCGTGCTTACGCCTATGGATTTATACAGTAAATAACAACTTTTTAACGGGTGCTCAATCGGTTTTGAAACTTGATCAAGAGTTTAGAACAGTGGTTTTCAACCCTTTTCGTACTGTGGCCCATTTTCAACCCAAGGTAACTTAACAACCCACTTCGGTCAACAAAATTAAATTTCCGTCCCAAAATCATAGTGTTCTCTAAAAAAAAAAAAAGTCTTCACTTGGAATCACTCTCAAATTTCCCTGTTTTTGTCCCAAAATCATAGTGTTCTTGAAAAAAAAAGTCTTCACGTGGCTGACCGGACAGGACGCCAGAAAAATGCCGAAAAAACCGGACGGATGGCAAGCCTAATTATACATATATTATACATAGTGCTTTCATTTTGATTTATACTCTGTGGCCCACTACTGGGCCATGGCCTATAGGTTGAAAACCTCTGGTTTAGAACGTCCTGGTTGCGATTGAAAAGGCACCGGTTTAAAATCTACTTGTGCTATTTTGTTGTGTCTTTTGAAAAGACGCTTTACGGCACTTTCCCTTGTTTGGCAGTCTTGGCAAGCAGTTCTAAAATTCAATCATATCTCTATAATACTGAACAATTGAAATAAAGAATTTCAAACGGAAAACGATATTTGAATAGACGTTTGGTGGTACAAAATTTGAAGATGGCTTGAAGTAAAAGATTTTTCTTCCCAAAGCTTTTCATCTGACACTCTTCAGAGAAAATTTTCAGAATAAAGCAGAAATGAAACCGAACTTGATTATAAACAGGAAAGCAGAGTTCTCATTGGCTGAAAAAAGGTAGCCAATCCAAAGAGAGAAAAGATGAAGAAATTTTCAAAGAGTAGACGAACTCTTTTTGTTTGTACAGAAGGAGATTAAGAGATTTAATGAAAGTCGCTTCAAAAGCAAAAAGATGAAAAAAAGAGCAACCTCAAGCAAGAATAGAAAATTTTTTGTTGTTGTAGTAAAGAGCGCATTGGGCGTTGTCAAGAAGATGTTGACCAATGGCGGACTCGTGAAATTGTTGTGGGCGTATGTTAACCTTGCAAGAGCGGGAAATGCCATGCAAGATGGATCTAGGAACGTGTTCCAAACGTTCCTAGATCCATTCCAATTCTCTTGCCTCGCACAACCGTCAAAGCCTTTCCCGCTCTTGCAAGGCTAACATACGCCCACCACAATTTCACGAATCCGCCATTGGTCAACATCTTCTTGAAAACGCCCAATGCGCTTTTCACTGCAACAACAAAAAATTTTCTATTCTCGCTCGAGGTTGCTCTTCTTTTCACCTTTCTGCTTTTGAAGCGACTTTCATTAAATCTCTTAATCTCCTTCTGTACAAACAAAAAGAGTTCGTCTACTCTTTGAAAATTTCTTCATCTTTTCTCTCTTTGGATTGGCTAACTTTTTTCACCCAATGAGAACTCTGCTTTCCTATTTATAATCAAGTTCGGTTTCATTTCTGCTTTATTCTGAAAATTTTCCCTGAAGAGTGTCAGATGAAAAGCTTTGGGAAGAAAAACGCTATCTCAACACCTCCGGAAGTGGTTCAGGGTGATTGCTTGCCCTAAGTATAGAGCTTTTGGCACTTTTCTGCAAGTCAGGAAGATAAATATATAGATAAAAATAAAAATAATAAATAAACAAACTAAAGAGGTGGGCAAACCTTGTAATTTGGGCTAACATATTGGGCTAACATACAAAGCTAATTTTTTGAGGCTAACATTTCTTCACTTTTATAAATAATCAAGAACTATAATTAACAAATATATAAATATACTGTCCAAATTACTGCAGACATAAATTTCATTACAAGAACTTTCTTAACAAAAATCCCCCGTAAAATATCATCCAATTTAAAAAATAATTCTTAACAAAAATTTCCCGTTAAATACCATCCAATTTAAAAAGTTTATTAAAATATTTTATGTGAATAAGTATTTAAAGAAGTTTTTAATAAACAAAAGCTTATAAGTGGGTGGTTATATAACTGGAATTTTTGTTAAAAATGTTTTTTTTAATTGATTTTTTCAGTCTATATATATCCAATAATTTTTTTACCATAAATTGCAAGTTTGGACCTCATTTAGTTATCGACAGTTTAGAACTATTTTAACGAAAACTTTTTTGCTTTACTTAAGAAAAAAATATGAAAGATAAAAATAAACACTTTTTTGAGGGGAAAGGGTTCGATCCAAGATTACATGGAAGATCGGGGATTTGTGATGAACTCTTAACAATAAGCAATTTAAAAAATTGCATCATCTTATGTAACTGCATTCCTGTCATATCCATTAAAAAAATTTAAAATAAAAGTTTTATTACATCTATCGCGCCCCATATTCTGGTATTCACGGGCCATATTTTTCTCGACTCTAAATTAGCCTATACTGTTGTATACTATTACGTTATAACCACTTTAAGTCGTAGGCTATCTTCAAGCAAATTTATCGTTAGCATAGTCTTATCATTATTGAAGTCTAAATTTAAATTTGCTTCAAAACATTTTTTAACCAAATATTTAGAAAGTTTTAGCTTCCAGTTAACGTTAAAATGATTTTTTATCACAATTAGTTTGCTTTAAAACAAAAATTAGTAAAATATTGCCTATGACATCATACATCTAAATCAAGGGTTAGTTCATAACAAGCACTTTAATTTCTTTTTTAAGCAAATTTTTGACATAGGCAATAAATTTTTAGATAACTGTACATTAACTGTAAGAAACTACATTTAAAAATCCATGTCCGCCTCTGGGGTACTACTGCTTTTAGGCTAAATTAGAATTGCATAATTTATCTTGCTGGTGTATATCTACTTCTTTTATATTATTTCTTCATTTTTCTGTTAAAACTTTGTTTTCCATCTGAAAAAAACAAGCTTTGAAAAATACAATATTTACGAAATCATGTTACTTCGTTTTTCTAAAATTGAATTAATTTGTGTCAATGTTTTAACGGGAAAGAGTGTAAGTACAAATATTCAAAGCTTTATCAGACTTGTTTGTTGCCAAAAGAAATTATTAGAATAAATTTTTTTCTTAATCGGATTAGCGTGTAAGTAGATGGCTCTAATTACAATAAAAATCTTTAATGGCATAAGCCTAAGAAACTGTGAATCTAAAGATTAAATGAGTTTGACTCTAAGATTTTTACCATATCAAAGCTGGCAATCAAATGTTGTTTTCAAGTACATTAAAATATATCATCACAATAACATAATGTAACAAAAATATCAAAAAATATCCGGTTTGGAGACCAATTTAAAAAACACGAGACAAAACCACATCATCTCGAAACCAAGACCGAGACCATCAGCACAAGAGTGCGCCCGATACGAGACCGCGACCACAAAAATCGATCTCGAGACTAAGACTAATATCAAGACCTTTATTACAGATAGCTATCGGTTACGATAAAATGTTAAGCAACTATAAAGGTGTTATTTCATCTTATTACAATAAAACTTGGACATATTAAAAGTGATTTAAAGAACGAAACTTATAAAACGGCATTAGACCTACGTTTTTTTTCGTGCAGTTGTACCTTGGCAATTCATAGTGTAACTGATTTGTAAAAAATAGTTAATTACGGGTAAAGAAAATGGTTTTTAAAAAATAACTATTTCAATTTTCTTTTCCTTTTCAGCTTAAGAATTTCAGTTTAATTGTGAGGTAGTTCTAGTTTGTAAGCTTACTGAACTTTATCATTTGTTTGATTTAAGTTACGAAAATGAAAGCTGTACTCAACTCAATTTTGCTTATTCTGCTTGTTAGGAAAGGTGAGTAAATTGCTTTTATTCTTTGTTTGCAATAAATAAAAAAAAGACCAAACCAATATTTTTTAAAAATAGTACAGATTAACGAGAATAAGATTCGAACCGGTGGTCGCGGCATTTAGAACCCGGATCCTCCTCATTGAATCATGCTTCAAAAATTGTTAACCTTAATAAGCGGCTTATCATTAATATTATCTTTTTATCCACTTTTTAAAGAATAGTTGGGAGTTTTGAGAAACTCATTTGCCCGTAAATGTTTTTTTATGTTTTCTTTTTTAGCTACATCGCTGTCGTATTATCAATGTGGAATAGGAACCCAGCCAGCATGTAAAATTGATCCTAATCCTGATAATCTCAAACCTTTCCCGTTAGATGATAACAAATATCGTGTATTTGCAAATGCCTCTTACAGTAAGATTTGGGTTCTTTGTTTATTTAAGTGGTTTACAAAAATATATTTTGACTGGATAGATAATATACTCAGGGTTTACCAGAACTTTTTACTGCTGTACGGATTTGGTGAGGTTTGTAGGGAGGGGTATGCTTCTTATATTCTTGCGGTTTGCCCATTTTGCCCAAGTTTGCCGAAAATGTTTTAATGTACAACCTGAAGAAAATGGAACTTTATGTTTTTAAAAATTCTTTTGATCTGAAATAAATACTCGTATCTCACAAAATCACTTACAATATCATTTAATTGAAAGATTTTATATCGATAATGTTTACATAAGTTAGCTTGTACTTATGTAAACGATATTGTAACAAGTGCATAGCTACAAATATAAAAATTATAAAAGATAATGAAAAAATTTTTTACAAAAAACATTGTGACAAAAAAAACGATTTGTTTCCTGACTAAGAATAAAGTCATTTCTTGAGGCTCGTTTCCACTCTAAGCGTAGAATGGAATATTCTTTGTTTGTTAAATTAATTTTTTTACTTCTTTTGCGCTTAGGCGCTAAGCAAAGCAAAAAAATCAATGAAACAAAGAAAGAATACTCCATTCCACAATCGCAGTGGAAACAAGTCTTTATTGCTGTAAATTGAGTTTTAAAAATTAATATTTCTAGCAGTTAAGCTTAAATACATTGCATGCAACTTTTAAGAGGAAATACATACATACGTTGCCAAAATATAAAATGCAAAGACTAAGCATACCATATTTCCGAAGGGGCAAACTGGGACGCCCGTTAATAAAAAAATCGTTTCTAAAAAAATTTTTATTTCGAATCAGTCACATCCATAATTTTCGACCCAAAAAAACAAGTGGGTTCTGAAAAAAGTATTCACTTTAAATTTTTTTCCGATTTCTTGCATTTAGTCTTTAAAAAGTGGTATTGTCTAAAAAAAAGTCTTCACTTAGAATCTGCTCCAATTTCTTCCATTTCATCCCTAAAAAGTAGTGTTCTCTAAACAAAAAGGTCTCCACTCGGAATCTGTCTTGGATTTCTGGCGCGATTTTTGCCAAAGTTATAGGACAAAGCCTTAACACTAGAAGGGCGGCAATTTTCACCTACCTAGAATGACGGAGTGCGTCAATTGACGCAAAATTTTAGAAAGCTACAAAAATAACGTATTTCGCACATGAAAGACACCCTAACTCCAAAAACGCTTTTTAATCAGAAGACAGTTTTGATGTTTTATTAAATTAATGCGATCACTGTCAAAAAATAAGCGTTCGTTTTTGATAACCAGTGAAGGCTAAGTCATTGTTGCTCAAACACATGACAATATTTATGCACACAATTTGCACTTTTTACTGGCACATCTCCCACACACTGGTTTGTTACATTCTTGGCACATGTCAGTGGTCCGATTTCTGCACTTTGAAGTTGAGCAAGTAACGCGGCGTTTCACAATAGAGCTGCGTTTGTGTCATTGAGACTACAAACTTTTTCATCACGCCGTTTACGAGTCACAGTTGGCGCACTTCCAGTCAGCTCTTCTGCTACCCTTTGCATGAATTCTCTACGGCTGATACTGCTTTGGCAGACCTGCTTATAAAGAATCCAACTGTTGATAAAAACCATGTAAACTACATTGTAGAATACATGCACAGGCCAACGCCTACTTGCTGCTTTTATCGAGTAAAGCGTAGCCATTTGGTCATAAAGGTCCACTCCCAGTTTTTTTATTGTAGTACAATACTGAATCAGATTTCTTTTTTGGGTTTTTGTCGCTTGAAACAAGGATATCCGGATGAAAGCTGCTCAAAACTGCCACGTTTTTTGCTGCTTTGCACTGGCAGGATGTGAGTGTGACTGCCGTTTCGCCATCATACCTAAACACTTCGGTTTCATGCACTTCCTTTTTCTTTTTGCATTCCTCCGGGACTTTTCTTATATTCTGGCGCAATGTACCAACAAGACTGCACTTTTTCTCTACTAGTTTCAAAGCAAGACCAAGTGAGATAAAATAATTGGCACACGTGACATTGTAACCCCGTTGAAAAAGTGGAGCCATGAGCTTTAGCACAACATCTGCGGACACAGACATGTCACTGCTTCTTGTATCGTCTTTTCCTACGTAAGGAAAGTCGTTGTATAAGTATTTGTTTTCTACATCAACTGCAAGACAAAAATTTGGCCAAATTTGTCAGGCTTATTGGTCATATACTGGATGAATTTGCATCGTGGCTTACATGGCAACAGCTGCTCATCCACTGTAATGTTCCATTGTGGAATGAATGCTTTTTGGCAGTTTGATATGAAGCTGTTCCCAAGTTGTGAAACGAGAGCAAATTTATCCTGCAAAAGATTTTTACGTCTTTCCGTTTTCAGGTCAAAGCGAAGAAATCTCATAATTTCAACAAATCTATCTCTTGGCATGGCTTGCAAAAACATTTGACAACCCATGACTTCCCCCAAAAGCTCATCAGAGAAAAGTTTCGTCCTCCAATCATGCCAAGAGCAACCACCCACCCAATAAATTTATCTAATTCATGCAAGGACACATCCCAAGTCTTTGTCCTTCTTCAACTGAGTACTTTTTTATGTTTCTCAACATTGGTTCATCAAATAGTATCTGGAACGCTGAGACCGGGCTGTCAGTATCAACACGACTTGTGGAATATGATGTAAGTCCAGGCTGAAATCGCAGGATATTGTGAGATTGCAAGCGGTCATGAGCAGCAGATGACACTGCAATCTTTCGCTATTTTGACCCATCCCTACCTTGAATCAGACCTGGTCTACTTTGCACGACAGAATGTGTAACTTGGTAATCAGCTTCATCGTCGCTATCTGACTCGTCAGATTCTACAGCTGGTTCACTGGTTAATGCTGCATTTACAACTGGGTCGATTTCACTGTCAGAGCCATCGTTATCAGAGAAGTCTGAGGGAAGATTTTGCAAAATTTCTAATAACTTAATGCAATTCTCTCTCTAAATATTTTTAGCAGTTTAGACTTTTAGAAAGTACTGTAATTCCTAAAAATAAATATATTATAAAAAGTACAGTAAAACATTCTAGATAAACTATTGAACTTATCTGTTAATATGCGTCTTACAAAACGTTTGCTTTGTACTGCAGTAATGGTAAGTTGCATTGAAGTTACAGTAAGTATCTCAAACTGCTTTTTCGCACAAAAAGTTGTGAATTTTTTCATGCTTCTGAATGCGGACAGCAGCTGTTTATCTTTTATTTTTCAATCTTTCGTTGGATATAATCTGTAAAAAGCGGCGATGCGCTTTATCGTACGTTTTCAATAATAAAACAGTACTGCCTCAATTGACGCACGCCGTCCTTCTAGGTAGTTGCCACTCCATTTCGCTTCACTGATAAAATAGAAACATGAAAATTTCAAGGCATGTGGACTTGGCCAAATTAGAAAAAGTCAGGGAATATGACTGTTGTAATCCGTGCGGTTTAAAAGTTATAGACGCGCAAAGGTGAAAAATGCGTCAATTGACGGGTCCCGTCCTTCTAGTGTTAAAAATCCGAACTGTCCAGCCAAAGTCTGGACCTATGGTAAACCTAGGCCAAAGACGATGCCATTACAACTTTGCTGGAAACTAACCGTTTTATATTTCATCGTCTGAAATATATAATAGACGAAAAAGTTTATTAATTAGCCAATTAAAATTACATCACGTAACTTATTTAAAAGTTCCACGAAGCTAGCTAAATTCAAAGAGTCTTTGATTTTTGTTCTATGCATCCAAGCAAATTATTTGCATATGGTCAGACCTTATGACTTTCTAAAGCTTAATTTATTTTTATTTTTATTTTTGTTTCAAATTTAATTTCTTTGGAAAAAATGCGTTGTTTCATGTAGCTATTTTTGTAATTGAATATTTAAAAAAGAAACTCAAGAAAACGTACTTTATCTACATAATCACAACAACCAGTAAAAAATATAATTAAATAACATCTTCTTCAAAATTTAGTTTAAAAAAAATTTTTCAAATATGTTTGTTGTATAGACAACATTTACACCGCTCAAAGATATTGTTTGGCAGTGGATGACGCTGATTGTAGTAGAGTTCCGACGCCACCTGGGTTTATGCGTATTTCAATAATCATGCGCCTCTTCAACATGTTATACAGGTGATTTGATATGTTATTATGCAATAGGTGTAATCTACATCATAAATGGCAACGTTTTTTAAATTCAAAGTTGGAAAAACTTTGTTGAAAAATAACCAATATTTCATGTATTTGAATAAGCATGCAGTACAAGAAAAGATAAGACATATCGACCAAAAAATAAATTAAATAGCCTACAATTCATTTATTTCAAAATAATAGTGTATTTGAAATGCAAAATGCTCATTCATGGCAGACCGTTTAACAGTTGTCCAATTTTCTGCTGAATCATAACTTAGGTTTTGATCAAAAGCTTTGGATTAAAATCATTTTATTGCAACGTTTGATACTGGGTTGCTGAATGTGAGCAAGGTCAAAATTTTTATATTTCGAAATTCGCTCTCAATTTAAATTGCTTTGCGATATTAGCTAAAGTTTTATTTTACTATATTACCGTGATATATAGAGAATGTATTAACTATGTTATTTTACTGTATATTTTATTAATATTTATTGTATGAATATGTTAATAAAGTAACTGCTTCTGTTACCATATCTCTTTTTTTAGACGGATGCAATTTTTCTTCTTCAATAAAAGTCAGTGTGCTTTAATTGGTCATGGCTATCATTACGTTATTTCTTCGCAGTTTTATTGATTAAAAATTATCAATGGATGAAACTGAAATAATATCTGATTTTTTCAAAGTCAGATATCAGACTGGGCTGCGACACCAGACTGGTGCCCAGTACTTAGCTGTTAAGTAGTGCAGAGATTGGGTAGGTTTGCACAGTGTTTTAGCAACAGCACCTCATTCTGAGTCTGCAAGTTGCTTGAGCACTCTTACGCGCTAATATAGTTTTTTTTTCAATCCCACGAGATGATGATGGAATGTGAGCAATCTGTCCACAAAATAAGTGGTGTTGAACAAAATGGCAAAATTCTAATGCTGTTGTAAACATTTAGCTCACGTTTGACCTTTTCGTTATTTAAATAAAATGCTGTCTTCACCATCTTGGTATGACTAAGCCCCTCAAAGACCTTTCAGTTTCCAGAGGAGTGCAACAATGCTAGATTTTCTGGTTAGGTAAATTTTCAGGAAATTGTGGAGGGCAGATGTAGACGTAAATATAAAGAGGTTGAAAAAGAGAGGGCCCCAGACCGATCCTTGAGAAACGCCGTTTTTCAGATGGCAAATCCTGCTTTGCTTGCTTGCTGATTGTATGAAACATTGGTTTTGAACAAGCTATATGATCATTCTGACAATTTGCTTATCTGGCAGAAGTCTCAAGCAGCTTGCATTTAAGGCCACGATGCCAGACACAGAGTCATATGCTGCCATCAGGTCAACAAATTGACGAAAAAATTCTTGATTTTTTCTGTTAATAAAATAACTTGATCCATAGTTGATTTCTCGCTTCGAAACTCAGCCTGCTCTCTAGGGAGCAATGGATCTATAACTGGTTCAACGTGGGCATAGATAAGCATTTTGAGTATCTTGTAGGAAGCACAGAACAGAAATATTCGTCGATAAGTCTTTGAGACCCCTAATGGCTTCATCAGCTTTGGGAATACGATTACAAGCGCTCTTCTTCAAATCTTAGGAATTTGAATCAGTGCATCCAGGAAGAAAGAAACTCACGCAACCGGGACTTCAAACCAACTCCAGCATGGACATTTTTAACCCTAATTACGTAATGATTTAAACAATTTCACATTTCACTTAGATTCCTAATTAGTTAATTAATTTTAATTTTATGCTTTAATACTCGTCATTTGGTCATGACATCTAATACTAGAAAGTTGAAATTTCATAGACATTTAATTTTGCGGCCCGCTGAATGCAGTCAAATTTATAATTTGGCTCATTATGAAAAAAGATTAGACATTCCTGACCTAGAATAAAAAAAAAGAAAAGCAATGACAAAGGCGAAAATGCTACAAAATGGAGTAATCGCCGTTGAAAAATTGGAAGCTTGGTTTGATTTAGAGGACAACTCTGGCAATCAAAGTATTGTTTTGAGTGAAGATTCTAACGATGACCAACCATCGCCTAAAGAGTCTAAGTCGCTTCATCTTTTATTGTTAATAGACAAAAATATAAGCATAGCTATAAAATTTTCTGACAACGGTAAAGGAGAGAGTGACAGTGAAGACTCCTTTGAGTCTTATAACAAAATTTTGTGCCGTTGGCGTTTGTGTAACCGTGGATAAACAAACCGTTTGGAGGTCTCTGTAGTTTTAGACAGTACATGCCCGACAAGCTAAACAAGTATGAGCTTAAGCTGTTTTTCTTGTGTGATAATCTCAATGGAATACCGCATATTGGATGTAAAGAAAATAGCAAGAACATTAGGTTGTTATCTGATGTTGTGAAATTCTTCTTTATTATACCACTGCACTTTTCTGAATCAATTTAATAATTTATTGGTTTACCAGTTCCCAGCTTTCTGCTAATTTACTCCAAAAACAAACTACTTTGCAAGGAACAAAAAAAAAAAAAAAACAGTGAGAACTTTTACGTTTAAATTTGAGTTGGGTCAAGCTGGTATGGCTTTAGTGGCAGCAAACGTAAATATCGTATGCATCGAGAAAAAACAGAGCTGCAATTTTACTTTAAACTATACAAAATGACAACAAAATTGATCATGATACAGGTTTGTCTGAAATGATACTAATTTTTTATGCTACAAAAGCACTTGTTGGCCGAGTAGACCAATTTTGTCACAATTGCAGTGTGCAAAAAAAAACTACGTGCTGGTCACTTGCCTACTTCTGCAACTGCCTCAAATATTGCGGGTATCAATAGCATGGTGATTGTCCGAGCAAAATTTTCACGAAGGAAAACGGAAGCCAATCATCAACCTCAAGCATGTCAAGCGTAAGTCAAGCAAATTTCAAAAGCTGCTAAACAATTATTACGAATTTGATACAAAATTGACACTGACTCTACTTAATCAGCTTGATAACAGCTAAGAAAGCGCATAAGTCGAAGGTGCTACATCTTTTCATAATGATTGGATCGCAAAATAGCTAACGTGTGCGAGAAATGAGATGAGCCATTTTTTATTGATCACAAACAAATGACGGTTTTAAGCTTTTATTGTACCAGCTGATTCTTGTGCCTTAGTACTATCATGCCTGCTGTATTTGAAGCTACAGAATTCCAGTTGTTTAATTTTTTTTTTTTTTTTTTTTTCTATTTTAAAATTAATTGCTATTTTAATATTTGTTAGTTGTTGTAGTGTAAAGTGGTCTTGATAACTTTTATTAGGCTACTCTTTACAGAAAATGGAATTGTCACACTTCCAATTCTTGCAAATTCTGTCAGTTTTTTGAAGTATTAGGGCTTGTTCCCACTACGAGCGTGAAATAAAGCATTCTTTTATTGATTTGTCGGCAGCGTGGTCGAGTGGTTAAAGCACCGGACTGATGATCAACATGGTCACGGTTGAAAACCCACTTGCGCCATTCTGTTGTGTCCTTGGGAAAGACACTTCACGGCACTTTCCCCTGCTTGGTGGTCTTGGCAAGCAGTTCTAAATTACAGTAATAGCTCTACTAAATTACTAGCGGACAGCAATATCTTGGCATCTCCGGAAGCAGGTCGGGGTAATTGCTTACCCTATCTATAGCACCTCCGTCGCTTTCCTGCGAGTCAGGAGGATAAATATAGATATAAAAATTAAAAAAAAAAAATTAGTTTTTCGCGCTTAAAATTTAATCGAGCGCTAAGCGAAACAAAAAAATCAATAAAACAAAGAAAGTATATTCCATTCCACGCTTGTAATGAAAACGAGTCTTTATACTTTGCTGTGGATAATAGTGCGCTTGCAACACGTTAATTGGTTTCACAACCATGTTCAAAAGAGATGTACAGACTAACAGCTGGAGCAAATTTTGTTTAATCTGTTGGGTCGCTAGCGACCCACTTGGATAATAGTAGTTGGCAAAACATTTGAGCGTTTGAGGGCTAAATGTTCCACGGAACTATGAAAATGATGGTTTGCATGTGCTTAACTTACGGCCGCAAGGAAAGACTTTTTACTTTAGAGATCACAAGAGTTTTAATTTTTGATAAGAAAATTGAGAAATCAAAGGCAGATTCAAAGTGAAGATCTTTTTTTTTTAGATCACTCCTTTTTGGGAGGAAAATTCGGAAATTAGAGAAACTAAGACTAAGTGTTTCGTAAGCTAAAATGATAAGGCTAGGTGTTTTTTGAACAAAAAAGTTTAAGAAACTCTGGTGTAGGTCTACTGAACCAGACCGAGGCAAGAGGTGTGGTGGCTGCAATCTGGATAACACACAGTCTTTTAAATTCTACGTCGACGAGATAGTTATATTCTTTATTTATATCCACGAGAGGATAAATAATTTTTGTCCACTTTCTTACGGAAGTTTAACATTTTATCGATTCAATTGGGTCAGCTTTTTTGGATGCAACCATTTTCATTTTATTTCATTTTATCTCTATATTTATACTCCTGACTCGCAGGAAAGTGATGGAGGCGCTGTACATAGGGCAAGCAATTACCCCGACTTGTTTCCGGAGATGCCAAGATATTGTTGTCCGCTTGAAATTTTTATTTCGGTTTTTTTAGTTTTTACAGAGATATATTTGAAATTTATAACTGCTTTAAGACCGCCAAGCAGGGAAAATTGTTATTAAGAGTCTTTCCAAAGACACAACATTATGTCGCCAGTAGATTTTGAACTAGACAATGTTGATCACAATCACGGCGCTTTAACCACTTGACCACGCTGCTTAAATAATCATTTATTTTAAATCAGATTTATTGACATCAGAGGAGAGCTGTGAAAAGTTTTGGTGCTATATTTTTCCACTAAAGAGTTTTGATAAATTGTCGAATCGCAAATCAAAACTGCTATTCGTGAATATTATGCATGGAAGAATATTACTGTTATAAATTTTTAACTTTTTCGTTTCGCTAGATTTGCTGGAAAAAATTTTAAAAAACTTTGTCACAAAAAAATTTGATAAGCAGGTACCGACGCTTTCCTGCAAGTAAAAAGAATAAATACGTATACAGTAGGTATAACATTAAAAAAGCTACTTGCAAATTCAAAATAACGAGGTACATGCAATGTAATTAAATGCAAAAATACAAATTAGGTTATGTAAAAGATTGCATTTAAAGCCAGTAATGCGCGTGACATAATTACAATTTAACCAATTTTAAAATTCTTGAAAAATTTTCAATGAAACTATTTTATTTCTATCAATTTAATGCTAGATTTCAAAACAAAGAAAAGTTTATTACATATCGATTCAAACAGTTTAGAAACTTCTAGACTTCGGAACAGGTTGACATCTTTTATTCTCTATAGCAGTGGTTCCCAAACTGTGCGCCGCGAGACTTTATCAGGGGCGCCGTGAAAGCATGCGAAAGTTGTTGTACTTAGTGCTTTTCTCACAATAATTGCAGTGTGAAAGTTGCTAGCAGCAACGTTCCCTCTAAGAGCTTCCTTAGTGTGCGCGGAATAAAAGTCGTGTGAGCAGTGGTGGATATTGGGTGAGGCGAATGAGGCAGCCCCTCTCGAAAACAGCACATACAGTTTTGAATCCGCTGCAGATGTTTCTTCAGAGAAAGATTCTGATTGAAGACCTTTTTTTTTTGTTTTTTTTAAAGAACACCCTGATTTTGAGAGAAAAATAGGGAAATCAGAGATGAAATCGAAGAGAAGACCTTTTTTTTTTAGAGAACACTATGAGTTTCGGAGAAAAAAAGGTTACTCAAAGAAATAATTGAACTGAAGATCTTTTTTTCATTACGGCGCCGCGAGTATTGTTAAGTTTTCAAAGGGTGCCGTGAAAAAAAAAGTTTGGGAACCGCTGCTCTATAGATTACTGTTCAATTTTTTATATTATTTTTTGGTCCGACTTTTTTTATTGCCTAGTAGCCTTATTTTTAGCATAATGTACCGATATGTTTAATTCCCTTCATTCTTTGTAAAGGCAACTTTCTTTTTCACATCTTTTTCATACCCCTCAAATCATTTGAAAGTTGTTTCTAAGTACCAAAATTCCTCTGCACTTTGGCAATATCTTCTTCGTAAGTTGATTAAAATTAACCTGCTTGTGCCTGCTTTACCCCGAAATTCAAAAGGATCTGTTGAACTAGGTAAACCAAGTACCTGCGCTGAAGTAAAGTTGCGTTAATTTTTGTTTTTCCGGTTCAAGAAATAGCTCTTTAAACTGTAGCTTCTAGCTAAGTACGATTGAAGCACTAAAAACATCTCTCCATGGATAGAAAGAAATCACAGTTTCTAACAATAAAGAATATATTTAAAAAATTTACAAAAAAGTGATCGATCCGTGGAAAATTTGGCTCCCAAGCTTCACCAAACTTCAAAACAATTCACCGCGCCAACAGTTGCGAATAATCAGTCACAACTTTCTATTCACAAACAATAAGATTGAATTAATACCCCGAGGGTTAATATTAAACTTAATAGTTCGTCCGTCACGCATCCTAAAACAATTCTATTTGTCTATAGAATTAATATTCCAAGCGTCCACACTGAACTTTAAACAACTACAGCCATCCAGGCTAACAACGCAAAACGATTTCAACTATAAAAATCTTTGTTCATGATTTTCTGGTAAAGTTTGAGTTTAAACTGCTGTAAAATTTGTTTACCGGAAGATCATAAACAAAGATTTTAGTAATATAACTGATACCAGAAACAGTAAAAAAAGATTCCAACTATACTTAGCAATCTTCAACAAGAATATCAACTGGAATGAATTGAAAACAAAATGTGGACTATTTTTAAATCGAGTCATAACAATAGAAATTTCGAGATAATCGTGAACTTTTCACATTAATCAGCACATTAAGTTTACAATCGGTCCACAGTACACGCCTCCACAAAAATAAACAATCACAAGAGACGACAGCGAACCGATTACGTAATTTAACTGAAAAAATTCTGTTTAGGTATTTTCAAAAATTTCAGAGAGAAAAAAATGCTAGACTGTTCAAAGGTGATATGCTCTTAATCAACTTGTCACGTGCTCGGAATTAAAAACGACAAAACAAATAATTATAACACTTGCAAATAAACTTGCATTGCAAATAAACCTTGCAAATAAATTAAATTAAGTGGGGGTGGTATAGCGATTATACAATTACTACTTAATAATGAAAAAGATTACGTCATAATATAACTTAAAATTACAGTAAAAGAGTGAAAATTAACTATAGAATTATGAGGTTAGATTAAGATTATAAATGAAGAGTGACACTGCTTTTTTATTCACACTTGGGTGCTCTTTCTTACTACAGTCAACGTCCTTTTTATTTCTTTCCATAGATTTTCTCCTTAAATTTCTTTCATCAGATTCCTATTCTGATGACTGCAGACTTCAAAATCATTTTCAAACATCATCATCATCCTTAAAAATTTCAGTCTTATCTTATCACTCAGTCGCTTATCAAAAGTGCAACAAAATATGGACCTTCAGCCGATTCTACATCTAAATATGCACCTAAATAAATTTGAAAAAATATTTTTCGGAATTTAATAACTTATTTAAAATGGGAGAAAATATAAATATTCATCACTTCATTGAAATTTATTTTGTTAAAAACTTAATTCAAATATTTTTATTTCGTAGAAAAAAAAGGAGGAAAAAATTTTTTATTCACATCTTTTCAGTTTGTTAAAGGATCTAAGATCACAGGTAATGAGCAGAGCATTTTTATTACTTTAAAACCTTTTCCGGAGAGTAGAACTCACGACCTACAACACTTGAAGGCGACATTTAAATTAAACGTTTTTTTATCAAGTTGCGCTTCTTAGAGTTTGTTGAGTCCGTTTTAAGTGGTTAGATCTCATTTTGTGGAAAGAGCTATTAATATCCAACCAAAAAGTAAAAATTTCGGACATCAAAAATTTATCTTTGTTTTTTGAGTACCGTGATAGTTTATTGAAGGCAAAAATATATAATCTTTACTTCAGATTAAACTTCAAAAAGTCACGTTTGAGGATTCGTGCCTTAGATATTGTTTCAAAACCGAATATGATGTTTTGTAAAAGAGGGAGTAACTGAGTTTTGTCAATTAAAAGAGATTTAGAAAAACAAGAATAATTCATTGGAAACTTTATGTTTGGTCATCCCAATTTAAAAACACTAAAATTTTTCGAAAAAATGCTGTTCGAGTTGAACAAAAAATGCAAACAAAGAAAAAATTTTTTTATATCAACAAGATAAATTTTACTTACATAGAACCATTAGCTAAATATTATAATTGTAATAACTTTCATTTGTCATTCTCCCAAATTTTTGTTGTGTTGACTATTGACTATTTGGATTATTTGAGTTTTTAAAAACGCATTCAACAATATACATGTTTTTGGATCAACTTTAATAAACTGTAAATAAATTAACACAGCTAGGTTGGTCCAAATTGCGATCCGCGGACCGCATGTGGCCAGCAATAAGATTTTCTGCTTCACGCTGACCTTGGTCAGCGTGCCGCAGAATCTTTAAAATTTTTAAAATCCTCTGTAGACCTTAAAAGGACAAGATCAGTCTATTATAACGGCCCGGGAAAAAGTAATAAAGTTCAGGAAAATATAGGGACTGTTTTGCCTTCAAATATCAACTGAGAAATAAAACGAAGTTTCTCTCTTGCTTTTGCAAATTTTTTTCGGTCTTCACTAAAAGTTCAATGGCAAAAAAAGTTTTTAGCCTTGTAGTTAAACAATTTTAAATTAATTGCAGCCCGAACGTTCTAGAAATTTGCAAAAGTAATCCGCATGAGTTAAAACCTTGGACCAACCTCAACTGGCGCTGTAAAAATTAGCAAAAAAGTATTAAAATTCCCAAAATCATTTTTTTAAATGCCAAAAAACTCTAAAGAAAAAACATTTAAACACATTCCATTAACAATTTTAAAATCAATAAAAAGTTTATTCTTTTTTACTTTGCTTACCAGTAACTGAAGACGATCAATTTTAATTCACAACAGAAAAAAGAAAAGAAAATAAAGAAACAATTAATTCCATTTGTTCTTTAAAATTAAACAATAGCTGTACAAGTTCTGATTGTGAAAATAAAAAGTATGAATTTTTTTTTTAATTTCAATTAGGTTTACATGAGAAAAATTGGTTTGCAATTCATTTATTGTTTGCTTAATACGAGACGATAGAAAAACTAAACGCTACATCATTTGTGAATTTACAAGAAAAAGTTTGTTGACCAACAACAAAAGTTTTTAGTGGTTTTGCGCGTAAAATAGAAACAAATTAAAAAACAAATTGAAGATAAGAAGATTTGTTGTCATTGTTGTATCGAAACCGGCACTGCTGTTGCATTCATCTAAACAATTTGTACGAAATGAAATTCAATTCAAATGAAAACAATTTGTACGAAATGAAGTCAATAGCTAGGTATTTTATAAATAAACCATTTTGACGTTATTTTACCATTCAATTGTTTCAAAAATTAATACCAACCTAATATAAAATTTAAGTGTTAGTAATCATGTAGCTGATGAAAAAATAAAATCAATATCAATTTGAAGCAAAACAGTATGTTTGATTATAATTTCTGGTATAAAAAAGTTTTAAATTTTAAAAACCTAAAAAAATTATACAGCAGATGTAGTCTTCAATACCAACGATAGTCACAGAAATTAAAACAGCTCTATTTCGCATAGTCGTACCTGCTAATAGGGACAATTGCCCTCCAAGTCTCGAAAATTTGGACAAAATCAGAATTTTTCTGGGAGCGAAAGAAAAACTTGGGCAAAATTTAAAATTTTAGGGCAGCGCCAAGAAATTATTTTGGCAAAAAGCAAATTTTTGTGCATCGAAAATAAACATTTTTAGACAAAATTTTTTAACATTTTATTCGTCTGAAGTGGGCTAGCATATGCCAAAAAGGTTTGTAGTAATTCATATTACTTTATTGTATTTTTTTGTTTTATTTCATATTTTAATCTGGTATGAATAGATTAGTGTTGTTGAATATAATTGGTGTGGTTAAAAAAAGTATGCTCTGTCCCTAAATTGTAATTGAAACCTTATCTTATAATTTCATAACCATTCAATTTTTTTTGTTTAGAAAAACTTTTTCCTGTATAGCATGTAAAGCATAGTTTTTTGTGGTAATCAAGCAAAATGCAAAGCCAAAAACACTTTAACTCGATATCGGTTAATATTGCTAAAACTTGTTTCCCCACCTTCTTCACATGAATTGGCAACGCACAGAGGTTCTTTCTGTAATATTTCAACAGCAGTCTGATTAATAATACTTTCACAGTCTGTGATATTTTCTTGTGAACAACTTCGGTCAATGGTGCTCTTTCCGTCTGATGAAAAAGACTTTGTTAGTTTTAGAAATTTATTAAACAGACAAACATTGTAAACCAAAGCAAGCACGCGAAAACTATTGATATGTTTACAAACGTGTAGAATTTTTAAAAACCAAACTTGGTTGCAAATTTGTATTTGGACAACTACCTTTGAATGTTTTAATTTTAAAACTATTGCATTGCCCTCTATTCTGGATATGAAAGTACATTGTCATTTACAAGATTTAAAAAAAACTTTAATATAAGGTTAGAAGCAAATCTTCTAGCACAAGATTTAACCCCGTTACTACAACGGCGACATACGAGATAAACTTTTAAAGTTACTTTACCCAACGTGGATTTGAGGTAAACACAGAACTTTGATTCACTGGGACAGTCTTTCAAATTGTCAGGGCTGGCGTCATCACCACATGGGATGTTGTCATCAATGCCGCATTGATAACATCGAAGTGCATCTGGAATTTACATAAGTTTATTGCAATAAACAGGAAGATATGATTGAAACAATTTTATAACTTGATTGTTGTAAAGCGTGGCACATTATCTCGTTTTTTTAAAGGTGGATTTGCAGAAGTTTTGTAATACTTTTCACTTTTGAAATAAAATGTTTCAAGTTTTTATTTTTTATTTATTTTTTGTAGACTTAGACAACTAGAATATACTCGTGTCTTATGCACAAAAAATTTTAATCAAACATTTAACCTAAACTTTCTTTCATACCATATATCTTTGAAGAAAAAATGAACAGAAATAAGAAACAGTTAACACTTTTGCTTTTTTGGCCTTGTTTAAAAAAAAGAAAAACTAAGTTTTAATAATTTACTTTTTATTTTAATTTATTCCTTAAAACAACTATTTACTCTTTAAAGAATTTCTTTTTAAAGCCAAGTAGAAATCATAAAACTAACTTGTTGTTTGAGATTTGTGCTCAGGTTATTTAGAAAGTTCTTGCGCCCTGTGCTTTTCGATTTTTAAAATTTTGTTTTAAGCAGGTCGAGTGAGAAGTTCCTCCCCGCGTTTTTAAATGATACCTTTGATCGAAGTAGTATCGGTTTTACTTCAACTCTCGGCATGTTGTTGTTTTCGTTTAAAATACACATTACGACACTTTCTCTGCTCAATGCTCTTTCATAGACAACTCTAAATTACATTCGTATCATCATAATTATAAATATACAGTACATAAAAATTCTGTTGCCCATTTACTTTTTTACACAATGGAAAAATATAAAATAGCTTTTGAAAAATAGAGAACTGCAAAAATTACTTTAAAACAAATTGTTTATTTAACTGCGAATTATTAGTGAGAACCTTGCTATTGAACATATTATTAACAAACAAACGTTAATTTTTGAAGATGTTGAAAAAAGCGCACTTGCGCATACTATCTTCCACATCAAGAAGGTTTCGAGTCTTTGTTTTCATATGTACCAAAGTGAAAAACCCTTATCCACATAAATACCTAGTCTACTACTAAAAGGAAAAGGCACTTTGATGCATTCTTTACCGCAGATTCACTGCTACCAACAAACAATTGAGTGACCCAACAAACAATTAGTCAGCTTGTAAACGTATGAGACTGAACTATCGCGTTTCTTCAAAAATAACTTTGTAAACCTTTTGAAAAACTGCGGCCTTCACTTTAAGATGAACCACTTGGTATATTCATACAGATCCTCTTTAGTGATTGTACTGTAAAGTAATAATCAGTAAACCGCAGCACGCGCGTCATTTTCACCATGCAAAAAAAAGTTATTTGAAAGCGCAACAAATACGGTACTTTAAGACATTATTTCATCAACATCGGTACAAAGTTGCCTCTGTGTGGCTCACAGTTGCTATGCCCCCTGCTTGACAAACTTTTTTTCATTTTTTTCATTTTTATCTCTATATTTATCCTCCTGACTCGCAGGAAAGCGACGGAGGCGCTATACATAGGGTAAGCAATTACCCCGACCTGCTTCCGGAGATGCCATCATATTGCCGTCCGCTAGTAATTTAGTAGAGATATGACTTTAATTTAGAACTGCTTGTCAAGACCACCAAGCAGGGGAAAGTGCCGTAAAGTGTCTTTCCCAAGGACACAACAGAATGGCTTGAGTGGGTTTTGAACCGAGACCATGTTGATCATCAGTCCGGTGCTTTAGCCACTCGACCACGCCGCCGACTGCAAACCATGGCCTAGGCTTTATATATCCTAAGTTGTTCTGCAAGTCAGAAGGAATAATTTAAGTAGTTTACTTTATTACATGAAGACAGAGAAAATTATTTGAATCAACTTCTAAAAACATATTCTTTTGAATAAAACTTAAAAATATAACTAGCTGTCTTAATGTTTTTTAATTTCATGTTATTTGTAGTAGGCTCTACCAAAATGCAATATTTTACTGACTGGCTTGAAAAACTTGATCTTTTACAGTTTAACTGTCATTTAATCAGTTTTAATTTCATTTTAATATAAAATATCCATTCGAAAAAGATAGAAACTTACCCTCTTTTTCTCTTTCGCAATGTATACCTTCATATTCAGGAGTACAAATGCAGTTGTATCGATTATAAATCCCAGTTTCGTTGCATGTTCCGTTATTTTGGCACGGCTCCGACTCGCATTCTTTTACATCTTCCGTGCATTGTTCTCCCGTGAATCTAAAAAACAGAAATTCAGCGCAAACATTTTTTGAAAAATTTAGTGCAAACAATAACAAAGTAAACTGATTTTCAAAAACAACTGAATGATTTGATAAAGTAAACATAATGTAAATAAAAAATAAAAGACTCGCTAGATCATGTTTTTTTGGTAGATAAATCGAAAAAAAAGGAGCGATGAGATAAAAAAAGATTTTTGGAAATGTTGCAACTTACACACATCATGTAACAAAAACTTTGAAAAGAGAAGTTGTAACTTTAGCACTATTATTGTTTAGAAATGACTGAATTATGACTTTGGAGATATTTAACTATCTCAACAAATTACGTTATAGCTTTGCAGAATTATAAACAGCCTTACTTGTTTGATCACAATATGAACAATCTAATTTAAAGTTCGTGAATCTAGTTTTAACACAAAAATTTTTGAACACTTACCCTGGATCACAATTGCATTTTGGAAGTAAATCTTCAACAACGCACTCTCCGTTTCCACATGGAGTAGGATTGCAAGGATCGTAATTAGGATCAACTTTGATAAAAAAATACAATATTTTTCAATTTTATCCAATTAAAATCTAAGTATAAATTTGTATCCAAAAAAAAGTATTGAACAATTTTTTTAACTTTACCTATTCCTACCTGCTCTCTAGATAATTAAGATCGCCGGTCGACAGCGTGTTCGGCATTGTGATCGACAATTCGACATGGTCTCAAGTCAAAAACTACTCGCGCCATTCTGTTGTGTCTTTCGGAAAGACACTTTACGGCACTTTCCCTTGCTTGGCGGTCTTGGAAAGCAGTCCTAAATTTCAGTCATATCTCTATAAAACTAAAAACCAAAATAAAAATTTCAACCTGACAGCAATATTTGGCATCTCTGGAAGCAGGTCGGGATAATTGCTTGCCCTAAGTATAGCGTCTCTGACGCTTTTCTGCAAGTCAAGAGGATAAATAAAAGAGTTAAAATGAAAAATGGAAACAAAAGTCTATTAATCGGGTAATTTTCTATATTTCATTTTTATAATGTTTTTAAATTTATAAGTCAATCTTTTTATATAAATAAACCAGTTTTTCAGTCTATTGTTGCTTCAAAAAAATCAAAATTATTCAAGCTTATACTTTTAAGGGAAACGAAAGTGTTGCTATATTTAATCCACAGAACTTGGTTCAAAATTTACTCGCGCCATTTTCTTGTATCCAAGGGAAAGGCCCTTTACGTCACTTTCCTATGCTTGGTGGTCTTGCAAGGCAGTTCTAAATTTCAATCATATCTTTATTAAAATTTAAATCTGACAACAATATCTTGGCATATCCGGGAGCAGGTCGGGGTAATTGCTTACACTATGTATTAGAGCTTCCGTAGCATTTTTGCAAGTCAGGAGAATAAATATAGAGATAAAATAATTTAAAAAAAAAACTGTTCGACTTTAAAAAAAATTTAGCTAGTTTATAAAATTTTATTTCCAGTTTAGAAACGCGTTCCTTTACTTTGTGACCACATGTTACTGTATATTCTTTTTTAGCTCAATGAATTATTTTGTTAATTTATACAGGGTGGGGCATAAATACTGTTACAAGATAAAATACAAACATATTTTGAAAAAAGCTTTTATTTCAATATTTAAATTTGCAAACATTCAAGACTCATACCAACAAACAATTTCACACAAACTTTATTCAAAATGCTTTCCTTTAGCCTTTACTACAGCGCGGAGTCTTCTGGAGAAATCATTGATGGAGGCACGCACTATTTTCATGGGAATTTTCTCCCATGTTTTCATCAATTTTAACTTCAGAGCTTCGATACTAGGGCTGGGTTTAGAGCAGGCTCCACTCTCAAGAATTGACCATAAAAAATAATCTAGAGGGTTGAGATCTGGTGAAGAAAGAAGCCATTCCTCTTTACTAATCCAGGTGGGGCAATTGTTTTCACACCACACTTGAGTCACCCAAGCTGTGTGACTTGTTGCTCCATCTTGTAGTGTCCAATTGTCTTCACCATATAGAGATTTGCACCATGGTATTAAAGCCCCTCTAAAATATTCTTTATGTAAAGTTCTTTGTTAATTTTAACCCCCGAGGGTACAAAAACCAGAGGGGATTTCCCCTTTTCAAAAATTGCTGTCAACACCATTACTGAAGCAGGTTTTTGTGTTGTGAAGACTTTCCTTGTATTGGCAGGGATTGAATCTAAGGTTTTTGCCAAAACTCGATCATTTTGGTGATTGTGCACCTGTTGCACAGTGAATAGCTTTTCATCAGTAAAGATAAGATTTTACAGCATGCCATTTTTGAGTCGTTTCGACAATAGTTTGCTTCTTGCCAGTCTCTTTTCAATTGTGGCCTCTGAAATGAGCTGTCTCTTTTGCAGCTTTTAGGGTGACATCTTAAGATCATCGTGACAAATTCTGCGCATAGTTCTTGGTGATATTTTTGATTCCTTTGCCATTTTTCTTATCGATTTCCTCAGATTACGTCTGATTTTTTCTTTTACACTTTTAATCAGATTAGGTGTTCTTGTTGCGAGGGCGTCCTGATTGAGGTCTGTCTGTGATTGAGGGTATTTTCTCAAATCGATCAATCATTCATTTGATCAGCATTTGGTTGATTTCAATTTTTTTCCTAGTTTAAAAATTTCTGTGGGGCTAAATCCTTTTTTGTGGTGCTCAATAATGAATTTTCTTTTTAATTCTAGCAACATTGCACAGTGTATACTTAAAAAATTTTCTGAAAAACAAGAACTGGGTATATATTTAATAAAATTGATAAAGCTAGTTTAGCTTTTTAGTTAAATTTATTAGTACTAAAATTGACATAAAATTTTGTAACAGGACTTTTGCCCCACCCTGTATAATATTGTTTCATGCAATAGCAAATACAAGTTATAAAAAACACTTCGCAGTATAATAGCATATTTATAGTATTAAAAGTACAATCAAACAAGCAAAAAAGCACAAAAAAATTCTATGATTTTAATTATTTTTTTAACGTTGGACAGCATAGACATACTTCTATAAGAAGCGACAAAACCTCTGTAACCAATTGAATCATCACTGACCAGGTGGACCCTCAAACTTCCAGTTCCTCTTATTTCTTCTTCAGGTGTATGGTGGCTAAAAGTTCATTTCGCAGTCACATATAAAACTCATACATTAATTTTTTTATTTTTGAGTATTAAATTTTTCATGGAGGGAGTTGGGGCGACGTTTGTTTTTAGCAACTCTTCGGCCGAGCTCGTCCTGCAAACGATTTGGAAACAGAAAAAATATTTTCAGTGTAAATAGTGACTAAAATGTTCTTTTCCTACCAAAATAATGCAAAATCAAAAGAGGTTTTCATTGCACTTTTGACAAAAAAGCTTTCGTTTTTTTTTAAACTTCAATTTGAAAGGAAAAGTTGGTTTTGTATCAGAAACGAACAAAGGCACAAAAAAAACACTGTAAAAACCGTTTCTTAATTTGATTTCTGTACCCGGGCCAGACCTTGCTTTGTCCTGGGTAGTGTGCAGCAACTGATCGTAAAGTAAACAGAAGAAAAAAAAATGAAAGAGTCATAAAAAGGAAACGCGGCACAACGCAAGATGTTAAAGCATGAAAAAAAGGGTCAAAAATGAAAAATCAGTGCTACGTCACTAAAACAAAATAAATCAAAAAAAGACAAAATTAAAACGAGGAAAAAGCAACTTTAAAAAAGAACCAGCTCAAATAGGTTCACAAAATGATACAAAATACATATGAACTTAAAATAGATGTAAACCATGAATGGAAAGTATGAAAATAAGAAAAATTTACACAAACAATTAACGGAAAAAATGTTTCGTGAAACGGAAAAAAGTAACGAAAAAATATAATAATTTCAAAATTAACAAAAAGCACTGTGCATTGATTGATTATGTGGCCTACTGTAAAGTGTTTAGCGTATTTTCGAAAAATATTCTTGATTTAAAATTTAACCTTTCCTATCCAAAATCTTGGTTTTGAAGTCAGCTTTTATGTTTTTTCGATAAAAACAAATAAAAAAATTTTCAGTTTAATATAATAAAAAAAGAAAAAACAAAAACTTAATCACTTATATTAAAATTCAGCGCAATTTTTTCCAATGTTTCAAATAATAATGATTAAACTTAAAAGTGAAATTTTACAAGCGAAAAGTTTTAAAGAAACATTTCAAACTCACCCGCAGAATCGACGAGAGCCAACTGACGTAACGGTCACGTTGACGTAATCAAAATCGCACGTGATATTTGAATCCCCTTCTCCTGCTTCTATTCCAAGATCCCAGATTTTAAACTGAAGTTCAAATGATTAGGCGACAATTTAACATAACAATAACTTTCCAACCGAATCTCTGTACATTTGATCAATCAAATAACATTGTGTCCAACATTATCACTTCTGTGAAAAGTATTAGAGCTCGGCTGTGAAAAGAATGAAGTTTTGATCTCGAAGAAACAAAAAACAACCATTATGAACTTGTAACATTACAACGCTCTTGTGAATCTGAGATCACTACGTCACGAGTTCGATACGCGTTTAAGACTCATAAAAATTCTTTTTGAGTTTTTTCGTTTAGGATAGATAGAAATTACATAGAGTACCTACCTCAACACTTACAAAGTCACAATCAGTATGCGCTTTTTCCGATTGCTAATGTTTTTACGCTTTTACAGCTGTCCTGCGAATACAGAAAGAGCGAACCTCCAAATCTATCACTTGATCGTAAAATATAGCGCTTTGATTGATCACGGCAGATTTTAACAACAAGCTTGTAGGTTGTAATTGTTTTCCGATAAATACACTTACTGAAATTCTACGTCAACTAGCTTGCACCATCAAAGCATAAGTTATGCAGCTACATTACAGTCAATTAACAACCTGTATCATCGAGGATGAGTTTCCATTCCAAAACCATATAAAGTTTGAATTGTCGGGGTAGGTGCTGTCGGGGTTTGCTTCACTGGGGTAACCTGGGGATCGGATATTACCTTCTAACTCAACCAACTCTTTTACCACCGGTTGTTGTCCTGTTTAGGGTAGACTTTTACCCAAAAGAATTTTAATTGATGGAAAAATGCGCTAAAATTTTTTTGTCAATTAGTCACTGACAAAACTGGTTTTCGCTTGAATTTGTTACAGTTTTCATCATTATGTGTTGATTATTTAAAAAAATCATTTTGTCTCAATTCAACAATTCTCTCTGTTTCGTTAGCGAATCGTAGCTTGTTTAGCAGAACGAATACAAGTTAACTTTTCTCACAAGTAGCAGCATGTACGAGTAATTGTGTCATTGAGAGAAGTAAGTGAACAGAATTTTTTAGGGTTTTTTGTGTAAGTTACATCATAATATCTATTTATCTGCATTCCCAATCCTACTTTAAACGAGGTTTTGCATTCAAATCAATCTATGTAACACTAAAAAATTTTTTAAGTTTAAATTACCTTCTATTAGAAGCGACGTTGCCAGTATAATTGACAAAATGAAAAATGCAGTTGATGTAAAAAAGCTCATGGTATTTTAATGCAGCCGATTTCTGTTTTTTCAGAAACAGCAAAAATTTTTTGGAACTTCAATTAAATCAACTTGTATTTGTATGTTACAAATCAAGTTTCAACTTTCTTAATTTTTTTTCTGCCTTAATTGAACCTAATATCAAGCAATTCGTCAAAAATCTTAATTTTTAAAAACTGTAGTTATTAACTCCTCTAACGAGACTTTTTGTTTGCGACTGTTACATAAAACAATTTAATTCATTTCAATTGTCGTCAATTACGATATCAACAAGATTAATCACATTAGGTCAACGTAAAAGCTACTGTTCGACTAATCACAAGTAAGTACTTGAAGCCACTTAAAAACATATTTTAACCATAGCTTGCCTTGGGCACATATTTATGAAAAATACGTCCAAGCTCAATCAATAACGATGGAACAAAGGGGTCGCCCCTAATGCCCGGGGGATATTTGTCAAACCGGCAAGCACTTTAGAATAAAAGGGATCATCTAAATTCTTTGTTACAATTTCTTTTTTTAATCAACAGCAAAAGAATAGAACGAAACTACTAAAATTTCTCAAAATTCGCATTAAAAACAAGTTCCATCCAAGTGACAATTGATACATAAGAGGACTTAATTGATTTTTTTAGTCGTAAAAGCCACTTCGTGTTATCTGGGATAGTTTCGACATGTAGAAATATCTTTTTATACAGGTACAAATTACGTCAGCAATTACAGAATTCGATTAGTAACGTTCAAGGACAATGGTATTCTTAAAATATGACTTAGGCCATTAGACAACGTCAAAAGCGGATGAAAAAATAACAAAATACTTGGTGAAGTACTGTACGAACAGAAAAAAAAAGCTTACGGTAATTTTAAAGCGAAGGCTTGTTTCCTCTACAAGCGGGGAATAGAGCATTCTTTGTTTGGTTCATTAATTTATTACTTCTTTCCGCGCTTCAGCGCAAAGCGAAGCAAAAAAATCTAAAAAGAAACTAAGAATGCTGCATTCTACGCTCGTAGTGGAAACGAACCTTAAGAAAGACTTAAGCTCCCAGTCAAACACGATTTTAATGGATCGATTTTTTTCAGACCAAACCAGAATGCGAATTTAATTAAAAATTCAAACCCAAATTTACTCAAACCCTTCGTAACACCAGACCAAAACATTTCAGGGGAACAAACGTTTGTGCCCAAATTTTTTCGACAATTGCCCAAATCATGATTTCGAATTATTCCATAAAAATGCCCAAATACCATTTAGATTTAATGTGAAAACCTGTCTTTTTTGATTTTAGTCTTTTTGAAGTTGTAAAAGGTACAGAATGGATTACTTTTTTTAAAATAAGCTTTTGAAAACAAAAAAAGTCTTGATATCTTGGCATTAGATATCAGTTGCTTTTTCTCATTGATCTGGATTGTTCTGAATTGAGCAACTTTCTCCAGCTCAAATAATGCACTGTCAGATCCCCAAAAAATCTCATTTTGACCTAACTTTTTGGGTCTTGAGGGGGACGATTGTTCTCGCCCCCGGTTCTTGCGGCTATGCTTAAACCAGAAAGGATTGATCAAGTTTGTTTATTTTAAGTTGGTTTGTCGCTGTACAAATCTTAGAGTTGGAAAAAATACATTGAGCTGAGTATCCGAGAAATCAAGACCAAAAAAAGGAAATTGTTCTTGTTTTTCATAAACTTACAGTGCTTTACCTGCTTGAAGGCTAACAATTATACGGGCAGTATAGCGCCTTTTAACGGCAATTATAAAATATTTGTTTGGTTTTAGTCTTAAAAATCATTTAATCCTTATACTATTTATTTCAATTTAATTCTTATTAATTTCTGCAAGGTCCCATATTAAAAATTCAAGATTAAAAATTTATTCAACGAGCTCACTATAATGTCCATCAATTGGTCATCTATAATTCGTGCACTGAAAAATGCGGATGCCCAGTCCGGCAAGGTTGTCTAATAGATAAATGGGCGCCTAGGCATTAGTCTTCATGTTCATCTGAGGACCCATTTAAAAGCCATTCAGAATCTGGTCAGGGTCCAGAGATATACGGTAATTTAAGGAGAGTGTCGCTCCTAATCGGCAAAGCTCAGCTGGCTGGATGCCTAAAAGTATAGGTAGATGGTCCGTTGAAGTGAGACGAAGGCATCCAGTGACTGTGCGCAAGCAGTGGTGGGCAGTACCGTGTACTAAAGTACCGCGGTGCTTTTTTAGTACAGTTACCGGTACCGTCAGTATTTAGTACCGAGTATCGTTTTTTATAAGTACATTTATATAAAATACCGCGGTACTCGGTCTAATTCTATGATCATTGAAAGTTTTTATAAAAGCATTGCGACATGTTTTGTTTTTCTTATCGATTGCAACTTTAAAGGAGTTTCTTGATTTACAGTAGTATTATCACAAATTAACTTTGTCATAGTTAAGTGTTTACCAATACTTTCCGCATCTTTCCTGTAGTTGTTACTAGTTAATTTTAAGTAGGGTCAGGTTTAGAAACGTTTTACGCACTTCGTAGTCAGTAGCCCTTTTACTACTTTACGTTTAGGCTTAGCTTACTCAGGCTACTAGGGTAGTCTGGGTAGACTACCATTTTAGTTATGTCTCAAATAAAAACTAAAAAAGTAAGATAAAAATTCCAACCTAGTGTAATTCCAAACTTGTTGCTAAGATCGAAGCATTTTAATAATGAAATCAGATTTTGCTGAAATAGAGTTTCTTCTTCTGTGAACTGCAGTAACCTCCCTAAGGGGATTCCAACTGTGAAAGAAATTTACTTTTAATCATACGATCAATCGAACCCCCGAAGTCGTTAACTTTCTGAAACCAATCTCTCCTTTTTAGCCAATTTACAAAGTTGACTACCTTTTTTAATACCTAGCTTTTTTAATCCAAAATAATATTTTATTACAACATTCAAATATCTATATCAAAAGAGTATGAAGTTCTTTTTCCATACAACCTTGAATGACACTTTTAGCGCTACTAATTGTCGAAATATAAGCAAACAAAGAGCGAGGGCACTTTTCGCCTTAACCCCCTCCTAGTCGTATAAGTTTTCTAAAAAGCCCCGTCTGAATGGAGTTAATGCTCACTGCGGGAGCATTTTATGACTAGAGCATTTTTATACCCTAACCCATGGGTGGGGAACCTAATTGCACTAGCGGGACGCATCACCAATTTAGAAAATAAGTGTGGGCCGCAAAAATTTTTTGTTAATTTAAAAAAAGGTTTCTTAGTTTTCCTTCTAAAATCAAGGTGTTCTTTCAAAAAAAAAAAAAAAAAACGGTCATCACTTCAAATCATTGCCAGATTTTCAACTTTTTGTCCTAAATTGTAGTGATCTCTAAAAAAAAAGGTCATCGTCTGGCATCTGTAAATTTTACAACTTTTGAATACGTGCCACATTAAATAGTCTTACGGGCCTCAGCCTCTACCCTAACCCTTCCTGTCATAAAATTTCTTATTTTTTGGCGGCTATCTCGGAAAGCTGTTAAATACCAATCAAACAGCCATAATCTATAATAAAGTGCTTTCTGTTGCAAGTTACAGTTAGCTAAATTTATTCATTTGGTTTGGGTTTGCAATGGCTTACTAGCAGAAACAGTATATTTTCTTTTGCAATTTGTTACTGAAATACGAAAATCCATCACCAAAAATTTCTCCTAATTCTGTTTTCCAACATTCGTCTGCATATCTAGAACGTAGCCAATACAGATATAAGTTTAGCTGTTTCTTTCAAGTGATCAAAAGAAAATAGTCGATCATTGTAGTACAATAAATAAAACTTGGAACTTTTACTCAAACACACAGCAGGCTGCCTTTAGTGTTCAAGTCGACGTTATTTGTAAGTTGAAAACTAGATAATGAAACAAAAACGCTAGTCTACTATCCAAGGCTTTTCCAATTGAACAAAAAAATGTTTTATAGAAAGGCCTAGACGTTGTAGGCTATTAAAATAGTAGCAGTAGCAGTAGCAGTAGCAGTAGCAGTAGCAGTAGCAGTAGCAGTAGCAGTAGCAGTAGCAGTATTATTAGTAGTAACAGTTTGTTTTTATTTGCATCCAAAAGAAGAATTGATTATAACAGAAAACAAAAGAGAGCAAAGGTTGCAAATGGAAAGACGGCAACTAAACTATATACGCTTTGTACGTTACAACATGTACAAAAAAATTGTATATGGTCACCGCACCAATTGTCCAAAAAAAGAGTGATTATTGTGTTTACTGTGCATATAATGATTATTGTTCAAAAAAATATATTGTAGCTTTGGAAAAAGTAGCATTTTTGTGTGCAATTATCTCCAATCTTTAGCGCCGAAGGCCTTAAACAGGGTATATCAGAAATTATAGGACTTAGTTTTAGTGTATTATGATTAAAAAATAAGGAGCAAGCTAGGAAACGAACCCTGCAAAACCAAAAAAAAACTTTTATGATATCTAAATAAATGTTGTTCCAATACGAGTATATATCTCTTAGCCTCCTTTAATAAATTCCTGGAGCGGCGCAACGACAGTCTGAAAAGTCATTGGCACAAATATTCAATCAATTAGTACTATTAGGCTTATACTAACAATGTCTAATATTAATAACTAATAATAAAACGGAAATTTTAAAATTTCCAGTTGCAAATCCGAGACAGATTTGAAGTGAAGACCTTTTTTCTTAGAGAACACTTCTTTTTAGGGACAAATTTTTGTCTATAGACGAGCGTCCCAGCTTGCCCCTTAGGAAAAATGGTATGCATGATAGCATTGATTTTTTAACAGATTTTGTGTTATTTATTTTTGGGTTTGTTTTATCTTTCCTCGTTGCTTGGACAAATGATTGATGTGACATAAGTTTGGGGTCCATGATAAAAAAGATTTGCAAATAGAGATCCGTGGCCCAAAAAGTTTAGGAAGCTCTGACTAAACCACTTTAATAGGTTATATGGAAATTAGTACGATTCCTGACACACGTTTTTTAACATAAAAAACAAATCAGAAGACAATGTATTCATTCCCAAGCATAATTTTTTTGTGATTTATCCCCGGCCATTGTATGTTTTTCTCGTTTTATCCAAGTGATATCACAGGGTATCCCGTACTTGGAATCGCCAAGGATATTAATCTTGTTTCATGGAAGAAATATTCTTGACTCGGCCAAACATGGCAAAATCGAGAATACTTTCTTGTTTTATCAAAGAGATATCCTTGCATGGGCCATTATTGGTAATGTCGATGATGTGTTCATTGATTTATTATAGTAATATACAGTACTTGGCTCGGCCATTTACGGCTAGACCAAGTATACTAGTCTTATTTTATCAAAGAGACATCCTTCATGGCCAATTTTTCGTCATGTCGATGATGTGTTCATTGATTTATCATAGTAGGGTAGACTGGGGTAAAAAGACTTTTTTTTCTAAAATTGAAAAGCTTCTGAAAAATAAAAAAATACTTCCACTATGTGGTGACAAGCATTGTGGGTAATCTTTAAACACCAGTTAGATTAAGCCCAACTCGTGTAGTAGACATTTCAAAAGTAGTTTGCGTTTTCAAAGGTTTCATTATTATTTTTTTTATTGCTGATGAGAGCACAGCAGAATTTATAGAAAAAGATATTTGTGAATAATTTATTTTTTTCGAAGATAGCAGTTTCTAGAGGGTATGGTAACTTTTAGTTTTTTGCTTACATCTAAGATTTGAGAAAAATTTAGAATTTTGAAAATGTCCGCTTTCTGGGTAAAAAGCCTACTTTGTACGTATATGGCGTAAAATGCCCACCCTAGGCTTTTTTCCCCAATTATCAAAAACTGTCAACAAAACATATTGTAATGAAATTCTGTTTGGATTACGTAAATTGATAATGCCAAGAAGTTTTAAAAAGATGTTCGAGTAAATTTTTCTAAGCTATAGGCTGCTAAAATAAACAAACCTTGCAAAATACAAATTTTTGTGGCTTAAATATTTAATAATTTTTTTATTGAATAATTTAGATTCTTTTTATGTTTTACCACTTTTATATTCATATCCAATCAACCCTTTCACAGCTATAAGGCTTTAAGAAGGCTATAGTGACATAATCCATAAGTTAAATGACAGCATTCAACTACAATCTTTAGCAAACCAATGGCTGTATACATTCTTTTTTTCATTTTAATATTTTGTTATGTGCAGCATTTGAAAATTTTAATTACGATTGTTTAAAATAATTTTTTGCAATGCCTCGTTTCTACATTCGTAAAACTAGCCGAGCATCATATACTTCTGATGACTTAAAAAGAGCTATTGCTGACGTTAAAAGGGATGCTTTATTGCCAACAGCAAAAAATAAGGCATAGCAGCAAAACGCTGAGAAGACATAAAAATAATCAAGTAGCAAATCCAGGACATGTACAATTAAGTAGATTTCGGCCTGACATTAATGCAGAGCATGAAGCCCAACTTGTTTCAATAATTCAAGACATGGGAAAAAATTGTTTGGTTTGACCACTAAAGATGTTCGACGTCTTGCTTTTGATTTTGCAACTCAAATGAATATAAAACAAAGATTTAATACTAACATGAAAATGGCGGGTCCTGATTGGCTTCAAGGGTTTCTTTCACGTCATCCGCAATTGTCTATTTGCAAGCCACAGCCAACTAACATAGCACGGGCTGTTGGTTTCAACAAAGAACCAGTTGAACACTTTTTTAAAATTTTCCAAAGCATTTTAACCAGCCACAGCTACAGTCCCATGAGAGTATGGAACATGAATGAAACAGGAATATCTAATGTTCATAAACCAGCTAATATAGTTGCCACTAAAGATGCTAGAGCAGCCGGTAAAATGACCAGTGGCAAAATAAGGTAAAACTGTCACTATAATATGTGCAGGGGCACTTATATGCGGTGGACACTTATATACCACCTATGTTTATTTTTCCAAGAATGCGGTAGGCACTTATATACTACCAATGTTTATTTTTCCAAGAAAGCGTATGGTGGAGTCACTAATGCACAATGCTCCCGCTGGGGCTCTTGGCCATTGCACTGAAAGTGGGTGGACTGACGAACAAAGCTTCTTGAAATGGCTGAAGCACTTTATCGCCATTGATAAACCTTCAAAAGAAGAAAAGCACATCATTATTTTAGACGGTCATCACAGTCACAAAACTCTTGAAGCTGTTGAATATGCCCAATTAAATGGCATTGAACTACTCACACTGCCTCCCCACTGCACCCATCGAATGCAGCCATTGGATCGGGCATTTTTCTAAGTGCTTATAATTCAGCAGCCGACACTTAGTTGAATGCTAACTATAGTGAACGAATAAGTTTTTATGACGATGCAGAAATCTTTGCCACTGCTTACAATAAAACAGCCAATGTAGAAAAATTTGTTAATGGATTTCGAGCATGTGGATTATGGGCTTACAATGATGCGGTTTTTTCTGATGAAGATTTTCCAGCAGCTGTTGCTTTAGCTGGTGGTTTAGGCACTTTTTGTCCAAAAAATTTGCCGTCTATTAAAAAAAGAAAGAAGCCTGCAGAAAAAGTTAACCAATCTATGAATGAAAATGACATATTCAACTCCACCCTCAGGCCTACAACAGTCTAGTCACAAGTTCCAACAGCAAATAGCGGTGTCAGCAATCAGAAGGATGTGCTATCGACTTCAATATTTTGTCGAAACATTGTCGATAAAAAAAAAATATCGAAACTGCAAAAAGTGTTTTAAAGGAGCTGTGCCGTTTTAACAGCGTAAACCCAACCAAAAAGCAATTGCAGAAACGTTCATCTGAACGATCGCAACTCATTACATCATTGCCGTACAAAGCAGTTCTGAAAAAGAAAAAGCTCACAGCAAATAAGAAAAAGATTCCATCTAAATTTCGAAAAAGAAAACCACGAAAATTGTTTTACGATTTTTACAATGAAGAATGGACTTGTTTAGTGTGTTGTGAGCCATACGCCAACAGCAGACCAAGAGAAAAATGGATCCCGTGTAGTTCCTGCAAGCAATGGGCTCATGAGAAATGCACACCTGGAGAACTGTTTTATACATGCCAAAACTGCATTTAAGATGATTCAAATACTGCTTGTGAGAAAGAAGATTGAAATTATGATATAATTTTTGTGCTTGCTGATTTACGGCTTTTGTTGTGCTGCAATTTAATAGTTAGGTCGAGTAGACCAGGGATAAGGCAGCTGTTTTGAGTGTTTTGGCACCAGGACCCCATCCTGAGCCTACAAGTTGCATCAGCAGAGTAACGCACAAAAATAGTTTTTTGCGCAATGCCACTAGATGGTGATGGAGGTGAGAATCTGTCCAGTTTTACTCCAAAATAATTAAGTGTTGGGCAAATGGTAAAAGTTTATTGCTCTTATAGAGTCTTAGATCACGTTTGGCGGTTTGGTTATTTCATCTGCTCAAACATAGAAGAAAGAAAATTTAAATTTTTAAAACGCACAAATAGTTAAAATAGGGCTAAATGTTGACATGGTCAATTGGTCATATTTATTTGGTATTCATGTATTCTTTCAATGTGATTAATGATAAAACAGCGCCAAGCACAATTTTTATAAATCACTGAAATATATGAATTTCTAAAGGTTAAATAATTAATAAGACTAACAAATGAAAAACAGAAAGTTTCCAAGGGGGGCCAAAGTTTGGTTATAATCGTGTGATGTCACTAATCAACTTGGGGAGTGCCGAAGGCACGACCATTTAGGGTGGTCCGGGGACATGCCCAGAAAAAATTTTGCAAAACTACACCTAAAAATACACATTTTCGTGCATTCTGAAAGCAAAATTTAGTATAATGCTTTTACGAAACTTATTAGAAGAATGAAATCGTAAAATGAAAATCAAGCATAAAACAAAGTTAATTTTTTAAAATTAAGGCGACGGTTCCCTTTTGCAAGTTGGTCAATCACTTGACTATAATCAAGTTTAATGTCGTTGTTAGGGCTACCAACCGTCCCGGAATGGCCGGGACAGTCCAGGAATTGACGTTTGGCGTCCCGTGTCCTGGGCTGGGTCACTTTTGTCCCGGAATTTACTGACAGCTCTTTGGATTATTTTGGGAGAACTTTTTGGGGCTCTGTCTGCCTATTTTGGTAAAAATTCCGCTGGAAATCAAAGACAGATTTTATGTAAAAACTCCTTTTTCTCTTGTTTTTTCCGACATCGCTAGTTTTCAGAGAAAAATAATAAAATCCGAGACTGATTTCAAGTGAGAATCTTTTTTTTCAGAGATCGCTATGATTTTGGAACGAACGCTGGGGAGTCAGAGGCTGATTTCAAGTGAGGACTTTTTTTTTTAGAGATCACGACGATTTTGGACAAAAATTGAGCTGTTTCTTTTGTTTGGCCCGCCAATATTTTTGATGAGCCAAATTGGCCCTCGGCTTAAAAAAGTTCGACGCCCCTGTATTAAGGTGTCCCGGAATGGCGAAACAGAAAGTTGGTAACCCTAGTCGTTGTTTATATACAAAAGAGTAGTGACGAATATTCAAAGTTAAAGGCCCGAGGCAAGGATTTCCAAAAATTGGTGTTCTCTAAAAAAAAAAGGGCTTTGATCTCGTATTTCCTTTTTTTTCTCAAAATCATCGTGATCTCTAAAAAAAAGTCTTTGTTACAGCAAGTACTCTTTGAGTTTCGAACCCGCGTTTATTTCTGCCTTTGATTTACTTAATTTTTGTTTTGACATTTAATTTGATACACTTCATGATTTCACGGCGCTCGCTTGCTAATTGATTGCTGCTTTGAGCCGACATTTTTCATTATCTCACCGCGCTCTCTTGCTAATTGATTGTTGCCTTGAGCTGACTTCTCTTTCCATAAGTTTAGTGTAATTTGTGAGGAGATGTTTTATTTTAGCTAATTCAGCCCTTGTGTAGCGGTCGTAGAATCACTGTTCGAAATACTGTTAGACGCCGTTGGGAGTGCTGTTGAGGCCTTTGATATAATACTGTTAGAGATACTGTTCGATATTGTTAGTTTTGTCGGTCTGCTCCGTGTCAATCTACAGTTGGTGAGTGTTTATAAGTCTTTTCTTTTGTGCATTATTTATTAAGTGTTTACGTTTATTTATAGAAAACCGTCCGACCAGATTATTACGTCCGATTTCGTCCGATCGTCCATTTCGTTCGTCCGTTTTAATTTCGTCCTGTCCATAACGTCCGTACATCTTAATTTCGTCCGACCTTATTATTTCGTCTTATATTTCCCCGTCCAATTTAGTTCGTCGTACTTCGCATTGTTTTTATATCTTGTTAATACAAATTTAAATCAAATTAAGGACGCGTATATTTCCGGAGACAGCCACACGGAATTTAAGACAACAGTCTTCATCTCGAACCGATCCTATTTCCGTATATTTCTCCCAAAATCATCGTGACCTCTATAAAAATATTTTTTTTGGTTAACTGTTTTACTTTAACTAGACAGTCTAGTCCAGATTTCTACCAGTAAGTGGTCTGAACGACGTGTGGTTTTTCACAGGAAATCGAAATCCAGGGCAAATTCCGAATACTCGCGGAAAGCCAGCTTTGCTTTTGCTAAAGCTGCTTGGTTTTACTGTACAATTTTTCATTTTTAGGATCCGAGGGGCCCATGGCACAGTGGCCTCCCCTCGGTACGCTAGTGTTCACCTGTTAAGTTATCTTGACCTCAGTATACGTGAAAAACGGCTTGAGCAGCACAGGCAATTTCATCTTTTTTTGGCATTTTTTTCTTATTGAATCTAATCAATTTTTCATAAACAAATGATTATTACAGGCTTGAAACTAAAATTTTCTCTCAAATTTAGAAACAATTTTTGTTTTGCTGGAATTAAAGATCGATAAAGGCCATGATGCCAGACACATAGCCAAATACGGTACCAGGATTTTGGTCAACCTCAAACACATCTCAATTTTTAAAATGGTTTTTAACGTTTCAATGAACAACTAAAGATGCGAACAAAATCGCAAACAACGCAGCAATACAAACATAACGCTGTCATGGGATGTTAATCGAAATAAAAGTGTGATTTTGAAGTTGTAAACACTGAACAAAGAGAAACCAAAAACATTCTTAATACCAAGAGGCAACAAGAACTATACTTTTCTGCACTAAACGGAGTCACCATCGGAGGGAGTCCGTGAGATAACATTTTGTTGTTAGTCATATTGCTAAATGTATCAGTGAAATTACTCAAGATAACCTGGAAATTGAACTCGCATCCTCCTGCTCGCGAGTCCGAGTAAATGACGAGAAGCTGTTATTTAAGTTGATTTATTGACAGGTAGTTTGTATAACAAATGTACACGATAATGCGATCGTTGCAAAAGTTCGATCTGATATCCTATTAATCTTTTATAAGCGAATATTTTACTATTATCTTACATTAAAAATCATTGGGACCATAACAAAATAAGTGTCTGCTTACGCTATTGAATAAAAAACAGAAATTCGCAATTAAACAAGAAATGAAATTTTTTTTACACACAACAGAACAATCAACGATTTACAGTTTACGCAAATACACATTTTCATGTCAAATCATACAAACTAAAAAATTGTATAATCTCAATCTATTGAAATGGGGTCAATTTTTTTCATGGTGACCACCAGCAAAGCTATAAAAAACTATATTGCTGCTTTTACTTCTCCAATTCATATATTGCATATTCCAAAAACAAGTAGGAAACAGAAGTAACAAAACTCGAATAAATAATCTAGACGCACAGTGAAAATCGCAAAAAGCGTGCTTTTTTGCCGTAGTAAGAACTAAAAATTACGTAAATCTTCGCTATACATAGAAATAATTTCCACTTTTGATCAGTACCAGTTTTTCTAACACATAATCAAAACAATAAAAGATCTTCCTGACGAAAAGTAACTAGTGTGGCTGTTTATCTTAACAACTTGTTGCAAATTGTGCAAAAAGCTCGCAAACACAATTTGCTTTCTATGGTTTTTAGCGCAAATCAAAGCGAAATGAGATTAGTAAAAAAAGTATTATCTTGTAAATAAAGCATAAGGGTGGGAAAATGTTGTTTTTTACAGCAAATTACTTGCCAAAGGTTTCATGATTAATTGGCCAAGTAAAAAGCAAGAGCAAGCACTGTGGTCGGGTAACTTAAAGGTTGCAATATCGTAAATAGACAATACAAGAATGGTAAATTTAACTAAAATGACCAATATCGCTTAAAGTTGAAGAAAACCGAACGAAAGCTATGCAGAAAGAATACACACGAAACGCACGATTGCTTTTCCGCTCTATTCATGCTTTTGAATAGCCTGGTGTAAGTGAAGACTAGAATGACGCGAGCAGCTGCCAGGCAGAGGCAATGATAACACCGCTTTGCGCATATGAAAAATAAAAAAAGATTTTTTTGCTTTTCAACCCACATTCATGACGGAAAAACATCAAAGAAGTTAATTGCATTTAATAGAAAAAATGCATTTGTGGGAATAATTTTGAAACGAATTAAAATAAAATTGTGCAATAAATTTGCTCTATTTCCAAATGCATCAAAAATCACATTACAATGCGAACAATGACCAGAAGACTTACAACAACTTTTTTGAAACAATAAGATATGAAACAAAAAAATAATTGGACCACACTCCAAAAAGGTAATTTAAAAAACCGTAAATACAAAAACAACATTCATAAATCGGACATGAACTAAAAAGTTGCAAATTAACATTGTCAATAACAAAATATAAAAAAACGAAGATATAGTTCGGTCGTAGTTTTACACAGCATCATATAGAAAACTTGATACTCAGGGGCTCACGATTTGCTGGTTCTACGCGTTAATCGTCGGAGACGAATTTTTTTTTGATAATAAAGACGTTCTTTCAGATGCTTCCGTTTCCGATAATAAAGGCGTTCTTTCAGATGCTTCCGGATCCGAAGACTCCGGGTTCGAATCTTCATTCGGTGCCTTCAGTCTTTTGTATGATAAACAAACAAGAACCTAAATTAAATAAATGAAAGGTAAAAAAAACTACAAAAACAAGAAGACCGAAAATGACGTCATACTATTCAATAACAAACGTTCAAGGGCAAGCCTCATACCACGACGAACGTGACCATTCCAGTGTTGACAGCGGCCATAATGGTCAATCTGTTTAGAAACGAAACGGCCCATAAAGGGCCGAGGATTTGACCCAAACCCATGACAAGCAGCCGGACCCCTTGATTGAAACCTGAGAAAAGCAAATAAATTAGCAACTAAACGAAATAAAAGTAACATGGGCCAATGTTTTGACAGCGATGAAGACTGAAGAGGTAAACTAAAATTCGAGTATGACGCTGAGAAAATCCCTCATTTACTCAAGTAGCAATTGTAACAAAAAAAATCTTAAAGGATTATTTTATAATTGATAAGTCTCTTGAAAAAATTGAATTGAATTCGAATTTATTTTCCATAAAAGTGACCTTGAAAAAAGATATACTTTGTAACTTACTTTGTGTTCTTTCACTGGTAAACTTTGAAAATAGGGCCGCTTGTGGTACCCACGCAAAAGGGAGGTCCAGAACCAAAACTACCGAAATACCTATGAGGACGATTAAAACCCATGTTGTACCTAAAAAAATGCAAGTCGGTCATAAAAAAAAAGCAATGTGAAAAATTTTTTGGTGAAGGGTTTACGCCAACATCTCTTAAAAATTACAAAAAAACGGCAAAAGAAGGCAACAGAGGTTCAGTTGGCGATGGTAACAAATTATGAGTAATCTTGATGTAATTGCTAAACAATGCCTTTTATTTAACAATTATTTGTTATCTTTTCAATAAAAAAACAAACAAAACAGACAACACTTTTCACATGAAAACAAGATTAATATAATAATAGTAATGCTAAGTGTTATTCAAAAAACAACTGAGTTAAAAACTAATTTTCTACTTTGAGCTCACAAAAATAAACTTTTACAGTAGATAAAAATCAATCAAAATATTTTTAAAAAACAAACAAAACTACGACAAGGCAACAAAATAATAAAAAAATTTTAAACATAGGTATACGCTTCTATAAATGTACAACTTAAAAAACCTTCATTAGTATGTGACATACTGCGATTTTACCAGCATGTTAATTTTCAAGCAAACTCGAATAAGTGACCGAAGATCTGGCGCGTTAAATGTGAATGCCTGCTGCATTGAGAAACGCCGCAACAAGAAGTGATCAAGAGCGCAACCACCAACGGTTCGGCAACGTGGAATTACGTTTCATGCCCAGCGAGTTGACCTTTAACCTTAAGCTGACCAGAAATGACAAATATACGAGCACTGAGCGTCATAGATTAATGTTTCTATAAAGCACGCGTGTCATACGCGTGCTTTACGCATGGCAATACGTTGAGCTCTGGCGGGTGCGGCATACGATCACATAAAGAAGGTGCACGCTTGAGTGCTTGAACCAAACCACCTTTGAACGAGTTTACTACGAACCATAAAACTGTGATGCGCAATGCATGTTTAAGGGGACAAATGCGACTGAGTTTTTGAAAACTGAAACAACTGCTCACCGACCGGTACTTGCACCGCGAAATAAATAAACACAAGGAAACTTATATAGTAGAGATCCATAACAAGCAATCCAACTAACAGCATAAGCCGATCCGAGACTTTTTTGCTCAAGGCAGCCAAAACAAAAAAGCTTAATATAACCTGCAAAAATAAACATTAATTAGGTAAAATACAAAATATTTGAAACGATAAATTACAAACGTTTAAAAAGAATTCTTTCAACTATACTATTAAAAACTTAGCTATTAAATTTTTTTCAGCGAATTTGAAGCGTTTTTAAAGTGTACGATCTTTTCTAAAACATTCGGAAAAGAATTTCACTAATAGCTTTTGTCGTTTACGTACCAATTTTACATTATAAGGTTAGTTTTTGTTTTTGAATTTATTATAATCCTTGCTTACAGTGACAATAAACTTTAGAATACAACATCGAATCTTACATAACATAAAATATTTCGCAACGGATAGAATTTTTTTCCTTCTGTGACTAATTAACAAACAAAAAATTCAACTTTTATTGAGGATGAACTAATACTGGAAATATCATTTTAAACTAATGATTTCTGATAACATTTACTTCTGTTGCTCTTGGGCTCGTTTCCACTTAAGAGCGTGAAATTGAGTATTATTGTTTATTTTTTTACTTTTTTACATCTTTCCGCGCTTAAGCGCCAAGCGAAGCAAGAAAAACAATAAAAGAAACAAAGAATACTCCATTCCACGCTCGTAATGGAAACCAGTCTTTAATTGATTTATGCTAAAAAAAAATAATCAAAATTTTCAAGACGCAAAAGTTGAAATGCGTAATAAAACGAAAAAAATGTTTTCAAAGACTGGACTTGAACAAAAGTCAAAAGTTTCGTTTCACAGTAGGAAAACAGAAACAAGAGGCACACATTATTTAATTTAACCCTTTGACAGTCCCGTGCATCACATGTGATACACAGGGCATTTAACTCAGACGTCTTGAAAACCCCTTAGACTGTCAAAGGGTTAGCAATACAAAAAGCGACTAACGAGGATTCCGGCGACGAAATAGAAGACGCTGTTCAATGTCTCCCCCCAATTCAAAAGCTGACGACTTAGGGGGGTGAGCAGGGTCTCAACCCCAGTTTGGACGAACATGACTGTGAAAGTTATGCTCAAGCAAACGACCACCTCCTCCTTCAGTAAATCTGCACACCGCAAATTAAAAATAATGTAATTCAATTTACAACTGCGGAGTCAACGGACCGTGGCGAAATAGTTCTTATGAATATTGTTACTAGTCAGTATGGATGCAGCTGAAAGCCGGTTTTAGAAAGCACTCCAGAGCAGTGTTGTGGGCCTGAGGATCTTTCAAAAGGGCTTGGATTTGACCAGAGAAAACTAGGCTTATGAAAGTTTATGTAAATTTAATTATATAAGCTGATTCATAGACACCACGCGTAATGGTCGTGAATCATAAAAGTCAATATTTACTAAAACCTTTTGTGTTTGCAAATAAAATGCACTCACGATAGTAGAAAATTTCTATTTTTTACGTAGAGGTGAAATTTTTAATAACCTTAAAATGGCCACAAGAAAAAAAAGGTTGAGAAACACTGCTTTCAAACAATTGCAATATCACGAATATTCTTAACGTTTTTTGCCAGTTTAATCGCAGTTTGAAGAAGCGAGATAAAAAAAATTACAGTTTGATCGGCATTCATAGTCACAACAGTTTAGAACATCGTAAAAAAATCTCATAACCATAACTACGCACCATCGTAAATATACGAAAAAAACGCCGAGGGTGATCGACTTCTGACGGAAGAATTTATCGGTTTCTCCGCACAGCCATCGTCGTCAATCGTTGCTTTTTCGAAGCAATCGTCATCCGCGTCCACCTCGATCGTCCTTGGCTTCCTTTCAAGTTCTCGATAGAACAAAACCATCAATATGGTATGAATAAACCAGAGAAGAGCCATGAACAACTGAAGAGAAAAAAAGAAAAGGCGTTTCCGAATGTGCTCGGGATACATGTTGATTTTGTGATTGAGCAGAAGTCTAAAACCTTGGGTGCAGTGGTGAATATTCCAATTTAGGGGCCCGAGGCAAGAATTTTCAAAAATTGATGTTGTCTGAGAAAAAAAAGAGGTCTGATCTTGGCTTGCATATGTTCTCTAAAAAAAAAAGATCTTCACATCGATTTCCTCTCTAATTTCCCTATTTTTCTCCCAAAATCAGGGTGTTCTCTAAAAAAAAAAAAGGTCTTCACTCAGAATCGTTCTCTGAACAAACCTCTGCAGTGGATTCAAAACTGTATGTGCTATTTTCGAGGGGGGCCCCCAAAAAAGGGGGGGCCTGAGGCGATTGCTTCATTCACCTCACCCAATATCCACCACTGCTTAGGTGTCTTATATTTCAAACATCTTGACGTTATCAAACGCTTTCGATTTTTTCATACAATTTAAGTTTTAATAAATCAAAAACTTCTTTGCATGGCTGTATTGGCCTGGCGGCTGCCTTCTACATTAAGTACAGTTACCGATGCGGGTAAGCCTCATGAACATTAAAGAAATTGTCGTAAACTGCATTTCGCAAAAATAAAAAAAGAAATCACTTGAGTAGACAAGCATCAAACTCGCGTTCTTCTGTTTCGCGGGTCAGAGTGTAATCACCTGACCTATCTGCAGTTTGGTCTGCCAGGCTTTAAAAAAACTAATGTAATGCTAAATATATCCAAAAACTAAAACATTTTATGCAGCCTATGATGCTCGTATCGGAAAAATAAACTTGCAAGATGTGCGTGTAGTTAGATAATTTGCACAATTCTTCTCGAAGCGGCGGTCGAAAAACACACTCTTCGTTTAAGCAAATCACAGAAAACATAACAAATTTTACCCCGGGCACAGTAAACGAGTTGACATGGAACGGACCTATATAGAAATCCAATTTCTCCAAAAGAAGATTGCAAGCGGGTCCAATAATAAGTCCGATCTGGCGCAGGGACATGAGGCGAGAAAAGGCGGCCGTGCGCTCTTCCGTTGTCGTGGTGCGACTGATCATTCCAAATATACTGGATCCTGATCCCGATCCTAATCCGGCGACTAGACGACTCCCAAGCACCATATAAGGACTTTTGGCGATAAAGTACATAAAATTACCTTTAACAAATACGAAATGTTTTTTGGCGAACATTTCAATGTGAACCATTAATTCAACGTGTTAAATTGATAAGTATATACAAGTTCTATACAAGGCAGCACTCTGCAACTTTTTTTGTATCAAGAAACCCTTGAGGGAATTTTTTGAATTCCGCGGAACCACTATTTCATGTCTTACATCTCACATGGAGAATTCCTAAAGTTTACGGAATCTTGCAAATGTTTCAAGGAAACCCGGCTAAAGAAAGCAGATATAAGGTATTTTAGAAGCGTCGATTAGCAGTACAAAATGTAAGGTAGCTTTGAAAAGCGTGTTTATTCTTCGAAGACTTTTCATCTGACATTCATCGGGAGGAATCGTCAGAATGAACCGAGGGCAACTCGAACCGAGGGCAACTCGATCGTGCTTATAAAGGCAAGGAGAATGAGCCTGATTGGTTAAAAAACGCAGCCAATCAGGAATAGAAAAGAAAACGAGAGTGCAACTGAATAGTCAAGAGAGAAACCAATCAAAAGTGAAAGTAAAAGAGCATTAATGAATGAGTTTTAAACTGTAAAAAAATTCCTTTAAAGAAATTAAACTGTAAAGAAATTCCAATCTCTGTTGACGCAAGGAATTTCTTTGCAGTTTAAAACTCATTCATTAACGCTCTTTCACTTTCACTTTTGATTGGTTGTCTCTCTTGACCATTCAGACGCACTCTCGTTTTCTTTCCTTTTCTTTTCTATTCCTGATTGGCTGCGTTTTTTAACCAATCAGACTCATTCTCCTTGCCTATATATACAGTAATTACGATCGGATTACTCTCAGTTCATTCTGACGATTCCTCCCGATGAGTGTCATGAAAAGTCTTCGAGGAATGAACACGCTTTTCAAAGCTTTTAAAAGTGTTTATACATATTTTAGAAGCGTTTGAAACACTTGATGTAGTTGAATAAAAACAAATGAACCAAACAATAGCGGCGAGATGCAAACGGCGATAAAAAAAATACACCTTTTACAGGGTTATGAACAAAAAACTTATATTACAGTAAAATGGAGCTCAACGAAACGACAAATTCAAGGTTATTTTAAGAGAGCTTTGCATCGCGTCGGCATCTTAGAGCTATCAACGCTTCGAGTTCGCGCCCAAAAACAGAAATTACAAAAACATATTAAAAGGGAAAACGAAATAGGAAAAACTCTAGATTGAATAGTCGTAAAAATGCATAATACAAGAGTAACTGAGGGCATAAAATTCATTAGGGGTGGCTAAAACCTCGATTGCAGCGTCTTAGCTAGTCGATCGCATTTGATTTTGAGCGAACTAGAGTTTTTAGAGATCATTATGTTTTTGGAACATCGTGATAACCAAAGTGAAGACCTTTTTTTTTAGAGATCATTACTTTTAAAGATTACCGCATTTCCAAAGTGGTCGATTGCAAGTTTTAAATGAATTTAAAGTCGATCTTATTAGCAGAAAGTTGGCCACCCGTGAAACACACGAAAGAAACTTAAAAAAAAAATCATTATGGAATTAAAGTAAGAGCTTTATGCAGAAGCTTCGGCATGCCGATTAATCGGCACTTTGCCGAAACCAAAGGTAAGTTTTCCCGATACTTTGGCTGCGGCAAGGAATTTTCAATTATTATAAGACCCATACACCTGATAGCCGATATAATTCATTTATTACATCAAATACAAAGCTTATTACAAAACCACACGCTATTGCTACTGTGATGTATTATTCATCTGTTTTGAAACATGTTTGTTTACACTGATTTACAACAGTGGCGTGCGGTCGGGGTATGCAAGTCATGCTTTGCATGACCTTATTTTTTTACTTAGCATGATGACCTTTATTTTTTTACTCAATAAAGAACAGCGCGGTTTTGGGACGAAATTAGAGAAATCTGAGGCTGACCCGAGGTGGAGACCTTTTTTGTTTGTGAAGACCATTTTTAGAGAACATTATGCTTTTGGGACGAAAAGTCAGAAATCTGAGAGTGACTACAACTGAATCCCTTTTTTTTTTGGAAAACACCATGATCTTGAGACAAAAATTGGTCTTCGTCTTAGAATTCCAGACAACTTTTTGTCCTATACATAAAGTATTGCATGCCAACTGCATGACCAGCCTCAGAGGTCACTGCAGGCCACTGACTTACATTTAGCCCCACTTTGTACCATCTTTCCTTCCGTTGTGCTAACATTAAGCAAGGAGTACGGCAGTAAAATGCTCAACCTTCAGATCGATAGTAGTGTGCACTATGTTATCATTGTCTGAACTTTCAATTTATAACTTTTTATAGTTTTAATATAAAATTTAAAAACTTCTCGTGTGTTGTAAATAATGTTGTTTTTTAAATAGTCCGTAGCTAATCAATTATTTGCTGAAGTGAATACTGTATTATATAATTGTTATAAACAATTGCATCTTTTTAAGTGTATAAATATCATCGTGTTGATCATTGATGTTTCAGATCTTAGCATTAACGATATAGACAACTAAGCTAATCATTATTCATAATGCCTAAAGAAAGTAAAAATCCCTTATGGAATTACTTCAAAATAAGTAATGAGAATGTTAGCGAATCTGTCTCCATACTCTGCAAAAAGAATTTATCAAGAGGGGGCAAAGACCCTCATAAAATGACAACAAAAATCTTTGCTAATGCTTCAGCTTTGGCAAAATTCTGGGTTCGGCACATCGCTAACAGGTAGTACATCATAAACTAGACTTTTTCAAAAGTATTTTAACACTATAGATCAGTGCTCCGCAATCGGTGTGCCTAAGATGATGCTGGGTGTTCTGCAGAATAACGGTAATCTAAGCATACTTTTTTCAAATAAAGAGGTGTTGCTCATTTGGTTATCTACATGTTGAAATATCTACAGCTTATAATTTATCCCCTTTCACTGGTGGCCGTTATTAAAACTAACAGTCCAAATTATTCAAGCGTTTAAAGAAAACTGTGGGCACCTCATTATCTGCAAATTGATGCAGAATATAGATAATGAACCAGTGCAAATATCATATCTAAGTAGATTTGTAATATGTAGAAAAACACCCAATGCAGCACCAAACAGTTTGTATTTTTATGAATTTGAGTTTGTAACTGCTAAAAGATTTGTGGACTCAAACTCCAGCAAAGCCCTGTAACTCATTGCAAGAATCCTACCATCTACAGTATTTTGTGTTTAAATTGATTAAATTGATTTCTATTTTTGATTGAGGAGCGACACAAAATTTTTATGCTTTCAAGTGTGCCATGAATGAAAAAAGTTGTAAGACACTGGTACTGATGAAGGCTAATCTACAGATTAAATTTGCCGCTTTTCAAGTAGTAATAAAAATCAACTAACCAAATAAATACTAATATAAAATATATATGTCAGAAGTGTGGTCGAGTAGCTAAGGCGCCGTGACAGTGATTGACATGGTCTCAGTTCAAAACCTACTCATACCATTCTGTTGTGTCTTTGAAAAAGATACTTTACGACACTTTCCCCTGCTTGGCATTCTTGGCAAGCAATTCTACATTTCAGTCATATTTCTATAAATAAAAAATCGAAATAAAAAATTTTAAGCAGACAGCAATATCAAGGCATCTATAAAAGCAGATCAGGGTAATTACTTGCCTTATAATGTTTTCCTGTGAGTGGAGGATAAATATAAAGATAAAATAAAACAACTAATAAATAAACATAATATAATTTTAAAAATTTATTAAATAAAATTGTCAAAATAAACTATTATATTGTAAACTTTAAAAAAGTACATTAAAATAGAGAAAAACAGGTTTTGGTTAAGTTTACTGTAAATAAATATTCTCACCAACAATCTCAAACACATTGCTCAAACAAACGGGTAATTTTGTTGAAAGAGTAACATCGGAAAATCTGCCATAAAGAGGTGCTGATATTAATCCAGTTAAACTAAAAGATGACATCACTAAACCAATGAAAAAGGATTCAGAGCCAAGACTGAGTAGAAAGTTGTTCAGAGTTGGCAAAATGACAGCTGAAATAAAAAATACTGCAACTTATTAAGTTTGTAATCGATCTGTTGGTGTAGTGCAATTATTTTCAAAACTTTTTATGCTTGTAGGTATTTTAAGTTAGTAAAAAAATATATCTCAATGATAGCTTAATGTTTCAGTTTGGCTTCTGGTTTGCAATATTTGTATTCAATTACTAAATCAGAAAAATTGATAGTGTTGCTTAACAGTTAATTAATACTTTTATAGTACCAAGTAATTAGCTGTGTTGTTAAGGTAAAAGGTTGGAGAGATGAAAATTACAAAATTGTGACATGCTTTAATATGGAAAATGAGTTGGATAAAAAATTGAGTTTTAAAACAGAGAAAAAATGAAGTAACATTTTTTCTATTGCAGTTGAAATAAAAAAAGTATTTGGAGTGCTTATAACAGAACAAATACAATATGGCAATCATTTATTCTAACCATATCATAGACATTGAAATTGAAAAAGGTTGGCAGGCTACCAAGCACCAATTTTATGGTAATTGAAATCAACATGTTGTTGTTGCATTCATGTGAAAAGCACCTTACTTTGCCAAACAGTCTAAACCAGCAAATCTATTTTACAGTACAATCACTTTTAAAACAACTTGAAAACTAAATAACACCTATACACAATTATTATTTTCTTCTCAAGAAAAAAGCAAGGGTTCAATTTAAGAAAGGTCATATCCAGTGTTTTTTTTAAGGCAATTTATGGTGACAAAACGGCCTCATAAATTTTCACTGCGTCACCATAAAATTTCACTTTTTCAATCAATGGCTTCCTTAAAATATTGGTATGCATGTTTTACAAAGAAAATATTTTGATGATCTGAAAATTATCGTTTTTGGAAATTGCCATTTTTTGACGCGACTACTTGTGGTTAGGGGAATCCCTCCTTTACATTTGGGGAAAGCCCCAACTTCACGATAGTGACAGTTAATGAAATGTTAGCAGTTAGTTGCCACATTCACGGTAGCAGTTGACATCACTACTCACTAGTTTTAAGAAGTGCTGTTCGGAATGGTGCAGTTGGTAAATAATTTCTAAGCAGTACAAGTGTGATGTCACAATAGAAATTTTGTAATATTAAATGACCATTTAAGATTAATTCTTGTCAAATGAGTTTGGCTGTTGCTTAAATAAATGCAAGTGCAAAATTACGAGGATTTACGTAAACATTCGTCTTAGTTTTTTCCGTAGCATTGCACTAAATTTTATAACACTTTTCTAAATTTCAGAATATGTCTTTACAAAAATGTAAAGCTAGCCATCCAGATATAAAACAATACTTTTGTAGTAAGGTTAAAGGAGATGTAAGTGTTGTTAGCCAGCCAAAAAAAGCAAACATCTGTAGCAGTAGCTGTAAAAATAATTTTTCAGCAGTGCAGGAAGAACAGCATTCAACAGTTTCAGAAGTCAATGATTCAAAGAAAAGCATTCAGTTGTCTGTTTCAGCTAGCGGTCAGTCAAAAAAAGCATTTAGCAATGTTACTTTTCAATCATGGATTAAGCTAAAAGGGTTCGATGAATCACTAAACATGAACGTGTTCACTCTGCATGCTGATGGAGGCATAATATGTTTGTTATGCTCTAAACATCCAGTAGTTAACACAGGCCGAGGAAAGAATTGTAATGTTTTCACTACTGAGCCTGCAAGGCCTCAACGGCCAAGCAAGTTGGATAACCATATCAGCTCTGATCAAAACCAAAATGCAATTAGCATGGAAAAAAATCAACGTGCTTCGCTGTTTCATTGTATGCATCAGGATCGCATTACAAATAAAGTTAGCACAGTTGCTGAGCGAGTGCACTTAATTTATTGGGTTATGAAAGAAGAAATAGCAAATCGAAAAATAGCTTCTTTGCAAACATTGGTGGACCGCATTGGCCATAACAACCGACTTTGCGATTTACGCCATATCAGTTCAACTGCAGTAACTGAGTTTATTTTGCTTATCTCAGAGCATCTGAGTAATCACATTGTTTCTGCTCTCAAGGAAAGTCCATGCTGGGCTACTATGGTCAATGAAACCACCGATATTGCTACATTTCAGCAATACATAATTTTTGTTCAGTACATCAACACAAAGGGATGCCAGGCAACAGCATTTTTAGATATACAACACATTGATGCTTGTGGTGCAACTGCTGCTAACCTGTTTCGACTTTGGAATGAAGTTGCTTGCGATTACGATCTTGATGTCAGTAAACACGTTGCATTTGCATGTGATGGAGCAGCTGCTATGATAGGCTGCTGCTATTCTCTCTCTCAGAAATTGACGGAACAATGCCCAGCTACTTATACAGTGCATTGCCATGTGCATCGTTTGGCCTTGGCCTGTACAGACACAATAAAAGAGCTACAGCACATCCAAGATTGTGAACGCGGTTTAGTCCAGATATGGAAGTACTTTTCCAGATCACCTTTGAAAACAGCTAAACTGCATGAAATACAAGCCGCTGATGTTGATTCTTCTAAGCGAAAATTAGTCAAAGCCTGCCGTGCCCGTTTGTTATCTCATAGTGAGGCTATAAAAGCAATGAAAGCAGAACTATCAGCTGTGTATATTACTCTTAATTATTTTGCTTCTACAAAAAAGATTGCACAGCAGTGGGTATTCTTCACTTAATTTGTACAAAGCACTTTTTGTTTTCCCTTTACTTGCTGCATACTGCTTTAGAGCATCTAAACAAATTATCATTACTTTTTCAAAAAGGAAGCTTCCATTTTTTTCACTTGCAGTCAGCTCTTGCATTTTGCAAAAAAGAAATTAGGAACATTGCCGAATCGGATCAGGTTATAAATAGCCTGAAACTAGATTGGGAAAAGATTTCAAAAATTTTGCCTGCAACACAAAAGGACCTTTATGAAGATGATGTTAAGCGAATCCGATGCACTACCAAAACATACTGTGAAGCCTTGCTACGAAATCTTGAAGATCACTTTCCGGAGCCTCAAATTCTGTTTGCTTTTTGCATTTTTGATGCAAAAGAAATTCCTCTTGATGCCAATCAGCAACAGCTTTATAGAAATCAGGATCTGAAACTGCTGATCAAAAGGTTCAAAGTCGCTTCAGATGAAAAAATCTTGAAAGTAATAAATGATTACCAAACGCTGAAGGATGGAATGATTATGCCAGAGTTTGAGTTTTGCCTGGATGCCATTGCTGTTTGCAGCAAAATTGTTCTAGATAAAATTTTTCAGGAAATATTTCCTGAATTGCACCTACTTTGTTGCATCGCCTTGTCCATTCCACTTGCAACAGCCTGGCCAGAGAGAGGATTTTCCACTATGTGCCGTGATAAAACTAAACAGCGTAACAGGCTGCTTGATGTAACTCTAAACACGCTGATAAATGTTTCGATGAATAGCCCAAACCATCTAGACGATGAAAGCGCTGTGGAGGTTGTTCAGAATTGGATAACAGCAAAGAATAGACGAAAAGTAACAAAGCGCGCGTTACAAACAATGATGTCTGCAGATGACATACAAGAAACTGATGCTTTTGCTGACGAGCAGGAGCTATGTGATGAAGTTGAAATTGACAAATTTGTGTTGTGATTTTGTAAATGCACTGTGTTTACAGCATAGCCTGCTTTGCCAGATAATACTTCAATAAGCAGTTGTTCATTTTAAATGTTTTGAAAAAAGCGTCCTCATAAACTTTATTGGTGTTCCCTTAAACCAAACCTTAAAAAAAAACACTGGTCATATCCAATTTTATTTTGCTTTTATGGTTTTGTGTACATTCTTAAACAAGTCTTTGCAGATGCCTGAATGTATTATTGTAATTTTGCAATTTAATACATCAATCTTGAAAACTTGAATTAGGCCTTTATACACTATTTAAAATCAATGTAGCAGTAAGATAAGAAAAAGAATATAGTGTACTACACTAAAAATCTACAGTTTTTCAAAATAAAATGGATTTAGATATCTTTTAATTAAATTTTAAAAGATAGTCAAAAATTTCAAAGAGATATATTTATTGATTTTTTAACTTTAAATGAAAAACTTAAAATGATATAAATTACCAATCAAAAAACATATACATTTAAAGTTTACCAATATAGTCTATATAGTATAAAAAAATACATACCATCAAAATTAACACCCATAAAAAATGCATACATATGTATAATATGATACAGCCTACATAGCACAACTTTTAGTTGAAATGTCTTGATTCTTTAATGTACTCAAAACAAAAAATCCAGCAGCCTGATAGTAATTACAATTACCTTTGATTGCAATTTAAAATTTAGTGAGATAAAATATAAGTTTAATATTATTTGACTTCTGCATTTCTATCTTTACTAGGTTTTAAATAATATGCTAACTTAATGCAATGAAGAAGTACTTACCATATTCAATACCACTTAGAAGATAATATAAAGAAATTATTATAAATGTTGCATTACATGTCTCCATTTTGTTACTCTACTGGAAAAAGATGTTAAATATAACCAAAAAACAAAAAAACCTTTCAAAAAATGTTTCAAAAACACTTCAGTTATTTTTAATAAAATTACTAATGTAAATACATTAATTTAAATATCACAGTTCAAAACAAATTCATCCTTTTTGCCAACACCTTATACAAATAACAATGAACTCAAAACTAAAAATTAATCGAAACAAACACCTTCTGACCTGTAGCATTGCTGTTATAAAATTATTCCAAAACATTAAATACCTGAAATACTTTCATGCAATATGATTGTTGTCAAATATAGTAAATATAACTTAGTAATATAATGTTTTAATAACAAAATTGAGTTGTTTACACAAGAAACCTTTTAAATTCTTTTAGTCAACTTGAAATGATTATTCATTATTGAATTTTCGGGTCTCTTCAATAAGTCACTCTAAGTGATTTTTGTTTGTGAAATTAACCTAAATGCCGGTTACTATTGCTTCTTCAGAGGTTTTTTTCTTTTGGTTTCTTCTTTATTCCACCCTGGTACTAAAAGGGGTATTCTGGGTTAGTTTCACTGAAAAAAATTGCTTACAGTAACTTCTTAAAGAGACCCAAAATTTTCATATTTTAATTAATCAGCTAATAAAACACCTTTGCTATTTTCTAACACAATAAATAAATAACAGAAACAAACAAAAACAAACACAATAATATCATGACATATACAATTGCTAGACTAAAGTTTTGAAAATATAATACTTTTAATCTGATCAGCTATATTATATTTAATACATCAAAATGGTCTCAAGTAATTTTAAATGCCAAAAACTTTTACTACCTCCAACAATACCTATATTTTTTGCATATTTTCAGGAATTAAATAAATGAAAATAATTGCTGCCTTAAAAATTATTAAGATAAACCTTGCACTATTTTTAAGATAAAACTTGCAATTGTTAAATACTTTCAAGAATTAAATAACTTAAAAAATTGAAAAACAAACTGGTTGAATATAAACCTTGCACTTCCAAATTATTCAATTAGATCTAACTGTTAAAATCTGGAAATGATTTCTCATTCTGGCATCAACCGTTCAGATATATCAGCAAATAAACTTTCCCATTGCCATGGTGCATCAACTTCTTCTTGCGCTTCTTGCTCTGATGAGAGATTTTTTACAAGAGCCTTTAAATCAATGTCCCCATCTAATGTACGAAATGCTGAACAATTCACAAGGTCAGTATCAAGTTCTTTGTAAGATGCAATATTTGCAATAAAAAGAGTTGGAGGTGCAGCAACTTCTTGTATTATTGGGTCTTCATGAATTTCAGCTAGATCTGGAATGCTGTTTTTTTCAGTACTATCATTATCATCATTGATACTTGGTATAAGCCGCACATCAATAGGCTCATTGGAAGAATTACTGCTTTTTCTGTCCCATCCCATTTGCCTTCTGGAAGGTTTAGAAGCAACAACTTCTTCCTTAATCTTGACATTACCAATGTTTTCCGAAAGTAAATCATTAGACTCAGACGAAAGTATTTTAGCAGTCGCACGTCTACCTTTCTTTGGCTCTGTTTTGACAAAACTCTCAATTTTCAAATCATCTTCCATGTATAAAATTCTATGTGTTACTCACTTTAAAATGTACAAACACTGACACTAATAATTTCCACGCTTAAAATGGCATTAAACACAAAAAGTACCATTAATAAAGCGCTTGCTATTGCGACAAATGTAAAAAATAATAAATAAATCAACGAATAATATATCTAATGGCAAATTAAATTCTAAAATGCTTGGAACGGAAAAGCTGTATTTATGAAAAATAAGAGCTTTATATGGGGATAAACATGAATAAAATGTGAAGCAAAGTTTGCTGTAGAACGGCATGTTTTTATCACTTTTGCTTATAGACCGGCCATAGTACACAGTGGATCATGCCCATAGATATCCTATATAACTCCTATTAGTAGTTATGTAGGATATCTATGATCATGCCTCAGTGGATCAGTGACGCAAGTGATTCACTGTGTACCGGATTTTATGATTAAATAAATTGGGTTCCAGTACTTTATTTTTTTGATACTGTACGTTTATAAAGAAATATTAAAAATGCCTAGAGCTAAAAATAAGTCAAGAAAAATTAGTGCTACTCCTTTGGAATTGATAAAAGAAGCTGTAGAACAAATTATTGAAAATAAAGCATCAATCCGCAATGAATCTGAAGAATATGCCATACCATTTACAACATTGTGGCGCTATGTATACAAGTATAAATTTTTCAAGCATTCTACCGATGTTGTTTTTGAACCAAGATAAAATTGCCGGAAAGTATTTTCGGATGCTGAAGAGTCTATGTTAAAGGACTACTTTATAAAAGCATCAAAAATTCATCACGGTTTATCTGCAAAATCTGCTCGGGAATTAGCATATCAATTTGCAATAAAAGTAAATAAATTCTTCCATCCAATTGGGAAAATAGCAAATCTGCAGGAAAAGATTGGTTTTCTGGTTTTTAAGAGATTTCCTGAACTTTCTTTACGGAAGCCAGAGGCAATCAGTCTCGCAAGGGCAACTTCATTTAACAAGACTAACGTGTTTTTTTTTTCAACAAATTAGAGGAGTGCCTCAAAAGGGCTATCTACAGTCCGTCAAACATATCTAATGCTGATGAAAATGGCTGTACGACTGTGCAGTCGGTCAAATAAATGATTGCTTGTCGTAATAAAAAGCAAGTTGAGAAATCTGACATCTGGTGAAAGAGGGGCTTTGGTTACTGTATTGTATGCAGTTAATGCAGCTGGTAATTCTGTTCCACCGATGCTTGTCTTTTCCCGAGTAAAATTGAGAGATCACTTGATGAAGGGTGCTCCTCCAGATTCGATTGGTGTAGCAAATCCGTCTGGATGGATGTCTGCTGCATGCTTTACAGAATTTATAAAGCATTTTATTAAACACACAAAATGCTCAAAAGATCGCCCAGCCATACTAATTTTGGATAACCATGATAGTCATATCAGCATAGAAACAATAGATATTTCCAAAGATGGTGTTACTCTTCTTACGCTTCCACCACATTGTAGCCACAAGCTTCAACCCCTTGATCGATCGGTATGGTCCTTTCAAAACGGTTTATAATCAAGCTGCAAATGCTTTTATGGTTAGTCATCCTGGTAAGATTATTACCATTTATGATGTGGCAGAGCTAATTGGCAAAGCAGACGAGCAAGCATTAACACCAGGACTATTAGATCAGGATTTGCAGCCAGTGGCATATGGCCGTTTAATAGAAATGTATTTGGAGAAGATACATTTTTGCCCTCATATGTCTCGGACAGGCTCCACTGTAGCACCAATGATTGCAATACAACCACTGAGACAGAAGACGTATTAATCCATTCATCTGCATCGTCTACCAGCATCGGAATCGAAAATGCATCTAAGGTTTTGTCAATATCTGCTGCTATTACTCCGGAGACGGTCTCACTACTACCTGAATGCACACAACAAAGCAAAAATTGTCCTGTTCAAAGAAAAGAAGAAAAACTCAAATTTTTACCGACACACCAGTGAAAGAAGCTATTGTGGTAGAAAAAAGCTTACCGAAAAAAAAGGAAAAGGAAGTTAATTGAATCTAAAAAGTGCAAAAAAAGGATTATTTAATGTTCACGAAGCAGCAGTGAGGACGACTCTGATGTTGCAATATGCTTTGATGAATCGGATATAAGTTTTTCTGAGGATTTTGATGCCAATGATTCCGATACAAAAGAGCTGCAAACTAGCGATTTTGTGCTATGCAAATTTTTTACGGAAAAATGGCGAATCGCAATGAATGCTGGTATAATCACTAGCGTTTTTGTGGAATACGAAGTAAAATTTTTACGAAAGTCGTATTGGGGTTGCTTTACGTTTCCTAATGTGGCAGGTATATGTGATGTAGCAACTAGCGATTTTGTGCTATGCAAATTTTTTACGGAAAAATGGCGAATCGCAATGAATGCTGGTATAATCACTAGCGTTTTTGTGGAATACGAAGTAAAATTTTTACGAAAGTCGTATTGGGGTTGCTTTACGTTTCCTAATGTGGCAGGTATATGTGATGTAGCAAAAAGCGATGTGGTTCTTAAACTGCCAAGCCCAGAAACTTCTGAAGGAACTTTAAGGGCAAGGAGACAACTATCATTTTCAGTAGACTTAACTGCTTATAAAAATTTCTTGTGTTTTAAGCAAATGTCTCATCGTATGTTTCAAACTAAACAATTTTTTTTCATGTAAATGAATTTCATTAATTTTGTTGCGTTTCTATTTTCTAAAGTTTTTTTATGCGAGTTGTGCAGGCTTTGTGCATTAATCACTGATATTTAGCCATTTTTTTAGTAGTCTATTACATAGACTCTATTTTATTTAACACCGTAATGATTAAACTTTAAAGTTAATCTTCACAGCTGAATTAATTGTTTGTAAAATAAAAGACAAATCTTATTTTAGAAAAAAGTAATTATGTTAATAGGCCAATTGTTGTCTTGATTCATTATGTACTTGTACGATATTCACTGTGTACCACTACCTGTACACAGTTAATCAATTTTCTGCTCACCTTTAATATAAAATAACTCAATGATCAAAAATCCCAAAAACTTTTTATTAGTGTGAAATATAGCTTAGACCAGTTTAGTTTGGATCATCAAAGTTTGGTGTTTCTATGTTACCCCATATTTGAATAAATGCAAAAATTAACTTTTGTAATTCACTGTACCCCACTCTCCCGTAACTTTTTTATTTTTGCTTGTGATAAATAACTGTAACAAATACTTGTAAGTTATATTTTTTGTGGCTGATAGCTTTGTTCAGACAGTCAATAAATGTTTTTTTTTAATAAGTTTGTATAAATTATTTATATACTTTTTTTATAATTGCAATTAGCTAAATGCAAAAAGCAGTTTGAATATATTTTTTTAGTCATTAAGAATGAGTTGAGATGCAATAATAATTGAAGTTAAGTTGAATCATTTTAATTACAGCTTTTGTTGTTAAAAATCTTGCTACAAATAACCTCATCTTTGCACCAGAAATTAGAAGAAAGTTTACCAGGTTTTATCAAACTTTTTTATGCATTTTTTAGGTACCTAAAGTTGTATTTTTTAAAAGCTTCAAATTAAGGAATTTTTCCGTAAACTTTTTTTCATCTAGCCAACGTTGGCGAAAGGCAGTTTTCCAGCCAGTGGCGTATCTAAGTAAAATGGCGCCCATGGCAAAGTTTAAAAATGCGCCCCCCCTTCTTCACTTGTTTCTTTTTCCAGTTTATATTAAATTGCATTTCTCAACCATGCAATATAGTTAGGTAACTAGTAACTAAACAATAAGCAACAAAAATTCGGACGGTCGCTCAATAACAGTGTCTTACAACAATACTTTTCGTGCCTTTCTTGACGCAAATTTGTCAATGATTTCATCAAAATTACTTTTCTTTGCTTCATCCCTCTCTATACTTAATAAAGCTAGATTACACAACCTTTTCGAACTTATTGAGGATCGAAGGTACGACAGAATTAGTTTTAGTTTACTGAACGATCGCTCGCAACTTTTTATGGATACTACCACTATCAGCAGAATTTGCAAAGTTATCCGGAGATTGGGAAATACACTTTCATCCCCATATTCGACTATGAATAAAACGTCGCGATAACCTAACGTTGATACGACTTGATATCAACATTTTGCAATGAATAATTTCCCCATATAATTGTTTGCCGTCAAGATCGTCACTGTAAACACAAGCTAAATTATCAACACCGACTCTAAGTTTCCAAAGTCACGACTGCAACAAATTCTTTGGAAATCAAGTAAAAAGCCAAACTTGATATCGATGTCAAATAACTGAGAGAAACGGTCATTCATTTATTTGTGAAGACCGTCGAGAGCTCCCTTCAAGACGCGCTTCATTTGATCTGTTGCCGATAAACCTGCATCCCGGACATTCTCACCAGCCATTCTTTTTTGCGTCTCGGCCTTTTTTCAAATTCAACGCTCCATTTGTCGCAAAAAATTTTCCCATTTTTCAAACATTTATGAACTATTCTCTCGCTTTCATCGTTAAAATGATCTCTCAGGCCTTTTAAATCAACGGCTGCGTTGTGAAAATTGATCGTTTTATCCTGTAATCGTTTTTGAACTCTATCAATTGGTATAAGTAGCTTTTTCCAAAACCCTATCAGTGTCATAAAGTCAAATGTCAGAATACGATTTATTATTTGAAGAGCCCATTTCCAAAACCCCGTAGGCGCCATGTTAAGAAAAAATGAGTTATGCACGGCATTGGGTAGTGTTCCGTCATATACATCTACCATCCAATGCTTTGATTCTAAAACAATTTCAATCCGCTTCAAAATTAACAACAAAAGTAACGTTTATTTCCAAAACCCCGTAAAAGCCATCACTCTTTTTTTCCAAAACCCATTGCATCCACATTCGTCGTCGTTTGAAGGGTATCCACTCATGGTCAGACACAAACAGGACTGGGGCCTGTACTGCCTGGATCAGATGCCTGGATCAGATCAGATGCTGGCAATGATGTCATTAAGCCAGCATCGAGTTTCGTCATCCAAAACCGTCAGACCTCGTGCTCCATGTGGTGCCCGATGTATAGGGCACGCTGTTAGTACATGGTCTGCGGTTTGCTCAGAGGCGCCACACTCGCAATTCGGTGAAGGAGCGAGACCCCATTTGTGCATGGACGAATGGAATCGCCCAACACCAGTCCGCAGGCGGTTGAGCTTAATCCAAGCTGCTCGGGGTAAGCCCATCCCAACAGGCCTGGCACCGGTCTCGGGCACAAAAGCACGGAGCCTGGAAGCATTTTTACAGTACTTCGTTTTCCATTTGTGATTTGATTGTGATTGCACTTTTAAGATCGGACTATCAGCGGTATTAGCAAAAGAACATCTCTAAAAGAAAAATACAAAGAACTTCTTCAATTTTTCAGATTCCTTTGCATCCTGTTTTTGTCTTTTTCTCCCTTTAGCCCCACTCTCTTTATTCTTAAGTATAGTAGGTTTTTTTAAGTATAGTATATACGAATGTTTATAAAATTTTCACTTCAGTACGACAGCACAGCAAATATTAAATATAAGGTACAATTAGTCCAATAAAATATTAATTTAACAGTTTCATTTATGTTGAATTATAACGTCACTGTCAATTGCGTTTAGTGACAGAACAAATGGAATTGATCGTTGGCTGACAATTTTTAACGACTATAGTTGAATTGATATACGAGTATTTATAACTCGTATTTGTACGTTATTATTTAAGTAAAAATTATTGCAAGCAAAATTAAACATTTCATTTAGTTTGTAAAATTTTTATTAAAAAGCTGAACGTTTTCGACTATCATCAGTCCTTATCAAAGCATCTAAAATTGTTTAAAATCATCTAAAAATTTTTTTTAACCATAAACGACAATTACAATCAATTAAAATATATAAAAAACAACAATTTTCTCAAGTTTATGCTGTCACTGTTATTACTAATTCAGTTTATAGGCAAAGACAATTACACAAAACAACGTCAGAATTCACAGAAAAAAAGGAGAAAAAAAGAGAAAAAAAAAATAATAATGCAAATCACATGACTAAATTAGAAGAGTTGTAGTAAAAAAGACGAGCCATTTTTATACAGTTGTTTATTTAATTTAGGTTGATGTTTTTTAATTATTAACGCTTCGTGAATTTTACAGTCGTAATCTGATGAAGATTTCTTTATAACACTAAAACGATGTATTAAGTTATCCATATCTTTTTTATTACACAAATTGCATTCAATAATATGATCTTTTATTTTGCTTTTGACCGATGAGCCTAAATTTAAGTGTTCCTTTGCTCTTGTTATCACATGACGTGTTGACTTACCGATGTAAGTCAGACCCGCATCACACGGGCACGAAAAGCGATAAACAACATTTGATAACAAAAGCGCAGGTGTGTTAGATTTTAAATTGAAATAGTTTCCAACTTTGCAAGTTTTATATATAGGTGTTAAGTGCACAGCAGAGAATTTCCAAATAAGTTTCGAAATGTCTTTTGCGAATATGTGAGACTGTTTCCCCACATATGGAATTTCAACTGTAATGTTTTCTTTTTTATTGGTAGGTTGCGTCTGATTTAAATTTGTTTGTCTAATATTCATAAATTGGTAAAAAACTTTATCGAAAAAATAATTTGGGTATCCATTATTACAGAACATTGATCTTAATTTTTCTACTTCATTTTTGAATAGATGGCAATCGGAACAAATATTTTTGGCGCGATTTAGCATACAACTAATTAAGTTTGATTTCCACTTTAACGGGCAAATTGCTTTAAAATTCAGAAAAACACCAGTATGAGTCGGTTTTCTCCAAATCCACGATTGTAAGTTATTGTTGTGTATTTTAAGTTCCATGTCTAAAAAGGGGAGAGTATTAGTAGACTTTTCCATTGTAAATTGCAAGTTTTTATGTTGTGAATTTAATCTATTTAAAAATTCCGTACTGTCTGCTTCGTTGTTAAATATTGCAAAAATTTTTATGTACCATTGGTTATCGATTTGACATTACGATGATTTTATAACGGAATGCTAATGTAAAGAAAAGAAAGAAAAACTAATATAAAGTGATAGACTTAAATGCTGTATTTTGAGGAAGAGGAAACAAAATATGAACAAAAGATTAACATGAATAGTTTAGTCTGTGTTATCTGGGAAATTTTTTTTCAAGAAATGTTTTGAATTTCGTTTTGATTTTATATTTTTCTTCTATGAGAAGGGATGTAGGAATGGGAGAGTTCAGGAATGTGTTGTAATTTCTTAGATTGAACATGGAGAGTCGGATTAATGAGACTAATTTAGATGTAATGATGTGTGGTGCACCGATTGTGTTGGTGTAGTTTAAAAGAAGAGTGCTTCGTGTAAGGGTAGTAGGTTTTTTTAGTACAGCAGTGAAAAGGGGTTCTAGGTGTGAAATTAGTTTTGGGTGAAAGGACAGTGAAAGAAAAGATGGTGAGGGTTATCGGAAAAAGAAAGCCAGATTTGAACGCCTTTGGCAGTTGCCGACCGAATGATGTTAGTTGAGATTCGTATATTTATCTAGATTGCTTAGAAATCTTTTATTTGTGGTTTTATTAGCGATGTAGTTGCTATATTCGTCCTCCTCCTTCATGCTTTCGAGTGCGTTGATTGCGTGTTGGTTGACGTTGTTTGAGCGACGATTGACGTTGGTGATGAAGCTAGCATACATGGGCGTCCCGTAACCAATTTCCAGAGGGGGTAAAACTTCTGGGAGGGGCAGAATTTTGCGAAAATGTAGTTTATATAGTGAAATTAAAATATTTCTTAATAAAAAGTCAATTTTCAAACAGCATATGCCCGCTTTGCTCCCCAGCGGACGCCATGCCAGCATAAGTAATTAACTAAGAACTATTTTTAATTCAGCAAATAGAAACGCTTAAAAAACAAATTATTAATAAAAATTTTCAATATTTCAAATAAAATTATGCGCATATCAAATGGAGTAATGTGTAACACGCACCGGGCTCATGCCGCTCAAATAAAATTGATTCATATAGACTTGAACAAAAGAGAACAAAGTTACATTGGCATTTTTTTGGCAGAGTTGGCAAATAGTAGGCAGTTTTTTCGACTTTTTACTGTCATCCAAAAACCGTTCGAATTTTTTTCAACTCCCAGACCATAGAGACTAACATTTTTTTATTCTTTTTAAACGTTGAAGCATAACAAAAACATATAGGCTATCCCTCATCAGAAAATATTCTATTACTTAACAATCAAAGCAATTGAAATTTCATCAAGCAAAGAACTGTAGCAGAAGTACATTACTTATTGTCGCTGTTTTGTAAAAATCTTGGATCAATATTTAACACGAACAACTGGTAATGTCTTTAAACAAAAAATTTTGGCCAACTTCTTTCCAGCGTATCACCAACTTAGTCACAGGTGAGACAGCCAATGCTGCTTTCAACGTTGGCCCAACACATTACCAGCAGCTGTGAACGCGAATTTTACTAAGCAAAGAAATGGTGACAAAAAAGCTTTTTTCAGCGTAAATTTAATTTTTTTTCCACTTTAGTACTTAACGCAACAAATAGAACAAACCAGAACTCAAAAATAAATCATCGGCAGAAAGTTGGCATTGTTGGTTAAATGTTGGCAATTTTGCCGACTTTCTCCCAACCCAGCCGCGCTAAAGCCAACAGTTGCGACGGATGATGCGCGAAGCTGTGAGGTCCCGTCAAGAAGGCGAACAGTAAAACCTCCCGCTTGGCAAAGGATTATTATATGTTTTAAATTTTGTTATTTATTGTTTAACTTATCGTTTTTGTTGGATTTGAACTCGCGTCGCTAATTCTTCAACTTAGTTAATCAGGATTGTAATTTGTTTTCTTTCTGTTCGTTCTCTCGCGGCGCGTAATTTTGTTCTTGAAAGCTTTGTTTAAGTAACTTTTCCATAGCATTTCTTAATTTAGAATTTTCCTTCATTTGACTTTAAAAACAGTTTATAGTGACGTAATAATGCGTTGTTTTTTTGTTTTTTTTATCTCTATATTTATCCTCCTGACTCGCAGGAAAGCGACGGAAGCGCTATACATAGGGTAAGCAATTACCCCGACCTGCTTCCGGAGATGCCAAGATATTGCTGTCCGCTAGTAATTTAGTAGAGATATGACTGCAATTTAGAACTGCTTGTCAAGACCACCAAGCAGGGGAAAGTGCCGTAAAGTGTCTTTCCTAAGGACACAACAGAATGGCGCAAGTGGGTTTTGAACCGAGACCATGTTGATCATCAGTCCGGTGCTTTAACCACTCGACCACGCTGCCGACAATAATCTGAGTTTTTCATTTATTTAACGTGGTCAATTTTAGCTTAGCTAGCTTAAGGTTAGGTTAGTGTTTGTTTATATGCTAATTTAGCTAGAGTAGGGTTAGGTATGTTTTGTAATAAGTATTTATTTGCGTTAGTGATATTTTTCTATTATTTTTTTTGTATTTATTTTTCATTCTATTTGAATAAGGTCTGTTGGGGTGGGCAAAGTTTTTAATAAAAGAGCCACATGTGAAAATTCAAAACTGCCGGAGAGCCACAAATCTTGCTTGAGGTGTTAAGCAAATACAGTAAACAAAGCAAGTTTTAATCAAATAATAAAAACAAATACATGGTTACACGATTTGCACTATTTCCGAGATCTTACCAGCATTAGATCTACTGTGGGTTTCCACTTTATTAGCTACCTTTTGAAAATCTGGGCGATATGAAGTGAAAGCGGTGTAAATTAATTCTTTAAAATCTTCATTTGTTAGACTTGCACGATATTATGATTTTACAAATTTCATTACAGAGAAGCAAGCACTATCTTTGTTTCTTTTATTCTAAAGTCGTTACCAGCGTGTCTCGGCGGGCGAGAAATAAATGAAAGAAAGATGGCGCTTTTTTTGCTCAAATTTTTGCTGCAGTTAACAATTGTATATTGTTCGATTTCGTTATTACTGTTTGGCTAGAAGAGCCGCAAACAAAAGGTCGGCGAGCCACAATTTGCCCACCGTTGGTCTAGATCAGGGTTTTTCAAACTTTTTTGTTCTACGACCCCATTTTAAAAAATAAATTTTTGTGCGACCCCTATATATGTAGGCTAATTTTACGTTAATTCTTCCTGTGGAAAACCACGCGTGTGCGGGAAAAATTATTTACAGCATCAGTGGTGGATATCCCAATTTAGGGGCCCGAGGCAAGAATTTCAAAAAATTTATGTTACCTGATAAAAAAAGAGGTCTGATCTAGGCTTGCATATCTTCTCTCAAAATCAGGGTGTTCTCTAAAAAAAAAAAGGTCTTCACTTCCATTTGCTCCCATTTTTCCCTATTTTCGTCCCAAAATCAGAGTGTTCTCTAAAAAAAAAAAAAGGTCTTCACTTCGAATCGATCTCTTTTTTACGTATTTTTCTCACAAAATCATGGTGATCTCTAAAAAAAAGTCTTCACTCAAACTCAAACTGCGATTTATCTATTTTCGTTGCCAACTTCAGGTGTCCTCTCAAAATGCCAATTTCTTTCGCGACCCCAAAATTATTTTAGGCGACCCCATTTGGGGTCGCGACCCATAGTTTGAGAAACCCTGGTCTAGATCATTTGGTAAATTGAGTTAAATTGTTTCTGATTTCAAATAGTTTCCTGGTTAAAAATTGTGTTGCCGAAATTGTTTTGTATCACATTCAAACGCTATTAAATCATTTGTTGATCCAAAACAATCGAATTTTTGAATATCTGACTGCGCAGGCTTAGATGAGTCATTCCCCTCGTCCCGTAGAAACACCAACGTTGGCCCGATGATAAATGTTTACTGGGTTCTTTTGTTTTGAATCAGCTATTTCTTTTAAAATTAGCTGTGTAAACTTTTGCTAATTGAGAATACTAAAAAAACAATTGAACCTATGCAGTTCAGGTCAAATACAACAAGAAATGAAAAATAGCTTCAAAGATGAAAATTGTTTTGTCTTAAATTATTTTTTCAAAGTTTAAGTGTCTTGCAAGTAATCACTAAAATTCTAAATTTCTTTTAGTTTCTCGAACAAAATATCTTTAAAAAACTATTTTAAAGATAGATGTAATAAGTTTATATCTAAAAATGTTAAAGTTGTGTTTTTAATTAAAAATCACATTTGCTTTTACTATCAGTTATTGAACATTGTACCCAAAAGGTGAACTTTTCTAGAATAGAAACCTTAGATTGTTTTTACAAGTTTCAATACTTAATGACATTGTTCCGTTCTTAAAAATTGCCCCCAGTATGTATATTTACAGTCTCCTGAAAAATCTCTTTGATTTCGCTTTGGTCCGGCTCAAATAGCCGAAGAAATAACGTTTCTATAAGCATTTTAAATATTTTACATTTATTTACAAGAAAATGGCAATACTGCTTAATTTCGTAATTCTTGAAGAACATACTAGATTATTCATTTGAATGGCTAGCAATGGTGACGTAATAATGGTTATTTGTGATTGGCTTGACTTAGTAAGTTTCAGAACTTTCGAGATACTCATGACCGAGTGATATAAATAAGGCTCGCTCGGAAGCATTATTATTATTCATTGTAACAATTGTTATTGGAAATTTGTTAGCTGTGTGAATTCATAGTTTTTGAACGCAAGTCTCTGGTTGCCTAAGTTATTGTGAAGAATTAAGCTGTTGAGCTTTACCTGTTTTTGATTGTATACATATTGTGGGCTCCTAAGTGGATTGGGGCATATTTTTTAATAAAGAAGTTATTGTGGTAGTCTGAGCTGTGGTTTAGCTAGACTATATTTTTGCTGTTACTGGTTCCTAGGGCAGGTCCAGTAAGAAGATTTAAGAATTTTATCTTGTAGGCTGCCAAGATTGTGTTATCGGTGAGAGCCTTTCTTAACAGGCACCTAAAAGTTATAAGATTAAACACCTTATTGAATTACTAGATCAATTTATACAAAATTTTCAAAAACTAATTCTGCGGAAGTAACAAAAATTTTAAAAACTTTTTACCAGCTGAACATAAATTTTCATTCCACAGCTAAATACAAAAATTGAGGTTTACTTAAATTTGAAAGGCTTTTATAACTGTGCAGAAAATTTATGAATCTTTTTTAGTAGTGCTTGCCATGGTTAATACATGCTGTGTACCAGGGTGTAAAACTGATTACAAATCTCACAAACACATCCAAAAATTGCTTTATTTCAGTTCCTTCAGAAGAGGTTTTAAAAAATAAATGGTTAAAATCAATTTCACAAAAAAATTAAACTTTGTCAAGCTCACACAGAGTATGTGCAAAGCATTTTCATGAAAGTGATTTAATAACAAAATCTACAAAGAAACGTCATAAAAAGAGTGATTTGCCCCATCAATGCAGTTTTGCACGAATTCGCTTAAAAAATATTGCTGCTTCACCAGTATTCTCAACACTTCCCAAATACTTGACATCTCTACCAAACCCAAATCAACGTGCTGATACAAGTACTGCTTGTGCCAGACTCGAAAAAGAAAATGCTCAAATTGTAAAACTTAATGAAAAAATTTTAAATCAAGATTATTTCACTACCTTTCATAAATTCAATGAAAAATTAAATGCTTTTTTACCGAAAGGTTTTGTTACTGCTCATGAAGAAAGTTTCACTTGTTTTCATTACTTTTAATATAACGACGGTAAGAATATTGCACCGAATTTGCTTGTGAAAGTCTTTGTTTCCTCAGTTTTTATTCCCCAAACTGAAAATGGTTATTTAATTACTTCAGAAAAAATTCAATTTATATCTCAAATATCTAATATACTGGCTTGGTGCAAAGCTCATGCAGAACTATCAACATCTGCCTTAAATAATAATCATTAGAAGCTGCTTTTAAAATCATGTTCTAAAAAAATCATCTTTAAATCCAAGCAGCATTGCCAGAACATCACCTCAACAAGCTCGTGGTTAGTATAATATTTTATGTTATCATGATTATTGATTTTATGTTGTCACAACTGTTATTTAAACATAAAGAGCTTGTGAAAGTAGAAGATTTCAAATATATATTTCCTGTGAATTATTCACTTAAAAATATTTTTGTATTATTTTTACATGAATGCGATATATGTATAGCAGCAATACTCGTTAATATTTTTTCGTTATTTTGCAAAAGGTGTTTTTCATGATTTAACAATTCGTGCCTTGGAATATTATTCTGGAGCTTACCCAGCTTTCCTTCAGACAGCAAAGTTTTTAAAAGTCGTTGGCAAAACTAATTTTTTTTTCAGCACAACAACAAAACGATATTTTGTTTAGTCCAATTAAAGATTCTGCTGAAACCAACTGTTCGTATTTAAAGGAAGCTCGAGAAATGTTTGTCAGTTGGAGAGATTCTAAAAATGCTGGTCTTACTCGAGAAACGTTTCTTGCTTGTATTCGGACAAGGGGGGCGATACCAGATTTAGCTATGTATTTGCAAGAAAAGCATGGATTTCAACCAAAGAAATTGGTTTCAAAAAGTTTGACTGGTTAGTGACGTTTTTTTCTGAGCTTTCACTGGATGAGCTGTCTTACATTGATGCTAACATCACCTTTTTCATTAGTGGATAGAAGTGTTTCACGACGTCGTAAATATTCATTTTGCAAAGAAATGCTTGTGAAAGGCCGCGACGCAACACCAATTTATGATTTTTTACCAGAAGAGTACACCCATTTGTTTGACATTGCTGATAGAGGCGGTTTATCAAAGCCGTTAGAGTTTTGTTATACTGTTACTGCTCTCGCAGTTCAGTATTACTCGGCATCAATCGACAATGACCATGCAAGGATCCGATTTTTGACTTTATCAAAATAGCAAGAAGCTTTTTCACTAAAAAAAGCATTGCGATTTCAGAATTGCTTTTTCTTGCTACAACAACAATGTTCTGGCGGGCACTTAAATTTTACAGCAATTATCAAATCAGCATTTAATTGCTTCGCCAAAAATGAACTAAAGCGCATCAATGATAGTAAAGAAACAATCCTTAGAAGAGCGTGAAAAAAAAATTCTCGAAAACTGCAAAACCAACAGTTAGTTTAATCTAATTCTTTTTAATTTAAAAATTACTAAATTATTTCTCGATTTTGATTAACTTTTTTTATTAAATTCGGTTATTTTTAAACATTGTTTTGCCTTTTTTTAATTTTGTGTCAAAATTTTTTATTTGCAAATTGTATTTGTGTTTAATCTGACTCGTAAAAAATTGACAGCCACACCACGAAAAAAATTAGCAAAAATTTACTCTAGCTAGCTTATGTAAAATATTTTATTTGATGTTTTGTTAGGTGGCATTACAGTGCTTGTACGAGTCGTACTTGTGCTTATTTTTATCTACAACCGAAACATAAGAGTTTTCTAAATCCTAAGAATACACAGTCTGATATATCCTGCTATAATAAGTCTTTGGCGACTTTTATTACTACTAATCTACCTGGGATTTGAACTCGAATCTTTAAGATGTACATGCGGATATGCTCGCTCCCGTACTTTCTTGGATATGATAGGGAAATAAAATTCAAAAAAAGGTAAAACACCTTAAATTAGGCATTTGCATTTTTGACCCTTCTATGAACACACGTGAAATGAAGTTAGCAATCCTGTAGTTAGAAGATCCCTAATGTTCACGCACTGATGTCATACCAAGGTCAATTACAGCTTAAAAATTTTAAAGTAAACTGACTTATGCCGAGTTACTGTCCAGTTATAACTTTTAGTGGGCCGAGCCAGGCCGCTTAAAAAATTTAATCTTAAATTTGCTTTAATAATAATAATAATAGTAGGTTAAACCACAGATTCTAAGTGATAACAATGGCAACAATGATTGCTAAGTTAAGACTTTTGCTCAGCTGTGGAACAAGCAAATAATAACAAGACAATGTGATGCAAAATAAGAAAAGCAATATTAGCACAATTAAATCACATGTACAGTATTAAACAGCAGTCAATATTATCAATGAGACAAGAAATACTGAGAATAAATATGTTTTTAAATCACATTTAAATACCATAAAATCATCTAGTTGTCTCAATCGATCAGGTAGAGAGTTCCACAGTTTTGGAGCATAAATAGAAAAAGCACCATCACTAACTTTTCATCGATTAAAAGTTACTTTAAGTCTGGTACATTTATTCCAGGCAAGGTGTAAAAGTGAAGATATGTCAGCAGGTGCGGTATGGTACGGTATGGCTTGGTATTTAAGTACTGGTGCGGTATAGTATGGTATTTAAGTACAATATGGCAAGTAAGAAACAAAAAATTGGTGATGGTGGCCGAATATTTTAAGACAGATGAACTAGTTCAGTTCAGTTGGGTTTTCTTTTCTGCTCCACCACATAGTAAAAATACAACTATAATTATTTAATAATACATGTAAACATAATCAAGCCTGTAGATTAGAAAAAGGAAAGAGCAACAAAACAAGCGTAGGCTACATATTAGCTTGCAAAGATAATAATGAACTATTTACAGACGTTGTATTACAAGAAGCAAGATTGGTTCACTTCAGAATCAGACCGAAAATTTTTTTGTGCAAGTCAATAACATGCCCTTGTGCTTTATATATAATGGAGCAGTATTAAAGTTTATGGTATACAACATTAAATGGCATTAAGTAGCCTACCAATTATGCACTAACAATGATGGCCTTACAAAAAGGAGGGCCTGGTGCAAGAAACGCAAGGGGGCCACTATTTATAGTGCACATAAAAGGTTGCTGAAGCCATTTTAAGTATATGAAAGCAAACTGATCCATAATATAAAGGTCTTCAATTTAGGGGGTCATTATTGGCTGATCCAAATCATGAAAAGGCATTATATACTGCGCCAATTCATTGCGATCTCAAAAAAAAGGTCAGCAGCCTAGCAAGCCGTTCTTTTTTTTTAAATTTTTTACTTTTTTTTGACATGTCATTAAAGTCCTTGTGAAGAAATACCTACCTTGTGTATGGGTGGGGGCACTTTTTGATGCATTTTAGTGAGACTTGGTGTGGCCGCACCGTTCGCACCCTATTAAAGTCATCCTGTGCACCAAAGTAGGCTATGATCAATTGAAGAATCAATTCAGAAAAGACAAGATTGTGGTATTGAAAAAAGTGTTCGTTAAACAACAGATTGTTTTTACAAATCTGTGGTTTCAACAGGAATCTATTATAGCAGCTAGCTACGCAGTAGCAAAAGTGATGGCAAAAAATGCAGAACCTGCCAGTTTAGGATAGACCTACTGGTAAAAACTACTAAAATAAAATTGTGATTGTCTTTTTTATTTGGCTGCATATAAAATAATTTTTTAATTGTTTTTTTTTATTTGGGCTTTCGAGGTTTCGGGAGAAGACGTTTAAGGAATAAGCCGGTATACATAAACAATAAAAAGCAGCAGATGAGAAGCCAACGTTTAATTAGTTTTGACCATGGGCTATTTAAAAATTATTTATTAACAAACTGTTCTTCTGGCAACAAAAAGATAGGTATCTTTATATGATCAGGGATCTATTGCCATTAAGCAGAAAAATCTAATATAGTGAACGTATAATCTAAAATATAAATCGATGGCAGTGTGGTCGAGTGTTTAAGAGCGCCGAGATATTGATCAACACGGTCATGGCTCAAAACCTATTTGCGTTGTTCTGTTGTGTCTATACAAAAATTCACTTTACACACTTTTTCTTGCTTAAAGCAGTTCCAAATTTCAGTCATAGAAGCCTATCTCTAATAAAAAATTTTATACGGACAGCAATATCTTGACATTTCCGGAACCAGATTGGAGTAATTGCTTGACAGTTACTTTATACCAAGAGTCGGCAACCTTTTACATGTCACGATCCAAAGCCAAATTTATATCCTTACCTTACGGCTAGCCGCACTGTTTCCACTTATTAAAATATTTTTGCGTTGATCAAACGTTGCAATTTGGCTTAACACAGAGGTGCAAAAATGTGGTCGTGGTGTGATTTGCAGAGCCGTAATAGTATCTGGCGTTTTTTTTTTTTTTGACGTGAAAGGAACAACGTCACATTAATTTAAAGTGAAGACCTTTTTTAAGAGCAACGTCAACCTAAATTTTAAGTAAGCTAAAGATCTTTTATTTTTTTTATGTGCTTTTTGTTCTACAAAAGATTTGGTACTTGAAAATTAATAGAAACGGTTGGGTACCTCTTACCAAGATCAAATGCCTGTTTTTAACCAAACTTGATGCTTTTATAGTAACCACGTATAGTGATCCTGTATAGATCACTACAAGTTCCTATATAAATAACTATTAATGGAGTGGCAGCACTAGACGAAGGAACAACAAGGAAAGCAATAAGTTGTGAATAAGAAAAATTATTAAATAACTGTAATAGTGTTTTGTATTATTTTGGCTATTGTTATACGTTCTTTTAAATTTCTGTTGAACAAGAAGAAACAATCAAAGGAAATGCTTGATTATTTGTAGAACAATCATCTACAATTGGTGACCCCGACAACTAACAAGACATCTACAATTGGTGACAACTAACAACTGACAAAGTGACTCGGATCATATTAATCTATGCGAATTATTTTAAAAGACAGTCTTATCTTAAGCATTGTATTCAATCTATAAAGAACATTATTTACAATTTTTAAACAAATTTACTAATTACTTGTATGAACATTTTTATTATTACCTTATTGATTAAAATTATTATTGTTGTCTATAAAATTAATTATCTGTTATTATTATTATTTATGCATTCAAACCAATATTTTTTACGAAGTGTTAAATCTAACATGAATGATAATCTTATAGCCTTGGCTGAAAATAATTCTTCGACACAAACCCATTTGCAGGCACAAAGTGCTGATGAAATTCCAGTTAGTTCAGCTTCAATTCTACCTACAACTAGTTCTCAAGTCCCTTCTACACCTTTACCATCATCTACTTGTATACATCAATCTTTATTGCAAAACAGTCAACCACCTACTATAATAATTCAAAATTCTCCACAACTCCAATTTGATCCTTCTCACATTTGATCCACATTATTTTAGAAAGCATCTAACTGAAGAACAATTATATTTTGAACTGATAAAATGTTTATCTTCTGAACATTTTCACAAAGCATCACTTTGCATGTCAAGAGATAGTGTCAACAGCTATACTACACTCAAGGCTGCCTTAATAAAAGCATACAGTCTTCCTTTAAACAAAAAATTAACCCAGCTTTGCACTGCTCCTCCTTTGGGAGACCGTTCTCCCAAACAATTATTATATGATTTAAAAAACATTTTAGGAATAATTGACCCTCAAGATGAAACATTAAATTGGTTTTCACAAACTGAATTTATGAATAGGCTTCCTAACAATATACAATTAATTTTAGCTGCATTCCCTTCCAAATCTGTTGAAGAACTAGCTCCCATTGCTGATTCTCTAATACAAAATGATAAATCATTAAACTCATCTGAAGTTAATTCCACTGATGATGTTTTTTCTGCTATGTTAAAAGAATTTTTCGCTCTTAAAGCTGAAGTTTTGGCTCTGCGTAAAATTCCTTCTCATCAAACTACCACACCTTATTTCACTTACCCATCACACAATAGATCTCACTCAAGTCTTTTAATCAAAACCCTTAAAATCATTCCCCAACTTCATCCCAACTATTGCCATTTTCTTCTACTTTACGACCACCACCAGGTCCGAATCTCACTATTCCAGGTAGAGATAAGATTTTAATGGTCTGTGTTTTTACCACAAAAAATATGGAACTACTACCAGCCCTTGGGCCCCACCAGTACATTTAGTTAAAAAGAAGAATGGTTCCTTTAGGTTGGTACATGATTACAGACTTATTAATAAACGTTGCAAAAAACAAAATTATCCATTACCAAGGTTAACAGATTTTACTCAACACATTCATGGCGCAACCATTTTTTCTTCTTTAGATTTAAAAAGTGCTTTTTGGCAAATGGATGTCCGCTCCACTGATAGACAAATTACGGCTTTTTGCACTCATCGTGTAACTTCATGTACAATATACTTCCACAAGGTTTAACTTATGCGAGCAGCAGCTTCCAACGTTTTATCAATCATGTTCTACAAAATGCTGATACTTTTTGTTTTGCTTACATTGATGACATTATTATATTTTCCAAAAATGAGCTTGAACACAAAAACATTTTTAAAAATTGCTAATAGACTTAATTCTTATGGATTAACATTAAACATGAACAAATGTGTACTTGGTGCTTCTCAACTTAATGTACTTGGATACAAATTAAATGCCAGTGGCATAACTGCATCTGATGAAAAAATTGCAGCTGTCAAAAACTTTCCTGAACCTGTAACCATCAAAGAATTACGTCAATTTCTTGGTCTAGTTAATTACCAACGTCGTTTCATTAAAAATGCAGCTGAATTACTTTTTCCATTACAAGATTATCTCAAAGGCAAAGAAAAAACGAAGCAAAAATTTCATTGAATTGCAATGCACTGCAGGCCTTAAAGCAGCGGTTCTCCAGGGGTCCGTGAAGCATTTTCAAGGGGCCCGTGAAAACTTTCAGATTTGCAGTACATGGATTGATACAAAATAATTTTTAAAAAGCAAACGTGCTGTTTGTTATCGCTCTTTTAAATAGGCCAAACGTTTTGATAAATTGCGATATTGTAAACTTGAGATTGTAACGTGACAAAACAAAAACGTGTGGCATTTTGTTCTTTAGCCCATTGTGATGAAAAAACGAAATTGTAGTTTATGGTAAATGCAGCAAGCTATGTTAGTTACTTGAAAGGACAAGTACTTAGTTTCTCATTCAAGTACTTAGTTTCTAAATTAAGAAAGTACTCAGAAAGTTATCTTAAAATGGGCTTTACATCAAAGATAACGGCAATGAGAAATCGCAGTGCGTTTTATGTTATGCTGTCCTAAGTAATGAAGCAATGAAGCCGTCAAAGCTGAAGCGTCACTTGCTGAAGAAACATCCACAGTACGTGGGGAAAAACTTATCATACTTCAAAACACGAAAAATGTCTTTAAAACGACAAAAGCTGGATAGCAGTGGATATTTTCACCAGCAAAGCAGTGCATGCGTCGAGGCTTCTTTTGAAGTGGCTTTGCAAATTGCCAAACAAAAAAAGCCCCACACGATAGGAGAAACGCTTATAAAACCTTGTGCCTTAAGTATGGTCAAGTTGACTTTAGGTGAAACAAGCGCTCAAAAAATTCAACAAGTGTCTTTATCTAATGACACAATTAAAAGGCGAGTTTCACAGATGTCAGCAAACGTGAAACAGCAAGTCATAAATGAAATCAAAGCTTCTCCTATGTTTTCTCTCCAATTGGACGAATCAACTGATGTCGCATCATGCTCGCAGCTTTTAGTTTTTGTACGATACGTACATACGGAAGACGTAAAGGAAGAATTTTTGTATTGCAAAGTTTTGGACAGCACAACCACTGCTCAAGATATTATGGACAGCATCTCGACGTTTTTTGAGACAGAGGGTTTGCAGTGGGAAAAGCTTTGTGGCGTATGCACTGATGTCGCGCCGGCGATGCTTGGAGCCAAATCTGGTTTCCAGACAAAAGTAAAACTTAAGTCTCTTCAAGTCAGAGGAGTGCATTGCATGATACATCGCTACGTGCTCGCTTGCAAGACCCTTCCGAGTTTCTTAAAGGACGTGCTGAATTCTGTGATAAAAATAGTCAATTATATCAAGAAGAGTGCTGTCACCTCTCGTCTGTTCAGACAGTTATGCAAAGAAATGAACGCCGACCACGAGACTCTTTTGTATTATACAGCAGTACGCTGGCTTTCTAAAGGTAATGTTATTGGCCGTTTTTTTAAGCTAAGATCTGCAATCAAGCAGTTTTTGAAAATAGAAAAGAAGGCAATCTTCCTCAAATTCTTCAGCGACGAATCGTGGTTACGCGGCCTGGCATATTTAGCTGATATTTTTGAACAACTAAATAAGATTAATCTGAGACTTCAGGGGCCTAACACAAACGTATTGCAATTTAAAGATGTTTTTTGTGGCCTTGTTGAAAAGATACAAAATTGGAACCGAAAAGTCAATCAAGGGAACTTTGCTATGTTTGAAAACCTTTCAAGATTTGAACCTTCTGGCATCAATGCACAAACTCAATTGGATATTAGTGAACATTCACAATCGCTTGAAAGAGAATTTCGGAAGTATTTTCCAGATTTGGCTGAAAGGGTTGAAACCTTCCCGAGAAATCCTTTTTTGTCTAAGTTAAATATAGAAACTGTTCCAAATGAAGTACAAGACGAACTCCTGGATTTAAGAAATGATTCACCGGGTCGTGAAATATTCAAGGAAAAATCACTCTCTGAATTCTGGTGCACCATGTTTCGAACGTATCCAATTTTATCTATGGCAGTACGCGTAATTGTTCCATTCGCATCCACTTATTTGTGCGAATCAAGATTTTCTACTCTCGTTCGCATCAAATCAAAAGCACGTAATCAACTAAACGTCGAAGATGATATACGATTAGCAATTTCCAAAACACAGCCATATATTGCAATGCTTGCTGCTGAGATGCAACAGCAAATATCTCACTAAGTGTTTTTCTTTGAAATAAATAGATGTGTTGTGTTCATTTCATGTTATTTCGGTAATTTTCAACGTAAGAAAACAGCTACATAGGACGATATACACTTGTAGTTTGTGAGCTTTATGCGACGCGTTGCAAATGTGCTTTACAGTGAAAATAACGAAATTTCATTGAAAGTTTATAGTTAGGGGTCTGCAAGTGCTCAAACAGTACCGAAAAAAATCCGATATGAGAAAAAGGTTGAGAACCACTGCCTTAAAGAAAGTAAAAGAAATTATTGCCAATCTTGCTTATTTGGCTCATCCTAAAGCTCATGCTAAATTACAATTAAAAACAGATGCATCTGCTACCTATCTTGGTGGTGTACTTGAACAAATTTATGACGACAAAATTAAAGTTTTAGGTTACTACTCCAAATCACTAATAGATAATCAAAAGCATTACTTTACTCAACCTATGACCTCGAACTTCTTAGTGTTTACTCAAACGGTAAATATTTTAAATATAAGTTATGCTACTTGATAAACCCTTTGTAATCTTCTCAAATAATAAACCTTTAGTTAACAGTTTTGCAAAACCTTCTGAAAATCACTCTCCTAGGCAAGTGCGTCAATTGTCTTATCTCAGTTAATTTGATTGTAATATTCAACATTTGCCAGGCAGAAACAATATTGTGTATGATTGCCTATCCCGAGTTATTGTAGCCAACATTCTTAAACAACCTATGCCTATTTCTCTGGAATCAATTGCTGACGCTCAGCAACATGAGTCTCAATCAGATGCCTTTTCACTTCCTACTGACTCATCCATCAATATCAAATCTGTGCCCATACCTAAAACTAACTTCTGCATCTTAATTGATACCAGTTTACCACATGACCGCATACTAATTCCTCCCAGTTTGAAAAAGACGGTAATAACTTATTACCATAACTTGAATCATTTAGTAATAAAGGCCACTCAATGTTTCATTTGTGCCAGATTTCTTTTTAAGAATATGAAATCGAAAATACGTGATTTTGTTCATGCTTGCATCAATTGTCAACGAACGAAAACAAACCGACACATTGTTAAACAAATCACATCAATACATATGCCTAATTCTCGTTTTGAACGCATTAACATTGACATAGCTGGACCATTTCCCAGCTCTAATGGCTATACACATGTTTTGGTTTATATTGATCCATTCACAAGATGGACTGAAGCCCTTCCAATGCCAGACATATCTACTGCCTCAGTCATTCAAAATTTAAATCTTCATGTTCAAACATTTGGTGCACCTGTAGAAATTCACTCTGATGCAGGAAGCCAATTTACATCACATACCTTTAAAGATTATTGTAAATTTCTCGGAGCAACTCACAGAATCAGCAATGTACGTTATCCTGAATCAAATGGACTTGTTGAAAGAGCTATCAGAACTATTAAAACGGCACTAACTGCAAAACTAGATTCAGCTAATTGGGCCTTCATTTATCTTCCATCATTCTTTCACTTAATACCATGTTTAAAGAAGATTTACAAGGCAGTTCTGCAGAATTATTATTCGGACAATGTTTACGACTCCCCGGTGATCTTATTTCGCCCACACATGAGAACCAGAATGCTTCCTCCCCAGATATAATCAACAGCATGCGCGCTTTCACGGAATCATTACATCCCACCTCAACGAGAGTGGAACAGAAAAAATCAATTTTTCTTCCAAAAACATTAAACGATTGTACCTACATATTCATTAAAGACGATCCAATTCACCCAAATTTATGCCCCGCCTACTCCGGCCCATACCTGGTTATAGACCGCAATAATGACGTTTTCAAAGCTATTAAGCGTGGCAAATTAATCTCAGTTGGCATTAACAATGTAAAACCCGGATTTATTCATAATATTTCTAACTTAACACGTGAAACTGAACCTATTCCAGACACTACTCAAAGCTCCAGCTTGTTGCCACCACAGCCACGTCCTCGCACAAAAACTGTTTTTCCCCAACAGCTGCGGGACTGTGTTGTTAACATTCACTATATTGCATCAATGCTAATTGCTGTCCGATATTTTGTAAATATTGTTATAACACATCCCATGTTACACATCTATTTCAATATTCTACTTTATATATATATATATACAGTATTTTGCCTCTACTATAAAATCTTTCATTTTACCATCATTTTGTGTATACTGTCTTCTATTTTTTTAAATTGCTAAATTTTGTCAGGAGGGGAAGTCTGTAGTGATCCTGTATAAATCACTACAAGTTCCTATATAAATAACTATTAATAGAATGGAAACACTAGACGAAGGAACAACGAGGAAAGCAATAAGTTGTGAATAAAATTATTAAATAACTGTAATAGTGTTTTGTATTATTTTGGCTATTGTTATACATTCTTTTAAATTTCTGTTGAACAAGAAGAAACAATCGAAGGAAGTGTTCGATTATTTGTAGAACAATTATCTACACACGTCTCTAATAAAATCACGAATGAAAGATTCCAATGCAGTCTACGTTTATATATTTATCTCAACTAACATAATTTGGGAGTCGACTCCAAATCGATCGATCGTCTACTGCCGTACCCGTCCAATCTTTTACAAGCAACGAGGAACCGTCACGTTATCAACACGAATCCAAGTGGAACATTCCAACGGTTTGTTAAATAATTTCGCTACAATGTATATACGAACCTGCACCTTCCTCATCAACAACGTCAATCGTCGCTCAAACAACGTCAACGAACACGTGGAAGACGAATATAGCAACCACGTCGCTAATAAAACCACAAACGAAAGATTCCAATGTAATGTACATAATATTTACTCGAGAGTCGACTCCAAACCGATCGATCGCCAACTGCCAGACGCGTCCAATCTCATAAAAGTGACTTAACGAGGAACCGTCACGTGAGCAGCACGAAGCCAAGTGGAACATTTCAGCAACCGTTCGTTCGCTCAGTTCGCGTAACATTTTTTTGATTTAACTATCCAAATAACACTGCAATTCCCTTATCCAACTAAAAAAGCTTTCGAAAACCAAAACGTTCTAGAAAGGTTTAATTGACCATGTCAAATCAATTTAAATTGTTGCCAGCATTTTTAAACAACTTTTTTTAAACGACCTTTTGAAAATTTTTTCAAAGTCCGTTTTAAACTAAATTACTATAACGCTCGTGACAATTGTTACAGAATGAGAACCCGCTTCTTGAAATAATTTTTTATAAAATCAAAAACTCAAAATCACCAAAAATAAATTTCTTTCAGGTAGTGTTTTAATGGTTTCGAAATCTAGCTATTTATTTTACCAGCGACTAATTCGGCATTAAAAAAATCGTTATTTTTTTTTGAACAGCTGTTCTTATTATAATTACAGATCTGGAAATAGGTCAGTACAGTACAAAACGATTTGCTTAACTCAACGCAAAAAAAACAAAGATGCGGGTTACTCTGTTCCATTAAGTGCTTTTCATTTCTAAAAACTGTCAGTTTGGGTGTTTTAAGTGTCCTAAGCAACAAATTTATATTTTTTTTAGTCCTAAGTTTAACGAAAACTTAACTCAGTTTTCGCTCTGCATCAACTTTTCTTAGCTTTACGTCAGCATAAAACATAATGTAGATTGCAACTTTTAATAAATACGTAGTAAATAGAAAAACAAGCAAAAAGGAGATTCCCAGATTTTCAGTTACCTAAACACGGACAGCAAGCGAACTCGTATCTCATCTTCCACAGCTCCACAGAATAATTTCTTTTTCCTCGCAAAATCCGACGGTCCCAGAGCGCTCTTTTCGCCAGTAAACAACTTTCTAAAGAAAATTCATACTGCGACTTTAATGCTAAGTCCATTCGATCTAACGCCGTTTCGCATATACAATATAGGAAAAATTCCGCCAATCTGACAAGTTCATTTGACCCCAAGTGTTCTCTGACCTCCAGGAATCGGTACACATGAAGAGGAACCATATTGCTTTTAAAGCGATGACAAAGATCGATTTCGAAAAGAATAGCATACAAAAAATAGATTTTAATTTCTGGTTGTACGTTATAAAAAGCAGTTTGTGCTATGCCCCGAAATACGAAATTAGAAACATCTTTTAACATCGATTCCGTGGTAGATTCCGTGGTATTGACGTCATACTGCCAACCAACGAACAAACTGGTCAAAATTGAGACGCGTTTGACATTGTGTAACACCATGTCAATATTTTCTACTACTGCCAACAAGATCATATCCACTTTAGTTTTTGTTGAGTTTAAACAATTCGGATGCGTTGCTAGTAGGATTTTTACCAAGGTTCCTATAAATCTCGAAGGCAACATCCATGCCTTTTTTCCGCTTTCCTCCGAAATGGGATCTTCCTGTTTAAAAAAAGAATCTCCTTTTTTATCCTTATCAGTTGTTACACATTCGCAAAGGTGGAGGTCGTGCTCATTAACGTTCAAGACACTGCACATGTACATCAAAGTTATTTCAACAAGGAAATTTATGTCCGCGAATTTACATTGATGCAAATATGTGCTTTTAAATTCATTAAACACATCTTCCAGCTTAGTTCGGTTGTACGGGGCATTATGGCATTCATCAAAGTTTTGAGTAAATTCTGAAATGTAAAATAGTGGTTTAATTTAATACATTAATAAATTAACGGAATTTTTCTTTAGAGGTCAGTCAGATTTCTACAACATCCCCAGAAAAGTTTATACAGGGTGCGGCATGAATAATCAAAAATTTTTAAAAAGTTATACTAACAAGGGATTATTTTTATTCACACTACTCTTATTTTTTGAATAATTAAATCTAATTATAGTCTCTTATTTTTTATAATTAAATATAATTATAGTAAGTGCTAAATAAAATTTCTCACTACAATGGATCAGTCAAAATCAATATTAATCCTTTTTAAATGTGGTTACTCTGGCACGCTAATCTCAAAGCTAAACATTCCAATTTTTCGTGATTTCAAAATTTAAACAAACTGGATTGATTGAGAAAAGCCCAAATTCTGGTAGACCAAGATCTGCCCGAACAGTGAGAGTGATAAAATGTGCGAGAGAGAAAAATCGACGCAATTGCAAACAATCAATTAGGAAACTCGCGAAAGAGCATAACTTAAGCGAAAAAACGATGCGTCGAATTATCAAATACGATTTGGGAATGACATCTTTTATTCTCCAAAACCGCCAAAAAACTACCGATTTGCAGAAAAAGCGCCTTGACAGATAAAAACATTGCTTAAAGATTTGAACAGTGGCTGCGCTGGCGAAGTTTTATGGACGTTCTAACAAAATAGAGTCACTGCGCATACTGCTGAGATAACGCAAAATTTTTGTAGATAAAATTTTCCTCGTTTTCCAGACAAAAATATGTGGCCTCCATGTTTCCCAGATCTTAATTCCATGGATGGGAAATTTCGGATAAGGCTGCAACTTATTAAATCTCACAAAACTACTGATTGTTTGAAGAACTGACGACCAAGCTATCAAGAAGATTTTCCAACGTTTGCGAAAATTCGGAGGACATATCGAATAATGACTTTGGCAATTATTTTTTATATCAATTTAGAGAAACATTCTAAAATTTTATTTTAAAAAGTAGATGTCATAGTAAATTAACTTAAAAGGAAATTTAATTATTTAAGCCGCACCCTATATTTCATTTAGAAGGCGGACTGTCGCAATTAATTAAAATAACTCAAATCAGTATTTACGTTTCTTTGCACGTTTTGTAAAAATTAAAGTCTTCCACTTAATGCAAAGTACGGAAGTAAAATCAAATTATTAAAAACTTTACTTACCATAAATAACATCACACAAATATATTATTTTGTCAAAATTTTTTTTTGTGGACTCATGGAGGCAACGAAATGCGATATAAAGTTGATTTTTCGACTCATCTCCAGAATCAATGGCCAAAGCAGATTGATAGAAATGCAGGCCAATTATAAAATCTGGAATAGTTGGAAATTTTCCTGGAGAATATATTGTTCCATAATTGTTTACAACGTTCTTCACAAGCTTGATTTCTTCCCCTTCTTCTCCACGACTATTTTCATAGGCTGCGCATGCTAAAGTGTTCATAGACGCAAGAATACTAACATCGGATTCCTCAAACTGACTTCTGTAAAGCAGCTTTAATTTTCTCGGAATTGCTACAAATATATCTGTTGTCGAGTCTCGAACTCCGTATCGAAAGAACATATCAGAAGCAAAGTGGTACATAGTAAAAGTGAATTTCATCAGTAATTGAAATCTAGATTTAACACTTTGTACTTTGGTTCCAATTTGTTGGATGCTATCAATTGCCCAGTCCAAACCTTCAATCGTTCCACTACTACAAACATCGTAATTTGCAGAATTCAAAATGTAATTGTAATATTCGACCCAGCTTTTTTCGGTAAAAGTCATGTCGCTCATGGCATTGAGAGTCTCAAGGTATTTTGTTCTTGACGAAACGTAATCTGTGTAGTTTTTTATGGCCTCCTGAGCCATTTGTCTAGGATCTAAAAACGAAGTTTAATATAATTTTTCTGCACTTTTAATAAAATGATAACATTTCTTACTTTTCCTGCCACTTGTTTCCAATGATAATTCTTTTATGGTCATGCAAAACAAAAAATATTTTAAAAGAATAGTAGTTTTTTTTTAACTTAATGAACGCCACGGGCAAATTTTAGTTTACAACAAAGTTATCAAAATCTTTATTCTTACCAGAAAACCATGAATAAAGATTTTAATACTAAACCTGGTATCAAGAAAGCGAAAATTAACAAAGTTATCTTTAAAAAATTGGTCTGTCTTTTAAATTATAAATCTTAATAATTTTTTGTTGGTTAAAGAACAATCTTTGATTAAATATTCTAATTTTAATTGTTGCTACTCTGTTCAAGTATGGAAGTTTTTAATGTTTTTTTTCATGCAAAGAAAAGGCAATTTTTTCGATCGTTTGTGAAATTACGTATTGCATCTTTTAGCATTTTATATCTTAAGTGTGTCACATATGAAAAGGTATCACACAAGCGGTATTATTGATTTTGAATTAAATGCAACTTTCTAATATTTCGTTAATCTCTTTTCACTTGGTCTTATTAAAGCTAGTCTTTACCTATTCCAGTTTTTAAACCAGGCGAGGTGAAAAAGATTTTACTAAGGGCCTTACAAGCACTGTTGAGGTTTATACAAAATACAAAATAACTTCTCTCTACAACAATAAGATAGACAAAAGAGAGGACCTTTCTTAAAAGATAAATAATTGTGACAACTTTACGAGATGTAACCCGATGCTCAAACTTCTATATTTCTATTGTTTTTCATTTCATTCTTTTCATCTTGCTGACTTGCAGGAAACCGTTGGGAGTGCTCTTAAGCTACTTATGGCCGCCTGTCAAGCAATCAGCACGACCTTCTTTTAAAGATCCCGATATATTGCTGTCCGACTAAAATACTTTACTTGATTTTCAGTGTTTTTTCTTTTTTTTTTGAAAAACGATCAAAATTTTAAAGTTACACGTCAAGACCGACTAGCAGAAGAAAGTACGGTAACGTTCTTTCAAGAACAAAAACAGTGACGCGAGTAGCTTTTAAACGAAGATCGCGTCGATCACGTTGACCATTAATCTCTACGCTCTCAATCGCTTGGCTACGCTGCCGCAACAACTTTATTATTGGGTCATTCCATGTCAACGTTCTAAAGGTCGCAGTTTGACCCTCTCCAAATTCTCTCAAACTTTGTTAAAATGTTGTTTAAGGCAGGTCTTGAAAAATTTTAGCGTAATAGGTAATGTATTTTTAAAATTACGATACTTCAAAGTTTCAGATACCCCCTATGAGAGCTGGCACTCGGTTATTTGGTAGCACTTTCACAGATCTATATCTTCAGTTTCAAAAATCACAGAAAGTTAATTTTTCATTTTTCATATATTCAACTTTTGGTATGCCTTATATATCTCATGCAAGAAAATAGTAATCTTGCATTGTGGGGGGTTTATAAACCCCCAAAGTTGCTACTTTTTTATGCGAAAATATAATTTGGGTCAATTTGGATTGCGTGTAACTTTTAAATAAAAAAGTGTAAGGAGGCCAGGTTAACTATGAATGATAGTTGCCTAATAAACTACAACTTGATGAAGTTTGTACAAATACTGCATTGTTGTGTGAAAGTTATTTCAACTTAAAATATGGACAAAAAGCGAAAATTGCAAAACAGCACCATCTTCTGGCATAAAAGTGCCCCAGTGGGCACAAATTCACAAAAAAGATTTTTTTACCAATGAAAGTGCCCCAGTGAGCACAAATTCACAAAAAAGATTTTTTTACCAATGAAAGTGCATTTCTTTATAAACTTGTACAGAGAGTTTCATTAATGTGTCTCAACTGTTAAGGGTTAATATAGGGGTGCATTTGACCCCTTCTAAATTAAAAAAAATCTTTTTGGTATGTCTAGATATTGCTCATATAGCATGTCATAAAACTTAAAAATAACAAAACAAAAGTTTCAAAACAATGACTACATGTGAGTGTTACAAAGCATCTTTTTAGATAGGTTTATTACCTTTTGTAATCAAACAATCTTGTATAATTTATTCAAATATCTTAAATTTAAACTTTCATGCAGTGTTTTTGAATGTCTAAATTTCATGAAAAGGTGTTAAAAGTTTGTTTATTACAGGCTTAGTAAGTTATAGTTCAGGAAAAAATGATTATATATATATAAACAATGTAGTCACACATATTTAAAATATAATCAAGTAAAATAATAGGACCCCCAGCCATTTTTACTCGTCGTCGTCGTTTGAAGGGCATCCACTCCAGGCCAGACACAAACAGAACTGGGGCCGAGGGTTTATCCTTTTACTAACCCAGACTGCTGCACTGCCTGAGTTAGATGCTGGCAGTGATGTTATTAAGCCAGCATCGAGTTTCGTCATCCAAAACCGTCAGACCGCGTGCTCCATGTGGTGCCCGATGTATGGGGCACATTGTTAGTACATGGTCTGCGGTTTGCTCTAAAGCGCCACACTCGCAATTCGGTGAAGGAGCGAGACCCCATTTGTGCATGGACGAATGGAATCGTCCAACACCAGTCTGCAGGCGGTTGAGCTTAACCCAAGCTGCTCGGGGTAAGCCCATCCCAACAGGCCTGGCACTGGTCCCGGGCACAAAAGCACAGAGCCTGGAAGCACTTTCACAGTACTCCGCGTTCCATTTGTGATTTGTCCATTCAGAGGCGCGGATGCCAAATCTGGCAAGATTGTCCAAGAGATTCCGCGCACCTGGCACAAACGGGCGTCTGGATCTTAGTCTCACTTGGCCAGTATTTGAAGACCCACTGAAAAGACCATGCAAAATATGATCGGGGTCCAGAGATCCACGGTAAGCCAAGGAGAGTGTCGCTCCCAGTCGGCGAAGCTCAGCTAGCTGGATGCCTGAAAGTACAGGTAGGTGGTCCGTTGGAGTGGGACGCAGGCATTTAGTAACTATGCGCAAGGCGTCATTCAAGACACTGTCAATGAGGCGAGTGTGAGCACTGGGACACCAGACTGGCTGTTGAGTAGACTAGAGACAAGGTGGATATGCGTAGTGTTTTAGCACCAGCACCCCATTCCGAGCCCACGAGTCGCCTCAGCAGTGTGACGCGCGAGGATAGTTTTTTGCGCAATGCCACTAAATGGTGACGAAACGTGAGCACTCTGTCCAGTTTTACCCCAAGGTATGTAGGGGTTGGACAGAACGATAAAAGTCTACTATTGTTGTAGACCTTTAGCTCACGTTTGGCCTTTCGATTATTTAAGTGAAAGGCTGCCGTCACCGTCTTAGTGTGACTGAGCTCCAACCTCCAAGTCTGGAGATACGCTGACAGTGTGGATATGTCTTGGCTTAATGTCCCCTCCAAGTCCTTCCAGTTTCCAGAAGAGTGCAACAATGCTAAATCATCAGCATAAGCAAACTTTCTGGAAATCATGGAAGGAAGATCGTACGTATAGATGTTAAATAGGAGGGGAGCCAAGACCGATCCCTGAGGAACGCCGTTTTTAAGACGGCGTAGCCTGCTTTGCTTGTGTCACCGGTGGTAACTTCGATTTTGGACAAGCTCCATGGTCATTTTGACCATGTGCTTGTCTGGAAGTAGTCTCAGCAGCTTGCAGGTAAGACCACGGTGCCAGACAGTGTCATAAGCAGCTGTCAGATCGATAAGTACGGCACCGGCCTTCTTTTTAGCCTCGAAAGAATCCTCGATGTTCTGGGTTAGCAGAACAACTTGATCTACGGTTGACTTCCCGCGTCGGAACACAGCCTGCTCTTCAGGGAGCAGTGGATCGATTAATTGCTCAACGCGGGCGTAGATAAGCCTCTCGAGAATCTTGTAGGGGACACAGAGCAGAGATATCGGTCGATAACTCTTTGGGTCCCCCACGGGCTTTCCTGGTTTTGGGATCGCGACCACAAGCACTCTTCTCCAGATCTTGGGAATTTTGAGTCGGCGCAAACAGGAAGAAAGGAAGTCACGTAACCAGGACTTCAAAGCAGCTCCGGCATGGAGTATAAGCTCGGGGCAGATGGAATCAGAACCCGGAGCTTTACCTGGTTTTAAGTGCTGAAAGGCAGCAGCAAATTCTCTCTGTGAAAAATTGTCAGAGATATTTACTGGGTCTGGTGTTGTGGCCCTCCAAAGGTCAGACACTTCTTGAAAGACAAGTCGAAATGACTTGCGATCAACAGCCTCGTATTTCCCATTTCTAACCAGCTGAGATGCAATAGCATCGGCTGAAACGGGACAGTGACGAGGAGAGTGTCGTGACCTACCAGTAAGGTTGTTCAAAATACTCCACGCTTTTCGACTAGAGTGTGAGAAGTCAATGCTCCGAACTGCTTCGGACCATCGATCCCTCCGCTTTCTGTCAAGCTTGGCAAGCAGAGCTGTAGCAGCCAAACTTGAGTCGTCTCCCTGAGGAGACTGCAGAAAGGTTTTATAGAGGGATTCACGCTCTGAATCCCAACACGGAATATAGTTATTTCGATACCCGCGTGGGATAGTCTTTTTGGTTGCTTTCTTAATGGTGTTTCAGAAGTCCTGGTAAGCCGCATCCACATCAAGTGAATCAGGCGGCAACAAAGTCTTTTCGAATTTATTCGTCAAAGCAATGTAGTGACTCCAATTGGCCTTGCGGAAGTTCCATCGCTTAACAGGCATGCTTGGCACTGCCATAGCAAACCTTGGTGGTGTAATAAGCGAAGGTCGATGTTGTGACCTGGGGAACTTCTCAAGGACACGTCAGTAGTATATGAAAGGAATTTTGGTGAGTTTTTACGCTAGTGGCGCTAGAGAGCAGGCGCAGGCGCAGGCGCGGTGGCGCTAGAGAGCAGTGGCGGATCCTATTCCGATTCCGAATCCGAATCCGAATCCAAATCCAAATCCGAATCCGAATCCGAATCCGAATCCGAATCCTATTCCTATTTCTAATCCTACTCCTACCTCTATTCCTAATCCTACTCCTAATCCTAATTCTACTCCTACTCCTAATCCCATCCTATTCCTAATCCTAATCCTATTCCTAATCCTACTCCTATTTTGAATCCTATTTCGAATCTTAGTCCTATTCCTAATCCTACTCCTATTCTTAATCCTTTTCTAATCCTATTCTTATTCCTAATCCTATTCCTATTCCTAATCCTATTTCTATTCTTTTTCCTATTCCTAAGAAAGACGATGATCCTGAGTTCAATTCTTAGCCAAGACAATATAAAACCTAAACCTAAGACATACAGTAGTCCTGAGTTGGATTCCTTCCCTAGATAATATAAAACCAAACCCTAAGAAAGGTCCTGAGTTTGACTCCCACCCAAGACAGTATAAACCCTAACTCTAAGAAAGTCTTGAGTTCAAATCTTATCCAAGACAATATAAATCCTAAACCTAAGAAAGATATAGTCTTGAGTTTGACTCCCAACCAAGACAGCGAAGCTGTAAACCCTAATCCTAAGAAAGGTCCTGAGTTTGACTCCCACCCAAGACAGTATAAACCCTAACTCTAAGAAAGTCCTGAGTTCAAATCTTATCCAAGACAATATAAATCCTAAACCTAAGAAAGATATAGTCTTGAGTTTGACTCCCAACCAAGACAGCGAAGCTGTAAATCCTAATCCTTAAGAAAGGTCCTGAGTTTGATTCCCAACCAATATAATATTGATTTTAATCCTAAGAAAGACGGTGGTCTAAGTTTGACTCCTACCCAAGATAATATTAAACCAAACCCTAAGAACAGCAGTAGTCCTGAGTTCGTTTCTGGTCCAAGACTTCAAAACATAACATAAGGTTATTTCAAGACATTCTGCAAGATTTTAAAGCAATAAAACAAAGTTTTTCCTGTTTTTTAAGCACTCCATAGAAAAAAACCTATCAAAATATGTTCTGCAAAGGGTAAGTTTGGACACATCAGGTCAATACACAATTTTCCCATGGGGAATTCCCTGGGTTTTTACTAGGATTGTTTGTATAGGTTTCTTTGTGCATTGCAAACTTTGTCTTGATTTTTGTTATATTTATGTTTAATTTCTCGTTTTTTCCCTAAAAAACTTTGGTTTTTCGATACTTTTATTCAATTTTAAAACTTTTTTCTAAAAAAACCTTGATTTTTATTATAACTTTGTTTAGTTTTTTCTAATCAATCTTAATTTTTTATAACTATCTTCAAATTTTTTTATAGGCGAGCTTGATTTTGTTATACTTATGCTCAATTTTTCAAAAATTTTTCTTACACAACCTTGGTTTTTGTTACAACTATCTTCAATTTTTTCTAGAAAAATTCGATTTTTATTATACCTTTGTTGAAATTTTAAAAGTTTTTGTTTAGACAACCTTGATTTTGTTACACATTTGTTTAATTCTTCAAACATTTTCTTAGTCAACTGTGATTTTTAGATACCTATTTTAATTTTTTTTCTAAACAAGTTTGATTTTGCTATACCCTTGTTGAATTTTTCCAAACTTTTCTTTGTCAACCATGATTTTTATTATACTTCTGTTGAATTTTTAAAAGTTTATCTTGATTTTTTGTTACACCCTTGTTGAATTTTTCAAAATTTTTCTTTGTCAACCATGATTTTTATTATATCTTTGTTGAAATTTTAAAAGTTTTTCTTTAGACAACCTTGATTTTTGTCACACATTTGTTTAATTTTTCAAACATTTTCTTAGTCAACCGTGATTTTTGGATATCTATCTTCAATTTTTTCTTGACAACCTCGATTTTCGTTATACCTAACCTTAATTTTTCTCTAAGCAACCTTAATTTTTGTTATTACTACGCTCAATTTAAAAAATTTTTCTTGGCAACCTTGATTTTTGTCATACTTCCTAAGAAGCTTGATTTTTAGGCAGCTTTATTTAATTTTTAAAACTTTTTCTCTTAGCAAGCTTGATTTTTGTTATACCTAACCTCAATTTTTTTCTAACAACCTTGATTTTTGTCATACTTTTGTTTAATTTTTTCTAACCAACCCTGATTTTTGTCATACCTAACCTCAATTTTTTCTTGCCAACCTTGATTTTTATTATTTTATCTTCAATTTTTTTCTAAACAACCTTGTTTTTGTCATACCCAGTGTTTTTTTTAAGGTTTGATTTAAGGAAACACCAAGAAAGTTTATGAGGACGCTTTTTTCAAAACATTTAAAATGAACAACTGCTTATTGAAATATTATCTGGCAAAGCAGGCTATACTGTAAACACAGTGCATTTACAAAATCACAACACAAATTTGTCAATTTCAACTTCATCACATAGCTCCTGCTCGTCAGCAAAAGCATCAGTTTCTTGTATGCCATCTGCAGACATCATTGTTTGTAACGCGCGCTTTGTCATTTTTCGTCTATTCTTTGCTGTTATCCAATTCTGAGCAACCTCCACAGCGCTTTCATCGTCTAGATGGTTTGGGCCATTCATCGAAACATTTATCAGCGCGTTTAGAGTTAAATCAAGCAGCCTGTTACGCTGTTTAGTTTTAACACGGCGCATATAGTGAAAAATACTCTCTCTGGCCAGGCTGTTGCAAGTGGAATGGACAAGGCGATGCAACAAAGTAGGTGCAATTCGGGAAATATTTCCTGAAAAATTTTATCTCGAACAATTTTGCTGCAAACAGCAATGGCATCCAGGCAAAACTCAAACTCTGGCACGATCATTCTATCCTTCAGCGTTTGGTAATCATTTATTACTTTCAAGATTTTTTCATCTGAAGCGACTTTGAACCTTTTGATCAGCAGTTTCAGATCCTGATTTCCATAAAGCTGTCGCTGGTTGGCATCAAGAGGAATTTCTTTCGCATTAAAAATGCGAAAAGCAAACAGAATTTGAGGCTCCGGAAAGCGATCTTCAAGATTTCGTAGCAAGGCTTCACAGTATGTTTTGGTAGTGCATCGGATTTGCTTAACATCATCTTCATAAAGGTCCTTTTGTGTTGCAGGCAAAATTTTTGAAATCTTTTCCCAATCTAGTTTCAGGCTATTAGAACCTGATCCGAATCGGCAATGTTCCTAATTTCTTTTTTGCAAAATGCAAGAGCTGACTGCAAGTGAGAAAAATGGAAGCTTCCTTTTTGAAAAAGTAATGATAACTTGTTTAGATGCTCTAAAGCAGTATGCAGCAAGTAAAGGGAAAACAAAAAGTGCTTTGTACAAATTAAGTGAAGAATACCCACTGCTGTGCAATCTTTTTTTGTAGAAGCAAAATAATTAAGAGTAGTATACACAGCTGATAGTTCTGCTTTCATTGCTTTTATAGCCTCACTATGAGATAACCAACGGGTACGGCAGGCTTTGACTAATTTTCGCTTGGAAGAATCAACATCAGCGGCTTGTACAAGTATTTCATGCAGTTTAGCTGTTTTCAGAGGTGATCTGGAAAAGTACTTCCATATCTGGACTAAACCGCGTTTACAATCTTGGATGTGCTGTAACTCTTTTACTGTGTCCGTACAGGCCAAGGCCAAACGATGCGCATGGCAATGCACTGTGTAAGTAGCTGGGCATTGTTCCGTCAATTTCTGAGAGAGAGAATAGCAGCAGCCTATCATAGCAGCTGCTCCATCACATGCAAATGCAACGTGTTTACTGACATCAAGATCGCAATCGCAAGCAATTTCTTTCCAAAGTCGAAACAGGTTAGCAGCAGTTGCTCCACAAGCATCAATGTGTCGTATATCTAAAAATGCTGTTGCCTGGCATCCCTTTGTGTTGATGTACTGAACAAAAGTTATGTATTGCTGAAATGTAGCAATATCGGTGGTTTCATCGACCATAGTAGCCCAGCATGGGCTCTCCTTGACAGCAGAAACAATGTGATTACTCAGATGCTCTGAGATAAGCAAAATAAACTCAGTTACTGCAGTTGAACTGATATGGCGTAAATCGCGAAGTCGGTCGTTATGGCCAATGCGGTCCACTAATGTTTGCAAAGAAGCTATTTTTGGATTTGCTATTTCTTCTTTCATAACCCAATAAATTAAGTGCACTCACTCAGCAACTGTGCTAACTTTATTTGTAATGCGATCCTGATGCATACAATGAAACAGCGAGGCACGTTGATTTTTTTCCATGCTAATTGCATTTTGGTGTTGATCAGAGCTGATATGGTTATCCAACTTGCTTGGCCGTTGAGGCCTTGCAGGCTCGGTAGTGAAAACATTACAATTCTTTCCTCGGCCTGTGTTAACTACTGGATGTTTAGAGCATAACAAACATATTATGCCTCCATCAGCATGCAGAGTGAACGCGTTCATGTTTAGTGATTCATCGAACCCTTTTAGCTTAATCCATGATTGAAAAGTAACATTGCTAAATGCTTTTTTTGACTGACCGCTAGCTGAAACAGATAACTGAATGCTTTTCTTTGAATCATTGACTTCTGAAACTGTTGAATGCTGTTCTTCCTGCACTGCTGAAAAATTATTTTTACAGCTACTGCTACAGATGTTTGCTTTTTTTTGGCTGGCTAACAACACTTACATCTTCTTTAGCCTTATTACAAAAGTATTGTTTTATATCTGGATGACTAGCTTTACGTTTTTGTGAGGACATATTCTGAAATTTAAAGTGTTATAAAATTTAGTGCAATGCTACGGAAAAAACTAAGGCAAATGGTTTACGTAAATCCTCGTAATTTTGCACTTGCGTTTATTTAAGCCATTGGTTCTCAAAGTGCTCCGTGAGAGAAACCTAGGGGCTCCGCGAGCTATTGGTTTACTTATTAAACTACTGACTCGGCTAATTTTGCAACGGTCCAAAGAAGCAATAACAACCTACAAGTAACTTCAACTAATCCGCAATTTGAATATTTTTTGAATACAAAGCAGCAAATATTAATAATCTGATAAGTGAAGACCTTTTTTTTTTTTTTTTAGAGAACACCTTGATTTTGGGACAAAAATTGAAAATCAGGAGACTGAATTTAAGTGAAGACCTTTTTTTTTTTTTTAGAGAACACCTTGATTTTGGGACGAAAATTGAAAATCAGGAGACTGAATTTAAGTGAAGACCTTTTTTTTTAGAGATCACCATGATTTTAGGACAAAATTGGTTTTTTGTCTGAGAATCTCAGACAGTTTTTTTGTCATATCCGAAATGTACTATAAAATCATGATTTGGGCAAAGGTCACAAAATTTGCGCAAAACTTCATTGCCCCCCAAATTTTTTTGGGCTGGTACGGCTATGGTAAGTAATAATGTGTTTTTTTTGTTTTTATTTTCATAAATTTATTGTGGGGCTCCGTAGATAATGGTCAACCTCTTCATGAGCTCCATAACAATAAAAGTTTGAGAACCCCTGATTTAAGCAACAGCTAAACTTATTTGACAAGAATTAATTTTAAATGGTCATTTAGTATTACAAAATTTCTATTGTGACATCACACTTGTACTGCTTAGAAATTATTTACCAACTGCTCCATTCCGAACAGCACTTCTTAAAACTAGTGAGTAGTGATGTCAACTGCCACCGTGAATGTGGCAACTAACTGCCAACATTTCATTAACAGGCAGTTATCCAACTTTCATTAACTGCCACTATCGTGAAGTTGAGGCTTTCCCCAAATGTAAAGGAGGGATTCCCCTAACCACAAGTAGTCGCGTCAAAAAATGGCAATTTTCAGAAACGATAATTTTCAGATTATCAAAATAATTTCTTTGTAGAACATGCATACCAATATTTTAAGGGAGCCATTGATTGAAAAAGTAAAATTTTATGGTGACACAGTGAAAATTTATGAGGCCGTTTTGTCACCATAAATCGCCTTAAAAAAAACACTGGTCATACCTATCTTCAATTTCTTTCTTGGCAACCTAGATTTTTGTCATACGTACTTATGTTCACTTTCTCAAAAATTTGTCCTAAGAAGCTTGATTTTTAGGCAGCTTTATTTAACTTTAAAACTTTTTCTCTTAGCAACCTTGATTTTTGTTATACCTAACCTCAATTTTTTTTTTTTTATAACAACCTTGATTTTTGTCATACTTTTGTTTAATTTTTTCTAACCAACCTTGATTTTTGTCATACCTAACCTCAATTTTTTCTTGTCAACCTTGATTTTCATTATCTTATCTTCAATTTTTTTTTCTAAACAACCTTGTTTTTTTCATACCTATCTTTAATTTTTCTTGGCAACCTCGATTTTTCTCACACCTATCTTTAATTTTTTCTTAACAATCTTGATTTTTGTTGCACCTAACTTCAATCTTTTTTTTTCCAAACAAATTTGATTTTTGTCATACTTTTGTTTAATTTTTCTTGGTTACCTTGATTTTTGTCATACCTAACCTTAATTTTTTCTAGACAAACTTGATTTTGTTATATCTTTGCTTAATTTTTTCTAAACAACCTTGATTTATTATGACGCAAAGTTCAACAGTTGACTTGAGAAATAGGTTTATTGCTGTAATGATACAAAAAACTTGGTAAAATATACAACACTGTGGTTTAAATAAAACTTTTCATGACGATCTGTGTATTTTTCAAGGTTTGTGCATGAACTTTTGTTTTCAAAAGCAATAAAAACACTATTATAAAAATTTTTCAAATTGCAACTTTTATCTAATATCTTACCATCAAACGAACTTATAAATGATGATAAAAGAAAATTTTTTAGCAAATTGTGATAATTTTTTTATAACTAAAGACAACAATACGTAAAGTCGAGAGAATTTTTTAAAATAAAAATCTAACAGATCAGTTGAAAACATAGAAATTGATATGCTCTACAATTTACATGCATAATAGATTAAGAAAGTTTAGATTTATAAATCAAAATACACAAGTTGTGACTTCAAATTGAAAAAAAAAAAAAAAAATTTCTTGGCTTTTACTTTTGAAACAACAAACTTAGCTATTGAAACGTGAACAAAGTAAAATGTAGGTTTGTTTTGAAAAGTTTGCTTGTAAAAAAGCAAAATTAAATTATGCTGAAACGTAATGTTTCTGATTTTTTGAGACACAAACGGTTTCAACTAGTTAAAATTTGTGAAGTTGACTGATTTTTATCATAAAGTTAATTTAAAGCATCACATTTAGGAATAAATAGTTGCTAAAAACAGATATTGATTTGTAAATCGAACAACTTTTAACGCCAAATTTACTATTTTTCAATTAAGACGGTTGCAACTTGAGAAAATCTTGTGAAATTTTGTAATGCTAAACACCTTTTTAATGCAAAGTAGATTGAAAACATTTAAGTTACAAGGTGAAAAAACTCTTTAAGTCAAAAATTGATATCTTTTAATGAGTCTAATAAACTTGACTAGTCAACTCATTGTAAGTTTACTTTAAAATGTTTGTATTGTTGCTTAGTATTTAAAACAAACAAATCGATATTTTGTTAAAGGCTTTAATGCGACTCATTTCACTTTGGAAAGAAAAAACTAAGTAAAATGAGAACCGTGCAAAAATCGAAATATTTGCCTCTGTGCAGCAATTATACAAAGAGTTTGACAAAATTACAACATTTGCGCAATTAAGAAAACAATTGTGATAAAAATTTTGAGATTAAATTGTTGCTATGCATTGAAAAACTGGCAAAAATCTAACATAAAGTAATTTTTTTAGGATTTGGTTCCAAAAACTAACAAACTTCTGTGACAAAGAAACGTACACTTTTTAGGAGAAATTTTTTAGATTTTTTAAGCTAGTGTTTTTGTAACTTTTAAGACACTTGGAAGAAAGGTTGTCCTTTCAAAAAGTTAAATTTTTTCACGTAAAAGGACTCAACTGTTTCCATACTAAAACCTTTACAATGTGAGAGAATTTTAAAATGGTGACAATTAGGGTCAAAGTTTTACAATTTTTAACACCTAACCACAAAACCTCCATCTGAAAAATGTATAAAATTATATTCGTGGATCAATTTTTAATATCAATTAATGAAGTTTTTGGTTAATACGTTTATTTGGAAAAAGAAAAACTAAAGTATTTTTGGTTAAACTAGTACAATAATTTAAAACTTGACCACAAAACGTTGTTGTGGAAAATAAAATCAAAAAGTCTAATTTTTAATATCCATATACGTTTTCTTTGACATCGTTGATGTCCACACCTTTTTCTTAGAGGTTAGCAACGTTCAAGATAAAAGAGTGAATTTGTTGGTTTCTTTATTTGTGTTTGTTACCCCAAGCAAAACCGTATCCTGAAAGCAAATTTTTAGGTATTTTTTAAAAAAATCCTGATTTTTCAAAGGTTTATTTTCAGATTTCGAGCTGGTCAATAAATTTATTAAATATAATTTCAGCTTGGTTTGTTTTATAAGAACTATCTGTGATAGGACTTGCTAGAATAAATCTTATTATATTTTCAAAAAACAACTGACTTTTCTTGGAATCGATCTTACTTACGTTGGCCTTATTTGATTTCAAATTTTATGTTAAGTTTAGAAAATTTAGTTGGCAAAATGTATTAAAATGTTCAGTTTTACGTATGATAAATTTTCTTATTAAAAGTGAAAAAATGTAAAACTTTTTAACATAAACGGTTGCAATTGATTGGGGACCAAACTAAGCGGTGTTTTGAAATCAAATTTTTTGGGTCAAGCTTGTAATAAAATTTCCTTTTTACTGAAAGTTGTTAAAAACTATAAAAATCAAGGTGTATTATAAAAATTTTCGCTTACTCTATTTTTACTCTGGAAATTAAGGTAACCAGATTTTCAAACTCCGATCATGAATATGTCAGGAAACGCAATACGCTATGAGCAGGATACGGCCCAAGCTTTTGTATAAGAGAGAGAATTTGACGCAATTATCAAAAGCATATTGTCACGCTTACAGAGATTACGGGTAGCTTTCTCATTATTAAAAGTTTATAAAACGACCAAAAGATTAAACGTAGTTGGAACTGAATTCATTTTTGAAACAATTAAAATGTTAAAACTAGAAATTAAATTCATACAACATAAAAATAATAACTATGTTTGAATTCGGTTTACTAAAGTGGAAAAAAGACGAATTTTTTATTATGAAACACCTGTTTATTGAACACAAATATCCTATCAATAAAAATTCAAACTTTTAACGATTACTTTGACTATGAGTAAAAATCAAGGTTGCCAAGAAAAAAAATTGAATTTAGGTATAACAAAAACAAGGTTGCTTAGAAAAAAATTGAAGATAAGTATAATAAAATCAAGGTTGCCAAGAAAAAATTGATGTTAAGTATAACAAAAATCAAGGCTGCTTAGAGAAAAAATTGAGGTTAGGTATGACAAAAATCAAGGATGTTTAGAGAAAAAAGTTTTAGAATTGAATAAAGGTATCTAAAAGTCAAGCTTTCTTAGGGAAAAATCGAATGCGGGTATCTAAAAATCAAGGTTGCCAAGAAAAAATTGAGGTTAGGTATGACAAAAATCAAGGTTACCCAAGAAAAAATTAAGCATATATATAACAAAATCAAGTTTGTCTAGAAAAAAATTGAAGGTAGGTGCAACAAAACCAAGATTGTTAAGAAAAATTAAACAAAGATATGACTAAAATCAAGATTGTTAAGAAAAATTAAAGATAGGTACGACAAAAATCAAAGAAAAAATTAAACAAAGGCATGGGAAAATCAAGTTTGTTTAGAAAAAATTAAGCAAAGATATAACAAAATCAAGTTTGTCTAGAAAAAATTAAGGTTAGGTATGACAAAAATCAAGGTAACCAAGAAAAATTAAACAAAAGTATGACAAAAATCAAATTTGTTTGAAAAAAAAATTGAAGTTAGGTGCAACAAAAATCAAGATTGTTAAGAAAAAATTAAAGATAGGTGTGAGAAAAATCGAGGTTGCCAAGAAAAATTAAAGATAGGTATGACAAAAACAAGGTTGTTTAGAAAAAAAAATTGAAGATAAGATAATAAAAATCAAGGTTGACAAGAAAAAATTGAGGTTAGGTATGACAAAAATCAAGGTTGGTTAGAAAAAATTAAACAAAAGTATGACAAAAATCAAGGTTGTTATAAAAAAAAAAAAAATTGAGGTTAGGTATAACAAAAATCAAGGTTGCTAAGAGAAAAAGTTTTAAAGTTAAATAAAGCTGCCTAAAAATCAAGCTTTTTTTGAGAAAGTGAACATAAGTATGACAAAAATCTAGGTTGCCAAAAAAGAAATTGAAGATAGGTATGACAAAAACAAGGTTGTTTAGAAAAAAATTGAAGATAAAATAATAAAAATCAAGGTTGGCAAGAAAAAATTGAGGTTAGGTATGACAAAAATCAGGGTTGGTTAGAAAAAATTAAACAAAAGTATGACAAAAATCAAGGTTGTTAGAAAAAAATTGAGGTTAGGTATAACAAAAATCAAGGTTGCTAAGAGAAAAAGTTTTAAAAATTAAATAAAGCTGCCTAAAAATCAAGCTTCTTAGGAAGTATGACAAAAATCAAGGTTGCCAAGAAAAATTTTTTAAATTGAGCGTAGTAATAACAAAAATTAAGGTTGCTTAGAGAAAAATTAAGGTTAGGTATAACGAAAATCGAGGTTGTCAAGAAAAAATTGAAGATAGATATCCAAAAATCACGGTTGACTAAGAAAATGTTTGAAAAATTAAACAAATGTGTGACAAAAATCAAGGTTGTCTAAAGAAAAACTTTTAAAATTTCAACAAAGATATAATAAAAATCATGGTTGACAAAGAAAAATTTTGAAAAATTCAACAAGGGTGTAACAAAAAATCAAGATAAACTTTTAAAAATTCAACAGAAGTATAATAAAAATCATGGTTGACAAAGAAAAGTTTGGAAAAATTCAACAAGGGTATAGCAAAATCAAACTTGTTTAGAAAAAAAATTAAAATAGGTATCTAAAAATCACAGTTGACTAAGAAAATGTTTGAAGAATTAAACAAATGTGTAACAAAATCAAGGTTGTCTAAACAAAAACTTTTAAAATTTCAACAAAGGTATAATAAAAATCGAATTTTTCTAGAAAAAATTGAAGATAGTTGTAACAAAAACCAAGGTTGTGTAAGAAAAATTTTTGAAAAATTGAGCATAAGTATAACAAAATCAAGCTCGCCTATAAAAAAATTTGAAGATAGTTATAAAAAATTAAGATTGATTAGAAAAAACTAAACAAAGTTATAATAAAAATCAAGGTTTTTTTAGAAAAAAGTTTTAAAATTGAATAAAAGTATCGAAAAACCAAAGTTTTTTAGGGAAAAAACGAGAAATTAAACATAAATATAACAAAAATCAAGACAAAGTTTGCAATGCACAAAGAAACCTATACAAACAATCCTAGTAAAAACCCAGGGAATTCCCCATGGGAAAATTGTGTATTGACCTGATGTGTCCAAACTTACCCTTTGCAGAACATATTTTGATAGGTTTTTTTCTATGGAGTGCTTAAAAAACAGGAAAAACTTTGTTTTATTGCTTTAAAATCTTGCAGAATGTCTTGAAATAACCTTATTTGTACCTACGCTATCGAAAGCTAGGTCTGGATTGGTGCCAGTGTTCCAGCGGCCGGAATAAAAACTGGCAGCGTCCTTGGCATTATATAGCAGGGCAAGACAATTAATACTTGCCCAGCCAGCCAAGCACTCACCGTCCGGACTGTTGTCATTGTAACCTCAGTCAGCATGACGACAGTTAAAATCGCCAGCTTAATGACAGGGGTGAGGAAACTGGGAGATCTAGGGATGGCAATCGCGTTGGCGGTGGTTATACTTCTCTGCATCAGTGCAATGGGTCTCCTGCAGTGGGATGACGAGTGCTTCAGATTGCATAGCGAGGTGATGAAGATCGTTCATCTTGCTTGCAGTGAGGCCTTCGATGTTCAGCTGAAAAATAATGAGTCTTCGGAACTTGTTGGCAATGTGCCTTGAAAAGGGCAATTTTATCCTGGCATTGCCCAGTCCTGAGAAGGACATTTGCCGATTAGCAGACCCACACTGAACATCGGAATGGGTGGATACCCTTACGTTTTGGTAGGTTCGGTTTCGGTCTGTCATTTCGCGAAATGCTTCAGATGATTCAACAAAGTTAAAATGCTGACACCAAGTCACAAAGAAATTTTCCTGACACCTGGTTGTGGGTTTTGCTTGACAATCACTTTTAAATCTTTATTCTGAAAACTGAGTCCTCCCACTACCGTCTTCATCTTTGTGGGCATCATTTCTACCATGAAATTTTTGAAACCATCTCACTTCTCTTCATATCTTAATATTGTTTACACAGTTTGAGCAGCAATGTTGCTGAGGTTGAACTCATGCAAGAAAAATAATCGCAATTTTTTATGATGTTCAAAATTGTGGACTTTATTGCTTATGAAATGAGTTGTAGATGAAAAATATTTTTGAATGTAGATACCTAATTATGCTTACTGTTTACCAGAAATACGGAAAAAATTTAATAGTAAGTTAATACTAATTTTTAACATAACACCGAAAAGGCCATTATTTTCCAAATGACCTAGTGAAACCCTTTTAACAGTTGGATAACATTGCAAAAGTTTTGTTGTGAAATTCACCATTCTTTTCCTATCTAGTTACATGCATTGTGCTTTCTATAAGATCTGCACTTAAATACTTAGCAAAGGTAATTATTTCAAAAGTTCCTTTCTAAACAAGCTAGCCTTTTCAAGTTGGAACACTGGTGGAAGATTTTCTTCCACTACCAATTATCACATGTTTCATTTCTGTTTAATCTCAGCTCAATAAAAGTCTTGATATTTCTAGAAAAAAAACTCACTTATAATAATGAACATTGAATATTAAAAATGTCATATTCTAAAATTTAAAAAGCTCCACTCTAGAAAAGCTGTAATTTGAAAAGTCTTATAATAGAAAATTTACATGTTTACAACCTATTGTTAAATGATTATTAATGATCATGTTTGTTTCAACTGTTCATACTGAAGACAGCCAGCACTTTTTATATGCTTGAGCAAGTACAACATGATTAAGTTATTAAATATAATGTAGTTTTTAACTAAATATTTTACGTTCACACGTTGCAGACAAAAAAGTATTATTCGCATGGTCTTACATTCAAGAATAAGGTAAATATTTTTACCTTGCAGATGGTTTTAGGTTGAGAAATTAAAAGTATTCCTGTTAATTGAAGCATTATAAATGTTAAGATTGGCAAAACATGTATATTATATCCAAACTTTAGAGCTTTTCATGCATTTGTCAAGTTAAAAAATCATTATGGCTGTGAAAATGGCTGGGAATCCTATTATTTTACTTTCAATTATATTTTGAGTATGTGCGACGACATAATCATTTTTTCCTGAACTACAACTTGCTAAGCCTGTAATAAACATAAACTTTTAACACCTTTTCATGAAATTTAGACATTCAGAAACACTGCATGAAAGTTTAAATTTAAGATATTTGAATAAATTATAATATCGCTTTAAACAAAGTCGATTTAATCGGAGCCATAAGCTTTTCGTGACGCTCTCATCAGTGGCAATCGCGACAAAAATTTTGACAAAATTATGAATAAAATATACAAGATTGTTTGATTGCAAAAGGTAATAAACCTATCTAAAAAGATGCTTTGTAACATTCACACATGTAGTCATTGTTAAGTTTTATGACATGCTATATGAGCAATATCCAGACATACCAAAAAAATTTTTTAAATTTAGGGGGGTCAAATGCACCCCCATATTAACCCTTAACAGTTAAGACACATTAATGAAACTCTCTGTACTACAAGTTTATAAAGAAATGCACTTTCATTGGTAAAAAAATCTTTTCTGTGAATTTATGCCCACGGGGGCACTTTTATGCCAGAAGATGGTGCTGTTTTGCAATTTTCGCATTTTGTCCATATTTTAAGTTGAAATAACTTTAAACAATGCAGTATTTGTACAAACTTCATCAAGTTTACTATGCAAGATTACTATTTTCTTGCATAAGATATATGAGGCATACCAAAAGTTGAACACATAACATGAAAAATTAGCTTTCTATGATTTTTGAAACTGAAGATATAGATCTGTGAAAGTGCTACCAAATAACCGAGTGCCAGCTCTCATAGGGGTATCTAAAACTTTGAAGTATCGTAATTTTAAAAATACATTAGCTATTACGCTAAAATTTTTAAGACCTGCCTTAAACAAAATTTTGAAAGTTTGAGAGAATTTGGAGAGGGTCAAACTGGGGACTTCAAAAATTTCAGGACGTTTGACATGGAATGACCCTATTAGTCGTTTTTATGAAGACAAAAATTCAAAGTTTCAGAAATTTTTGTCTATCTAAAGGTGTAATTTTTACTTGAACTGATTTTCCATCAGAAACCGTAGATTGTTTAACATTTTTCTAACAGCTAAAAAATTAAGACAAGCGCGTGTTTAAATGATGTCGAGAATAATAAACCAAACTTTGTTATGTACAATCACTACAGTAATTTTGACCAACCTTTCAAGGATTGTTGAGCCTCTGATGTTCCAGGTACATGAGGAAGTTGTGACGTTGAACCACGACTACTTGGTGACGTGATTGATGAACCATGACCACGTGGCAATGTTTCTGAATCATTATTACAATAAATATTTTTTAATTATTAGGCTATATACAAATATATGTGTGTGTCGGCAGCGTGGTCGTGTGGTTAACGCACCGGACTGATGATCAACATGGTCTCGGTTCAAAACCCACTTGCGCCATTCTGTTGTGTTCTTGGGAAAAACACTTTACGGCACTTTCCCCTGCTTGGTGGTCTTGACAAGCAGTTCTAAATTACAGTAATATCTCTACTAAATTACTAGCGGACAGCAATATCTTGGCATCTCCGGAAGCAGGTCGGGGTAATTGCTTGCCCTATGTATAGCGCCTCCGTCGCTTTCCTGCGAGTCAGGAGGATAAATATAGAGATTAAAATAAAAAAAAAAAAAAAAATATATAATCCAGTAATGTTTCACCTTGGCGGTACAGTGCTCAATAACACACGGTTAGAGCAAGTATATTATATTTATTAAACACTACACTTTATTAGTTAAAACCACTACAGTCTGTTTCATCCTATTGAATCGTCAGGTGGTCACTTATTCAAATAGAAATTGTATTTAAATTTGAATTTCTATTTAAATAAGTGACCACCTGACGATTCAATAGGATGAAACAGACTGTTGTAGTTTTAACTGATAAAGTGTAGTGTTTAATAAATATAATATTCAAATATATATATGTATCTATACAAAATTTATTTAATCACTGTTTAAAAACCACAACAGTCTGTTTCATCCTTTGATTCGTCAGGTGGTTACTTATTCAAATAGAATTACTTATTCAAATAGAATAGGAAAAGCTCTAAATCTTCTATTTGAATAAGTAACCACGTAACGAATCGAAGGATGAAACAGACTGTTGTGGTTTTTAAACAGTGATTAAATAAATTTTGTATTAAATTGCTCTGATTTTTTTTATTGAGCACTTTGCGGGAAAGATCGCTTCACTCCTGCAATATATGTATATATATATATATATTAAATTACAAAAGCCACAAAAGAGATTTTATTAAAACCTCAACAGTCTGTTTCGCGAATTTCTATTTGAATAAGAATCACCTCCTGATGAGCCGAAAAGGCGAAACAGACTGTTGAGGTTTTAATAAAATCTCTTTTGTGGCTTTTGTAATTTAATTTAATGCTCTGAGTTTTCATTGAGCTCTTTACTGACAGTCTTGCCACTTTTATTATTATATATATATATATATTTGCTTGCTTTACTTCGCCGGTACAGAGCTCAATAACCGAATAGTTAGAGCAGTATTTACTAATGAAAGCACTAAAATAGATTAAAAATTAACAATTTAAAATCCACGACAGTCTGTTTCATCTTAAGAATCGTCAGATGGAAACTAGAAAATTAAAAATGCAATTAATTAAAAATATGTTGTTAAATTAGTCAAACAAATAATACAATTCCTGTGACGTCATAGAAAAAATAAATGCAAGTATGGAGGCTTGCATTCATTTAAAAATGAGGGAAGGCGAGTTTGGTGTGTTGAAAAAGGAGTGAAAAGAAACTATATAAAGCAATAAAAGTAAAAGGGGCAGCACTGTTAGTTTTATAAGGTAGAAAGGAAAAGTGAGTGAAAGATAGTGCGAACGATAGTGAGAGGTACAAGCGGACTAAGACGGGCAAGAAAGTACACAAAAGAGAGGGGCGATTCAAGTGCACAAAATCATGTAGGTCATTTATTTAATATAAAGTGAATTTGTTTTAGTGGCGGCATATATCTTGTTAGTTTGTAATTAAAAATCTTATTCAAATAGAAAATAAAAAATTCCATTTGAATAAGATCTCCAACTACCCTTTGACGGAACCGGACAGGCAAACCAAAACAGTCTGCGGTGGTAAATAAAACAATGTGAAAATATGGTCCAAAATTCAATGAAATTGCTATGACCTGGCGTCATAGAGCACTTTTCTCCGAAGAACACCGGCCAAAAATTCGTTACAATTTCGGATTGGACAAAGCCTGGTTACCGTCTAATTGTCCGAACTCAGCTACAAAATAAAAAGCCTTGTATTTTGCAATGTACGAATATGACATAACGCTGTACGAATATGACATAACGCTCGACAAGGATATATTAATGAAAGCGCTAAAATAGATTAAAGATTAAAAATTTGGAATCCACAGCAGCCTGTTTTGCCAAAGACGGCTCATATTACAATTTATATATATTATATATACCATATTATTAATACTTTTACAATTACAATTTTATTAATACTCATATTACAATATACCATATTACAATTTATATATACGTATATATGTATATACAAATACATATAAGCGATCCCGAATTTCATTAAACTTTTGTTACAAATGAATGTGACAAATACCTTAATTTTTCCGTAACTGAAAATAGCATGCACAAAAAATAGTCGTAGATCTATTGGCTGGAAATAATCGACAGATGAAAGTAAAAAAAAATTTAATAGATAAAAAAATATATTAAATAAGTGTCTTAGAATACCTTAAAAATTGTGTGAAAATAACTGCTCTTTAAAGAATAGATAGAATGTAATACTTTTTGTCACGACATATACCGTATATGTTGCCAAAAAAATCTTTTTTGAATATTCATTAGAAGTGAAAACATTTCGTACAATTAGAATTGTATTTTTACCAACCTTTTAAGGGTTGACGAATTTCCGATGCTCCACGCTGATGCAAAACTTGTGGCGTCGATCCATGACGACTTGGCAATGTAGCCAGTGACTCATGATGACGTGGTGACGCAGCTGATGAAGCATGACGATGACGTGGTGACGCAGCTGATGAAGCATGACGATGACGTGGTGACGCAGCTGATGAAGCATGATGATGACGTGGTGACGCAGCTGATGAAGCATGATGATGACGTGGCGACGCAGCTGATGAAGCATGACGATGACGTGGCGACGCAGCTGATGAAGCATGACGATGACGTGGCGACGCAGCTGATGAAGCATGACGATGACGTGGTGACGTAACAATGTTTCCAAAACAATTGTTTAACATTATCCAATTTTTATACCATGTTACAAGTAGATTGCAAGAGTTTGACACAAAAAAGTTTAAAATGTCGAAGTAATCACGGACAACAGATTTTTGAAAATCCATGACTTTTTTCTTTATCAATGCGTGATCAAGTTTTTACAATACTAGCTTTTGTACAGCAACAAGTTTGTGATAGATACCTCAAAAAGTACAATCTTTTGCTTTATGACTTACAATTCGCTGAGACTACAACTCAAAATGGCGGACATTAGAAATAATTGCATTAGACATTAATAATCATGAAATTTGTTTATTAAATGCCTCCCTCACATGAGTTTGGAGCGTTGAATCCGAAAAGGGCTTTAGCTTTAATTTTTAAGACATTTGATGCGAACGATATCGTTAATTTCTTATGATTATAGGCTAAATATAACGTCATTTACAAAAACAGATAAAATGTTCAGCAACTGATTTAAGGTAAAAATTTTTGTGGAGCAAGCAAAAGCAAGAGATAGCAAAAGATCTGCAAAAAAGTTGCTAATTAACACCATTTGCCGAGCTTAAAGTCGTAATCAGTGATGGGCCTACAAAAAGGGGGACCCGGGGCAAGAAAAGTAAGGGGGTCCACTATTTAGTGTTCAAGTCAAAGCAATCTGTAAAAAAAGGTCATTGTCAGAGGGGAAGCCATTTTTTAGTGTATGAAAACAAAGTGATCTCTAAAAAAATTTTACCTTAGGTCGGGATAATTGCTTACCCTATGTATTAGCGCCTCCGTCGCTTTCCTGCGAGTTAGGAAAATAAATATAATAGAGATAAAATAAATAAATTATTAAATAAATAGATAAAAGGTCTTCAATTTAGGAAGGCCACTGCTGAGTGCTTCAAAGCATTGTGATGTCTAAAAAAAGTTTTCGTTTCATTTGGAAGGGTCACTTTTTACTGTACCAAAACAAAGTTAGACATACCACCGACGTCCTGGTGCTACTATGAAGAAATAGAGCAATATCTTGCGTAGGGTAGAGCAATATCTTGGTAGGGAGGGTCACTATGTATTTTACGGAAGGCGCGGTTTGGCCGGCCGAAGAGGGAAGCAAAGAAAGGAAGCGAAGCAAAGAAAAAAAGAAATAAGAGAAAAAAATAATATAAAAAAGAAATTGCGTGAAATGGATATCAAAGTAGTACAGAATTTTAAAAAACTAGTACACCAAACCATATATGTAGGCTTCCATTGGTATATCAAATTTAAAGATTTTTTTATTCCAGTTATAAAAAATTGGTGACACAAGTAACCAACACGAAGAACGTTATTAATAGGATATTATTGTAATGGATAATTAAAGGGAAATGGAACGAATTAATGCGTGCTAAAAACGTTGCATTCCTGTTTAAAATAAAATAACCTTACTATTGTGATTCTGAACATTTAACTTTTGTTGCTGCGTAAGCATTGTTACTGCACCTATATGTAAAAAATAAAATCCCTAATATTTGAAAAATAAGCTAATAACAAATTTTTGTTATTTTTGGTTTCACCTTAAAATTTATAGAAAATGACTACATCCATAAAATGTTTCAAATTTTCTAAGACCACAGTTGTGAGTGTCAATGAATCGACAGATAAAAAAAATTAAAAAATAAGCGTCTTTAGCATATGTTAGGGTTACTATACCGTCCGGAATTTAGTATATAATTCTTCAATGTCCGGAATTTTTACAACATTGCCGGAATTTTAAGAGTTTTAGAATAAGATTTAAAAATGACATCTAACTCGTATGTTTGTTGCTTTTGGTTGGTTCAAGACCTTTCTTTAGAGAGCGCCATGATTTTGTCACAAAAATTGAAAAATCGAGACTGATTGTAAATGAAAACGTTCTCCGCCTCTCCAAAAATTTTTTGGCTGATACGACTATTCAGATATGGTAACCCTAGTATATGTTAAGCTGAATAAGAAATATGCTAAAAAAAAAATTAATTTTGTTGTGTTTGGAAAAAAACGATGTAATCATTTTCTCCAAAAGTAAGTTCTCTAGTTTATATACTTTTATGTTACAAAGACTCCAATTGGTAATTAAATGAGACTTTGCAAAGTTTTATTATGACGCTGAGGACTTTTGGAATGAAATTTAGATTATACAATGACTTTAAAAAGACATACTGTACAGCATACACGTATACTCGTATAATACCTGTAGCTAAAACACCTTTAACTATCGACTGAAAGAAAAGAAAAAAACAATCTGCAAAGTAATTTGACCAACCTTTTGATAGTAAAAATGGGGGAGTTGAAACATAATGACGTGGCGACGTAGTTCGTTGTCGTCGTCGTTTGAAGGGTATCCACTCCAGGTCAGACACAAACAGGATTGGGGCCGAGGGTTTATCCTTTTATTACCCCACAATGCTGCACTGCCTGAATCAGATGCTGGCAATGATGTCATTAAGCCAGCATCGAGTTTCGTCATCCAAAACCGTCAGACCTCGTGCTCCATGTGGTGCCCGATGTATAGGGCACGCTGTTAGTACATGGTCTGCGGTTTGCTCAGAGGCGCCACACTTGCAATTTGATGAAAGAGCGAGATCCCATTTGTGCATAGACAAATGGTATCGTCCAACACCAATCCGCAGGCGGTTGAGCTTAACCCAAGCTGCTCGGGGTAAGCCCATCCCAAAAGGCCTGGCACAAAAGTACGGAGTCTGGAAGCATTTTCACAGTACTCCGCGTTCCATTTGTGATTTGTCCATTCAGAGGCGCGGATGCCAAGTCTGGCAAGGTTGTCCAAGAGATTCCGCGCACCTGGCACAAACGGTCATCTGGATCTTAGTTTCACTTGGCCAGTATCTGAAGACCCACTTAAAAGACCATGCAAGATATGATCGGGGTCCAGAGATCCACGGTAAGCCAAGGAGAGTGCCGCTCCCATTCGGCGAAGCTCAGCTGGCTGGATGCCTGAAAGTACAGGTAGGTGGTCGGTTGGAGTGGGACGCAGGTAACCAGTAACTATGCGCAAGGCATCATTCAAGACACTGTCAATGAGGCGAATGTGAGCATTGCGACACCAGACTGGCGCACAGTACTCAGCTGTTGAGTAGACTAGAGACAAGGTGGCTATGCGTAGTGTTTTAGCACCAGCACCCCATCCCGAGCCCACGAGTCGCCTCAAATAGTGTGACGAGCGATGATAGTTTTTCGCGCAATACAACTAAATGGTGACGAAACGTGAGCGATCTGTCCAGTTTTACCCCAAGGTAAGTAGGGGTTGGAGAGAACGGTAAAAGTCTACTATTGTTGTAGACCTTTAGCTCACGTTTGGCCTCTCGGTTGTTTGTTTAAGTGAAAGGCTGCCGTCATCGTCTTAGTGTGACTAAGCTCCAACCTCCAAGTCTGGAGATACGCTGACAGTGTGGATATGTCTTGGCTTAAGGTCCCCTCCAAGTCCTTCCAGTTTTCAGAAGAGTGCAACAATGCTAAATCATCAGCATAAGCAAATGCAACAATGCTAAATCATCAGCATAAGCAAACTTTCTGGAAATCATGGAAGGAAGATCGTACGTATAGATGTTAAATAGGAGGGGAGCCAAGACCGATCCCTGAGGAACGTCGTTTTTAAGACGGCGTAGCCTGCTTTGCTTGTGTCACCGGTGGTCAAGGTGAAACTTCGATTTCGGACAAGCTCCATGATCTTTTTTGACCATGATTATCCGGAAGTAGTCTCAGCAGCTTGCAGGTAAGGCCACGGTGCCAGACAGTGTCATAAGCAGCTGTCAGATCGATAAATACGGCACCGGCCTTCTTTTTAGCCTCGAAAAATCCTTGATGTTCTGGGTTAGCAGAACAACTTGATCTACGGTTGACTTCCCGCGTCGGAACCCAGCCTGCTCTTCAGGGAGCAGTGGATCGATTAATGGTTCAACGCAGACGTAGATAAGCCTCTCGAGGATCTTTTAAGGGACAACTCTTTGGGTCCCCCACTGGCTTTGCTGGTTTTGGGATCGCGACCACAAGCGCTCTTCTCCAGATCTTGGGAATTTTGAGTCGACGCAAACAGGAAGAAAGGAAGTCACGTAACCAGGACTTCAAAGCAGCTCCAGCATGGGGTATAAGCTCGGGGCAGATGGAATCAGGTCCCGGAGCTTTACCTGGTTTTAAATGTTGAACGGCAACAGCAAATTCTCTGTGCAAAATTGTCAGAGATATTTACAGCATCTGGTGTTTTGTCGAGATGACTTGCGATCAACAGCCTCGTATTTCCCATTTCTAACCAGCTGAGATACAATCGCATCGGCTGAAACGGGACAGTGACGAGGAGAGTGTCGTGACCTACCAGTAAGGTTGTTCAAAATACTCCACGCTTTTCGACTAGAGTGTGAGAAGTCAATGCTCCGAACTGCTTCGAACCATCGATCCCTTCGCTTTCTGTAGCAGCCAAACTTGAGTCGTCTCCCTGAGGAGACTGCAGAAAGGTTTTATAGAGGAATTCACTCGGCATCCCAACACGGAATATAGTTATTTCGATACCTACGTGGGATAGTCTTTTTGGCTGCTTTCTTAATGGTGTTTAAGAAGTCCTGGTAAGCCGCATCCACATCAAGTGAATCAGGCGGCAAAAAAGTCTTTTCGAATTTATTCGTCAAAGCAATGTAGTGACTCCAATTGGCCTTGCGGAAGTTCCATCGCTTAACAGGCATGCTTGGCACTGCCATAGCAAACCTTGGTGATGTAATAAGCGAGGGTCGATGTTGTGACCTGGGAAACTTTTTAAGGACACGTCTATCCGGTAAGCGACTGTTGGACCTACGCTATCGAAAGCTAGATCTGGATTGGTGCCAGTGTTCCAGCGGCCTTGGCATTATATAGCAGGGCAAGACAATTAATACTTGCCCAGCCAGCCAAGCACTCACCTTCCGGGACTGTTGTCATTTTAACCCCAGTCAGCATGACGACAGTTAAAATCGCCAGCGTACAGACAGGGGTAAGGAAACACTGGGAGATCCAGGGTTCGCAATCGCGTTGGCGGTGGTTTGTAGACGTTGACTATTTTATAGCCATCAACGTCCACACACAACCACTCGATCTCCGATGTCGGTGGAGATTGGTCCAAACGCGTGTATCTCAGTCGCTCGTGGACAAACGTAGACCCAGCTAGTTGGTAGTTTGGAAGTACCAACTTCTCTGCATCAGTGCAGTGGGTCTCCTGCAGTAGGATGACGAGTGCCTCAGATTGTATGCAGTCGTCGACGTGATGAACGTTCATCTTGCTTGCAGTGAGGCCTTCGATGTTCAGCTGAAGAATAGTGGCTCTTTGAAACTTGTTGGCAATGTGCCCTGAAAAGGGCAGTTTTATCCTAGCATTGCCCCGTCCTGAAAAGGGCGTTTGCCGATTAGCAGACCCACACTGAACATCAGAATGGGTGGATACCCTTCCATTTTGGTAGGTTAGGTCAGACTTACTCACGGCCCAGGCTGCGAGAAAGCACCTACCATCTGGGCCGCGACGTAGTTGATGACGCATGACGACGTGGTAACGTAACTAAAAAATGACGAACATCACTTTTTTATGATAATTGTATTTACAAATCCTAGAGTAATTAGAAGTGGAAATTGACGCAAAGAAATTGAAAATATCAACATGACCACGACGACAAATTTTTGTTCGACTTTAATCTTATTTTATATAACAGGTTTGTGACAAGATATTTTATCAAGTCTTCTTTTAAGACTTACAAATTTGCCAAGACTATAACTTAAAATGGCAGACATAAAAAAAACACAATAGGCAACTAACATCTTCAACATTAAGTTGCAATTGTAAAAATGTTATGTTGCCCAGACAGTTATACTTATTTCATACTAACACGTTTATTTTAGGCATGGTATGAAAAAATGATATGCACTTGTATGCTTGCACGAAACATATTTTCCAATTGTGAATTTTTTAAAGCATTTCAAAAAAAATTGCTTGGTATTAGCAGTTGCTCTTGGGCTGGACTTGGGAGTCGATATAAAATTTAATGCTGAAAATCGGGGTTGATATGCAAATAAGTTTGAAAACCTCTGGCATGATTAATCAAAGATAATACAGGGTGACCCCAAAACAAAAACAGAACCTATACAAATTTTATTAAATCTTATCAACATCAATAAAATTTCAAGAAACTTGGTTGACTTAAATATCAATCTTTGTACCATCATTCCTCAAAGATTGAGTTATTTTGGTTGCCTAACATTAAAGTTATGTATTGTTGGAATATGCTCTAAATGGGCGCAACAGCATTGGAGGCAAATTTGCAGACGTCACGCAAAATTGTCACTCACTTAAACTGATTTCTCTTTGAGATTTCTCAAATTTTTGCTGTATTTAATGCCTTTAGTTCATCAATGTTTAAATTAATGGCATTTTTTTTATACTCATTTTCATAAAGCAGTGCTAACTGATAATGCAAGAAAATCTGTATCCGCAGCCAAGTCATTTTATTGGGCTATAAACTCAAAACCACATCAGTTGAAAAATATTAAAAAAGGTCTATGATCGCGTTTTCATCATTACAAAGCTTTTTACTTACTCGGCCATGCTGTCTATATTAATACTACTAAGGCAGGAAATCTTTTTGTTTTGTTTACCCCAACAAAAAAGTTTTGTATTTCATTTACCCACAACACCATTCAATCTGACGGTTTTGGATGACGAAACTCGATGCTGGCTTAATGACATCACTGCCAGCATCTGATCCAGGCAGTACAGCAGTCTGGGGTAGTAAAAGAATAAACCCTCGGCCCCAGTCCTGTTTGTGTCTGACCTGGATGGATGCCCTTCGAACGACGACGACGACCATTCAATCCAAAATAGTCTAGTAAATTTGCGTAATAGATACGATCTTTTGCTTTTTTTGGTCTTCGCTACACATTCGTATTAAAAACAGCTTTAAAACAACTAGCTTATGGCTAAACAGTTTTGGTGCCCCCTCACTTTGAATAGGTAGCCTTGCTTAGATTTCGTTTTATTCAAACGGTCACTTTCCTTTTGTAACCTTCATTTATTATTGGTAAACCTTTATAAAAGTTTTGCTTAAACGATTAAGCGCTGAATTGTGTTAAAATGCTAACCTAGCAAATTCCACTTGGATACATTTGTGTAGGGGGTACGTCCTATTGGTGGAAAACGCGATCAACGCAGTCTATGGGTTCAACTCTTACTCCCGTTGTTCTTGTGTCCTCGAGAAACACGCTTTGCTCGGCGGTGTAAGCAAGCAGCTCTATTAAGACAAATAAAAAATATTTACCAAACAAAAATATTCTGCCTATGCAGAAAGTAGCTTGCAGTAATCGCTTGATGGAAGTATAAAATTTAAACGCCTTGAAACTTGTCCTGTGAATCATGAGGGTAAGATATGTTAATGATGTAATGATGATAATGATGATGATGATGCTAATACTTTGCTACAAGCCTAACATGGACGAGGAAGAATAGTAATCTAACAAAAAGCCAATCCTGCATATTACATGCTGCTATTTTTGTCGATTCTAATCCCTTTTTCTTGTTACGCATTTTAATTTTTGCGTAAACTCCTTTTCATATACCTGTATATCATTCGAGACAATTAAGCTACCTCATTACTTGCAGCTTATTGCTTTTCCAACCAAGTTTCGTATTTTACTCGTAAGCTAGCCAAAAGCCGGCTCTGTGACCACGCTGGAGCGCTTGACCGAACAAGCATTTCTACATTTTAAATATGCCTTCACAACGTACTGCATATGAGAAATTTTAAAACTATTTCGTTTTATTTACTTTTAAATGCTAAGAACTCTTTCTGTAGCAATTTCCGGCCTTGCAACTAATTTGTGTTTACAGTAAATTTTTTTTTTCTTGCTCTTGCTTGAACGTACCTAACAATTTTGCTGCGTCTTTTGACATTTGTTTTCCCACGCTGCTAATATGCCGAATCGATTCTCCATAATGGAGCAATAATACCATTTATATTAAATTGTAATGTTCATAATTTTCCTCAAAACAAGTTTATAGCAAGACTTTTGTCAGGTATTCTTGTTATTATGGCAATAAATTAAATATCGATTAATGATTTTAAGTTCCATGAAAACTGTTTTTCTTAAAAATTACACTAGAAAATACGTAGCACCATTAAATGTGCTAAAAAGAAAACTAATTTTGATATTGAAAAAAACGCTGCAATCATTCTCCAGAAGTAAGTTTTCTAGTTTGTTTGTTTTTTCAGGTACAAGCGCTCAAATTTGTGTTAATTGATTGACACTTCCCTCCGACCGTAGAACTACTTACTCAGCTATAGAATTGTTACTATTACTAAATTAAAAACAGCCGGTTTGAAAAAGTGAACGAAAACGCAATAAAGCTAAAATCCTCAATTCATTCAGCGGCAATGTTTTGTCATAATGTGGGCTTTTAAATCCAATGAAATCAATGGTATAACATTACTTTAAAGACATATACTTATATAATATTTGTAGCGTAAACACCTTTGACTATTGATTAAAAGACAGGAACAATCAGCGCAGTATCTTAACCAACCTTTTGAGAGTTGTTTGGCGTCCGGTATATCCTGTTCAAGTGGAAATGGAGGAGTTGAATCATAATGACGTGGTGGCGTAGCAAATGAACTATGGCTAGGCGACGCAGTTGATAATGCATGACGACGTGGTGACGTAACTATAATATGACCAACATTACTATTTTTATGATTACTGCATTTATAAATCATAGGGTATCTGGAAAAGTGGAAATCGACGCAAAAAAATTTAATATTTGGCCTTTTTTCGAAATTTAATAAAGCATGATTTGAGTTTTTAAAGCTTTATCAAATCTTCTTTTATATTACAACAGGTTTGTGACAGATATCTTATCCAGTCTTCTTAAGACTTATAAATTCGCCGGGACTACAACTTAAAATGGCAGATATACGTACAAAAAATTGCAGATTTTAAAGTTCAAACAGACAATACAAATAGTGATCGATAGGGGCAATATATGACTGAGTTGATAGGAGTTGAATTCAAAATTTTCGTTAATCCGGCACTTCACATCAGGCATATCTTTGGTATTAAGTTAGAAAAGGAGAAAATGGTGTGTTGCACTGACAGTTATACTTTCGAATTGTGTAATATTTTAGAACATTTCAAGCAAAAACTTTAAAGTTTTTCGACGTTTTTTTCTTTTTTCTTATTAGGCTAGACTTGAGATACGATATAAAATTCTATACTGAAACTGGGGTCGAAATGTAATAGTTGAAAACCTTTAGCATAAACTTCGATTATAATCGAAGGTAAAACAAATGAAACAAAATTATTGCCACAAGGGCAAATGACTGACAGGTCAAACTGAAATTCTAAGAATAACTGTGTAAAAATAAATGTGATAAAAGAACAAATTAATTTTGCTATGTTTCGAAATGATGGTGCAATCATTTTAAAACACCATTTTTTTTTCGATACAAATGTTTAAAGTTTATATAATTTGACACTCTTCTCTAGGTGTTAAGTCAGTTACATTGAAGCCTTACATTTTAAAAATTACGAAAAATATTCTGTTTACAGTATATTAATCAACGCTGATAGAAAAACAAAAAACACTGAAAATAGTGAACAACAATATATAGGTCTACATTGGTATAACAACATATATTAAAATAAACTTTTTATAATTGTAGTCAAATTTCTTTCGTTCAAATTGTGATGCTTTATGTAACTAACATGGTGAACGTTTTTATTGATAGAAAATTGAAGGGAAAGGAGCTAATCAATGCGAGCTGAACACTGCTTGTATAAAGTTAACCACAATCTTACAGCAAAATTATTTTATTTATTTACTCTATTATTTATCCTCCTAACTCGCAGGAAGCGACGGAGGCGCTAATACATAGGGTAGGCAATTACCCCGACCTGCTTCCGGAGATGCCAAGATATTGCTGTCCGTTTGTAATTTGATACAGATATGACTGTAATTTAGAACTGCTTGCCAGGACTACCAAGCAGGGGAAAGTGCCGTAAATGTCTTCCTCAAGGACACAACAAAATGATGCGAGTGGGTTTTGAACCGAGACCGTGTTGATTACGAACCCGGCGCTTTAACCACTCGACCACGCTGCAGACTTATAATTGATCTTGAATATTAACTTTTGTTGCTGCATAAGCAGCATAAAATTAAAATTAAAATGTTGTTGTTGCATAAAATTAAAAAATTAATCCTGAATATCGCCTTTTGTTGCTGCATAAGCATTCCTAGAGTACGTATTTGTCAGAAATAGAATGCCAGATTTTTTAAAAATAAACTAATTAGGAATTTTTGTTATTTTTGGTTTCAACGCCCCAAAGTTTATAGTAAATGACTATTTCCATTAAATTTTTTTTAATTATGTTACATCAGTGTAGTCTAAAAATCAAAAAGTTAAAAAAGAATGCAATAATTGACCAATTAAAAAAATCTTTTGAGCGTCCTTAGCATATCTTAAATGGTATGAAAAATACATATGCTAAAAAGAAAATGAACTTAGTTAGAAAGAAAATGAACTTAGATAAGGTATTGAATTGCTACTATTACAATACTTAATACCCTGTTTAAAAAATCAAGGGCAATAAAAACAAATTCTCGATTTGTTCTGCGGCAATGTTTTATTGTCACGCTGCGGACTTTTTTTATGTAATAAAATCAAGGGTATAATAAGAATTTAAAAACATGTATATGTGTACTGTAGTATTTGTAGCCGAAACACCTTCTTGACTATCAATTAAAAGTGAAAACAAGAACAATCAGCACAGTATTTTCGGCCAACCTTTTAGACCTTGGTCAGCGTCCGGTATTTCCAGTGTAAATGGAGGAGTTGCATGACTAGGCGATGCAGTTGATGGCGCATGGAGGTAAACTTACTGGCATCTTTCAATTATAGATTACGACTAAAAATTAAAAGCTAGATTAAACCCAAGTGGTTAGACCATGCGGGACCACTGCAGCGCCTATGGCCATTGGTACGGGCCCCGTACAGCATTGTTGGCTAGGATGTAGGGGAAAGTGGGGTAAAGCAGAACAGATTTACAAATTCTTTCATAACTTCTGCTATATACACTCTAGAGACATGGTTCCTGGTCGCAATAGTTGTGCCCCAGGTCTAGTATCTTCACATGCCAGCTCACAAAAAAATTTTGCCTAGGCTTGATAATATAAGCCAATTTCAAAATTGAAATTTTGTTCCGCTTTGCCCGAGCTTCAGGGCAAAGCAGAACGCTTGTTCTGTTTTGCCCCAATCATTATTCTGTGGGTTATTTCATTATTAATCCAGTTAGTTTGCTACTGCTTGGATTTATTTTAGCTTTCAACAAAATTAGACATACCAAAATTAATGGTTTGATTCCTTGTTGGGCAATATCGTAGTCAATAATAGATTTTGAATTAAAATAAAGAGTAAGACTAATTAATCTTAGATTGAAAGGCCTATTAGACATTAATGGTTTCATCTCTGAAAGATCACACACAATTCTATTTAAACACCACCTTAACTGAGCGCATTGCAAGCAAGCTTGTTTATATTGTAGAATACTGTATAAGAAAACAGCTAAATTTGAAATAACGAATAACACAGTAAAAAAGACAAACATGGCTTCTAAGAAATACTGCAACAGCAAAGCAAACACCCAAACTCGTCAAAAAATATTACAGTAAAAATACATTAACTTGGCTTGAAAGAAATTTTAAAAAATGCAACAGTGCAGCTAAACTTAACCTAACACAATTCTAGAAATAAAAAAGCTAAAATTTTATCAGCACGTAGAGCTTAGGTACACAAATCACAAACAAATCCACCACATCCGTTATAACTGGTGCATTTTTCATGACACCACTCTTTACAACTGTCACACTGGATCCAGTCTTCAGTTGGTGGATTAATGTACGGTTCACTACACATTGGGCACTGCCATTCACCACTTCTACCTTTCTTTAACAAAGATTGTTTTGTCTTGTTATTTGACTTTTTCATTTTTTCCACCATAATTTTTTTCTGGGGAGTGCTTGTCAACAGTTCAGCTTTTTTTCCGCGACGTTTTCGTGTGCTACACTGAGCCTTAGGCAGTGGTGAAATTTCTGTTACACTAATTCTTCTCACAGTAGATGAGGAATGCTGCAGTTCATTACAATTGTCTGCTGTTTTTTGAGCAGCATTATCACTTGTGTCAAGAGTTTCTTCAGCTGAAGTTTCTGCAGCATTTCCTTCCCTTGCAGATATAGATGAAACTGGAACTTGAACACTTACTGATGGAAAAAAAGCTGCAGTATTGCCCACATCTACTTGAGGCTGTTCGTCTTGATTATCAGTCACATTTGCAGCAGCAAAATCTGCATCTGTAAAAATGTGTGAATTGAAAGGCACAATGCCTGTGCATTTAAAGCCTTTTGCAGCTTTTTGTACATCAGCTGATCGGAGGTATGCTTTGTTGAAAATTCCTACCACATCAAAGTGTGAAACTCTTCTGCCTGGATGGTTCAGCAACCACTTTTCAATTTCCTGGTTGTAATAGGTCTTTAAAGGTCCGAAGAAAGTACGATCGAGAGGCTGGAGTCTATGAGATGTGGAAGGTGGAATTGATAACATCATGATATTATTTTTTCGACAAAAATTTATAGCTGGCAATGATACATGACTAGCATGATTGTCTAGTATCAGCAGCACTTTGCTTTCAGGTGTTGCCTTTACTTGACTTTGAAAGTGAATCAACCATTGCAGAAATAAAGCAGTATCGATCCATCCACTAAATGAGCAGTATCCTATTGATCCAAAAGGAGCACCATTGAGTAGAGTTTGTACCATTCTTTTCCTGGGAAATATAAACATTGGAGGTATATAGTTCCCAATTGAATTCATTGCACAAACCACTGTGATTGTTTTCCCTTTTTCCAAACTTGTTAATTTGCCAACTTGCTTCATTCCTCTTTGACTTAAAATTTTTCCTGGCTTTTGCACACTTGATATTCCTGTCTCGTCCATATTAAAAATTCTAGCAGGTGAGATATTATTTTGTAACAAAATTTCTTGCAGTTTGCTGTAAAAAAGTTCAACCTGAACCTTGTTAAAGCCTATGGCTCTAGAAAGGCTTGTGACCTCCGGCTTTCTCAAACTCAGGTCAGGATGACGAGACAAAAAGCCATATAACCAATCTTTACCAGCTTTGCTTTTATCATCATTAAACGGTACTGTTAGACCATTTGCTTGTGCAACATCATAAGCCAGTTTTCTTAAGCTGTCACAGCTTAAGCCGAATAGCATTTTTTGCATGTGCTTAATATGAGACACAAGCTCATCTTCGAAGTCAGGACTTAAGGCAGGTTTAAAGCGACCAAGATTCTTCGTACCTGGATTGGACACTTTATTGCGTACGTGTCGAAACAACGTAGATCTTGGTATTTTATAAAGTTCTGTCGCTTTTGAAAACGTTATTGTTTTGTTCTTTATACCTTTTATAGCAGCCTGCAAGTCGTTTTCGGACCATCTGGCGTTTTCAGTTTTACCATTCTACAATTTAGCAATTTACAGATAAATCAACCTAACCTAAATTATATGTAAGAAAATGCGTAAAGTCAATATTCCAACCTCGATGAAAATACAAACAAGTTTGCATAATTTTATTCAAGTATATGCTACAGTATAATTCAATAAGATAAGGTTGCAATCAAATGACTATTTAACTTGGGGCAAAGCGGAACAGCATTCCCTTTTGCCCCAAAAGCAATATTTCGTTTTGCCCCAAACTAGCTTCGTAGACAAAAGTAGCAAATCTGAAAATTCTTATGAAGCAAAATAGTTGTTCAACTTACGTTTGGATACTCTTTAGATGCACTTCAAACCCAACCTTAAACATGATAGCTCAGCAGCATAGCAAAAGAAAAAATTACTTATTTTCTCAACCCTTTTCTTATAGTAAGACATGCTTAAACTGAAATTTCTGCCTAACTCCACACACTAAACACGCCAAGTAACGAATTTTGGCGGGAAAATCTGTCACTCGATAACTGTCCACGTGACGAAAAATGGTGGCGCTATTTCTCAAAATTCGTAAAATATTCCAATATTTCGTTTTGCCCCGAGTTCTGCTTTCCCCCACTTTCCCCTATATTTATTTATTTTTATTGATATTTTTGCACTATTTAAATAAGTAAATTATGCTTATAACGCGGCAGGTTTGTCAATCAGTAGCATTTGCTTTTAAAAGCTATTTTAAAATCTATATCATTATTAAAGTTACAACTAGACTTTTGGCCATAATTTGAATTACGCTGTCAAATGATACTTTCGAACATCGATTTAAACCAAGACCAACATACAGTTCATACTGTATATGTAGCTAAAATACTTTTTGACTATCGATTAAACTGAAGACAAGTAATATAATCAGGATAGAAATTTTGACCAACTTTTTTTTAAGAGTTGTTGAACCTTTGTTTTTGGTGGGATTGACCTATGACTAGGCGAGGTAACTAATGATGCGTGAGGATGTTGCGACGTAGCTGATGACGGATGATCATGTGATGACGTATTTAAAAATACTGCCATGGTAACTGTTTTATTTCTTTTGCAATCATTCTTATAAATTTTGTGTTTAATTTGAAAAACTTTCAAAAATGTGGTGGGTAAGGTGGTTGAGTGGTTATAGCGCTAAGATTGTGATAACACAGTCTCGGTTCAAAACGCACTCGCGCCATTCTGTTGTGTCTTTAAGACACTTCACGACACTTTCTCTTCTTTCTGGTCTTGGCAAGCAGTTCCAAATTAAAGTCATATCTCTGTAAAAGATTTTAAGCGGACCGCAATATCTTGGCATCTCCAGAAGCAGGTCGGGGTAATTGCTTGCCCTATGTATAGCGCCTCCATTGCTATCCTGAGAGTCAGGAGGATAAATATAAAGATAAAAATAAATAAAAAATAAACGTTAAAATTAGTGATTACAGCAATTTTTGCTTTACAATTTTCTGATTACTTTTGATACTAAAATGCCTTGGTTTGGTTTCAGTTGAAAATGTTTTATTTTTGTATAAGTATATTTTTGCCATAAAAACAGCTAACCAATTTTACTTGTCGGAAGACTTGAAGTTGCGTCGTTCCATTTTGCAAATAAAATAAACCTCTTTTTATTGAAACAAACTTTTAGAGAACGAGGATATTGCAATTAAGAATTTCCTTTTTAAAGCAGGTATAGAAGTAAAATTTTTGACTGGAGTTTTAGAAGTAAAGAAACCTTTGTATAACATACTTAGTTTGTCGAGAGCTCCTGGTTATGATTGCTACCTTGCTTAAGAATGTTTAAGGTGTATATTTTTCCATTTGCGCAGCGTATTAAAAAACCAAGTTTTTCTAAAATCATTTAAATAGCATACACCACATACAAAAGTATTCTGTGTTAACTATTCCGAAATTGAAAACAAATCTTATACTTAAATACCTCTTGGTGTTAATTCTTTAAACGTTCAAGCCATAATATTGTTAAAAATTTGATTTCTACCTTGCAATAGATTGTCGTAGGTTTCCGCCTTCACGTTGTCATAAGTCTCCCAGTCAAGGGCCCGCTGATTGCTAGAAGAACCCGATGATGTTGATTCAAACGAAGTCGGAAAATTTGAGGGAAAATAAGCGGACGACTGGAATGAATCGGGAATCTCAAAAGCGGATGATTTCGGATCTATAAACAATTGTGAAGGAAAAAAAGATTTTTTGTATGTCTTGTCATCGAGCAAAGGCATTGGTTGAAGCGAGGACAAGGAATAACCACGAACTAAAATAAACTTTTGAAGATTTATCGCTGAAAAATACGCATGACAAAATTAAGGTCTTCACTTAAAAATTGATTGTTGAAAAGTGATTTTACTTTGATAAATTTCATTACTCATTGGGCACCAGTGGGGAAACCGAATGAGGTTTCGTATCCCAAAAGCTGCCCAATCTTAGATCAAGTCAGTGATAACAGAGGAAATGTACAAGTTTGAATGGAAAAGATTAGCAATTGGGTTTAACATAAATATTAAATTAACTGTAAATTATCACAAAAATTAGGTCACACCGGTTTAGAACAGGTTAATTGGCTTATTATGATTACTAAAAGCAGAATTGTCAAGATTGCTATCCAAAATATTCAAGGATTGAAGTACGTTGAGTTTACAGCAAACCATAAAGCCTTCAAGTTGCTGAACAGTGTTAGAGCTTACATAAGCATAAGCATCCGTAAGCTATTCGATGTGTTTAATACCAGTTAAAATTTCATTCAATTACGAAATTTGGAATCAAGAAATTGCAAAGCAAATCTGTCAACTTTTATCACACGTCCAGTTGTCGTACGTACATGGATTACTTCTCGATAGATCGGAGGAATCATCTTCAGCCGAATCTCTCAATCGTTTGTCTGCAACAACAAAAAGTACTTGGACTGTGATAAAAAAATTGCTAAGCCTTTTTAGCTATGTGAATTCATGCAACAATTGCAGTGTCGTGACATCCGATGAATAAAAAACTAAATAGCGTAGTTTAATTATAAGCATTTAACGCAAAATTTGTTTGATGCTGCTGAATTTTCAAACTTATTTTATCGGTCATTGAAGTAGACTTGGGTTCTATTCAGAATGGAGTCAAACAAAGCGCTATATAAAAGTTGTGGAGACAGCTGGATTGCTTGACGTTCAGCGTTATTTGGAAACTGACACGAAATATACAAAACTCTTGTTGTTTACAAAAACCGTGGGGTCAACTCAATGCTGCCTTTTCGTCGGCCCAAATTATTAAGAGATGTAGGCTACTTGCAAAATTGGCAGCACATTGCGCAGGTGGTTCTCAGTCCTCAAAAGTGTTAATTGTACATGCTATTCATTAAAAGATTAAAATTTTAACTAAATTTTCGAATTGTTGAACATCTTATCTGCTTTTTATCGTTTATAATTTTTGTTTTACTGAAAACCTAGCAAAAAAATCAAATCTATGGATAAAAAGATAACTTAGTAGACCTTGGATTTCTCCCTCTAAGACTCGCTTCTTTATTGCTTCTGCTCTTAAAAGTTGGGTTCTATTTTAGGAGTGACGTTTAATCATTTTAGAGAGCATAGCAAAAATTTTTTCTTGATTGTAAAATGTGTTGGTAAAGTGTCTTAATTGTAAAAAAGGTCAACAGCCCATATTTAAGTTTTTTAAAGTTTTACAAAAAATTCATTAGCAGTTCATTGCTAGGACTAATGCATGGAGCAAAGTGCCGTTATGTGTGCTTTCTTATAAATATACGACGATGACAAATACAAAAGCAAGACCATGTAGATCGCGGTCACTAATGAAACAGCGGCCTTACTTTCTCAGCGTCGGTGCCAAAGTTTTTAACAAGTTCAACCGCCACCAACTTTACTCTGCGAGTCAAGAGATTGAATATAATATCTTTTGGTGTCTAACATGATTTCGTATGTTGCGATACAACCATGAAAGTTATCATATATACAATCGCGAAAGAGTTTCAATGTAATATCAACATTGATGACGCCATTTATTATTGTGCATAGCCAGAATTACTGCTTTGATAAAATCTCAAAATTGAAGCAATTTATGATTACAACCTCGTTTTCAAATGGCATCGCATTTGAAAACAAAAGTGTAGTTTCAACTTGTTGTAACGGTTAAATTTATTTTACCCAGACTACCTTGTCTGTCTTCATCTTTGTCAAGGCTCGATTGACAAGAGTCGGACTGACGCAGATCAAGTTCTCGTAGTCGCGAAGAAGCTCTCCAGCCTTGAGATCGATAGATATTGCATTTCACTGCTCAACAAAAAAAATCTAATGTTAAGCTCATTTGTAGCTTTTAAACAATTGGAAAAATGACGAAATTTTGGTTTTACTATGCGCGATATCTTATAGCATGCGGAAAAAATTAAGTTTTTTAACATGAAACTTAAGGGTTAAGATTAAAGAAGAATAAAACGGAAAATTTTGGTTGTCCGTTCAGGTGTCCGGGATTCTTTACGACAGTATGCTTCACCCCAAAATTTTAATTACGACGCAAAGCCACAATTGCTAGAAGGCTTAAACATCAACTTGTGGTGTAGTAGGCTCAGCTATTGAAAGCAGGATTACAATAACCGCTGTCGAATTTAAGTTCATCTCTTATGACATAAAACATTAAACATCACTTATAAGCTCAGCAATGGTTGAATTTCTGTACAAAACATGTTTTAAAGTTGGCAACGTGACTGGGAAGACCAGAGATTAGTTTTAGCGTTGTCAACACGGTTGAATTCCTGCAGAAGAATGGTGTTACTTTGACGAAGAGAAGCTGAAAGAACTTAAGAGGCTTACCACCATGCTATAAAGTCAGTAAGCAAAAAGACTTCAGACTGAAGATCTGATAATTGCTCAAGATGTTATTGATAGTTTTATTGCATCCTCTGTCGTTCGGTTGATTTTTGTGCATCTTTTCGTAAACTACATAAAGCTAAAATATTTCAACTATATTTTCAATCGATTGCGCAATTATACCCAAAATAGTAAGCATTAGACGCAAAATAATCTATTTCACTTACGGATATTGGATATACAAACATAATCCTTTTCCCATTTACACTTAACCTTCGTTTCCATGGGGATAGTTTTAGTGCTTGAAGAAGACATGGTTTGAAACGAACTTGGCAAAATAACTTTTTAGACGCTTAACTAAATTATAACTTGGTAATGAACGCAAAAAACGCAAAGACAAGAAAAGTTGTTTCTGTAAAAGCAATTAACATTAAAAGCGAGAAATAAAATATTAAATATACCGGTACCGTACATCAAAAGCTTATAATTAGAATCAATTAGAAATACAACGAAAATACCCTTATTACACTTCTTATATTCTGTAATGTTCATTTACAACACTTACAGCCTGGGACAAAAGTTTAAGACCACCTTTGAAAAAAGGCACATTTTAGAAAAAAGCTTCTTAATCACCTAATACTAAATATTCTTGTGTCAAAATGCATATTTAGTTTTTGGATATAAACCTTATCACACATTAATTTTTAATTTTTACTTTCGTTCAATTTTTTAAATGTTTAGCTTAAAAATACAAAATTTTGAACCACGAAAATTGGCAAAAAATCTAGCAGTTAACGTTGAAAAACGTATTCAATTTACCGGTCGTTGCACAATGAAGGTCTCAGAACGTGAAATATCAAGGCAGATGAAAGTTAGAAAAACTGCCAAAAATTTCACAAAAAAAGTACTTTCAAGGACAGCAAAAAACAGGCCGTCCGAGCATTTTTAGTAGTGGAAATAAACGTTTTATTAGGAAGAGAGTGAGTCAATTCCCTTAAGAGTTCTGCTAAAAAAATACAAGCTAAAATGGCACAAGGAAGCTTCCTTGTGCCATTTTAGCTTGTATTTTTTTCAGCGGAGCTCTAAGGAAATTGACTCACTCTCTTCCTAATAAAACGTTTATTTCCACTACTAAAAATGCTCGGACGGCCTGTTTTTTGCTGTCCTTGAAAGTACTTTTTTTGTGAAATTTTTGGCAGTTTTTCTAACTTTCATCTGCCTTGATATTTCACGTTCTGAGACCTTCATTGTGCAACGACCGGTAAATTGAATACGTTTTTCAACGTTAACTGCTAGATTTTTTGCCAATTTTCGTGGTTCAAAATTTTGTATTTTTAAGCTTAAACATTTAAAAAATTGAACGAAAGTAAAAATTAAAAATTAATGTGTGATAAGGTTTATATCCAAAAACTAAATATGCATTTTGACACAAGAATATTTAGTATTAGGTGATTAAGAAGCTTTTTTCTAAAATGTGCCTTTTTCCAAAGGTGGTCTTAAACTTTTGTCCCAGGCTGTAAGTAAATAAGAACTTAAGTAATTTTATTAAACCACTTCTGTTTTCATTGGCTCTAAATAATTTCTTTCCTTCATTTTGTGAATTAAACGTTTGCTACATATTTATTTTGCTTCATACCTATTAATTTAGGACAGGGATATTCAACTATATTTTGCAAAGGTTTAGCCACAAAAGTTTAAAAAATTCTCTTGAGTGCCAGTCACTCCTATAATACCAAACACAATCAATGGCGTTACCAACGTGGATAAAAACCTCTGGATTAAAGAAATACAAATAATTTTTTGTGGACTTTTATCAGCATTCAGTTGTATATGATTTTGAACGGTCTAAAATCAACCATAAAAAGGTGCGGATTCGGACCGCGGTCCGCCAGTTAAGTGTTCCTGATTTAGAACCTATCACTAATTTCATAATTAGAAAATCCATTGACAAAAAAACCAGGCGCTCGGACAAATTTAATTCGAAGTTCGTAGTGCATGTTGCGGTGCAGAGGATTGCAATTCAGATTAGGATGAGTTTACGACAATATCGAGATTTTAAAACATTGCTCCTTCTCTTGCTGAAGGGAAATTGTGGGACGAAGGATAGCTACTATTTCAGCATCGTTATTAATCACATTCTACCAATTTCTACCAATGATGAGGAGTCAAACTTCACGTAGCCGTACGGCAACTGCCTCGAACTGCTTTTGAAGATTACAAGATTTTCCTGTCTTGGTGTAAATTTTTTGAGTTTTGAACTACAAAGCAAAGAAAGTAATACAAAGTGTCTTTCTGACGATAGCAACAATTCGGCAAGAGTAGGAATTATCAAGGGCAAACTTTTGGCTTTGTCAACGGACTCCTAGGTTTATTTTCGCCGCACTCAAAAACCTTAACCAAAATACAAAATAGAGCCCATTTTGCTGGCAAGATTCATAGTACAGTACAACAAATATTTTTAATAAACATTGCCCCTTTTCATATTGAATTATGTCCCTCTACCCTCCATAGATGGGTCATTTCATCATTTAATTTTCTAATTCAAATATTTTAGAGAATAACTCATCATACTTTGAATGAAGTTTTGTTTTAAATCAAATGTTTAATTTACATTTTTGTAATAAACAGAAAAATCCAAAACAAAATTGGTTTTAGCCTTTCGGAAAGCCAACTAATCTGATAAAAAATAAAATTGTTAATGATTTTATTTCTTGTCGTTGCATTTGAAAGCAGTGTACTGAGCGCAAACCAAGTTTTTATTCGAAAAACGCTTACTATCGTGCATTTAAACTATAAACTACAGCTATAAACTGGTCAAAGTCATTGATTTTCCAATTCAAACTATGAACAACCTCTTAAAGCAGAAAGCCAAAAACTAAAAATACGAGTTATAAACTAAGTCAAATTTGACTCATTCAGAGCATTTTGATTCTATCGAGAGCGCTACAACAATTTTGTTGCTATTTGATTGTTTTGGCATTGTAGGCTACCGTAGCTTTCCTGACTTTGCATTGTAAGCATTGTCTGGAAAGAACAATTATTGTTTAAAAAACAATAATGAAGAATTAAAAAAACGCCGAAAGCTCAAAGTTCAAAAGCGTTTTTGCTAATTTCTTGAAAAGCGCTTGTAACTTAAACAAGTGTTCGATTCTTAGGTCTGATTCAAAATTCTGTTTTGTTTTATCCAAAAAAAGTTTTTTTTAACTTTTATGATTTAAATACAAATACAAAACAACATTTTGGTAAATACAATACAACTTTTTGGTTTCCTTGTTTTATTCAAAAAGCTTAAAAAACTTTTTACAGCCTATGTCAAGTTGAACTGGCAGTTAGTAGGCCTACTATCTTTTGTGCTATATAACTTCAGTAAATTAATGAACGAAAATGATGTAATCGCTGGGAATGTTTTGCATAAATGGAATTACAGGGTATTAGTTTATATTGAATATTGTTAAGCGCGTTGATAAAAAAAAAGCTCTTAGTGTATTTCAAAAGACAAATGGTTTTGCTTATATCGCAGATATATTGTAGTTTGTAACTAGTCAATAAAAAATCAATTTCCTATGTAATTTAAAACAGGGTTTGGCAAACTTTATTGCTTTACCAACCGGTTTAAACCTGGATTTATTTTTTGGACCGGCCCCTGAATATAATAATAAATGATTGTTAATGAAAATTTATTACGGGTTATAATGTGGCGACCAATCAGCTGGCGCGCGCGAAAGACTCATGTGACGAGAGACGTCGGTGCGCAAGCATGCGTGAAAACGCTTTCTATGATTTGGTACGCGCGGTCTTTGTTTGAGTTATTCATTATTAAAAGTGCATTGTTAGAAACGGGTCATGTATCGCGAAGTCAGATAGTGTGGTTAGTAAGCAAACGCTACATTGGTGACCCCGGAAGTCGAATACGCCCAAAATTTTCTAATAGCAGAAAATAAGCTGAAATTACTGGATTAACTTTGTTAAACATTGATATGTCAGCAGACAGTGAAATTTTAACGCAGTTAACTGAAGCAGTCAGCAAGTTAACAAACAACGCCTTGTCAACGACTAAGATTGAAGCAGTAGCAGTTAAACTCCCAGAGTTTTGGACAGACGACCCAGAGATTTGGTTTCTTCGAGCCCGAGCACAATTTAGATCTAAATCTATAATTATTGATCAAACTAAATTTGACTACATAATTACAGCATTAGATAATCGGGCCGCTGCAGAAGTTAAAGCAGTTCTTATAAACCCACCGGAGCAAGGAAAATATAATGCTTTAAAAACAGCTTTACTCAACGCGTTTGGTAAATCTCAACTACAAAAAGACGCTGAGCTTATTAATATTTCAGGGCTTGGGGACAAAAAGCCCTCCGCATTTCTACGCTATCTCGAGTCCCTCAACAATGACGCCAACATCCTTCGGCGAGCATTTTTTTTAGCACAACTTCCTTCACAGGTTCGTGCGATTCTAGCGGCCCAAGAATTTCCAAATCTACAGGAATTAGCTTTAGCTGCAGACCGTATTATCGAAGCAAACGAGTTACTCCCTATCAACTCGGTATCGGCGTTAAGCCCCAGACATCCTAAGAACTTACAACCAAAACACAAACACAAACCTAACCCCCTCTACTCATCACATTATCTGCTACTACCATAAAAAATTCGGTACTAACGCACGTACCTGCAGACCCGGCTGCCCCTTTGCGAGCTTACTCCCAGTGACAACGTCATCGTCAATTACCGTGCAGGAAAACGGGCAAGCCGGCCGCCAATGACCGCGGCGGTCGGCTTAATCAAAACTAACACCTTGTCAGTGTGGGATCGCGCCACAGGGACATCTTTCTTAGTACTGTAGATACCGGCGCTGACGTTTGCGTTTTCCCTGCTTCCCCAAACGACAAGCGCAAACGTACCCCTACAGAAAATCTCACAGCGGCCAACGGTTCCGAAATCAACACATGGGGACAACGTGTTATTACTTTTATTCTCGGACAAGGAAAGCGATATCGTCAAAAATTTTACTTAGCCGACGTCGCTCGCCCTATACTAGGCGCCAATTTTTTTACGGCCAATAACATTGCCATCGATTTACGCGGACGCCGACTTGTCGATTTAAATCACGGCCATATTTTCGCTGCACATACAGAGCGCACACCGAACAGTCACTGCGGTTTAGTTTTGGGCGCACCTAGCCGCTTTAATCAACTATTGCTACAATTTCCACAAATTTTAGCCCCCAGTCTACAAAACCAGGTCAGTAAACACGGTGTAGAACACCATATTGTCACCAGCGGCCCACCAGTTCATTCACGACCTCGGGGTTTAACTGCCCCAAAACTAGCTCTAGCCCAAGCCGAATTCCAACAATTAGAGCGGGCAGGCATAATTCGCCGTTCCAATTCACCTTGGTCCACCCCCCTACACATGGTGCCTAAACCCTCTGGGGGATGGAGACCGTGCGGCGATTATCGCCGCCTTAACCAAATCACCACCGACGATCGTTATCCGCTACCCCATATTCACGATTTCAACACGCGACTGGCTGGAGCAAAGATTTTTTCCAAAATAGACCTCATTTGTGGTTATCACCAAATTCCTATGGCCGAAGATTCAATTGCCAAGACCGCAATCGCCACCAGTTTTGGCCTCTGGGAATTTCTTCGGATGCCTTTCGGGTTAAAAAACGCAGCACAAACCTTTCAACGACTCATGGACAGCATTTTCCAACACTTAGATTTTGTTTTCGTCTACCTAGATGACATTTTGGTTGCTAGTAAATCACCAGGGGAACACTACAATCACCTTAGACAGATTTTTACACTGTTGTCCTCAAACGGATTAATAATTCAAAAATCCAAATGTATTTTTGGCGTCCAAGAACTCGAATATTTAGGACATCTTATCACAGTCGAAGGTGTTAGACCTCTCCCGAGCCGCATTGAGGTTATCCGCAATTTTCCCACGCCAGATTCTCGTTCTTCTCTTCAACGTTTCTTGGGCATGATAAATTTCTACCACCGTTTCCTCCCCACAATCGCCTCGCAGCTTGCGCCTCTGTATGCCGCATCGTCTGGCCGAGGAAAAGAACTTACGTGGACTACAGAATGTCAGAAGGCCTTCGAAAACGCCAAGGCAGCGCTGGCACATGCTACTTTACTACACCATCCTAAGGCAAACGCACCAACCAGCATAACTGTAGATGCATCTGACTTGGCCATTGGAGCTCAACTTGACCAATTGCACAATGGTTACTGGGTACCCATCGCTTTCTTTTCCCGAAAATTGTCGTCTGCAGAAAAGAAATACAGTACCTTTGACAGAGAACTACTGGCAGCGTACCAGGCTGTACGCCACTTTCGGCATTTCGTAGAAGGCAAGCCCTTTACCTTGTACACCGACCACAAGCCATTAACATTCGCATTGTCCAACAATGCTGACTGCTCGCCCCGTCAATCCCTCCACCTGTCGTTTATAGCCGAGTTCACCTCCGACATACGACATGTGAAAGGAAAATTTAACGTGGTAGCCGATACACTCTCAAGAATCAACACTATCACAGAGCCTCCCATTGACTTTCGACAACTAGCAAACGACCAAACAGTTTCACAAGAAATTGCAGCGTATCGAACCTCAATAACCAACCTTTTGCTTCAAGATATACCATTCGGCGACGTCTCCCTCCTTTGCGATATGTCACTTGGAAAACCTCGTCCTGTGCTTCCAAAGGAATGGACCTACAGAGTTTTCCAAGCTATACACTCTTTAGCTCACGCCGGACCACGCCCCACTCAACGGGCAATTGCAGACCGCTATGTATGGCACGGCCTTAAACGAGACATTCGCAGATGGTGCCGAGAATGCCAGAGTTGCCAAGCAGCCAAAGTACATCGCCACATCAGAGCCCCACTCTCTCATAGGTCTCAACCAACAGGGCGCTTTCACAGCATCCACGTAGATTTAGTCGGTCCACTTCCTCCGAGCGAAGGAATGACATACCTCTTCACCATTATCGACCGATTTACCCGATGGCCCGAGGCCATTCCCCTCCCCGACGCAAAAACACCTACCTGCACAAATGCTCTCATACGAGGATGGATCTCCAGGTTTGGAGTATCGGCAGATATCACATCAGACCGAGGTCCACAATTTACTTCATCTTTATGGTCAAACTTAAATAAAATGTTAGGCATTAAACAACAACACACCACAGCTTACCATCCACAAGCTAATGGCATGGTAGAACGCTTTCATCGACAACTCAAAGATTCCCTCAAAGCCCGCACTACATCTCCACATTGGATGGAACACCTACCTTTCACACTCCTTGGTTTACGAACAACTTGGCGTGAAGAACCGGGATGTTCTTCCGCCGAATTCGTGTACGGATCTACTCTACGCATCCCCGGCGAATTCATTGACCCCACCCCACCCCTTTCTCTACAACCTTCAACCACATTTCTTCGCGACCTGCAAAAATCGATGCATGAAACCCTTCCACCACCACCGACACACCACTCATCTCTTACATCCTATTACCCACCCTCTCTTGGCCATACAGGTTTCGTTTACGTACGAATCGATAAACACAAAACATCCCTGCAACGACCTTATGAAGGACCATGCAGAATTATCTCCACATCTGAGAAATTTTTCACCCTCGACGTAAATGGACGAACAGAAAACATTTCAGTTGACCGTCTCAAAACAGCATACCTGGCCACAGGAAGATATCCACCACAACTCAACAACCAAAAAGAAGACATTTCGACGCCTTCCTCTTCGTCGCCGCTCCCTAATAAATCTCCAGGCATCACAACTACACGCAGTGGACGATCAGTTTGACGACCGCCACATATTGTCAAAGACTATATCGCTGGTATACAAGAGTCGTACAACAACGCTGGGGGGAGCTATGTGGCGACCAATCAGCTGGCGCGCGCGAAAGACTCATGTGACGAGAGACGTCGGTGCGCAAGCATGCGTGAAAACGCTTTCTATGATTTTGTACGCGCGGTCTTTGTTTGAGTTATTCATTATTAAAAGTGCATTGTTAGAAACGGGTCATGTATCGCGAAGTCAGATAGTGTGTTTAGTAAGCAAACGCTACAATAATATATCATGACACTGATTCAGTAAAAAAATATACGCTTGTTTTGCCAAAACAAGACCCTTCCACCTAGGAACTATGTTAATCAATGGCACCCGCAGTGTATCTGTCAGGTCCAGTATATTTCGTGATTTTGTCTTAGTTGCTGTCATTACAACAAAGCCAGCCTGGCATAGATAGGATGTTTGAAATGTAGGAAAGTTTTTAGTGCCTTTGGCCAGGTCAGGGTAGGTATATCAGCTTGATTTTCTCTAAAAAATTGGTGGAGTCGTTGTTATACAGTAAATATGCTTTTAAGGTTATCATCATTCGTTACATCCAGCAACTGATCATTTTGTTATACAGACATATTCGATTTGCCTGGTTTGAACGCAAATAAATTACCAATCTATTTCTTTGCAGTTGTGGGTTTTTTGCGCTTAATAAGTAGCATTTAAATTCTTGTAAAAACCAACACAGATAATTGTGCTCGACAATCATTTGCAAAAGTATTGGACAACCCCAGTTACAATGACATTTTTTCGCAAAGCTTGAACTAATTCATCATTAAATTGTCCAAATTACATTATTTCATCAAAGAAACACATAATTGCCTCATTGTCAATTATTGAATCTTTCAAAAATTGCAAATATATATTTGCAATCAGTTGCCGTGCACATTAATATACGAGTATGGTTGAAGGGTATTCTTAATCTTTTTAAAAGCAGAGAAAAAGAACAAAAACCTTTGTTATTGGCTGTTGAGCGTGCTCAGATATTGGCTTTGCATATGGAAAGACTCTCAAAGGCAGATAGCAAAACGACTACAATGTACCAAAGGTTCAGTCCACCGAGCCATAAAAAAGTTTAAAAAGTACAAATTTATTATGACATGAAAAAAACTGGTAGACCCAGCAAAACTTCACGATTAGATGATCATGCCATCCGAGAAGTTGTCATGCAATTCCTCACTAGTTTTTGCAAAATACGTGCCAATTCGCTAAAGTATGGTACAAACATTAGTATAAGCGCGGTTTCATATCTTTTGCGAAAGGAGTTCAGTTTAAAGTCCTATAAGCCAACTGCAAAACTCTGCTATGATTTATTTAATTTTTATATCTCTATATTTATCCTCCTGACTCGCAGGAAAGCGACGGAGGCGCTATACATAGGGTAAGCAATTACCCCGACCTGCTTCTGGAGATGCCAAGATATTGCTGTCCGCTAGTAATTAAATGGAGATATTACTGTAATTTAGAACTGCTCGTCAAGACCACCAAGCAGGGGAAAATGCCGTAAAGTGTCTTTCCCAAGAACACAACAGAATGTCGCAAGTGGGTTTTGAACCGAGACCATGTTGATCATCAGTCCGGTGCTTTAACCACTTGACCACGCTGCCGACTATGAAAAAGAAGAAATTAGTTTTTGCTAATAAACATTTTCATTGGACTGTGGAACAATGGGGAACAGTTTTAATCTTCGTTGAAATAAACTATCTTCCGTTGAAATAATTAAGTTACAATGTTCTCCGCTAAAGTCGAAATCCTCCTCGTTTCGTCTCAAAACAATTCGAGCAGAAAGAGGCGCATGCGGTATCTTTTTAGCTGCAGCCTCTCCTAAAACTTCTCGGCGAATATCCGTCGATGTAGGTAGAATCAATTCTTCTCGATAGATTCTAAAATCATTCTTCTCCGATTTTTCTTCTCCCATAGTCTTGGTTAGTAGTAGTAGTAGTAGCCTTAATTGCTGTGGTATTTGTGAACATATCGAGTCTTTTTCGCTTCCCGAGCCAAGGGTTTCTCCTTTTACCACCATGGAAGCACCCCAAATTCATCATCATTTGCTTCGTCATTGGCAGTTACAGAGACTCGCCACGTGGATGTTGATAATCGTGTCCGGAATTTTCGCCGCAACTTGGTACAAACCGCATTCGCGTACATTTTCATGTATATTTTGTATCAGGTCACGTTACCATATCACGCATTATCTGAACCTTTACTGATTTTTTTAGGGTTAGGTTACGTTTTACTCTTTAATTGGAGTTTGTTCTGTTAGAGGCGCCAATTGCACTTTGTACCAAGTTGATATAGTTAGCCATATTCCAATGAAGGACTTTGTTCCGGTCGTGTACGGCGAAAATTCCGTGCGGCGAATTTTCCTGCGGCGAATTCTCTTGCGGCTAAATTTCCTACGGCGAATTTTCTTGCGGCAAAAATTCCTAGAACCGTTAGCACAATGCCACCGGGAATTGGCTTGCCCAGACCTGCGTGGGTCAAGCTTAAATGCTTCTAAACTGGCATTGGTCTAATTCGCTCAGAAATGCACAAACGAGATGTGGCTTCTACGGCGGCCGGTAAGTGTGGCCCAAAGAGGAAACAGGTTAGCACTTAATAATATCTTGCCCCATCTATCACCAGACAATGGAGCCCGTGTTCTTTTAGATGTCGACAAGAGCTTGATGACCTGGCTGAAGAAAACTTGTCAGGCCATCTATTAGACCATCCAGCTATCTCCCCATTTTTGTAGAAAAAAAAGCTAACGCGGTGGCCTTTAACAATCGCTTTTCTCCTTCGCGCTCACGTTTTTCCTTTCAAAAAATTTTAAAGGTTTATTTTTTAATCCAGGGTGATTAGTCTGCATGTGCCCAATCAGTTTTGTTTGCTTCATTGCCTCGTTTGCAAACTTTCTGTTGCAAATTAAACATAACGGTGAAGGTGATTCAGAACCATCAGTGGCATAAATTCATATTGTAAGTATGACTCCTATATTTGCAGTTAGAAAAAGTTTTTTTTATTTTTTGTGGTTGTTCTCTCCTGTTCAGGTGGCGTTGTCCTATTTGCAGAAAACCTGAACACAGATATTTGTTTTGTACACATTTTAATAAATTATTATGTCTAAATTTTTACGATTTTTAAATTTGTTTGAAAAAATTCAATTTTAATTCAGTTTTGACTTGCTGATGCAACCTAGCTGCTATAGCTTGTTGAATCAGCAAATTCAACACTTCTTCAACTGTAATAAATTTATTATTTTGTCACAAGTGTTGGTTAATAAATGCAGCTGCGCAGAAACTCAGCGTGTTTTCACGTCCAAATCTTGTTCATGAGTATGTTGAGCGGTTAAAAGGGCCGTGATTGTGATCAACATGGACTGGTTTCAAAACTGATACGTGCCATTTTGTTGTGTCTTTGGGAAAGACACTTACAGCACTTTCCTCTGCTTGGTGGTCTTGGCAAACAGATCTAAATTTCAGTCTTTTCTTTTTAAAAAACTAAAACCAAATAAAAAAATTTCAACAGGACAGCAACATCTTGGCATCTCCGGAAACATTTCAGGATAATTGCTTGCGTTTGTATTTTTTAAGGTAATAAAGAATACCGCTGCTTTGAGAAAAAATTAGAGAAAGGTGAGGTGATCTGAGGCAAAGATTTTTTTTTCTTTTTTAGAGAACACCATGATTTTGGGACGAAAAGCGTAAAATCTTAAACTGATTTTAGGTTAAAAACTTTTTTTTTTAGAGAACATCATGATTTTGGGAAGAAAAATAACAATAATAAATTTAATTTCAAGTGGAAACCTTATTTTTTTAGGGAACATGATTTTGCGACAAAAATTGGTCGATGTCTTAGAATCCCACACTTTTGTCTATATATCTTATACTACTCTGAATAATGTCTAGCTTAAAACAATAGCCTTCGGATAATCCGGATCTCCGCATAATACGGATCAATTTGTGTGTCAAATCAAATCCGGATTAACCGAGGTTTACTGTACTTATATTTTTTAGGCAATGCTGTCATAAACAGCAAAGTTGCAACGTGATATTGGCCAATATCAAATGAGTCTTTGCAGGATACTTTTGCACCGAAATGTGTCTTTTGCCTCGATGGCAAGAGGTCAAATTAACCTAAGTTTGCATTTTCTCAATTGATTAAATATATTTCACTGTAATAATTACAGGAAAAAAATGATTTTGGCATATTCATTAAAGCATTAGCAGAGTTAAAGTGAGACGTACGTGTCTTTCTACAGTACTCATTTGTTTTGCTTGCCATCAAACTAACGATATTTTTTATGTGTTTTGTATCCTACAATCTTGATATAACTTATAGATAATTTACATTTATGTAAGAATCGTTTAATTTCTTTCAAGTGATACAATAACTTGACATAATTTTGTAAATTTTTTCAATTAAACACGAATTCAAAAAATGTTTAAGCATTCGAGTACAGATTTAAGCACAGAGTACAGAGGCATTTCAAGCATTAAATAGCAAGATGCCAGCATTTGCTAATTTATTTTTATCTTATTTTATTTCTATATTTACGTATTCTCCTGACTCGCAGGAAAGCGACGGAGGCGCTAGTACATTTTGATAAAGTTTCTGACAATTTTTTTAAGCTCCGCAAACAATGTCTGACCTCTTTCAGAGATCAAACACCAAAAGTTTGCGAAACCTGGTTTAAACCATTGTTTTTTATATTAGTTTACTTGTTCGTTTTCGTAAACAAAACCACTTTGAGGCTTTAAATTAAAGGAGGACTGGGCTTTTAAAGAAAGTCCTTTTAAAAATATTGGTTTGAGTTTTCAAGTTATTTTTTTCTCTATAGTAACCTTGTCCTATTTCATCTGTTTATTATTGAGTCCAACTGCATACAGTAAAGACATTGTGGATAAAAACACTAACGATTTTCAGTGGCGTTGTAGACGGTTCAGGGTCCAACTTTAAACCGAAATTTAAAAAGAGCTATATTTTATTACAAGATCGGTCTTTATTTTCAACTTAATTGGGGCCCCGAATTTTCTGAAAACGGCGTTGTCTTTGATCTACATCGCAATATAAAACATTTTTATCAGGGGAGTATCCTTTATTTACGTTGGGCTATGTGGTTTGTGCCTTTGAAAATTTTGCATTTAAAAATATTTCTAACTGTAGAAAAATATTTTTTAATTTGATTAAATTAGTTTAGTTAAGTTGGTTAAGGTATTTTCCGGTCATTTTCATAATTTCAACGCGCGGATATGGGAAATCGCTCACATTTCTTTATTTATTCACAGCCATTGGTACAGATGCAATAATTCTCATTGGTTTACTTGTGAAACCTTAGGAACTACGTGAATTTTGACTTTATTAAAATTAATTGGAAAAAGCATTAGAGGTCTGAAATAAAATTCATCAAAAGTAGAAAAAAATTGGATACGTCATAATTACTGTCATGCTTGCCATAAAAAGTCTGATCTCGTATTATTTAGATCTAACGTTATTTCTTTCCTATGTGTTTGAAAGTAAACTGTTCGAAAGCAGCTTAATTCGTTTACTTAAAAATACGAGTATCGATTTCGACAAAACAAAGGAAAATTTAAAGCGAGGCTAGGTAATCGTAACGATTTCTAAAATATGTCTTTAATTTTAAATTAGTTTTAAAAACACTTTTGTTTTTATTTTAGAGGAACGCCATTGTTTTATTTATATTTCGTGTGATTTATGGAAATTCAAGAACTGATTTTTGCTAAAAAATATTTAATTGTACAATTTTGATTGGGATTAGAGCTAGAATTTCACAGCACGTTAAAACATGAGAAACCGTAAAACCTTTATCAGTTACAAAAAAGAAACTACACGCATTTTGCATTAAACAAAGAATATTTTGACGCATGCAGGGCAGTGCACAATTCTAAAGCAAGATTTGAATCTAAAAGCTATGGGAAAAGCAACTATACTGGCAATTCAAATGCAAAGTCGCAGAATACGAGGATTCATCTGGACCATACAAAGTTAATTAAGTTAATTTTGAAAGCCTTTTACCACTTAAAGCTTGTTTCCACTCCAAGCTAGGTTATCCTTTGTTTACTAACTGATTTTTTTTAAGTTTTAGCGTAGAAAGAAATAAAAAAATGTATAAACGAACAATAATCCCACTAACGCTTGTAATCGAAACGGGCCTTTGGTGTACAAATTGGCGTTGGACATGCGCACTTAATGAGCTGCTCTTGGGTTTTTTCCTCAAATAACCAAATTTAAATTTTGTCACGAGAAACTAGTACAGATTATAGAATATTATTGCTTAGCTGAATTCATTACTAGCCATTTGAGTTGCAAATGTGGGAGTAAATCTAGCGGCGCTGAGGACCCCTAATTTAGAGTCCACAGTTAAACGAAAGATGTATATAATGAATAATTAGTATAAATTGAACTTTATCCGGACGTCACGTTTTTGACTTCATTTTTAAGACTTTGATTTCACTTTTACATTTGAAGAAAAAAACCATGCGCTAATTTTTAGTTACAGACTCGGAAGATTTTTCTAGTTCAAGCTTGGGGTCTAAAAATCACCTTTGTTGGAAATATAAATTTTTACTTTTATTTAAATTTTTTTATTTAGAGTTGGTAATTCTTTTAATTACTGATAAATTTTTAATACGTGCGTGATCTGCTAATGCAAGCACTAAAAAGAATCTACAATGCAAAAATTTTTATTCAAGAAAACGTTTGACAACTTACAAATCAACGATTATGCGGTTGCGTCTTTCAAACCATGTATTCACTACGTCGTTAGGAAAGTCGCGACGTTTCACTCTGCGGAAGTTAATGGCGGCCATAACTCTTGGATAGTACTCCGACGAAATTCTGTAGTTCATATTTTTATTTTTAGGCTTTTTTTCTTCATAATCGTGTACCATCAAATTATGAAAAATGAAAGCGAACTTGCACAATTCGTTGTCGTCGTATGGGTTAACTGTGTCCAAAAACATGCGATTCCAATACTGAAAGTTGAACTCGCAATAGCGATGAGCCATTTCTAATCGAAACAGTAAGGCGTATTGAAAATAAATTTTCCATTCTTTTACCGGGTATTTATGAAAATTGCATGAATGCATGATGCTTCGAAAGAAAAGATGACAAAGACGCCAGATATTATTGTCTTTGTCGGTTAATTTCAAATTATACTGCCATCCAACAAACAGGTTGGTCAGAATCGCAACCCTTTTCACATTGTGCAAACCAGCGTCAACGTTTATTAAAAAATCGAATGCTATCCTGCAGAGTTCGGGTCTTATGCCATAAAAATTTGTAAGACTGATAGAGCTGTGCATTTGCAAAGCAAGCAATAATTTGACACATATAGTTGTACAATACGATGGTATAATCCTTTTTCTCAAGTCTTCAGGAAAACGCGGAACTTCAACGGTGAAATAGAAATTGTCTAGCGAAGTATCGTTATTCAAGGAATAAAGCCCATAAAGCCCACGACCGGGTAAATTAAGAGGTTCCCGAATATTCAAAACGCAGCTCATGTACATTAAAACCAACTCGAGCAGTAGTCGTATGTCCTTGTATTGATTTGAATAAAAAAAGTTAGTTTTAAGCGTGTGGCGGATATTGATCAACAATATCTTTTCTTCTTTAGTTCTTTGATGTTGAGACTCATCGAAGGAACGAGTCAAATCTAAGCAAAAAAGTAGCAACGTCATATTCGATAAATGGGAAGCAGTGGTTTTAAAATTTTTTTAATTTGAAAATTGAAACTTTATTTAATCAATACAAATGATACTATCAAAAAACAATAATACTAACCTATCTTAAAATAAAGACAGAATAAATCAAGAAATGTTTTCACAGAATTGTTTCACATTGCATAAATAACAAATTTGAAACGTTTTGGCGCATTTATTTACTCTTCTTAAATCATATCAATATAATTGTTTTGTTCCTGTTCACCGTATGTTTTTTCAACTCTTCGGTCTCTGATAAACGTTTAAAACCAAAACTCATTACCAAGGAGTGAACTGGGCGAACTCGTGCAAAGCATGAGAAAGTAGGTAGGAGCCCCATATTGAAATCGAACGTGATCAACACGGTCGCGGTTCGAAACTCACAAAAAGCATGAGAAAGTAGGTAGGAGCGCCATATTGAAACCGAACGTGATCAACACGGTCGCGGTTCGAAACTCATGGTTGTGTCCTTAGAAAATTCACTTCAAGGCACTTTCCTCAGCTTGGCGGTCTTATATCTAAACTATAAACGAAAAGAAATGAGAAATTTCTATGGTGATGCAATACCTTTGAATCTCTGAAAGCAGATTGGAATAATTGCTTGACGTTTGTCAGAACCGTAACGCCTTAGACGTTTTCTTTTAAATTACGATCATACTAATGAAAAGAAAACTCGTCACTAATGACCACGCTGTACAAACAAAGTTTATTTATTTGCGGCCTTGCTAATGATGTTGGGCCAAGGTTGTCAAAATTTAGGTCCGCGACATGAATTTCAGCGGCCAGTGGAACAATTTTAAATATTCTTAATCCTGCTAATCATGCGGTTCGGGATATCGGCCAAAGAGCGTAGTTAAGGGCTGTTTTGTCTTCAAAACTCAAAAATGATAGTTAGAACAGAGTTAGTCAAAAGCCTTTCAAAAACTTTTTGTTTTTCTGCATTTTACATCAAAAGCAACACTTTTTCGCCTCGTATTTGAACAGTTTCAAACTAACCGCATGCTGAAAATTTTAATGTTTTAATATTTAGTAACCAGCAGGATGGACGAACTTGGACCACTTTGTGATAGACCATTATTTTTTCCAAATTTAAGGGCTTGAAGAGATTTCAAAGTTGTAAACTTTTGGGATTTCTTCTGCCAAACGTAGAAAAAGAATGTAAAAGTTCTTTCAAAAAATCTAAGAACAAGACGAGAAAATTGACATAACATTAATTACAGCAAACCTTATGAAACCTCAAAACGGATACGGAGCCAACTTTTACGAATTTCCAACAAGATATTTTCTATTCAAGCAGCAGTTCCACTTTTTCTTGTTTCACCAGTTGCTTGCATTGCCTATCCTGTTGCACTAGTTGCAGATGCGATAACCGATCTAAACTCTTTCACAATCTGATCATTAATTCTTCTGGGCAGCAATTTGTTTCATTTCTATCTAAAATAAAATTTCCATCCGTGCTTTTGCTCTTCTTGTTGGTCCGTTCGATCAAGCGTCGGGTCACGGGCAAAACCATTGCGACTTTTTTTTGTTTATGTTTTAAGAAAATCATTGTTACAATGTATTTCCACTGTAATCAGGGTTACCATCAAAACTAACCATTAATTACCACTCACGAAAACCCAACTTTTTAAGTTCCACTAAGTTAAGCTTCTACTCGTCAATAAAGGTATCTCTTTTTCACCAGTAGCGCATTTAGGAGGGAAGCGCATTGCTCCATGACTCCTCCTTGAAGATCACATATACGAGAGCAGAGACCAATTCAAAATGAAGATCCTTTTTTTTACAGAACACTATGTTTGGTGACGAAAAATTGACAAAACCGAGACAGATTGGAAGCGAAAATTTTTTTTTCTTGAGCTACCACTTGAAAATATTTTTTTCACTACGCATATATCATTGCGGTTGTATGACCCCTCCTTTTAAAAATCCTTGGTACGCCACTGCTCTTCACTGAGCAATTAAAAAAAAAATTTTTTTTTTGGGCCGTCAACTTAAACTTATTCAAGTAAGCAACCATGCAATGAAAAAAAGCCAAGATTTCAGAGTACCTAAATTGGAAAAACTTACATTCTCAAAATTGTGCAACATTTTTCCCCAGTAAAAAAAATTTATTTTTCAAAATTTATGCAATAATATCATCTTGCATCTTGTTTACTTAATAAACAATCATTATACATAGTGGTAAAAACAGGGTTTGTAAAATATCTTACCGTACACAATGTCACATAAATATGGCATTTTCATAAAATCTTTTTTAACAAATTCGTTTAAGCAAGAAAAAGCAATATAAAAGTGTTTTCTCGCTTTTTCCTTTCGAATAAGACCGTCCAGTGCGAGACCCATTTGATAAAAATGCAAGCCGTTTAAGTAATCCATTGGCGATTTATTGGGACGAAAATTCATTCCACACTCATTGACCACGTTTTCAACAAAATCTATTGCTTCAAGATGCCTTCCAATGCTATTTTCAAAAGCTGCGTTAGCTAAATTGTCCATGTAAAGCAAAATACTTAAGTCATCTGATCGAAATTGCTGTTTCACGAATACACGAAACTTCAATGAGGCTTTTTTGAAGGTTTTACTTATGAAATCGTCTCGACCAAACCGATAATACATATCACAAGCGAAGTGATACATGATGTGAGAAAATTTGAGAAAAAACTGATATCGAATTGAAACATCAGTGATTCTTTTTTCAATTTGTTTTAAATGATTAATTGCCCAATCTAGGGTCCAAACAACTCCTCCTTGAGAAATATCGCAATGACAGTAGCCAATAACGTAACGGTAAAAGTTTTTCCAATTTTCAGTGTCAAAATAGTCATGATCTAGTTGAAATATCGAGCACGTAGAGTTATAAGGATAATTAAGCAGGTATTCTTGCGTTTCAAACGTTATTAAGTCTTTCGGATCTGCAAAAAATCAATAAAGTTTTTTTTTTAAGACGGCTGTTTAATTAATCGTTATTTGTATTTGTGTTCCTTTCAAGCACAACTGATGTGTAACATTGAAAAAGGTTCACCAGTTCATTTTAGCAAGAAATTTTTTTTAACTAAAATTTTACTATGCTTCTAAGTGGTAAATTTCTTAAACTATTCGGGAGGAGAAAAATATTTGCTTGCTTAATGTAGACTGACAGCAAATTGAATGAAAACTGTCATTGACTTTATGGAATTGACAGATCGAAAAAAAGTGAAAATCAAAGATTGCATAGTAAAAATACAATTCTTAAAAGCGATCAAATTTTTTTAAGAGTTACCTATGACCAGAAGTGATAAAAATGACTTGAGATAGATTTTGTCTTTGCCATTGGGGCTTCCGTATTTAATAAAATTAAAGAAAATCACCATTAATTTAAACAGTTAATATCCAGTCTTTTCTTTGACTACATAGGAAAAGTCGTTGGGAATAGAAAGGCGGGATGAGAAAGATTTTTTTAAAACTTAACTTTTTTGTAGAAATTCATAATTCTTACCGAGTGCAATCTTAAATAAAAACGTTTAACATCAAAAATAATTTCATTTATTAGCAAAGTCATAACCTCTTTTAGGGAACAGGAGTAGTAATTGCCGCCAAGTCTCAAAAATTTGGGCAAAATCAGGTATTTTAGAGCAGCGACAAAGAATTATTTTGGCAAAACAATTTTTTTTTATCAAAAATGAACACTGAATGCTGAAAAAAATTTTAAGATTTAAAGTAAAACACTTTTTTTGGTCTTCACCTTAAATTTGAACAAAATTTTTTTCCATATCCGTGAAGGACAAGAAAATCAAGATTTGTCAAAAGTCACAAACTTTAGGCAAAATTGTATTGCCTCCCAAACTTTTTTTTGCTGGTAACATCAAAGCAATACAATTAAAAGCCTCGACAAATTTTTCGATTGTTTTGACGTTAATGTTAAAGTTGAACTTCGACATTTTGGCATAGAGTGTGAAAATTGAAATCTTTCAATTCTCATCTGAGCTCACCCAGCTATTCCCGATGACTGCTCCTACAAACAATTGAAGGAAGTATTTGTACAATTTTCTATAAAATTTGAAATTAGCATAATTGATGAGATATGACAACTAACTTGGTGGTGATTCAAATTTTTCCGAAGGCAACCTCAATCCTAAAAAAATAATAAGATCATATTATTAATAATAACTATTCGACTGACCAAACAGACCGAATAACCGAGAGTAGAGCCGTTGCGTTCAAAGCAGCGTCAAACTATCTGATATTATATAATCACAGTACACTTTTTTGTCATTAAAAAATCAAAATAACTTTTTGCTTACGGAAATTCAGTAGATAGGTTTTTATTACTAATTCTTACAGAAAGTTCTGACTTAGCTTTCTTGCGATAGAAATAATATAAAAATGTGACATACTATTTTTTCTGATTTGGATTAAAAGAAGACCTATCTTAAATAAATCAGTGATAGAATGGAAATGGATGGAACAAACCTTGGGCTTGTTCCTGATCTTTTTCCGAATCTGTATCTTCGAATTCAGACGGCCATAATTCTTCATCTTCTACCAAAATAAAATCGGAAGCAATTAGCTGGCAAACGCGTAACAAAGGCTTTTGGTTTGTTTGACCGCAGATCAAGTTTTTGTGTTTTACTTGTATTTACAATTTCTAACATCAGGTTGTCATAAAGTTGGAAAAGTCAAAAATTTTCTTTCAGAATCCTTTAAAAACTTGTGTAGACTAAAAAATGCAGCTTATAAAAGTACGCTATATATAGAGTCTTCCCAGTTACAAAAAAGCAACCAATGTTCGTACTTTTAAATGAAAAATTATCAGTTGCCTGTAGAACCGTATGCAATATACAATACTGTGCAAAAAATTGAGGAAAAATTTACTGCTTAGTACAAAAACATTTTGCTATATAAAGTCTTTTTTACTGAATAAAATATTAATATCAAAAATTTAGAGCAGGTTTTCAAAGGGGCCATGGGCATTTACCCGGTAACACAAGCAGAATCCTTTTTTTGGTCTTCACTTGACTTTTGGGATGAAAAGGAAGAAATAAGAGACAGTTTTAAAGTGGGGTACTTTTTTATTTTTAGTCTGCACAAACATTTTACGCAAAGGCCACGGGTATTTAAGAGTCTCGGAAAAGGGGGCCACAAACCACCAAAGTTTGACAGCCCCTGACTTAAGAGTAAAAATTAAAAAAAATTTTTTGTTATTAACTTGAATAAATAAAAATTTTTAAATATATTAAGTTTCTTTTTTTGTATAAAAATTTGGGATATAATTAAAAAAAAATAGTTTTTTTGAATACTTTTGCACATTACTATATATCACAGTAAAAAAACAGTTAGGCAATGTCATAATTCGATTAGGTCACAACTACTTTGAAAAACGGATATTAATACGAAAACCTTGGCAGAGACAAAAAAAAACATTTGGAATGTTGTTTACTATTTTTTTTCTTCAATTATTCGATTCACTCGAAGAAAAACGTCAGAGGACTTATACTTAGGGTATTCCCCAAGCAATCAAGCCAAACAGCTTTCAAAAAACCCAAGTTATTGCTGTTAGATTGAAATTTGTTTACGTACAATTGCAAATAAAATTATAATTTGAATGACAATAAAAATGGACACAAAATGACTTAACGTAAATATCTTTAAAAATGATTATTTCGGAGTGAAACAAGCAACCGCTATACAACAATTGAACATTCTTTTAAAAAAATTAAATCTTTATTTTAACTTAACTTTTAAACATGGTGTTCGACTATGAGCAGGAGAAATCGGAAGCGTGGGCAGAACTTGGGAAAATTACCTCTTGCCTTGCAGTATTTTTAAATTGCTGAAGCACAAGGGGGAAATAATGCTTTAAAAATTCGCAAAATAAACATTTGGTTACACTTGCCTTTACATTTATATAACCTTGAGCAAAATTTTAAAATTTAAAATGAAAATGTTTATTTAAACGTGTATCACTCACTTGTTTTAGAAAAAAAGTCACACAGCAAATAACAGCAGCTTAGAGAGGAAGAAAATTGTAAAAGACATTTTCAATAAACCTAAATTTTAGCGTATCGAAGAAAATTTTATAAAAGGTTCAAGAAGAACAAAACGATGAAGATTTTAAAGCAGGGCGTCGAACCATAAAAATAACGTTCTGGTTCTGATTCAAGTTCGGAAAAATTTAGTTTTTTCGGGTTTAGTTTCCGTGCAGCTCCGGTTCAGGTTCGGGTTAAAAAACAAAACAATTAATGGCTTTACGATATTTGATTCATATTTGGTTCAACTCTTTTAATTTAACAAAATATTTTTATGCCCATTTTTTTGAAAGCGATTAAATCAAGGAGATGGCTCATACATGGGGGCTATAAACATACCAGATCAAAAGAATGTTACCCCAAAAATGACTATTGTACGATTAAATCTGGTGTACAACACATGATAATAAACCATTATTTGGACTTAAAATAACTTTTATTTTTTTGAGAAACATTTGTACATTGCATTTTATGTCTCGAAAATATATTCATTGCCCGAAATCTTGCTCTTCCTAAAAATGCAAGCAAAAATATTTTATAATTAAGTTTTTTGGACTATTTCACGTTGGTGACAAGCAAGTAAAAGCTAAAGAACCCCCTGGAAAAATTTTTTACCCAAAAAAATTTCTGCCCCCTTAAAATTACTTTGTTACGATCAATTTAAATACGTTATATTTCTCCAGGAGAACGTTTCTTAAAGTGCTATTCCAAATACACAATTAAATCAAGCATTGCTATATCGGTGAGAACTAATCTCACAACCACAATCTTGTCTAAAACAGCGGATGCTCTCAAGGCATTACTGAGTTGCTAAGAAGAGTCTTAAAACTGCGCGTTTACAGCTATATCGACACGTTGAGCTATAGAACGAAGCAAAAGAAGGGGGTTCCAAGAGCTTCGCTCTGAACGATGTTGTGAAGGGGTATAAGTCAGTTTTTTATACTGGGACAAGTATGCATTTATTAGATGCTTTTTAGATTGGCAATTTATCTGTTTATATGACAAATAAGGTGTACTACGGGCATTTCCTTTCTGTTCCGTCTGCATGCTTTTACGTTATAACTTCAATGAAGTCAATTTTTTCAGGGGTTTATGACGTCAGGAAACCTACACAACCTTATTCCTTTCGGTTGTTCAGGAGTCTATTTACTGAGTTTATAAGACAAAAATTTGAATATACAATCAAAATTTCTTAAAATTCTATCTTGTCAAATTTTATGTACAAAAATAATTTTTGCTTAGTTTTGCGACTTTTCGAGCAGCTCATTTTATTGTAGGCCTAGGTATTTTTAAAACTGTATGGACTGCGTCCCTTTGTGTTGTCAATCTTTCTGCCTTTTTTCTTATAACAGTGTTTTTTAAACCATGGGTCGCGACCCAAAAGTGGGTTGCCAAGACTATGCGGATGGGTCGCGAAGGCTTGTAAATTAAGGCACGTAAAAGAAAAAGATTTGCGCGCACAAGATTTGAGAAGTGCAGAACCTTCTCGAGATGTCATTACGAATTTAAGAGGAAAATGAATAAATTGGAATCTGATGCAAGATGAAAACCTTTTCTTTTTTAGAGAACATTAGATTTTTGAGATGAAAATAAAGAAATTATAAACAGATTCAAGGTGAAGACCTTTTTTTTAGAGATCACTACGTTTTCACTGGGCTTCGTCAAATCTATTTGGGTCGGAGTCATCTTTGCAAATCGTTGTTTTTAGCAATTTTGGGTCGCAGAAAAAAAGGCTTGAGAAACACTGTCTTATAATTTCTGAATCAGCAATATAACTTTTACATGTTTTACAATATTTTACCAACTTCAAACCCCTTCCGAAAACTTTTAGCATCCCCTCCCTCGGCTGCACAACTTTTAGTTTAAAAATCTTTGATCTATATGATAAAGACGTAAAACAATTTAATAGTTGATAAAAATACAGTATTATTCTCATGTTTAAGTTAAAAGAATATATGTCTTTAATACATATTTGTCATAAAAATTGACACAATGGCTAAATAGTTGAATAGTTCATGTGTTTGACACGGTCGCCATTGAAAATCTACTTGCGTTATTCCGATACAAATTTAACCCTGCAATTAAATCCAAGCTGCTTGGTTCACTTTTAGTATAAATTGTTGACTAAACAATTTTGTTAGCAGCTTTTGTGTGACAATAGCTGCATAGATTAATTGATTTTGCAAGTTTATTTGCATCTAAATAAGATCAAAGAAATCATCAATATGCTTGCAATGTTTTACGATCTATGTTTGAAGAATTTTGATGGTTAAAAATTGTTTTTATTACAATCGGTAGGAGTAAAAAGCATGTTATAAATAAAATTTATTACTTTATACGCCTAATACATGATTTCATCTAATTACTACGACTTACTAGCAACCATTAGTATAAACTAACTCTGTAATGCGTCCGGCAAAAACAAACAAGTTGTGCAAGTTGTACTAAGATGTTTAACAAAGTTGAAAATAATCATCATAGTCTTAAGATCTGATTTTTGTCTAGACTTCGTTTTGTTATTTTTGGTGCATCTCCATTTGAATAAATCTTTCATTTTACTCCATTAACATACTACACATGACCAAAGTTTTGCTCTAGAAAGTCGTTTATGACGTCTCAGTTTTGCCATGCTGCAAGTCAGTGACCAAACAAGTGGTGGTAACTTTAAATACAATGTGATTTATCAAGGCCGATATAAAATTAAAATCAGACCTTCAAACCGGATTCGTTTAAAATAAAGTTCAGGTTTAGTTTCGGCAAATTAATTTTAACAGATGTACGTAGTTCCGGTTCAGGTTCAGGTTCAAAGAGTAATAACGGTTAATACCTTTTCGGGTGCGGTTCGACCTCTTGGTTAAAAGGTACAAATCTTCTTCAATGCAAAGTAGAGACCGAAAAAAAAAGACTTGCATCAAGTGCGTTTGACCTTTTTGGGCCAAAGTTCATTTCGGCAAATCAAAAAAATTTGACAGCCAAGTAATAAAACATTGCGGAAAAATTTCACTTGAAACATTTTTTAAAATACCATATAGAATTAAAAGCATTTCCAAAGCGTTTTGCCTTGCACTTTTTAGAAATCGTCAAACTAGAAAAGAAGCAACCCCAATTGAGTTATTACGTAAAGAATTTATCAAAAGTGATTGATCAATGACAAGGGAAATAGCTAAAAAGAATTCTGGTGATAGATAAAATCTTATTTACAAAGAATAGGGTAAAGAGATTTAATAAAATTAGCCTCTTGAGCACTGTTTCCCAAATTGGGCGGCACCGCCCCCTGGAGGCGGTGCTTTGCTATCAGGGGACGATGACACAAAACGACGTGGTTGGGGGGCGACAGCGTAGCAATAACAACATTTTAGCAATAAATAGCAAGCTTTTTTTTTACAAAATGTGAATGACAAAATATATTTTATAGACTCATCCATTATGCTAGAAGAACACGTATGCAATTAGTAGATAAGAGTGACATTAGCATTATAAAGTTATAAACAAATGCATTGTAGTTTGTAGTAATGTGCTTAATTAAGGAAATGATTTCAACCTTATCAAGGTCAAAACTACTACTTCCACCTTCTTTTCTAAGTGCAAGTTATTCAAAAAAAACTTAGCCCGTTATGAATTCTACCAGTTTCCAAGCCTCTCTGAACAGAAGGGAAAAGCATATCAGATGCTGTCCATCAAATGTATTGTGCCCACCTGGAAGAGTTGGAAAAAGACATATTTGAAAGATTTCAGGATATTTTATGGTTTAAAATAGCAGATTAGGTAATAAATTCATTCTAAGATGCCAGGGGTGAGGAAACAGGAGTGGCAGAAGAAAAAATAGTTTCACTCCAAAACAACATTGAGCTACGGCCAATGTTTAAAAAATCATATCAAGATTTTTGGTTACAAAAAAATCTCTGATTTCTATCCAGTACTGTGGAACAAGGTGAAGATTTATTTTATTGCCTTCCCAACATCATATTTGGTAGAACGAGGCTTCAGTACAGTTCCGTTGCTTCTGTCCATGCGAAGGAACAGACTTAAAATTACCGAACTATCGAACGTGGGGATCTGCGACTTTTTCTTAACGAGTTTCAAACCGATGTGGAGAAACTAGTGTCTCTACACCAAGTACATCCATCCCATTAGCAGTGATTGTTAAATCTAGATATGATAGCTAAGTAAAATATTATTTTGGAAATATTTTGTGTTTACTATTGTTTTTTTCCATTTGAATCCAACAAACAAAAAAGGGTTTGTATGTGTGTATTAGGGGTAATTTTAAAAGATTAAATAGTATGGCTTATTGAATTATCATATTTTTGAAATAAATACTTTATGTATAATATGTAGGGGGCGCTGGGAATCTATCTGGAAGCCACCAAAGGGGGCCAGGCTGAAAAATTTTGGAAAACACTGCTCTAAAGCATAAACCTCAAATGTTATAATAAAATCAGTTGTTGCTGTAACGAAAAGATAATTGGCGTTGTCCGAAGAATGCTGGCCAGCGGTAGACTTGTGAAAAAGGTGATGTTGGGAACTAATATTAACATTGCATGAGCGAGGAAGACAGTTGTGGCTTTAGGGGTGAAATGATTAGAGTCAGACTTTGGAAGGTGTTGTTTTATACCCTCATGCATACCCAAGCAACGGACAAGCAACCAGCGTACCGACAACCACAGAGGCACACCAACTGGCAAATAACCTTAGTTAGCAATAGTAAGCAGGGTCTTCAAGGGTCCTTGTAAGGCATCCCGTGGGAGGATAAGCCGCGGACTCTGCATTGGCCCTGCATGAGCTTACCGCAAGGGCTTCATGTAGTTTAAGCCATTATGCCAGTGTTTTATTTTTTGACACGCTTAACATAATAAACTTATTTGCGTCTTTCTCTTTAAAGATTACAATTGAAAACTGAAAGCAACATGAAATCAGGGCGGGAAGCCCGAGGGGGCACTACAGCGCCCACAGCTAAATCGGTATTGGCCTCGCAAGGGTTGCCTTCACAGGACTCTTGCAGGTTCTGTATACCATTTTTGGCTCGGATCTTGTTGCTAATATGCAAAGGTTAGCGTGATTTTCTTAGAGGTAGCAAAAGCTGTTGGATCGTAGAAATACAATAACATGTGGCTCGACGGCAATATTTAATTGTCGTAATAATTTTTTTCAAATCTTCAAAACAGCGTCTATCCATAAAACGTAAAGGTAAAATGGACATTTTTCAGCTTTATAGATTGGCTTTGTATTTAGTTTTCTAACTATTTGGAATTAACTATTATTTGGTTCGGATATTTATTGCTGATTAAATTGAAATTTGTCCGATTTTGTACGCAAATTTGCTTTTGAAACTGATCATAAATGCCTTGTAAACCAAAGTAGCAATAAACCAATTTTGTGTCTTTGAGGACCTTGTTTGCAATTCTTTCCATCAGTGATGTAGTCCGAGACAACTTAATTCAAGACCGAGACCGAGTCCGTAAAATTTTTTCAAGACCAAGACCGAGATCGAGACCAGAATATTTTTGCCTCCCAGGGGAGGCGTGCCTTTCCGGTTAAGAACCACTGAACTAAACCGTTTATTAACTATGTTTACTCAAAAATTTTACAAGGCAATAAAAGGCTTTCAATTTTATTTCGCCAGAGGAATTGTTTGTGGTAGTGAAGGATATTCAAATTCAAAGACCCGAGGCAAGGATTTCCAAAAATTAATGTTCTCTAGAAAAGCTTTGATCTCGTCTTTCGCTATTTTTCTTCCAAAATCATGATATCTCTCTGAAAAGGTCTTCACCTCAAATCAATCTTGTATTTCCCACTTTTCGTCCCAACTTCATATTGATCTCTAAAAAACATTTGCAGCAAAATTAAACTACATGTGCTATTTTCAAGGGAGGGGCTCCTAAAATCGACGGGGGACCCCAAAAAAAAAGGGGTCCCGAAGTAACTGCCTCATTTGCCTCACCCATTATCCACCACAAATTTATGAAAAAGAAAGCAGTATAAATTATCATAACCACATCAAATAAGAAAAACATCAAAAAACGTCCGGTCTCGAAACCAATTTTAAAACCACGAGACCGATACCAGGTCACTACGAGACCAAGACTGAGATCGCCAGAAAAAGGCCGAGGCCGAGACCGAGACCGAGAACGAGACCGCCAGCAAAAGACAGAGACGAGACCGAGCCGGTCCCGAGACCTTCATCACTGCTTTTCATCCTTCTCAACAGTATACGAGTACTTCTATTAATAAAAGAAACAAACATTTCCTTTCTTTTGTAGACGTTTTGGCATAAAGACTATTCGAATTCGTGGCTTTGATATGCACATTCCACCAAAAAGACCTTTCTTTAACTTAATCGAGCTTACTTCTTCATTCTGATGATTTCCACTCTAAGAATGACTTCAATAGTACTTATTATTTTTCAATTACTTCAATTTTCTTCACGAAGTCATCTATTCAAATTTTTTTTATCTTCTTTCAAGTTTTTACTAAAAATTTGGTCTAATACGCTAAAATGTTTGTACGTTGAGAGTGCCTTTTTACCCCAAGTTTATAGACAAGTGTTTTTTTCTAGATTTTGTCCCTCCCATCAAAATATTTTCCTGCGCCCATGACAATATGCATTGTTTGGAAGAATGTCTTAGCTTTTTTTGAGCCAGGCGCTTGTCAAAATGAAAAATTTAATCTTTTAAAATGAATAAAATAAGGTTTTTTATTTACAATTTCTAGAATATGTTTTGTTATTATAATACTATAGAAAGCTAAAAGTTTGAGATTGTGATATTGGTAAAACTATGAGGTGTCAAGTTTTTAACAAAAATTTCGATACTTGCTTAGTTTATAAATTTAAATAGCTCGTATAGAAAAGTTATATAAGTTAGCCGCATGTGTTGTCATTGCGTCTGATTCTATGAAACTAGAAAAAGTTTTTTCATCGATGTCGTTTGGTTTTACAAATGCAATTTTGATTTTACATTGTACAAATGGAAGCAATTTAAAGATATTAGCCGACATAAAAAATTCTTAAATTTTTTAACTTTTTCTATAAAATATTTTGTTTCAATGCGAATTATTATTATTATTTTTATATAACCTTTATAATTACCTCCCAATAAGGTTTTTGTGATTTCCGCCACAGCAGTATCGAAGCCTAAAACATCCTCAGTTTCCTCTTTGGTGCGATAATACTGATATTCCCACGATGAAGCCTCATCTGGTTGTTGAGAGAATCTTCGGCCGGCAAGAACATGGAAATTGGCCACAGTCTTATTAAAACGGTCCGAACTCGACTTTTTTCGAGGATGGATAATTTTTTCAAACCTCTGACGTTCGCAAGAAGATTTTACGTCATAAAAACTTGCAGCGATGTCGTCAACATCTGCGGCTTTGTAAATAGAACAAAGGCTTTGTCATGGTATAAAATATACAATTTGATCTATGTACAAGATTATTCTTTTTACAACAATTAATTCTAGTTCACAAATTTTTTCACTTTTAAATCTTCAAAACTAAACAGAATAAACAATCAATTGGTAATTAATTGTTGTCACTCAGTTTTGCAATTTTGAGATAATTCATGTAAAACTCTTTTAAAACGAACAGAAAAGAATAGTAGGCTGTTCACATGAATCGCAAACATTTACAGCAGTTTATGTTTATCATTATCATTATTTAAGCGAGACTATTGATGTAATGAAAAGAAGCAATATTACTTGCGTTTCATAACAAACATATGCATCTGACTGCATATTTATAGAAGTCTCCTCAAATCACTTAGCGTAAATGACCCCAAACGTTGTCCAAAAGACCCCCAAAGAAGCAACCGAAAAAAAATTGTCCGTTAAGAGTTGAGAAGCTATTCTTATCAAAAGCAAACTCTGTAAAAAGATAGGTGAAGAAAAAAGTCTTCAGAGTTTGAATATAGTTTCTCAATAAGTGGAGACCTTTTCTATATATCAACGTTTTGCAAACTGGTTTTAGCAAAACACTTTGTTTTCCCTTGTGTGTTTTGTCCTGGTGTCTCACCTGCTTAACCATTTTGTCCTGGAATTATCAATTAAAAGCAAAGACCTTTGAAAAAGTGAAGATAAAAATTAGCCTACAATCTATATATAATCTATATTTGTTAATGAAAGCACTAAAATAAAATAAAAATTTAAAATTTAAAATCCGCAAAACAGCCTGTTTCGCCAAAGACGGCTCCCGCAAAACAGCCTGTTTCGCCAAAGACGGCTCATCAGGTGGAATCTGAGAAAAAAATTTAAAAAATATGAAAAAAAATAAAAATTATAAAAAATATAAAAAACGGAAATATTCTTATATTGACTGCCATTTAAATTATCCACTAAAACAAATAACCCTCTGAGAAATCGTTAACAGTTACACATTCAAGTCGGCTAAGTTCGCACTGAGCATACAGAATTTGATCAGATTCAAAACAACAAGAAAACAACAACACTGCATAAAAACGTCATACGGTAAAAATCATAACAAAGAGATAGAAGTAAGGTTTGGTCAGGTGACACACACACACAAAACGAGGGGTTGAATCAAATAATTTTTCTTGTTCTGTTTCTTGATCTGTTTTTTGAGGTTGATTCTGCAGTGCATAATGAGGTTTAATATGTAAAGTGTATAATTCTTGCTTAAATCTGTTTTATTTGGTGATGACAACACGTGGACAAAGAAAAACGGCAGTCTTTTTGACGTAACAATGGGATCATACGATGGGGCGGAGATATAAAAACTTGTTGGATTGTATCTATAGCACGAACTGAATAAAAACATAAAAAAATCAACATCTGGGTCTATACAGAGACGATGGCTTGGCAATACAAATAAACAGCAAATCAGGACCAATCATCGATCATATCAATGTGGTTCAAAAACATGCAACTTATGCTTATCAGAAAAATCACAAATATTTCATGCCAACCCCAAAAAATTACTAAATAAACGCTCGGAGTGGTTTCAAAATGCCGACATCGAAGTAAATTCAAATTACAAAGTTTTAATTACGTTGGCAGTTAATAAATATATTTAATTTACCACTCGGTTTACCTTATTTTTGCATCTCATCTTTACCCACTTTTTTGATCAGCAAATAAAATAACCCATTTCTACTCTACATACTTATTGAACTAACAAAATTCTTAAATTATACCTTGTACTCTTATGCACCTTTTACCGTAGTTTCCAGTGCAGTCTATTTAATCAAAATTTTAACGCAATTTTAATGCAAATTTTTCAAATTTACTCATTATCTTCAAACAATAGAGCAAGCTACATAAAAACTTTTTCTTTGACAATAAAAATCATTTATCGATCAATATTACAACCGTAGTTTTTCTCTTGTTGTTTTACGCTTTTCGCCGGCATTCAAGCGCTTTGTTTAAGCTGTATTTTTATCAATTTGTTTCGTTTTTTCAGATTTCTAACCGCCCCCTGGCGATCCCAGGTAGGCAAAACAGTCTGTTGGGGTAAATAAAATAAAATTAATGTTAAATTAAAAAAATATCCAGGCATAGCAATGCGCTTCTTCCTCAAAGAACCGAGCCTGCCAACTCTGTGCCACCTTGCAACCGCAGGGCTAAAACCAGCTATTATAATAAGTAATTTATAGCATTGAATCAACTGCTAAAATTACATTCAGCATTTATTAAACGTTTGAGAGAAAAAGAAGCATAGAGAGAGAAAAAATTGCGCAAAACGATTCCAAATTTCACGAAAGCACAAGCCATGCGCTCTGAATTAAAAAATGACAAAACAAATACTTGCTATACACTTATAAGACAACTTGCAAATAAATTGAATTAGTGTGAGGTTGATGTACCAGAAAAACTAAAAATCAATTATAAATTTCTGAGGTTGAAATAAACATTATGAGTGAAGTGCGACAGTCACAATGATGTTCACATAATATTTCAAAAAATTTTCATCCGTGAGCGATTTATTGAAATATACCGAGTTAAAGTCGGCCAAATTGAATTTCATTTTTTCAAAATAGACTTTTAATGTTGTAGATATGATTAAAGTTTTAAAATGCCAATGCTGTCTCTTGCGTTGACATGGATTCGCTTATGGTTATTCTGCAAAAAAATTTTAACACCTAGCTTATAAAAATATGGGTCATTAAACTTTGGTTGGCTTCTGTGGCATACATAAAGCAGTCAATAGAAAAGAAAATCAAATCATATGGTAATGAGGCCCACATCAAAGTTAAAAGTTTAATTTCAGGCTGCATTGGTAGTTTTTGACTCCTGTCATGCTTTTACATTTTTGCCTTTACAAACCAAGTCTAAAACATTAAATACTTAGAAAATGTGTCCTTTTTTGGAAAATTATTTGAGATGATTTTGATTCGCATTAACATTATTAAGATATAATTACGAAATATCTGTCTGAAATCTCCCATTTTTTTTTATATAGTGACAGTCAGTCAAAAAGGCTATGACTTGATGTTTGATTTGTTGTTTAAAGCATATTAGTCAGACTTATAAAATTTTATTTCAATTAAATGAATCGTTAATTTCATAACTAATTTCAGTTTTTTACCTTTACCACTTGATTTTTCGCTGACGCGTTCTTTATCGAGATTGCTACTATCCCATTTGGTAGCGTAAGCAACATACTGATTCCGGTAAATTTTCTTTAATCGCTCCGACGACTCCATCGTTATTGCTTGATAAAACTTCGATCTCACTTTTTGAATAATGTAATTTTATTTGATTTACGTACTACTTATTGTAAAGCTGTAATGTATTACATTTCATTTGCTTGCAACACTACTGCATGTAACGTGTTTTTTCAACGACAGTTGATCGAAACAACAATTCATTATTATAACAGTGAATCTAATTGTAAAAGTTTCTAATATTGCATTATCTCTTTTTTACTTCAAATCAGATTAATTAAATCATAAGGCAGCTGCGAGAAGTTATTGTTTAAATCAGTGGCTTTCAACCATTTTCATACCATGACCCACTTTAACAACTCAATGTAACATTACGACCCCTTTGCAAAATGTTTTAGCCATATAGGCCTACTGGTTATCTAATGCATTCGTGAACCTTCATTGAGAAAAATTCATTCAAAATAATCCTCATGTCTGTCATTAAAAAGTTCTACATCTATTTTCATTTTCCGATTTGTCCCAAAACAAGAGTGTCCTCTAAAAAAAAAAGGTCTTCATCTACTTTCTTCCCCCATTTCTTAACTTTCGTCCCAAAACTCAGGTAAATTCTAAAAAAATAATTATGAATTTAATATTGCTTAAATATTTTACGTTATACATTTATAAAGAACTTTTTGCGACCCCCAGAAAAAAGCAAAACAATCCACTTCGCGATCCACATGGTCGCGATCCTCCAATCGCGATCCCCAGGTTGAAGACCACTGGTTTAAATTCTTGGTAAAATTTTAACCATGAAAAATTTCCCCAATTAACGTGATGAAATTTAAACTACTTTATAATATTTTCAATTTACAGTATTGAGAAACAGTCATCTCAACCCTAACTTAAATCCTTAATCAAGTAACCCTAACCTAAGTTAACATTACCGGTCACTATGGTGCCATACATTGGCATTACGGAGTTTTGATCACTGCCATTTCGATAAAGTATCGTTTTGACAAATTGTCTATGGATTAACTGTCAATTTGATCATATTGTCTATCGTTTCGATAAACTGTCGTACTCGATACATTGTCGGGTTATGATATATAATAGAGCTTGAGTTTAGATAAGCATCTTTTGAACAAGAAAGGTAGAAGCATTATTTTACCAACCATTAAAAAATTTGGTTTTCGCACAAAAATTAAAAAAATTAACTTTTGCATTGATTAAGTTTCTTAAGCTGAAAATTGCTTTAGGTCTAACCTCGTTTTTGCCCTTTTTTAAGTTGCTTTACGTCTAACCTCGTTTCTGCTCTTTTTAAAAACTAAACATTTCCATAAATTAATAGAAACGGAAATGGCAAAGCATGGCAAAGTATTTAATTTTCTTCAAAAGACCTCTCTCCTCGCAACTGCAATGCCAGTTCGTATTGGCTTTATAAATGTAACTTTAATTCCTCTAAAATGTGTTGTACACTTGGTTATAGGCACTAAAATAATGTATTTTTCTTTTGATATAAGTCGAATAATCAAAGAAAAAATGTCTATCAACAGCAACATTTTAGCAACAAGGTAGTCCGTTGATTTTAGGCCAAGCATAGCGTCCGCAATTCTGACGTCGTAGTCAGTAATGGCTTTAATAGGGTGCGAGCAGTGCGGTCGCACCGGGCCCCCCTAAAATAGAGCAAAAAGTGGCCCCCCCTACACAAGAAATTGCTCAATTTTTGCAAGGAACATTAGGACGTAGATTTCAGCTCAAAAAAAGGGGAAAAAATTTTTTCCATATTTTGTGATAAAGTGCGCCCTCTATACTACTACAATCCGAATTGAACTCGAAGAGCCATCACATACTATTAAATTTAGTACTAAATTTGAACTGAAGACCTTTTTTTTTTTTTTGGATAACTGCACGATTTTTGGGAAAAAATTGATACACCCGAGATGAATTTGAAGTGAAGACCTTTTGGAGAACTGCACAATTTCTGGGGAAAAATTGATACACCCGAGATGAATTTGAAGTGAAGACCTTTTTTTTTTTAGGAGAACTGCACAATTTTTGGGAAATTGAAAAACGAGGATCTTTTTTTATGACCAATCTTTTACACACCAAAACCTGGTTTAGATACCTTCTTTTGGAACTGAAAATAGTGGCCCCCCCTCACTTTTCTTGCACCGGGCCCCCCTTTTTGTAAGGCCATCACTGGTCGTAGTTCAAATAATGATCACTGTTATACTATCGTGTTACAAGTATAAGACTAAAAATTTCTAACTTCTCAACAAACCAATTCGAAGTTGGTTTAGAGATTATAAAAAAAGTTTAAGAATAGGTACTAAAAGGCTTGGTTCTATTTCTTTAATGGTTACAAGATTTAATTGCAACAGTTTTGCAAGTCGATCTTTTCTAAATACTATTTAATTACAGATTTACTATAATATATTTTTGTCCAACTTTAAATGCTGCATTTTACATCTCAGACTGAAAACTAATTTACTTACAAATATTATGGTTGCACACAAATTCTTCTTTCCACCGAAAGTAAACCTTGGATTGCATGGAATGGGTTCGACGTCTTTCCTTCCACATTGTAAATATACTAGTAAAAATATGCACTCTTAAACAATTCTTGCATTGTTTTAAGGTGATGTTGTATAACGCAAATACATTCACGTTACATAGAGAGTCATTTCAACACTAACAAAATATTGACGTAATTGATTCGCCACCCTAAACTTCAATCCATTAACAGCATCTATTTAAATTGTAAATGTACGTTGTGGATTCAACGCACATTTAAGACTCTTTTTTGACTCAAAGTAGCTTCGCATAAACTCTTCCATAAATAGTGTTAAATAAAAAGCGCAGTTTTCTGCATTGCAGTACTGCAAAATAAATTTGCTTTGTTTACTTACTTTTTCAAGAAATTTTAACAAAGTAAGAAAAACTACTTTTTTTAACTTAAACTCTTTCCAAAACAAATATCTGGACCTTTAAAATTAGTTTGTAGAGGTGTTGTAGGTACAGTAGTTAAAATTTTAATTAAAAAAAAATGACGTTTTAATTTTTTTATCCAACAAAACAGTTTCAATCTTCTAACAAAAAAATTAGGAAATATTAAATTATCACTACATTTGGAAAGCAATATTAGAAATTTTCGTAACAATTCTACTCTTTTACATATTATGTAGCTATTTTGATTTTGTTATAGCGATTTAGAAATTACCTAAAAAATAACTGACCAAGCGATTTTCACAAATATTTTCAAAATTTCTTAAGTAGCCTATTTAGTAACGAAATTTAAAGAACATTCTTCATGGTCATAATTAGCTTACATTTTTTCTAAAGTAAAATAAAATTAGCCTATAAATAATTAAATTTGTCCCTCAAACTTGCTGATGATAATATAGTAATTTAGATGTCAGTATAACTGAATCTACTAATTCTTTTCCAAAAAAAAAAATCTTTTTACAGCCCTTTCTTCTTTGCCGTAACTTTCATTTTGCTATAATTACTATTATAAATTTATCAACTTAGGTGACTTTTAACCACAAATCAAACTGTTTTAAAAATTTTTTTTAATTGTTTTGAGACAATAATCAGTTGCCCCTTATTCATTTGTCTATTAGTTTGCTTATTAGTCATTATTTTCAGGACAACTTGCTTTTCTTTTACAATTTTTTTCGAATCCACAATTACACGTATTTGTTCTTTAATTGAGATGTTCTTAACTTGTGATTCTTTTGAGTTCGATCCTCCAATAGATTAATGAACTTTAATATGCATCAGTTTACTTTTAGAACTAACAACAAAATTAATTAACATATAAAATTAAAAGATAAAAACATCACTAGATTAGAAAGATACAAAAAACGTATTTTTTACCTCAAATTGGACCTTGTTTTTCTTAAAGCAATCATTTTCTAAAAATTTCCGTTAAAATTTTTAAATGCTGCTTTCAGCACCTAAGGCTGTGGTTCTCAATGTGCGTGCCGCGAGAGACTTCCAAACGTCTCAAGAAATTTTTTAAAAACCATTAGTCCATTGCTCCGCAATCTTTTTTTTTAACGTCGACAGCGCAGTCGAGTGGTTAAAACACCGGACTGACGATCAGCATGGTCTTGGTTCAAAACCCACTTGCGCCATTCTGTTGTGTCCTTGGGGAAGACACTTTACGGCACTTTCCCCTGCTTGGTGGTCTTGACAAGCAGTTCGAAATTACAGTAATATCTCTACTAAATTACTAGTGGACAGCAATATCTTGGCACCTCCGGAAGCAGGTCGGGGTAATTGCTTACCCTATGTATAGCGCCCCCGTCGCTTTCCTGCGAGTCAGAAGGATAAATATAGAGATAAGAGATTAAACGAAAATCAAAAAATCAAGGACAGATTCAAAACGAAGACCTTTTTAGAAAACACTACTTTTTTGAGACGAAAATCAAAGTTTGTATTCTGGTCCAATTGTGCCGCAAATTTTGAAAAGGTCCCAAAGTGTGCCGCAGACGCGGAAAGGTTGAGAATCACTGACCTACGGCGACAAATAAAATTCTTAAAAATTTAGTGAAATTAATCGCCATCTAATTCTTATGAGTTGTTTTAGAATCGAACTCGAATTCTCTGAAAAAAGTTGCGCATCTGACAGGTCAGGAAAATTTGACGTTTAAATTTGATCTACTACTATCAGTTTAAGGATTTTGCATATTATGCTCCAGTCAACTAAAAATTCCTTTCCGAAACAACAAGCAGGCCTGCAAACTTGAAACTAAACTAAAAAAACTTGGTCTTTTTTGCCTAATTTTCAAAATAAAAATCCCAAACTTAAACTTAAAGTCTAGCTCCAAGAAACTTGATCGAGCTATTTAGTCAATAATAGTCTTAGCCTATTCACCAAAAAATTGTTATTTTTTTTTGTTTTACAAGCACAGTAGGCAACCTAGCTAAAACACCTTTTAACGGAAGTGCGCTTCACTTTGGTTTTATAGTCGTACTTAAAAATCTCCAATTTTTTTCAGCCAAGGGTTTTTGGATTATTAAACATTGCCCAGGGTTTTTAGATCATAATAAAACACGCGGCCAAGTGTTCAGAATGAAGGCTTTTTGGATCTTTTGTAGATCTTTTGTATCTTTTGTAAGCCCCCGTCATCTATTGCGGGTAATTTTTATCGCCCTACAATCTATAGCAAGTAATTTTTTTTTGGTGAAACTAACTCGAAATCTTCCCTACATGTTTTTTTTTTATTTCAACCTAGGGTTGTAGCGTGATTTCGGGTTAGTTTCACCAAAAAAAATACTCGCAATAGATGGCGGGCCTTTCTACAAAAAATCCGGCTTTTTTTGCTTTCACTTTAAAGCAAAGAAGATTTTCTCTTCAAACTTGTCAGACTAGGTTTTGCTAGAAAAGTTTTCTGAAACACGATTTTACTTTTTAGTTTAGTAATTAATTTTGGAAAATACAGCGCGGCCACTGAAACCTTCGAATTGCACACCACTGGCCAAATAATTTTTTGCTAGAATGATTTCAATTACAAATCGTTCATTGAAAATAGTTTGTTTTTAAATGCACTTTTTGCTATTTTTAAAAAACGGTGTTTGTAAATGTTACTCGTTAGTTTTTTAAACTCTTAAATTTTATGTTAAGCTGTAAAAATTTTTGGGCTACTCTTTTTGTTTTGAACTTTTGCTGACCTTAAGCTTTTTGTTTTGAACTTTTCTGGCATGCTTAATAAAGGTGAGATAAAAATTTTACTTTTATTAAAAGCACTGCAAACTTCATTAATTAGATTACTTCGTCTTGTAATTGTACTTGGGGTTTAAAATCATCATCGTCCATGTATAGGCTTGATCAAAATGACTTTTTAAAGAAGCGATTCGTCTGTGAAGACACCTAAATACACAAAATTAGCTGCATCTGTTTGGCAGAATGTTGCTGGCATAAATTATTGTTCAATTATCTTGATAATTAAACTTGTAATGCTGTTATTGCATAAACAACACTTTGAAATGCTCTTTTCACTTTTTTATTTCTCGTATAGCTTATTGTATGGTTAAAATTACCCTACCCATTATAAGCCTGTGCATAGGCAATCAAACTTCCAATTTAATCACTTACTTGGCTAAACTTTCATGTAATCTATCTCCTAGCGGTAGCTTTTAGTTTTTAGCTTTTTCAATGATTGACATGTAATCGCTTCTTTATTAAAATATTGAGCCTACTAAACAAGGGCATTTCTGTTTTGTTCGCTTTTAACCCAATTAAATGCAGTTGTAGAGCTATTCTGTAGACAATGCTAATCAAGCTTTTAATTTTTACAGTAGGTTTGCAAAAGAGTTATTCCAACCTGCCGCTTATATAGCCTAATATCCATACACTTCCGAGATTGATCATGAAAACGCAATGCTTTGCCTCACGTAGCCTAAACATCATGAAATTTTTCAAAACTTAAACTTGAACTAAAAAAATTAAAAATGAAGAATTTAAACTCAAATTCAAAAATTTGAAAATAAAGAGGTCGAGTTGCAATTGTTTGTAATCTCGATTGAAACCTACATTGTAACCTACATCGAGTTTGCAGCTTGAGCCATAGCTCATCCTCGTATGTTTGTATAGGTCTACATTTGGAAATGAAATAATTTGAGAAGTAAATTAGCCGTGATGGATCCTATAAGGCTAATATAGCAAGTTCTCAATTATCGGCAAAATTTTGTCTCGTTCTTTTGCGACAAAAATTTATCTATTGATCGTAGATTTAATGATTGGTTGATTATTGCACATAAACTGTGATCAATCTATTAGTTATTTCTTTAAAGTTTTATATTTTTACTCTAAAATGAGATAGGTTAAAAGCCTTGTCCAAGTTAACAAAGATAACGGTTTTGACTGCCAAGGAAAAAAATTCAGATAGCCAAATTGAATTTATAGCAACATTTAAAAATTTGCTTAATAAAGTTACTAATTTTAAAAGTTTAGTAATTAATTTGCTCAACGCATTAATAAAACAGCAAACTCAAATTTAGTTTCGGTCAAGTCATTTGTCAATGTTTGGGCAGCGTGGTCGAGTGGTTAGAGCGCCATGATTGTGATCGACCTGGATTGACATAGTCTAGGTTCAAAATTTACTTGCGCCATAAGTTGTGTCCTGGGAAAGACACTTTTACGGCAATTACTTGACTTCTCTGGACAACTGGATAGCAATATCTTGGCATCTCAGGAAGCAGGTTGAAGTAATTGCTTATCCTATGTATTAGCGGCGCCTCAGTTGCTTTTCTGCGAGTCAGAAAAATAAATATAAAGATAAAACAAAAAATGAAACAAAATGTTTTTTTATGTTTGTTGGTCGATAATTGCTTCAATTCAATAGAGATGTGACCACGTTGTATCTTATTCGTATTTTTATTTTATATTTTGCTTTTCAAACTATGCTTTTTTCGTTTTACAGTAAACCGCAACGTTGGATTGCTTTGTCTGATAACGATTTTAATTGCTGCGCGTTTTCTGCACTTTTGTGTACTTGCTTATCATTGAGTGCGTTTAAAATTCTACCGAAACAAGGAAAAATAGGGGAAATAATATTGATTAACGTTTTAACATTTTTTAGTTTGTTGCTTTCTATATTTTTTGTGCAATGCAATTAAATGTTTTGTTAAGTTACATATTTTCAATAATCGCAATTAAAATCTAACATTCTATTTTTTAGTTTTTAAAATTTATTTAAAAACAAAGAAGTTGAACGTTTTTGACTTTTATTAGTCTTTATCAAACCAATTAAAAAATTTTTAGCAAAATGTAACAATATGTAATTGTCCTTTATGGTTTATTTTTGTTTGCTAAAATTTTTGATGCTTTGTCGTCGTCGTCGTCGTTTGAAGGGTATCCACTCCAGGTCAGACACAAACAGGACTGGGGCCGAGGGTTTATCCTTTTACTACCCCAGACTGCTGCACTGCCTGGGTCAAACTGCACTGCGTGCGGCGCTTCTGAGCAAACCGCAGACCATGTACTAACAGCTTGCCCTATACATCGGGCACCACATGGAGCACGAGATCTGACGGTTTTGGATGACGAAACTCGATGCTGGCTTAATGATATCACTGCCAGCATTTGACCCAGGCAGTTTGATGCTTTAATAAGGACTTAGGAAAGTTAAAAACGTTTAGTTTCTTTGTTTTTAAATAAATCTTGCAAACTCAATGATAAAATGTCAAATTGTGATTGCGATTATTGACTAATGGATTTAAAAAATTTCCTCTCTTCCTAAATTAAAATTTTTTAAATTCGTCATTACAAATGAGTTCTCAGACCGGCATCTCGCTTCAAACAATTTGCAAAAAATTAATAAAAAACTACTTTTATTTGTTCGTTGTTGGTCTTATAAAAGAAATAAAAAGTGTTAAAATAAGGTAGACTTAACATAGAATATTAACGAAAAAGATTTTTATTTCTTTTAAATTTCTGATAGAAAAACAATAAATACCGCTTGAATTAAGCTAACAATATTTTACATCACTTCACATTTACTCAAAACATTAATTTTTAAAAATTGAATATTTTACATGGTTCGTTTTGCTGCTTTTCGTTAAAGTATTAATGATGAAATCTTTTAAAAATGTTGCGTAATGTGAATAATTTTTTTCCATTTTTCATTTGTTAGTTTATGCACTTTAATATAAACTGTAATGTAGCACGTTCCGCTGTATTTTGTTTAAATTTTTATTTTATTTTACCACTTGTATAAGGTCATGTTTTTTGCGAAGCACTGCAACATGTATATGAAAGTAAAATTGTATTAATGTAAATATGCAGCAAATGTTTATTTCAAAGCAAAGTTGGTTAAAATCTAAGCAAATTATATACGGTTAATATGATCAAATAAGGTAACTAATACCGGCATGTATTAAAACAATAAACCTAGTAAAAGCAATTAATTTGTGAGTGCTTTTGAGTATCTGTGGCGTCTTCTGTTTAGTTTTGGTATAATAAAGCCAGCAAAGTGTCAGAGTTCTAAATTCCAATTTGTTTAAAGGTTTGAAAATTTATTAAAAATAAATTATTTTAATCGATTATCTCCAAAAAAAATTTTTTTAACAAAAGGATTTTTTATTTTAGTTTGTTTTATAAATTGCTTTTTATATCTATGTAAAATATTAGTCTACATCATAAAAAGCTTTATGTTTTTACGTTATATCATTAACATGTATTGGTCTTTTATAAATATAATGGTATCTTAGGATACCAATTTGATATGTTTCGGGACAGTGTTGGTAAGGTGATTTATTTAAATGCAAAAGCAAGATTTACATGTAAATGGCCTAATCCAAGGGTGTTTAACCTTCAGCTTGCAAGCCACATGTGGCCTCCCAAAGTCTTTTGGTGCAGCCCTCAAAAGGAAGTTTTAATTAGATGCTCCATCAACTTGAATTATTGCAGTGCATTTAAACCTTTACAACCTGTGTTATGCAAGAGATTTTGAAGTGTGCAGCAAAAGCTTTTGGAAAGCACTAATTCAACAACAAAATAAAGTCCACAAGCAGAGTGAAAATCTTTTTTTTATGAGAACATGTAGTTTTGCAAACAAAAATTGTAAAACAAACATTGATTAAAAGTGAAGACCTTTTTTTTAGAGAACATCTCTTTTGGACACAGAAATTTTTGTACAAACTCGCATAACAACATCATTTTGATTGTTTCAGCGATTTTGGCCTGTGATAAACTTACAGACAAAAATTTGGCTTGCAACAAGCAAAAGGTTGGACATCCCTGATCTAATCTGTTCCAACCCACCCAAACTCAGTCTTATAAAGTATAAATATTACATTGCCGTCCCTCCCTTCAGGCAAAATTTAGACATTAAGCACATATTCAATGACACACATCTAAATAAACTATGAGACATTAATAATATCAATGAAACAATAGTAATGCACATTGTTGTTATGAATAATGGCAATTTCATTGCAACCTCTTTAAGAACAGTCGTACAATGCATTATGCATTGTGAAACAACCACAAATATTTACAGTGCCTGTAAATTTAACATTTTAATTTACGTACATTATGTAATTTTTTTTGGACTTTGTTTCATTAATTTTTTTGGACTTCTTGTTTTATTTGATTTGTATCTTGAATTTTTTGTTAGGTCTTGGAACAAATGTGTTGTTGAGACTCAATTCATAAGCCAGAATATTTGTAAGCAGAAACAATTGTATTTCGAACTACCACTGTATTTGCACCTTGGTCAAAAAAAGTTTAGCTTGTGTTTTTATACAAACATTTAGGTTCATAGTTTTGTTTGTTTTCATTTTAATTAAAATTGTTATTTATATCAAAAGTTAAGCTTATAATTATCAATTTTTTAATGATATTAAAATTATACAAAGTTGGCTATTTTTTGGTTGTTAATATTTTTGTTAAAATAAATATTTGAAAGTAGCAGTTTATCCTTTTCTTTTTAAATTTTAAAAAGTGTTTCAATTATTAATTGGTATACTTTAATTACAATTTTTCCAAATCAAATATTTTTGTTTAGAAACTTATTGATTTGAAATCATGCATGGTTTACAGAGCTTAATTCCTGCTCGGTTTTTGATATTAATGTCACATCTTGTTTTTGTCATTACATTGTTTTGGTCATTGGTAGGTAATAAAGTTTTGTAAGTAATTAAAAACCTGTGTAAAGTGATTTTGTATATACTTGTATTTTATTAAATTTTATTTCGAAAAAAATTACAAATTGATATAATTATTTGAAAAGTTTTTTTTTCTAAATGTATTATCCAAAATTTACTTCTAATTTCTAGATATTAGTTATTAAATTAAGCAAGTTTATTTTCATGAAGCAATGCAAAAAGCTTTTTATATAAAAATTTTTTACATTTAGAAATACATTTTACAAAATCTTGTTATTTGTGGTAAAATCTTTTGAACTTAAAAAACTTTTTATAAACTATATGAATTTGGAATGTTTTTAGTGTGCTGTTTATGTTAGTGATGATTTAAGAATATCTATTAGCTATTGCTATTGATTGTAATATATTTTCTTCCAGCAATTGTTATGTGAGTTATGTAATTCTATTCTTTTAATACAAAACACTTTAGAAAGCATGGTTTTTTCAAATATTTATTTCAATTGTCACTTCATGTATTTTAGCTAATAGGATTGGATTTAGGTTGGTTTTTTAGTTTTAAAAGGGTGGGTCAGATTTGGAAAGTTGAGTTAGATCAGATCTCTTATTTAAAAATTTGGTTACATGACTGACAGAACAATAGGCTGCTGAAAACTTGTTATGATCACATAAAAAAATAGCCTGCAGAATATTTGTAATGTCACAAATATACTGCTTGACAATATTTTGCACTAATTAGTTGTATGATGCTGAGGTAAAAGATTTAGCAAATTTCATTTAAAATTTATTTTAAATACATTTAAAGAATAAGTGTTTTTCTCTGGTTCTATTCAAAAAAACTTCAGGTTGTAAATAAAAAGCATTATATAAATCTTTAATTTTAGTCTTAGAATTGTTTATTTATATCAGCTATTCATTTATTGTTTTTAGAATGAGATTGTAAGAGCCTGTCTACCAGTGGATTCACAAGTAAATTTTGACAGCATTCGTGTGGAATTGATTGTTGCACTATCACTTACTTTATTTTTGTTTGTCATTGAATTAATTGGATTTTCTGCTGGGTTTTCCATGTTTAGTTCTTCCCAAACATTGTTATGTATCCTTACTAAAGTTTGTAAAATTATTGCTTTAATTATGTAGTTTAGTAGCTTAATAAAAATAATGTTGGCAACATGGCCTAGTATGTATTGATGGCTAATGCAGTTCAAATTCTGCTCAGGTCGTTCTGATATGCCTTTGGAAAAACACTTTACAACACTTTCCTCTTGTTAGCAATGTTTGCAATCAGCTTCATCTTTCAGTCATATCATTAAATAAAACATTTCAACTTCATTGTAATATCTTAGCATCTCTGAAAACAGGTCACAATAATCGCTTAATGTTTATTTCAAGCTTAAAGCTAATGAAATACTTAACATCTTATGAGTTGCTGTATAAGTAGAGATGCTGATAATATTGATGATTACGATTTTTTTCACCTACGTAGACACTAAATGTCTTACTGCTTCTGGCCAAGTACCCAACATTTAAAATTTTTGTCTTTGATATTTTTTAATACAATGAGATAGTTATATGTCATTATTTTTTCTTTAGTGGCAAGTCTATGAAACAGAAAAAACTGTATATTTGCTAAATAATAGATAAAATTAATTCTTTTTTTAAGTTTTGCTAATAATATTTTCTGACTAAAATTAAGCATTGTTTCCTTAACCGTTTTTTTTTTAGCTATTGCAGCTCATGCTGGTGCTACAGTAGCCTTATCATTTTATGTCTTTGATTCTTTTTACTGCAGAGCTTACTGGTACATTTTTGGATTTTGCAGGTACGCTGAATTTTGATAAGACATAGATGCTCTTGTATGCAGTTTTTAAGGCTGGATGTTGGAAAACTATGCATTTCTAAACAGATGTATTGCTGCGCTAATCCGAAATTGTTGACAGTTACTCCAAACTTTACGCCCACTGAAAGGAGCATTGTTAGGGTACATTCCATTTGAAAAGCCTAATTTTGATAAAAATTATGTTTTCATTAAACCCAATATTTATTGCCACAGCTCGACAGGACAGGACAAGTATAACAAGTGGCTAATTGGTGTTGGCAGCATGGCCAAATGGGTAAGAGTGCTGTATTTGTCGTTGTTGTCGTTTGAAAAGCCTTTGGGTCGAACAAAAACCGAATCGGCCCGAGGATTTATCCTTTTACTACCCCAGATCGCTGAATTGCCCTAATCGAATACTGGCAGTGATGGTGTTGAGCTAGCATCAGGTTTCGTCATATAGTCAGACCTCGTGCTCCATGTGGTGCCCGTTGTTTGGAGCACATTGTAAGATCTGCGGTATGTTCAGTGGTGGTGCACTCGCAATTTAGTGAAGCCAGATTCCATTTGCGCATGGATGCACGAAATCGTCCAACACCAGTCCATGGCGATTGAGCTTAATTTCGGCTGTTCGGGGGAAAAGCCCATTTCGACAGCTTGGTACTGGTCATGGGTATGAAGCACGGAGCCTAGATGTACTCTTACAGTACTCTGTGATGTTCGGTAAGATTGTTTGATCCTTTCCGCGCAGCTGACACAAAAGGGCGTCTAGATTTTAATTGTTTTTTGCGAGCAATTGAAGACCCACTTGAAAGATCATGCAATATATCATGAGGTCAGGACCAGAGTTCCATGGTTAATCAAAGAGAGTGTCGCATTTTGTCGGCAAACTCAAATGGCTGGATTCTTGAAAGTATTGGAGTAAGACGCAGGTTCCAATGACAATGTGCGAAGCGTCATTTAAGACACCGTCACTGAAGCAAATATGCGACACCAGACTTCTGCGCACTGTTCAGCTGTCAAGTAGGCTAGAAACAGGTCAGACATACGCAACCTTATGGCACCAGTACCTCATTTTGAGTCCGCAAGTCGCATCAAAAGTGTGACCCGCGAAGACGGTTTTTTGTGCAATGCCACGACATGGTGACGCAACGCGAGCGATTCATTTAGTTTTACCCCAAAGCAAGCAGGAGTTTTGACAAAACAAGAATCTACCGCTGCTATAAATTCTTTGCACACAAATTTCGTCGGCTTTGGGATGGCGACTACAAACGCTCTTCCCCACTAGGAAATCCCGAGTCGACGTAAGTGGAAAAAAAGTCTCGTAACCAGGAGTTCAAGAGCAGCTGTATCGAAAGCAAATGTAAACGATACAATCTCGCTTCTACTCCTACTTGAGTCATTTTATTGTGTCCTTGCCATACATTCCTCTGCTTGGCTATCTCAGCCAACGGTTTTAAATTATAGTATGATCAATATTTTACAGTCGAAAGTAAATATCGATTGAAAAGCAATATCCTGGCATCTCCAAAATCAATTCCGGGTAAATCGCTGAAAATTATACGCCTCTTTGTTTTCATTTTAACGATTAATGTTTCAAATAACAAATCATTCCCTGGCTGATACAGTAGCTGGGACCAGCTCAATTAATCCCTTGTATCCGAATATCCCTTATAACCGACCGACGAATAGTTCGATCCGATACCCCTATAAACGCAAGTTTTAAACGCTCAAAACGCCATTTTGTGAAGCTTTTTCCGCATTTCCCCCCCAAAAAAGCCCGCGAAATTGAAATCGGAACGCGCGCTTTTGGTTATTTTGACGTATTATCAAACAACAAATCAATTTTCTTATAACCGACTGAAATTACTAGAAAATTATGATTGAGACTTGCTTTAATCCCTTATATCGAGATTCCTATGTAAGCAAAGCAAATGTTTTACATTGAAAATCGTCGGTACCATTTAAAATTGTCCCTTATAAGCGAAAATCCTTTATATCCGAAATTGACTGTGTTGTAATGTTCGTTACCAGCCATCATAATCTTGATTTTTATTTCCAGTGTACTTCCGTCCTTGACCGAGATCGGCTTGATCGTGTCAGTGTTGTGGTTCAAGAAAACTGTGTAGAAATCTTTTCAACGAGTTTTGTTATTTGCGTTCGTTTCTACTTCGCTTTTTTTAAATAAAAACAAAATCGAATGTACGTGCAACAGCTTTATTCTACGACAGTGTTTTACGTGTAGAATACAGCGCAAAACAAACAAAAGATTCGACGTCGATTTAATATAATTTCAAAAGTATGGGTCATGGTTAACATAATGCTTCTCTATGCTTTAGTAAGAGGAGATCTCCAGGCAGCTCCAGCGAATTTGGCTTTCGATCCCAGTTCTTCTTCAATCCTGAAACAACGTATATCGATCGCATTTTTAATTACATCAAAACTGCTGCACTTTAATCATACTAAATTTTAATTAGGGTCGAAGTTTACACTAACAGAAGGCGATATACGGCTTTTTTGTCGCCCCTTAAATTAAAACTGAACTGAAGCACCATTAGGTTGGCGCTCAAGTCAGAAATATAACATCAGAGAATTATTTCCGCGGGTGTTGAGCTTGTAAAGAAGTGAATTATTTCGGTCTAAAAAATCACCTGAGAAGTTGGTTGTACTTGGCCAATCTTTCTGACCTACATGGGGCACCAGTCTTGATTTGACCTGTACAAAGTCCCACGACCAAATCGGCGATAAAACTGTCTTCGGTTTCTCCAGATCGATGCGACACCATCACCCCCCAACCGTTTGCTTGCGCCAACTTACAACTGGAAACGAAAAGGTTTAAAACACTTGTGAAGCTTCTTCGAAAAAAAATTTTAAGTTCCTGACTAATTTAAATCATGAATAACGAAATACTCTTCAGTTTTGTTTTTCGTTTATGACTTTTTGCCAGTGGAAAATTACGAGCGGTGGCTAACTAGTGAGTAGACTAGGTGACCTTTTTGGTAATCAACGATAAGTGAAGAAACGACTTGATGATCATAAAAATTACTCTAGGTTAGCCAAGTACGGTAATTAATTGTTTTAGAAACATCTTAAACATGAGTTGTTTATCAACTAAACAGGGTTCGATAAAAGAGGAATTAAACAAATTTTGCAAGGAGATTGAAAAATAATAAATCGACAGCTGCTTGTTTGATTTTGATCGACCCTTGTGACAACAAATTTATACTTAAAATTATCATTAACTTTTTTATTTGTATTTTCGAACAAAAACTACATCGCATTTTACGATTTCTGGGAAGCAAAAACAATTAGGTATTATCCAAAGCTAAACTTTTTAACGTACGTCAACATTAATGTTAAGCATGATTTTTCAACTTACGCTTGAATAGCTTCGGTCAAAGAGCCAATTTGATTGACTTTCAATAGAAGAGCGTTGCAAGCTTTCTTGTCGAGGGCAGTTTGAATCCTCTTTGGGTTGGTGACCAACAAATCGTCTCTGGAGGTGAAAAAGAGTAAAACATCATTTTTGTAAATATTACTTGAAAACTAAATCTGTTCTTATGCTTTTTCTGCATGCAGAAGCAACTTTTGCAAAAAAAATGTCAGAAAATTGCTCCACAAACAGCATGTGCCATCACACAAAATAAAATTCAATCGGAAAGAAAACTTCGAACGTGACAAACTTAAACTTTAAGACAGTTACGCAGAGACTGGACAGTAAAAAAAAAGGCAATTAATTCGAAGCATGTGAAATTGCTTTTCCGCTATAGTTATATCACACACGAAGATGTGCTTCCTTGACACGTACATAAGGTTGATTAACCGTTTGATGAAATACCGGACATTTACTTAACCGGTTGAAATTTTTTCTAGCTTACACATTGTTTGGGATAAAAAGGAAGTCATTAAAGTAAATAAATAGCCTTTACAAACACTAAAATATTTTAGTTTTACAAACGCGATACATTGTTCAAGTAATCTTAACACAAGTTCGCCATGTTGTTCTCACCCGACGACTTGCTCTTTGACAGAGGCAGTAAAAGCAGCGTGACCGTCCCAGTCATCCTCATGAAACGGATCTTCGATTGATACTATCGGATATTCGCTGATGTAAGAACGATAAACCTCTCCTAGTTCTGCGGATGTTTTCTGTAAATTAGGAAAGTATTAAACAAAGACAAGCACGCTTCAAAATCCTAAGCTTGTTTAAGATGATCAAAATTGTTTTAAAGTACCACAAACGAAAATTTAGCAGCGAAATTTGAAGCAATCGCCACTCAATCGGATTTTGTAGAAAAGCAAGAAACATGCTAATAACTACCTAACTAAAATTGAACATGACCATATACGCGTAGAAGCGAATGAAATTTGGCATAAGATTAATCAAAAATCATTAAAATAGAAAAGAATGAAAAATGTTGACAGTGTTTGACGATTATTTTAAATTAGAAACAAAAATTGTGTTTGACACGCGGCTTGTACCAAAGTAATCTAGAGTTAGGTAAAAAACAATAGACTTGATCTTACACCTTTTTGGTGACGCACTCGTATTTTTTTACATTTGTAGGACAAATAAATGATCTCAAAATTATAATACTTTGTTTATGTTATTTGTTGTAATTCTACAATAAATTTCGAAATAATTTGTTTCCGCAGTACAATGCCGTTTTCTTATTTGCAAATTTGTGTCCACAATATTTTTGGAAACAGGGAACGAATGTCGTGATTCGTGCATGCCAAAGGCGTGATTCGCGCATGCTCAGTTCATGATTATTGTTCTATCAATCGTATTAATGATTTATCGTGTAACGTTCTACATTATTGTCTTTCGACTTCAAGACTTTGTTTGAAGGTATTTGTAAATACCAAGATCGAAATTTAAGGCACGTGCACATTTGCTGGTCTTTGTTACAGACTTGACGTGCGGTGTTCTGCACATTCACTGACAGTCTTTTTGGCAGTTTGATAAGTAATCATTATTCCTATGTGATACTACTTGTAATTGATAACTATCTTTGATCTTAAATATGATACAATTTAAAACCTGTGGGTGATTCACTCAACTGTCTTTAAGGGTCGGCCGCGTGGTCGCGTGGTTACAGCGGTGGTTCTCAACCGGTATGCCGTGAGAGGTCTCCAGGTGCGTCGCGAAAGATTTCGGAAAAAAACTATTTCGGGACGTTGAATTTTGCGGTTTTTGTACGTGAAATTCGGAGGGAAAGAAAGAGCGTGAGTTCAGGCGGAAACTTTTGTTTTAGAGATCACCATGACTTTGGGACAAAAATTAAGAAATCATTGACAAATTTTCAGTGAAGACCTTTTTATTGTTAACCAATATAATGGGTGTGCCGCAAAAATTTAAATAGCTTAATAGTGTGCCGCCATAAAAAAAAAGGTTGGGAACCACTGAGTTAGAGGGCCGTGATTGTGATAGACATGGTCTCGGTTCAAAACCTACTCGCGCCATTATGTTGTGTTTTTGGGGAAGACAATTTACGACACTTTTTCCTGCTTGGCGGTCTCGGCAAACAGTTCTAAATTTTATGAATATTTCTATAAAACTAAAGGACCAAAATAAAAGTTCAAACAGCAATATCTTAGCATCTATGGAAGCAGGTCGGAGTAATTGCTTGTCTGCATTGTACCTCCGTCGCTTTCCTGAGAGTCAGCAGGATAAATATAGAAAAAATAAATAATAACAGTGTTATTTGAATAAAACCAATCGATACGAGACGGCATCGTGAACGGCGGCTGTTAGACGACAGCGTAAAAAGAAGCCACGAACAAGCCTGGCTTCAAAACGGCACGCTAATTGCAAACTGATTAACAAAGAGTCGAACGCCACAAAACTTACAAAATAGACGACATAAACGAGAACGTTGCATCGGCGACAAAGACAGCGCGACTTGACTTTTTTTTTCGAATCGAATTTTGCGAGGGCTTCGATGTTTTTAGAAAACGGAAGCGATTCAAAACAGTTTGATGTTGGTCCGGAGACTTCATTTAGTTTGAAAACAAGAGCATTGGTTTAAGTCTTCTTACATAACAATAACAAGCTTTCTAAAGGTCTACACTTTTTGAGGGATACATTTAATAAAAGTACAACAGTAAACAGACTAAAAATACGAATAGAGCTGACCAGTCGTGTAGCAAAACAGTAAAGAATACATTTGTCTTGATTAATTTCGAACAAACTAAGTTTAAAAACATTCTTTATCACACTTTACAGAACACAGTACCACCAAAAATGACTTAAAATAACGAAAAATGAAAATCATAAGCTAAAAGATTGAGCAAACTTAAATGAGCAAAGAAAGAATGAAAATGGTGATAAAGAAATCGCTTAAAGTAGAAGTTTCTAACTTGTTGTATAAACTTATGACGCAAAAAAGTCTAAAATATACAACAACGACTCCTTTTGATAAAGTTACTTTGAAAGTCGAGAAACGACTTTATTTTTTGTTTTCATTTTTAATTTCATTTCTATATTTATCCTCCTGACTTGCAGGAAAGCGTCGAAGCGTTACACAAAGAGCAACTGTCAAGCAATTACCCTGACCTGCTCCCGGAGCTGTCCGGTAAAACTTTTTATTTTTATTTTTTAGTTTTATAGAGATATGACTGAAATTTAGAACTGCTAGCCGAGATTGCCCACTAAGGAAAAGTGGAGTAAACTGTCTTTTTCAAGAACACAACAGAATGGCGCGAGTAGGTTTTGAACCTCGACTATGTCAATCACAACCACGGCGCTCTCAACTGTGCTACAGACCAACTACTAAGCTGCTTAACAGGTTTTAAGGGACAAATTTTACGACAAATCCATGTAAAGACCGAAAACATTTTCACTTTATATACCAAATTTTTATTACTAAGTGTTGCTTTTCTACCCAGATTGTTCACAAACGCGGGCTCCAGTTCCCGGTTCTAAACTCTGGTTAGGGTGGATCTGGAAACGCCTCGTAGTATTAAGATGACGGATCAGTTGGAAACCTCTAGCTTACATTAATTTGCTCTAGAAAGAAAAGTCTATAAGGTACTGGCAACGGGTAGTCAGTTTGTCAATGAATAGAATGTTTAATTTAACGAGTGTCAACCATTTGAACATGTCGTTTCAAATCTAAGTGAGTAATGCAAAGCGATCAGAGCGGTTTCCGAGATAATCGAGGCTGAGAATTGACATATATGAGATTGATATAAGCTGAAAAATACACATTTGATTTGAATTTCCAACTTCGTGATCATTCGATAAGTTGAGTTAATCATGGAGGAAATACCGGCGACCATAAACTAAACGTATAGAACAATCGAGTGCAAAAACTAAGCTCACTATTTTAACTTTTTTTTGGCTTCTTTGAAAATTAAGATTGCTTACTAAGCAAGCGATCGAAAAATGTTCATTTAATTACTTTATCTTTTTATTTTCTGGTTTTACAAAAAGTGATGCATGCTTATCAGCATTTATACATTTTTACTAGTACTTTATTGGCCAAGGTATACAATGAGTTGAACAAAATTAAACTTATTTCAAAAATTTTAAATAGAGTTATAAATTAGATTTAAAAAAAAAAAAAACGAAATTGACGTGTAAGAAATGTTAATTGTTGCCATCATTAATAAATTAATCCTTAAAATTTCGTTTGCCACAGGGCTTAATGTCTTGCCTCAGATATTATTAATGCAACTTAAATTGATCTGAAAAAGGCAGAACAAAATTTAACAGCTACACTGACATACATATCTGTTCTTATCGGAAGCATCTCCAGCCGGACTTTTGAAATCCAAATCGTATCGACCAAGTTTTTCGTTCCAGAATTCAGACGCAGCTGTATCCATGCAAATACTGATCTTTCCAGTGTAACCAGCAGTTGCAATGGCTTCCTGTAAACGTAGAAATTCGAAATACATTCGATAACGAATAGTTTACTTTTTCAATACCAGCTACGGCTAGTATCACATTTCGAAATCTTGACAGTACACACTGATAATTTGTTTTTCGGTAAACAGATAACGCTGCGGGACAAAGTAAATACTGTGTTTGATGTGACATTGAAACACAGAACGATATTTCTTGATAAAAGTAATTTCGCATAAGCAGGTTTAGATTTACAGTTACATCAGAAACTAGTGTTGCTTTAATTGCACTAGTTCTTTAGCATACAAAAAAATGTGATTAGCTATTGGTCACAAAAGCACTGCGTAAAATTTTAGGTGCTACTTGCTTGTAAAACAACTAACACGAGCATAGTTTTTAAAAAAATGATGGCAATGCCGTTTAAGTCGTATTACATGAAATCTTTAGCATTGCTTAAATTTGTGTATTTACTTTAATAAGTTCAAGAGCTTCTTTATTTTTCATAATATTTGGAGCAAATCCGCCTTCATCACCAACATTGGTCGCATCCTGTCCGTACTTTTTCTTAATAACAGCTTTGAGATGTTGGTAAGTTTCTGCCCCCATTTTCATTGCTTCTGAGAAAGAGGATGCGCCCGACGGGAAAATCATGAATTCTTGCATGGCTAACTTGTTTCCAGCATGACTACCGCCATTGATTACATTAAATGACTAAATTGAATAAAGACATACTTAAAAAATAAATACATTAACTACATAATGTGCACAGGCAAAAATTAAAAGTTACTTACTGGCACAGGCAATAAAACATCTTTGTTTCCAGCCAAGTCCGCCAAATGTCGATACAAAGGAACACCCTTTTCTGCTGCTGCAGCTTTGGCAACTGCCAGTGACACTCCCAATATAGCATTTGCTCCAAGATTTGCTGTAAGAAATCATACAGATTCTGATGGGCAAAACAGTAACCATAATTACTTATTAACACAAAAAAAGATTTGCAATTTGCAACACTCAAATGTGAATCAAGCAAGTATATTTTAAGGCAAAAATCAATACCTTTAACTTACATTTATTTTCAGTTTTATCAAGATCCAGTAAAATCTGGTCAATAGCAGATTGATTTTTCAAATCAAGATTTTTTCCAACCAGTGCAGGAGCAATTTTTTTGTTGACATTATTAATTGCTTTTGAAACACCTGAAAAAATTCATAAATGTACCTGTTAGGTAAAGTTGTAAACAAACAATAATGGTAACAAGAAGTAAAAATAGTCAAAATTGCATGTTAAAATGGTAGAATAAGCATCAGTTTACTACCAAACAAAAAATCACTGAACAAAACACATTAAAAAAAAAAAATCAAATATAACAAAATCAGAAGTGCAAAATATATATTAAATCATTGTACCTTTAAAATAGGTCTTCAAAACAATTAAAAACTTTTTTATTTTCCTTATGAACTATAAATTTTACCTTTTCCAAGGTAACATTTGGGATCTTTGTCTCGTAATTCAATTGCCTCATGTATTCCTGTTGATGCACCACTGGGAACAGCTGCTCGAAACAAACCCTTGTTTGTAACAAGATCAACTTCTATGGTAGGATTTCCTCTACTATCAAAAATTTGTCTAGCATGAATTTTAGAAATTGCCATTTTGATGATACACAAAATTTTTCAAAAGCAAAATATCAAAAAATTGATCTAAATAAATAATTATGCCACTTAAATTTATAATAAAGGCTAAGATCAATTTTTTTAAAATAACAACAAAAACCCAAGGATTTTTATGCATCTTTTTGTTTTAATCAAGAAAAAGTATAACCAAACTCCTGAAAAAAGTTCTTCAAGATACTCCAACAGTATGGCATTGATGATCTTTTGTTCCTTACAATCAAATGTACAACGTCATCCCAAAGTTTAGGTTCATGTAGATGGTTAGTGATCAATACCATTATAGTGAATATTGCTCTTCAACAAGGTAGCATTTTGTTATTCCTACATATAGTAATACTGCTTTGAAATGGATTGACAAGCACAGCAAAACTTATGTGTGTCAAAATCTATGTGCTTCAATCAGTAACCTAATCTTGGCAAACAATTTGGGTTTTGCTTGCTGACTCTGAATTTGGTCTTCAGCTGGCATTTGATGGTAACACTGCTGAAGTAAAACTTAACTCTCCAATACCAAACTGATGTAAATTATCTTTTTAGTAATCTTGATCAACAAACTTTACATGTAATCAAAGTTCCACTTAAACAATTAAAGAAGTTTTTTAAATACATTAGGCCCATATTTAAATCAGGAAAAAAATGAGAAGGGTCTCTTCAAAAAGTGACTGTGTGTCATTTTTGTAAGTAAAACTAACCCAGTATCTCACCTTTGCTATCACTACTTGAGTATCACTACTTGAGAGTAACCTGTTACTACTTGAGACCTTAATCTCTAGGTTTCTTTTTTATTCCTTTCTGGTGCTGTTAGGAGCATTATTGATTAGTTTTATTGACAAAAAATAGTTACAGCTCTTTCTTGAAGGCTCAAATTAAACATTAAAAATGATAAGGCAAGTGTAGTACAGTAATCTCCAGGTTAAGTTCACACTTGTTTAAGTTTGCAAAAAGTTTTTAAAAAATCAAGATTCAATTGTCAGCTCATGCATATTTCATTTTCTTTTGCATTTTGTGTCCAAAATAACCTGCCTTAATTATTGCTAGAAAAGCTCAAAGGAATTTCTCAGCTCATTATATAGTAATTTCCTGCTTGAGCTTGCACATCAGGACACAACAACTAATCCTCAACTTCAAAAACTTTATTGTATATGTGCTCAAACCCACAAAAAGTGACATGCTTCCTGTTGGGGCTGGACTATGTGTGCAAGATTCGACCACAGTGTGTACGTTTTCATCTATATTATCATTTGTTGCTTGTATACTTAACACCTCATTGACATCATCCAAAATCTCATGTGAAAATTCTTTACTGTTTTCGTCACAAACATGTACAAACTCATCTAGAATGCTTTCATCTATTGCAATATTTAATGCTTTGAAGCTGCACAATAGATCAGCCATTATATCAACTTCTTCATGAGCTCCACTTTTTAAAGTTACTAATTAAGCCTTTTTAAATGCATTCTTTATTGTCGCATCTGATATTATATCCCAAGCAAGCTTTATATATTGAGCCGCATCTAGCATACGAGCAGGGTTAGCATAAGCAACACTTGCTGCTCTACAAGGGAGTCTTTTTGTTTGTTCTCTTTTGCAAGCTTTTAAATTCTCATCCAGCTCGTAGAAATCCAAAATATCTTTGAGATATAAATATTTACATTTTCAGGAACATATTTTGCAATTATGGCAAAGAACTTATTCAAAGCTAAAACAAAATCAGGATTTTATCAGTCCACCTCTGCTCCTTTATCATGAAGAAGAAGTTGTTATATTCCACGGCATTTTCTAAATTGGCTAAACCACTGTCATGATACTTTAAAGTCATCCTGCAATATTAATAGTTCTTCAGCAATTTACTTTGCTTTCAAAAAGGTGAGGGAAGGTGGAACAGGCAGGTTTGCTCGATGCATGCTATCAATCCACAGGTATAACTTATCTTCTACCTCTGGAAACCTACCCACAGATGCTCTGAATGTTTTCTTTTTTGCTTCTTCAGACATCTTCATGCTTCGACCAGACTTTTCTAATAGTAGCCTCATTCATTCCATACTGTCATGTGATACTTCATTTACATACTGTCATGTAATACTTCATTTACATTTACATTACAGGATTTGGCTGATTCAACTTGAATACTACTTCCAATCTTTCTGACTTATTGAATCGCTTAACTTTGCCTGACACTATTATGTGAATAATACTAACTTTGCCTGCTAAAAATTAATTTTAATCTTAAGTCATTGCAGCAATTAGTCTCAAAACACTAGCTTAAATGATGAGAGTTTTTACTTTAACTGATAATTGTACAGGTTCTATGTTACATAATAATCGCTTAGGTATAAATGCTAAGTTCACATCTACCAGCTTGTTTACAATCGCTATTCAGATTCAAGTTGCAAACTTAAGCAGGAGATTACTGTAATGTAAAATTTGTACTTATTCTTTGTGTGGTTGAATTAGCCTGTGTGCTGCTTTCTGTATGAAGTGTAGTCACCATTTTAAGAGCATAACCCAATTAAGGTATTTGACATCAAATGCCTTTGCAAAAATAAAGCAAAAATTAAATAGACAAAGTATCGATCTGGACTCTTTTTGCACACAAGTCAGAATGTTACCACACCCAGCTATCTGAAAAACTTTGCACTGTTCAGGTATAATAAAATAAGAACTAACCAAAAAAGCAAACTTTTAAACTAATCTATTGATTTTCATTCACTATTCGCCAAATTTAACTGAATCCTTTTAATTCACAAAGCCTGCAAGGTTAGCAACAGTGAACAAGATCCAATTATTTTTTTGCCTCTATTTGAACAAATGGTCAAAAGCTTAGCAGAGTTTTTAAAGATTTTTTTGTTTTTAATACTCAAGTGAAAACAAAAAAGGCTTTCACATCAAATAGAAGATATAAATTTTTAGAATTCTTAAAATTTTATTATCAACTGAAAGTTGCCAACCAGCAGACAAAAAAAATTATTTATCTATCAGAAACTTTAAACACTTCACCTGAAGATTTTTCGGGTTTTTTTAAGAAGTCACCATAAGTCATTTTTTTCAGTAAAACTAACCTGGAATCCCCCTTTCAGCATCAGGATGGAATAAAAAAGAAACTAAGCAAAAAAGTATCTCTCAAAAAGCGATAGTAACCGCAAGGAGATCTAGCTTAGTTTTACGAACAACAATTACTTAATGTGACTTCTTGAAAAGACTCAAAATGGGGGTCTCTTCAAGAAGTCATTACAAGCGATTTTTGTTTGTGAAACTAACCCAGATCCTTCTGCAGTTACTATCGCTTCTTGAGAAATCCTTTTTCTTTTCGTTTTTTCTTTATTTTATCCTGTTGTTTAAAGGGGAATTTCAGGTTAATTTCACAAAAAAAAATCGCTTATGGTGACTTCTTGAAGACAACCCAATAGAATACTTGTATACTAAAACCTAAATTAAAGTCTCATTGTCTAAATTACACAAACTAAGAAATATTAAAATCTGGCAAAGGTTTTAAACTTTGAAACTTGAGGCCCCGAATAGAACTTTTAAAAATATTTCTGACTTTGATTCGTAGCTATTAGGTAATCCAGAGATAGCATAAAATTACCTTAAATAAAAAGTTTTAGTGTAATAGCACTTTTGCACTGAATTTGGGTTCCTTTGTTTTGATGTCTTATTACAAGGTTACTTTTTCAGCAATCAAATAGTAAACGCATATTTAGCAGTGCACGGGCACTACATTAATAACCTTTTGGGAAAACTTCCGTAATTTGACTTAACTAAACAATTAACCTTGAAACCAGAGTTGCCAGAGTTTTTAATTAAAACTAGCCAAAAAACAGCCAGTTGGATTTTAAAATAGGCTACTCTTACTTCAAACTTAAATTTTAAAATACTTTAAATTTTTTTCAAACGGTTGATTTTCTACTACTTAACGGATTTGAGAAAAAATTTTGTCTCAAATTCAGATAGAAGATTAAAAAAAAAGATCTTCTCTTTAAATCTGACTCTGAGTTCTCGATTTCCGTCCCAAACAAGTAGCAATCTCTAAAAAAAAGTCTTCACCTCAATCGCAATAATAATATTAAGTTTTTAAAACAAATTGTGGCATATGAATCTAGAAATAATTTAAAAACATGTCTTTTTTTCATGTCGAAAATTTCATCTTAAGTCGCCACAGCCGTAGGCTACTTTAAAATAGCCCAAAAAAGTCGTTAAATCAAATTTTGGTCGCGAATTAAATTTAAAAATTGCCCGATTGTCGATAAGTCTCCCAATCCGGCAACACCGCTTGAAAAAGAATTGCCAGTTTTTCTGAATGTATTCGGGCAAAATTTTTTGAAAAATATTGGGCCAATTGATAAAAATACTAATTCATCAACAGTTAGGCTGCAAATCAAAACAATTTTAAGATAATTTAATTGCAGGGCCGGCGTAAACTCTTTCTAACACACGCAATTGAGAGTTCGCTATTGCAAGCCTGCGTAAGAAGAAGTTTTTGTTGTATTCTTGTAGAAAGCGCATTACCTCGCTTTACTTTGTTTTACATTTTCAACAAAATCAGCCAAAGTTACAGTAATATATTTGTTTCATAAACTTAAAAAAAATTTATGAAAAAGTGCCAGCATAGAGCATAAACGTGAAAAAAGCCAGCAGGTCTACTTTAGTATTTTGATCAGTAGGTTATCCCTATTGGCAAAAAAATCTTGCTGTAGTTTAAATATTTAGTTTTCCTGTTAACACTTTCTTTGTTTGAGCTTTTGAGTGTTTTTTCAGCAAGGCCTATAGCCAATCAGTTAAAGCAGTGATTCCCAATCACTGTGCCGCGGCACACTAGTGTAGACAATATTTTTACATCTAATATTAGTAATTATTTTGGGAAGGTGGGCAAAATGGGGCATAGCTATAATACAAAAGTTTTGCTTTTAATGTCTTGAATTTAGTTTTTTTAGGTAGGTTATCACATGTTAAAACATTTGTGGCGACCAATCAGCTGGCGCGCGCGAAAGACTCATGTGACGAGAGACGTCAGTGCGCAAGCATGCGTGAAAACGCTTTCTATGATTTTGTACGCGCGGTCTTTGTTTGAGTTTTTCATTATTAAAAGTGCATTGTTAGAAACGGATCATGTATCGCGAAGTCAGATAGTGTGTTTAGTAAGCAAACGCTACATTGGTGACCCCGGAAGTCGAATACGCCCAAAATTTTCAAATAGCAGAAAATAAGCTGAAATTACTGGATTAACTTTGTTAAACATTGATATGTCAGCAGACAGTGAAATTTTAACGCAGTTAACTGAAGCAGTCAGCAAGTTAACAAACAACGCCTTGTCAATGACTAAGATTGAAGCAGTAGCAGTTAAACTCCCAGAGTTTTGGACAGACGACCCAGAGATTTGGTTTCTTCGAGCCGAAGCACAATTTAGATCTAAATCTATAATTATTGATCAAACTAAATTTGACTACATAATTACAGCATTAGATAATCGGGCCGCTGCAGAAGTTAAAGAAGTTCTTCTAAACCCACCGGAGCAAGGAAAATATAATGCTTTAAAAACAGCTTTACTCAACGCGTTTGGTAAATCTCAAGTACAAAAAGACGCTGAGCTTATTAATATTTCAGGGCTTGGGGACAAAAAGCCCTCCGCATTTCTACGCTATCTCGAGTCCCTCAACAATGACGCCAACATCCTTCGGCGAGCATTTTTTTTAGCACAACTTCCTTCACAGGTTCGTGCGATTCTAGCGGCCCAAGAATTTCCAAATCTACAGGAATTAGCTTTAGCTGCAGACCGTATTATCGAAGCAAACGAGTTACTCCCTATCAACTTGGTATCGGCGTTAAGCCCCAGACATCCTAAGAACTTACAACCAAAACACAAACCCAAACCTAATCCCTCTACTCATCACATTATCTGCTACTACCATAAAAAATTCGGTACTAACGCACGTACCTGCAGACCCGGCTGCCCCTTTGCGAGCTTACTCCCAGTGACAACGTCATCGTCAATCACCGTGCAGGAAAACGGGCAAGCCGGCCGCCAATGACCGCGGCGGTCGGCTTAATCAAAACTAACACCTTGTCAGTGTGGGATCGCGCCACAGGGACATCTTTCTTAGTACTGTAGATACCGGCGCTGACGTTTGCGTTTTCCCTGCTTCCCCAAACGACAAGCGCAAACGTACCCCTACAGAAAACCTCACAGCGGCCAACGGTTCCGAAATCAACACATGGGGACAACGTGTTATTACTTTTATTCTCGGACAAGGAAAGCGATATCGTCAGAAATTTTACTTAGCCGACGTCGCTCGCCCTATACTAGGCGCCAATTTTTTTACGGCCAATAACATTGCCATCGATTTACGCGGACGCCAACTTGTCGATTTAAATCACGGCCATATTTTCGCTGCACATACAGAGCGCACACCGAACAGTCACTGCGGTTTAGTTTTGGGCGCACCTAGCCGCTTTAATCAACTATTGCTACAATTTCCACAAATTTTAGCCCCCAGTCTACAAAACCAGGTGAGTAAACACGGTGTAGAACACCATATTGTCACCAGCGGCCCACCAGTTCATTCACGACCTCGGCGTTTAACTGCCCCAAAACTAGCTCTAGCCCAAGCCGAATTCCAACAATTAGAGCGGGCAGGCATAATTCGCCGTTCCAATTCACCTTGGTCCACCCCCCTACACATGGTGCCTAAACCCTCTGGGGGATGGAGACCGTGCGGCGATTATCGCCGCCTTAACCAAATCACCACCGACGATCGTTATCCACTATTCCATATTCACGATTTCAACACGCGACTGGCTGGAGCAAAGATTTTTTCCAAAATAGACCTCATTCGTGGTTATCACCAAATTCCTATGGCCGAAGATTCAATTGCCAAGACCGCAATCGCCACCAGTTTTGGCCTCTGGGAATTTCTTCGGATGCCTTTCTGGTTAAAAAACGCAGCACAAACCTTTCAACGACTCATGGACAGCATTTTCCAACACTTAGATTTTGTTTTCGTCTACCTAGATGACATTTTGGTTGCTAGTAAATCACCAGGGGAACACTACAGTCACCTTAGACAGATTTTTACACTGTTGTCCTCAAACGGATTAATAATTCAAAAATCCAAATGTATTTTTGGCGTCCAAGAACTCGAATATTTAGGACATCTTATCACAGTCGAAGGTGTTAGACCTCTCCCGAGCCGCATTGAGGTTATCCGCAATTTTCCCACGCCAGATTCTCGTTCTTCTCTTCAACGTTTCTTGGGCATGATAAATTTCTACCACCGTTTCCTCCCCACAATCGCCTCGCAGCTTGCGCCTCTGCATGCCGCATCGTCTGGCCGAGGAAAAGAACTTACGTGGACTACAGAATGTCAGAAGGCCTTTGAAAACGCCAAGGCAGCGCTGGCACATGCTACTTTATTACACCATCCTAAGGCAAACGCACCAACCAGCATAACTGTAGATGCATCTGACTTGGCCATTGGAGCTCAACTTGACCAATTGCACAATGGTTACTGGGTACCCATCGCTTTCTTTTCCCGAAAATTGTCGTCTGCAGAAAAGAAATACAGTACCTTTGACAGAGAACTACTGGCAGCGTACCAGGCTGTACGCCACTTTCGAGATTTCGTAGAAGGCAAGCCCTTTACCTTGTACACCGACCACAAGCCATTAACATTCGCATTGTCCAACAATGCTGACCGCTCGCCCCGTCAATCCCTCCACCTGTCGTTTATAGCCGAGTTCACCTCCGACATACGACATGTAAAAGGAAAATTTAACGTGGTAGCCGATACACTCTCAAGAATCAACACTATCACAGAGCCTCCCATTGACTTTCGACAACTAGCAAACGACCAAACAGTTTCACAAGAAATTGCAGCGTATCGAACCTCAATAACCAACCTTTTGCTTCAAGATATACCCTTCGGCGACGTCTCCCTCCTTTGCGACATATCACTTGGAAAACCTCGTCCTGTGCTTCCAAAGGAATGGACCTACAGAGTTTTCCAAGCTATACACTCTTAGCTCACGCCGGACCACGCCCCACTCAACGGGCAATTGCAGACCGCTATGTATGGCACGGCCTTAAACGAGACATTCGCAGATGGTGCCGAGAATGCCAGAGTTGCCAAGCAGCCAAAGTGCATCGCCACATCAGAGCCCCACTCTCTCATAGGTCTCAACCAACAGGGCGCTTTCACAGCATCCACGTAGATTTAGTCGGTCCACTTCCTCCGAGCGAAGGAATGACATACCTCTTCACCATTATCGACCGATTTACCCGATGGCCCGAGGCCATTCCCCTCCCCGACGCAAAAACACCTACCTGCACAAATGCTCTCATACGAGGATGGATCTCCAGGTTTGGAGTACCGGCAGATATTACATCAGACCGAGGTCCACAATTTACTTCATCTTTATGGTCAAACTTAAATAAAATGTTAGGCATTAAACAACAACACACCACAGCTTACCATCCACAAGCTAATGGCATAGTAGAACGCTTTCATCGACAACTCAAAGATTCCCTCAAAGCCCGCACTACATCTCCACATTGGATGGAACACCTACCTTTCACACTCCTTGGTTTACGAACAACTTGGCGTGAAGAACCGGGATGTTCTCCCGGCGAATTCGTGTACGGATCTACTCTACGCATCCCCGGCGAATTCATTGACCCCACCCCACCCCTTTCTCTACAACCTTCAACCACATTTCTTCGCGACCTGCAAAAATCGATGCATGAAACCCTTCCACCACCCCCGACACACCACTCATCTCTTACATCCTATTACCCACCCTCTCTTGGCCATACAGGTTTCGTTTACGTACGAATCGATAAACACAAGACACCCCTGCAACGACCTTATGAAGGACCATACAGAATTATCTCCACATCTGAGAAATTTTTCACCCTCGACGTAAATGGACGAACAGAAAACATTTCAATTGACCGTCTCAAAACAGCATACCTGGCCACAGGAAGATATCCACCACAACTCAACAACCAAAAAGAAGACATTTCGACGCCTTCCTCTTCGTCGCCGCTCCCTAATAAATCTCCAGGCATCACAACTACACGCAGTGGACGATCAGTTCGACGACCGCCACATATTGTCAAAGACTATATCGCTGGTATACAAGAGTCGTACAACAACGCTGGGGGGAGCTATGTCGCGACCAATCAGCTGGCGCGCGCGAAAGACTCATGTGACGAGAGACGTCAGTGCGCAAGCATGCGTGAAAACGCTTTCTATGATTTGGTACGCGCGGTCTTTGAGTTTTTCATTATTAAAAGTGCATTGTTAGAAACGGGTCATGTATCGCGAAGTCAGATAGTGTGTTTAGTAAGCAAACGCTACACATTAATATGTTTAATAACTGTGTTTTTCGCTAGTTTGGGTAGTTTGAATGCATTCAAAAAATTGGTCAAAGGTGAACTTCTTATATGAATGTTTTAATTTTTTAAATCATTATTGGGTAAAGAATACGCCTTGAATGGCCGTCGTTACTAAGCTGGCTGGCGGTTGGGTCCAGTGCGGCGACTTCTTCAATCGCACAGTTCAAGCTTATTAGCAAGAGAGATTGATGATTACTATTAAGTTTATTAAATCTACTACCATATATTTTAATAATCACATGATTGTTACTTAGGCTTATGTGTTAATTAAGAAGTCTTTGCAAATTATATTCCAATATGGTCAGAAACTAGAAAAAAATCTGAACGTTCAGAATGATCGGAAGCCAATTTCAAACTTACCTTTGCAGATAAAACCGTTATTAAAAAGTGTCCAGAGAATGTTCAATTAACTTTTTACTCACGGACCACTCCGTTGAAGTGGGTGCGATGTCTCAAAGAGCTAAAAAGCGAGTGGTTTTTTCTAATCTTGTGTCCCCGAACGTAGTTACGCTTCATTAAGCAGCGGCGCGTGGTGGTAAACATCATTATTATTAATCGATTTGATTGGTGTGCCGCGGAAATTTAAACAGTTTAATAGTGTACCGCCATATAAAAAAGGTTGGAAACCACTGAGTTAAGGCTTCACTCCCATTTCTTGTAGACTATATAGGCCACTGCGAGAAAAGGTTTTGATGAAATTTTAATTTTACTTTTAATTCAATTTTATTTGCAATCAAGTTATTACGTTTTATAAGTTGTTATTGACAAAGTATTACAAAATAGAAAACAGCGGCTAAATAATATAGGTTACGTTATTAAAAACCGCTTTGAGACCATACAAATTTCCTATCAAAGATTTGGGAGCAGAGGGTAGGCTGCACAAAAACGCTGTACACGCACAATGTCAATTGTGTGCGTTCGCTGTAGCCCACCTTTATAACGAAATACCGTAGCTAAGTCAATTCAAAAAAAGAAAAAATACGTTTTGTTAAATAAAAAAAGCGCCTGCATTTTGTTTGTAAGCGCAAAAAGTATTAGGAGAGTATTATACAATAAAACATACGAATTCAAACCATATAAAGAGAATGTTTCGTGCATAATCATAAGTAGGGAAACAACAAACTCTCTGACCAAAATGGTCAAGACCCAAAAGAGGTCATGGCAGGCAAACACCTGCCAAAAGAAATAGCTACCGCCGTAATTCAAAAGGATCATTTCAAATATATCAAAATCATATTTCAAATCACAGCAAAAAATAAAATTAAATGTAAACTACAAAAGTAATAAAAGAATTGTGTGCATTTTACAAAAAAATTAATAGAATTTTCATAGGGATCGAAAACCTATTTCTTCATTGATTTACCGGCCTGATTTTCTTTTGAATTGTCTCGAACTCGTATTTTGTTTCTTCATCAAATTATTTAAAGTTTTCTGAAAAACAAAAAAAAAAAAAAAATGAACAACAACTTGTAAATGTTTTTCTGAAAGTATGTCAAATTCATTTTAATAAAATTAAAGCTGATTTTTCTATAAGATACTTTAAGGCTCGTATTCACCAACTTCGCTCAACTTGATCCGCGATCAACGATCAAACCTCGCTCAAATGAGCCGCTCAATTGAACGAGGTTTGATCGTCGCTCAAAATCGGTATTCACCAACCCCGATTAAAGCTCGCTCAATTGAGCCGAGTTTGATCCGCGTTCAAACTGCTTAACTGCTAAAGATGCTGTTTTTGAAGGCTGTGCTTAACCAAGCGTATATTTTCCCTTGATAAGATTAATTTTTTTCAAGGTAATGTTTCGTCAATTGCTTGTTTCTCTCGTTTATTTCTAAAAATATGCTTTATTTTACAATTATTAGACTGTGATACACGTGGCTATAAAACCGGCGGTGAATAATATGTCTTTCTCCTTTCATCAGCACTCGTGACAGAAGGAATTAGTAAATTTGCGTTGCAATCTTCTCTAACTAGTGATGGATAAGATTCTTCTTTGCTTTCTTTCTATGCTAAAGTATGAATAGATCAAAGAATTTTTCGGAAGTTGAAAAACAATTGTTACTAAATTTAGTAAATAAATATATAAATATAATTGAAAATAAGCGATCAGTGGTTTCCTATAAACAATTTACCAAATTAAGTTAGATGTTTTTATATCTTGCAAAAACAGTTAATCGTTACACTAGTGCAGAGGTGTCCAACCTTTTTGAGCCGAGGGCCATTTTGACCCAAGGAAAATATTGGTGGGCCAAACAAACAAATCGCACCACTTTTTGCCCAAAAATCATAGTGATCTCTAAAAAAAAAAAAGGTCTTCACTTCGATTTCATTTCAAATTTCGCTATATTTCTCCCAGAGTCGTTGTGATCTCTAAAAAAAAAAAAAAAAGTCTTTACGTCAATGTGATCTCTAGTTTGATTGTTATTCCCCCAAAATTGTGGTGATCTTTAAAAAGAAGTAATTAACATGGTAAAATCGGTTATTTCGGACATAATTCTCTCCAACTACGGTTCAAAGTGAGTGCACATCACCACATCCAGTGTTTTTTTTAAGGCAATTTATGGTGACAAAACGGCCTCATAAATTTTCACTGCGTCACCATAAAATTTCACTTTTTCAATCAATGGCTTCCTTAAAATATTGGTATGCATGTTTTACAAAGAAAATATTTTAATGATCTGAAAATTATCGTTTTTGGAAATTGCCATTTTTTGACGCGACTACTTGTGGTTAGGGGAATCCTCTCCTTTACATTTGGGGAAAGCCCCAACTTCACGATAGTGGCAGTTAATGAAAGTTGGATAACTGCTTGTTAATGAAATGTTAGCAGTTAGTTGCCACATTCACGGTGGCAGTTGACATCACTACTCACTAGTTTTAAGAAGTGCTGTTCGGAATGGAGCAGTTGGTAAATAATTTCTAAGCAGTACAAGTGTGATGTCACAATAGAAATTTTGTAATATTAAATGACCATTTAAGATTAATTCTTGTCAAATGAGTTTGGCTGTTGCTTAAATAAATGCAAGTGCAAAATTACGAGGATTTACGTAAACATTCGTCTTAGTTTTTTCCGTAGCATTGCACTAAATTTTATAACACTTTTCTAAATTTCAGAATATGTCTTTACAAAAATGTAAAGCTAGCCATCCAGATATAAAACAATACTTTTGTAGTAAGGTTAAAGGAGATGTAAGTGTTGTTAGCCAGCCAAAAAAGCAAACATCTGTAGCAGTAGCTGTAAAAATAATTTTTCAGCAGTGCAGGAAGAACAGCATTCAACAGTTTCAGAAGTCAATGATTCAAAGAAAAGCATTCAGTTGTCTGTTTCAGCTAGCGGACAGTCAAAAAAAGCATTTAGCAATGTTACTTTTCAATCATGGATTAAGCAAAAAGGGTTCGATGAATCACTAAACATGAACGTGTTCACTCTGCATGCTGATGGAGGCATAATATGTTTGTTATGCTCTAAACATCCAGTAGTTAACACAGGCCGAGGAAAGAATTGTAATGTTTTCACTACTGAGCCTGCAAGGCCTCAACGGCCAAGCAAGTTGGATAACCATATCAGCTCTGATCAAAACCAAAATGCAATTAGCATGGAAAAAAATCAACGTGCCTCGCTGTTTCATTGTATGCATCAGGATCGCATTACAAATAAAGTTAGCACAGTTGCTGAGCGAGTGCACTTAATTTATTGGGTTATGAAAGAAGAAATAGCAAATCGAAAAATAGCTTCTTTGCAAACATTGGTGGACCGCATTGGCCATAACAACCGACTTCGCGATTTACGCCATATCAGTTCAACTGCAGTAACTGAGTTTATTTTGCTTATCTCAGAGCATCTGAGTAATCACATTGTTTCTGCTCTCAAGGAAAGTCCATGCTGGGCTACTATGGTCGATGAAACCACCGATATTGCTACATTTCAGCAATACATAATTTTTGTTCAGTACATCAACACAAAGGGATGCCAGGCAACAGCATTTTTAGATATACGACACATTGATGCTTGTGGTGCAACTGCTGCTAACCTGTTTCGACTTTGGAATGAAGTTGCTTACGATTACAATCTTGATGTCAGTAAACACGTTGCATTTGCATGTGATGGAGCAGCTGCTATGATAGGCCGCTGCTATTCTCTCTCTCTCAGAAATTGACGGAACAATGCCCAGCTACTTATACAGTGCATTGCCATGTGCATCGTTTGGGCTTGGCCTGTACAGACACAATAAAAGAGCTACAGCACATCCAAGATTGTGAACGCGGTTTAGTCCAGATATGGAAGTACTTTTCCAGATCACCTCTGAAAGCAGCTAAACTGCATAAAATACAAGCCGCTGATGTTGATTCTTCTAAGCGAAAATTAGTCAAAGCCTGCCGTGCCCGTTTGTTATCTCATAGTGAGGCTATAAAAGCAATGAAAGCAGAACTATCAGCTGTGTATACTACTCTTAATTATTTTGTTTCTACAAAAAAGATTGCACAGCAGTGGGTATTCTTCACTTAATTTGTACAAAGCACTTTTTGTTTTCCCTTTACTTGCTGCATACTGCTTTAGAGCATCTAAACAAATTATCATTACTTTTTCAAAAAGGAAGCTTCCATTTTTCTCACTTGCAGTCAGCTCTTGCATTTTGCAAAAAAGAAATTAGGAACATTGCCGAATCGGATCAGGTTATAAATAGCCTGAAACTAGATTGGGAAAAGATTTCAAAAATTTTGCCTGCAACACAAAAGGACCTTTATGAAGATGATGTTAAGCAAATCCGATGCACTACCAAAACATACTGTGAAGCCTTGCTACGAAATCTTGAAGATCACTTTCCGGAGCCTCAAATTCTGTTTGCTTTTTGCATTTTTGATGCAAAAGAAATTCCTCTTGATGCCAATCAGCAACAGCTTTATAGAAATCAGGATCTGAAACTGCTGATCAAAAGGTTCAAAGTCGCTTCAGATGAAAAAATCTTGAAAGTAATAAATGATTACCAAACGCTGAAGGATAGAATGATTATGCCAGAGTTTGAGTTTTGCCTGGATGCCATTGCTGTTTGCAGCAAAATTGTTCTAGATAAAATTTTTCAGGAAATATTTCCTGAATTGCACCTACTTTGTTGCATCGCCTTGTCCATTCCACTTGCAACAGCCTGGCCAGAGAGAGGATTTTCCACTATGTGCCATGTTAAAAATAAACAGCGTAACAGGCTGCTTGATGTAACTCTAAACACGCTGATAAATGTTTCGATGAATACCCCAAACCATTAGACGATGAAAGCGCTGTGGAGGTTGTTCAGAATTGGATAACAGCAAGAATAGACGAAAAGTAACAAAGCGAGCGTTACAAACAATGATGTCTGCAGATGACATACAACAAACTGATGCTTTTGCTGACGAGCAGGAGCTATGTGATGAAGTTGAAATTGACAAATTTGTGTTGTGATTTTGTAAATGCACTGTGTTTACAGTATAGCCTGCTTTGCCAAATAATACTTCAATAAGCAATTGTTCATTTTAAATGTTTTGAAAAAAGCGTCCTCATAAACTTTATTGGTGTTCCCTTAAACCAAACCTTAAAAAAAAACACTGACCACATCTATACCGCTGGCCGTAGTCTGCCCACCCCTGGATTAGTATACGTCAACTGGGCCGCACAGAGACCTTAAAAAGGCCGCATGCGGCCCGCGGGCCGCGGGTTGGCCATCATTGCACTAGTGCATGATAAACATTTGATTTTATTGAGTTAAAGGTACAGATGCAAAAAAGGTTCAGCATTAGTAACATAACTACAATTAAAAGCAAGTTAAAAAAATTTATCAATTATTTGCTTTCTTGCAACATTACCAGCTACTAAATTATTTCTGCTAACGGCAATTTCTTCATTTATCTCTGTTACAGATGACTCAAATTCAATAAAGTCACCTTTGTTTTGGGCAAAGTTACGGAGACATGCTGTAGCAACTACTACGAGTATTACTAATGTGTTCTTTAGTGATGTTCTTAAAAAAAATGATGGCCAACCCGCGGCCCTTTTAAAGTTTCTGTGCGGCCCAGTTGACGTATACTAATCCAGGGGTGGGCAGACTACGGCCCGCGGTATAGATGTGGTGATATGCACTCACTTTGAACCGTAGTTGGAGAGAATTATGTCCGAAATAACCGATTTTACCATGTTAATTACTTCTTTTTAAAGATCACCACAACTTTGAGGTAATAACAATCAAACTAGAGATCACATTGACGTAAAGACTTTTTTTTTTTTTTTTTAGAGATCACAACGACTCTGGGAGAAATATAGCGAAATTTGAAATGAAATCGAAGTGAAGACCTTTTTTTTTTTTTTAGAGATCACTATGATTTTTGGGCAAAAAGTGGTGCGATTTGTTTGTTTGGCCCACCAATATTTTCCTTGGGTCAAAATGGCCCTCGGCTCAAAAAGGTTGGACACCCTTGTCTTAAAGCAGGGGTGGCCAAACTACTGCTCGCCAATACACTCAATCCGGCCCGCCGCTGACATTTCACAATTTTTTTAAACAGGCTCTTTTTTCACTACGATCACTGAAGCAAAGCGTGTTCTGTCCAGTAAGTGTGTTGTGACCAGCTACTGCTTGCAGAGGCGCTACATTTCTACAGCATATACTATAATCTAAGTGAAGACCTTTTTTTTTTTTTTTAGAGGTCACAACGATTCTGGGAGAAATATAGCGAAATTTGAAATCAAATCGAAGTGAAGACCTTTTTTTTCTTTTTTTTTTAGAGATCACAACGATTCTGAGAGAAATATAGCGAAATTTGAAATCAAATCGAAGTAAAGACGTTTTTTTTAGAGATCGTTCTTGGCCCTCGGTCACTTTCACATTATCAATCTGGCCCTCCTGGAAAAAAGTTGGACACTCCTGTCTTAAAGGAATGGATATGCATCGAAATCTACTTTACCATAATCCAAGCATTCTTTCTACCGTTCCACGAGTTGCAATATGCGCTCTATTATAGCACCTCTCCTTGCTTGTCGTAGGGTTTATAACAGGGGTCATTAGATAGTGGCGACAAGGATAGCCCCCATATCCCAGTAAGATACCATCAATTAAACCATTTTTGAACTGGGAGCACAAAGCACTATTGTCAAAAATACGATTGTCATGTGTAGAACCAGGCCATCGGCAAACAATATTCGTAAACATTTATTTTGTATCACATACTGCTTGAACATTCAAGGAAAAGTAGCCTTTCCGATTTCTATATAATTCTGCATCTTCACCACCTGGTGAAATTATCGGTGTATTTGAGTAGTCAATACAACCTAGAACACCAGGCATTCCATTTGAAAATCGAAAAGTTTGTTTGACCAGTTGTGCCTTTTCCGCCAAAGAAAATTTAATAAAATGATTTTATTTTTGGCGATTTCACGGGATACTCTATGAATTATACGACACACTGTTGGCTGTGATACACTAATTAAGTCCCTATCAGTAATTTGAAAATTCCCTTTTGCATAAAAACGCATTGCAATAGCTATTTGTAAGAAGGGAGGCACAAATTTATTCTTTGTTGTGCTAAGTTGTAGCTCATCCGCAATTAAATTGACTAATGAAAGAGCTGTTTCTGTATATAATCTATACCGATTTTTAAATTCTTCATCGGTAAATTCTTCGAATGGATTAATTCTATCACGTAAGGCTCTGGTTACCTTTAGTTCTTCTAACCGGTCAAGCAGCTCAACTATATCCATATTATAAGTTTTATGTATCAAGGTTTAAATAAAAATTTTTCGGCTGATAATAATAAGCATAGTTTAAAAAAATTATAATTATCATTATTTTCATTATAAATTAGACTACCTTTTAACAAATAAGTTTACATTGAATCAAAAAAATCTTTCCATATATAATAATTTTCATATACTTTTTCCGGGTTTTTTAAAATCAAAAACGTCTCTGATCAAAAACAATCTACCAAAAACACTTTTTATGCTTCAAGCAAAAGTTGAGCGAGGTTTGAACCACCTCTTGAGCTGGTTCAAAATCTCGGCTCAAAACACGTCATTTGAGCCGAGTTTGAGCCGACTTTTCGGTTGATCCGACTTGGTGAATACAAAAAATTATTTGATCCGAGTTTGAGCTGCCATTCAATTTGAGCCGCGTTTGAGCGAGGTTGGTGAATACGAAAAATGATTTGATCCAAGTTTCAGTCGCGATTCAATTTAAGCCGAATTTGAGCGGGGTTGGTGAATACGGGCCTCAGACTCCTTTAAACTTCAAAGCAGTAAACACTTGTAAGGCTACTTTAACGAATATTCTATGTACGAGTTACAAAACGATAAAAAAAATTAAGATTGACTTCTTGCGTTTATTTGTAAACCATTGCCTACAATGTTGTATTGAAATAAATTGAGAAAGCTTTGTGGAAAATTACGTGTTCTTCTTGTTTCGGGGTTGATTTGGTGGAACAGATTTGTTGCGTTTACAAAAGCTAACTATCCCAAATTTTTTGTGGGACAAAAATATTGCGACTTTAACCGTGAAAGAGAAGTCAGTTTATTATTTAACTAGAGCACACACATACGCAAAAAACATTTTCAATTCGAAGACGAAAAAACACATTAATGAGAAAAACTATATTACACCTGTGACAATCAGCATCATACAATGGTAGGGAGCATCTGTCCGCTTATCAAGTCAAGATGCTCCCTGCCATTGAATTGACTGTAATTTTAGGAAATTTATTGAAATGATGCATTAATGAATAATGCATTAAACAATTAAACCAAAAACGACCACATCAGCCGAAATAAAAAATAAAACAAAAATACTCAATTAACTTGAGAGCAACTTAAAAATGCAGTATTTTATCAAATCAGTTCATATTTTTTATAATTATAATTTTATTTCATAATAAACGAGTCAAAAAAAATAATTAAATTTAAAACAAAAGTTGAAGTGAGATTATTTACACAAAAAATGAAAATTCAGTTATAAATTATGGCATTGTAGTGCTCAAACAGTTTAACTGTATGTTTAACTGTTTAACTTAAGAGTAGGGTAAGAATTGCGTTTAATTTAGTAGATATCTAAACCAGTGGTGAGCAAACATATTAAATGAAAGTCACATGCAGAAAACAGCAGACACCAGTGAGAGGAAAATCAGTTTGTCCAGTGTTTACTAGAGCCTACCAAAAACTTTTCTATCCAAATTACTTTAGACCAAATCCAAAACCAAGTGAAGTATTTTTTTTAGTTTATTTAATTTTTGTAAAACATAGAACGTCAATTGTGGGCCTTTTCTTAATTATTACCTGTGCAAAGCTTAATTTTTTTCTGCTGAAGTCATTTGAAAACAAAAAAGTTTATTTTTATTTGAACATGGCCTTTTCGGTCTTCTGACTACGCATTTGTATGTTTTTTGTTTTTTTTGCTGCAGTGTTTTCTTTCTTTTGAAATTTCTTTTTTCTCTTTATACCTTACTTGTTTTCTAAGATGTAAATAAAGCTACATCAGACAACCGACAAAACAATAATCTGTTTTCCACGTGTCTGCTTTTATCGGCACCGGAAGAATAAGCCTTGAACTTTGCCGAATATTTGGGCTCTTCAACCCACTGATTGGTACTGTGCATTTAAAGGTCCCAATGTAGCACAAGTTTTATGACGAACACATAGGTATTGTTAATTGTTAGATCTTTCATTAGGCTGCTTTAAGAAACAATCAATTTTGTTGTGCACGACATTTCGGCTATAAGTAGGCTAAAAGACAGAGTTCTTATGTTTCCTATAAAAAAAGGCATGAAATCTATTAGATCTATAATATTTTTAACAAACAGGTTTTTTTTGTTTGATAGGCTTGTTTTAAAAGTTTTACAATGAAGTATAAAGCGTAGTCTAATAGCTTAATTAAAATGCCGCATATTTTACTTTGGGGCGATGCGAATAAACATAACTAAAAATAATCATAACTAAAGATGGTTGGGTTTTGTAAGTTAATTTCTGAGAAAGAGTCTGGAGCGTATCTGAAAACTATACAAACCAAATGGTCAAGGTTTATGATACTGAAAAATTAACTTTCACGCAAAATGTGATTAGTTAAAAGAATTTTAATCTTGTAATTAAAGGTGATAAGCCACAACAGTTAAGCTCCTTTTGCACTTTAACAGTCAGAGACGCGAATCACAAAAAATTGCAACCACGTGCCGGGAAAAAAATCCGTTATGACGACACTCACAAGATGACAAATCAAATTGATTAAAAAGATTATGAATAAAAATTAAATTGGTTGATTGGCGGAGAATCAAAATCAGAAAAAAACCAAAATCAAAACATGTAGAATGTTCATTAAATGGGGACGAATAAAAACTGCGGTTTCAACAAATCAATTAGAAAAAAACTCCAATTTGAACCAGCTTTAAACTGAAGGCTTGTTTTCACTATAAGCGTGGAACGGAGCTTTCTTTCTTTTATTGATCTTTACGCACTTAAAATCTAAGCGAGCGCCAAGTGAAGCAAAAAAAAAACAATAAAACAAACAACAAATAATACATTCCACGCTCGTAGTGGAAACGAGCCCTCAATCTCCGCCATTCTTTTTGAGGTATTGACTTTTCAATCCGTATGTGTTTCAATTAAAAACCCAATGCGAATTTGAGGAGGCCTACCCCTAGCGACTGTTTTATAATTTCGCCTATATAATATATCCGTTAGGCTACATTTGTCCTTTGCAATTGCGACAATTTTTAAAAATAATTTAAGAAAGTATGCAAATTGGTTGTTAAGCCGATTTTGGGTTTATGAAGAAATACATTATGAAGAAACATTACCAATTTTGGAATTGATTATAATTATAAAAACAACGAAAATGGCGAAATCGTTTACTGCAAAATAAACTGAACTGAATAACAAAACCACCTCTTATAACTCAAACACGCTACTAATCTAAAACTATGAATTAAAAATAACAGCAAAAACAAACAATGCTGTTACGTATAATAATACAAGCTTAAAATTCACATTTCTACACCTCAATGCAATACTAGGCTACTTTAATTTGCAACCAAAAGGACGCTAGTTTAATTCTGAGACTACTTGAGTGATATTCGTTGTGCTACTGATAAAGGGATTTCACAACAAATTTCTAAGTGAAGTCACCCTGTTTCTTTTAAATTTAGGTTTTTTAAATCTAATTATAATAAAGAATCCACGTGATGAAGCAGCAACTAGGCCAAAGCCATTTAAAAAAGAACTATCGTTTCATTTAGAAGTTCATATAAAAAAATCAAGTAGTTACTTTACCATCTTAATTCAGAGGTTATAATTTACGTAATTATCTTATTACAAAGAAGTTTAATTCAATTTATTAATCTTCTGTTTACCAGAAAAATATTGTGAATTTTATACTAGTGGAGTTAAATTCAACCGACTTAATTGTTTATCGTAAAACTACACTGCACAGAGAAATACGGCTGAGACAGCAAAGTCGGCCTTCTATAAAATCGTTCTTTTTTTGTTCGCCATGCTATAACCCAAAGTTGATACGAATACTCATGTTTAATAACAGCTATTTCATTTCAATCAAAATCAACACTAACGAAAATTGAAACAAATATTATACTGCGCAATCTCAATCCTATATGGTTGTCTACTGTCCTCAAAAGCCTGATATAAACATCGCCTTTACAAACCCCAAATTAGGCCTTCTTGCAGATAAATAAAATAAAAACGCAAATCTCAAAAACACTTCCAGATAAACAGAAATAATGACGCAAACAGCGTACCAGACCGAAAAATTTTGAAGCACAATGCATTTTACTGTCGGGCGAAAAGAGAAAAGGATACATGCATCAAGCAATAGAAAGCAAATCGGACGTTATATCACATAATACGAGAGCAGCACTACAAGGCAACGCGACTATTATTTCACAATAAAACTACGAATTACTTTTAACGGGAATAAACTACATCGTCATGATTAAAATTATTATGAATGAAGAGTGACAAAGATAATTGTGCGCATACGTATTGTCGAAGCGTAGCCTACATCAGCAATCTAAATCAGTGTTTCTCAACTTATGTGCCGCTGCACTCAAAATTATCTAGGAATTTGTTGCATTCTAAAAAAACTGAGTTTAATATCTTTTGAAAAGTTTGCATTTACAGCTTTTTTTTTGTTTTTTTATTTTTTTAAAGATTTTAAATAAAAATGCAAAATAGTTTTTTTTAGCTTATTTGTCACAAAAAAAACCTACCACTGTGCAAGTCAACATTATAAATATCTTACCTTCTACGTTGTTAAAAGCAGCTATCAGTTGCGTCGGTGCACTTGCGTAGGTTCACTAAACCTACAACATTACGTCAACACAAGCACAAACACAGTTAACAATGGAAAGAAGTTTATTTTCAAAGAAATAAAGTTTATTGAGGCTGACGAAACAAAAAACAGCCACGGCAGGTCAAATGACATTGCAATTAAAAGCTTCCGCTTGTTTGAGCGGGAAAATCTGAACGTGTCTTCTCATTATTGATGGTTTGTTTTTAATTATTATGTAAGCTAATCATAGCTAGTTATAAAATGCTTCATATTATCCCGGATTATGTAGTATAGAAAGTATATTTTTTTATCCGTTTTATTGGTTTGAAAAATTTGTTTAAATCTGTTTGTAAAAAAATTATGTCAAATTTTAAGTCAAACTGGTTCACCTATTGAGTTTTTGTTAAGATTTTACAAAAAATTTTTTGTTTACATAGAATCTTAGGTGTATGACTTCAAATTGTTTGCTAAGTGCTTTACAAAAGAGCAAAAATTTTACGAAATTTTCGTTAGATCCAAAATATTATAGTTGTTCTTACATATGAGTAAGCTTGCCGGAAAAATCATTTAAAATAAGCGATAGCAGAAAAAATGTTTTTGATGCCGCGTTGAGATGACTCAGTAGAGTAGGGTTTAATGCTTAATCATTTTGACCAGCTGCAGAAAATAAAGTGAGAAATGTCAATTGTATTTAAAATGTTTTCTAGCTTATAACTTTCAAGCTGAATTTTAGCAATACAGTATACGTATTAAATATCTACGAGTATTATACGAGTACAAATTTTTATTGTTCAATATCTTATCTTCTGATGCCTTACAACAAAAAAAGATTCAATCACAACTGCTTCATATTGGGAAAATGAGTTACACGGGCTTTTCTTCAATCAAAATTTTTGTATTATCATCATTATCATCTGTAGTTATTCTTGTAACTCGTTGGATGTATGGTCTGTTATGGGCTTTAAATTCAACGTCCTGTGATCAACCTGACATGTTTAGGAGATCGCCATAGCTTTGGAGTTGAAAGTTTTTTTGAGTTTTGCGAAGCTGCTTACTGACCACGAAGTAGAGAAAATTATCGTAAAGTGTTTTTTTCCAAAAACACCACAAAATGACGAGGTAGGTTTTAAATCTCCACCGTTTCTATCGCGTTTGCCATTAACATGGTCCTTTTATCTACTCACCCACCCTGCCAATTACTTTGTACCAGTGATGTAGTCGAGACCGCAACGTCGAGACCGAGACCCGATAGTTTTTTCGAGACCAAAATCGAGACGGGCAAATTTCGAAACCAAAGGTTCGAGACCGAGACCAGAACAATCAAGACTAAGACTGAGATCAAGATCAAAAATTTTTACAAAAATATAATCCATTTTCAATTAATCAAAACACAATAAAATTTTTAAATAAATAATCTAAGATTAGATTTTAAATAAACAAGCATCTCTAACATGTTGGAAAAAGCTATACTTTGTGTGTTTGCATGATTAAACAATTTGCTTTAAAAAAACTCTCAACTAAAGAAAAAGGCCAAAACATACATGGTATGCTACTTAACCATGTTGAAAAAACAAAATATTTGATAAAATTTTCCCAAAAATAAAAAATGCTGATGGTACGGTCATCACAAGAATGATTGAAACTTCATGCTAAGATTTGATTGGCTCGATTATCTGCGTTGGCGCATTGCAGTTATTGAATTTGGTGGCTCTTCTTGGCTTAGATAGAATATAATTCGTCTCATTAATCTCCTCAAATCAAAGCAAAAAAATAAAAAATCTTTAAAAATTTGCTGGTTTTTCTTTCAGTATTTGCCTTGTTTATTTTCTGTCTATCTTAGGGTAGGCTATTAGGAATAGTTTTTAGGACGCTGTCCGTTTCTACTACGACATGTTGGCAGCAATTTGGTTTTTCTTTTAAGCAGTTAGAATTAGATTCATACCATGGAATTTTCCGAAATTTGTAATGGGGAGCGGTTGAAAGCCAAAAACACAATCATTATATTCCGTCATGTTTCTTACAAAACAGAGGCCTGGTGCAACAAAAAAAAAAGCCACTTTTAAAATTTTATTTAAAAAACTATAAAATTATTAATTAGTTTTAATATTAATAATTTATCTTTATTTTTATCCTCTTGACTTCCTGGCTCACAGGAAATTTTAGGAACCGTTATACATAGTGTAACTGTCAAGCTATTACATTAACCTGTATCAGGTGATGTCAAGATATTGCGCTCCTGTTGAAATTATTATTTTTATTTTTAGTTCGTATTTTGAGATATGATCGAAATTTAGGACTGGTTGCCAAGAACTCCAAGCAGGGGAAAGTACAGTAAAGTGTCTTTCCGAAGAAACAACGGAATGGCGAGAGTAAGCTTTGAACTGCGACAGTGTCGATCACCTTCCGTTCGCCATCAATCATGGCGCTCTTGAACATTCAAACACGATGCCGACGAATGTAAAATAAAGATGAAGACCTTTTTTACCTTTAAATTTTTTTTAGCCCTAATTCCCTTTTAATTAAAAAGTCTTTACTCTATCGTAGTGCTACTACAAACCTTTGACCATCATTGTTCATGGAAGTTTTTAAATACCCCTTCCGCCCAAACTCCCCCTTCTGTGTACATAAGGCTATAAATTCATTGTGCACAACTTTCAACCGGTTGTTATCGGGTCCTGAGCAGCGTGATCTAAAGTTTAGAGCATAGTGATTGTATTGCGGTGCCATTCCGTTGTGCCCTTGGGAAAAACACTTTGCGGCACTTTCCTATACTTCGCGATCTTGGCAAGCAGCTCTATATTTTAATTATATCTCTTTAAAAATAATAAAATAAAAATTTCAACCGGACAGCAATATCTTGGCATCTCCGGAAGTGGGTAGGGGTAATTGCTTGTTTTAAGTATAGCGCCTCCAAAGCTTTTCTGCAAGGCAGGAGGATAAATATAAAGATGAAAATAAAAAAAATAAACAGACCATAGGGGTGAGCAAATTTTGTGACTCAAAGGGCCACCACCACTTCACTTTTATAAATAATCGTGGCCATGATGTTCAAATTATGGCATGCAAAGATTTTATTACAAAAAGAACTTGTTTGCTTTGTTTAGAAAAATCTATTATGAATCAAAGTAATGACTTTTTTTTTGGAGGGAGGGTTCCATCAAAGTTAACATGGAAAATAAGCTAAAATAATGATTATAATTAAAGCAAAGACCAAAAAAAAGTTTTAACAATCTAGTTCTGTACCAATCGCGGCCCAGGAGATATTTGCAAAAAAAGTTCGGCTCAACTGTAGAAGAGGTTGGGCACCTACCATATTATCCTATTTATTAGCAATTTAAAACTTTCATCATCTTTTTTTTTGTGGTACAGAATTTTAATATCGCTTTAAACAAAGTCGATTTCATCGGAGCCAAAAGCTTTTCGTAATGCTCTCGTCAGTGGCAATCGCGTAAAAATGAGACGAACCAGAGAAAATCAAGGCATTTATAGTCTCAACAGTACCTTTCTTCTAATTGTTGAGACTATAAATACCTTTCTCCTAATTGTTGAGACTATAAATACCTTGATTTTCTCTAGTTCGTCTCATTTTGACGCAATTGCCACTAAAAAAAGCGTCACGAAAAGTTTTTGGCTCCGATGAAATCGACTTTGTTTAAAGCAATATTTCATCATTTTATGTAATTGTACTCCTGCCATATCGAACTAAAAAAAGATCGAAATAAAAATTTTATTAATTGTGTCCAGGGCTACATACTGGGCTTTCGCGGCCCATATTTTGCACAGGTCTGAACTATACTAATGCATTCTGTTGCACTACCCACTTTAAGTTATATCTCCGGGCAACATTATTGTTAACATAGCGTTATCACTATTGGAGTCTAATTCTAAATCTACTTTAAGACACACTAAATTTTAAGTTAGTTGACTGGCTCTAGATTAACTGTAACAAACAATATTTAAAAGTCCATGTCGACCCTCCGGGGATACTGTTGCATTTAGGCCAAATTAAAGCTACATAATCTATTTTGCTGCTGTTGATCTAGATTTTTTTGTATTATTTCTTTTAGTTTTCTGTTAAAATTTCTGTACCAACAGAAAAAACTAGCTTTAAAAAATATTTACGTAATCAAGTTACTTCATTTTTTAAAATTTGGATTAATTTGGTGTAAATGCTTACACGGCAAGCGTATCAAAAGAAACATTTAGAGCATTACCAGACTTGTTTGTTGCCGAAAGAAAAAAAGTTTAACAATTTTTTTTTCGTAATTGGATTAGCTTGTAACAGATGGCCTTGATCACAATAAAAATCTTTATTGGTATAAATGTAAGAAATTTGCAAAAAGAAAGATTAAAGAAATTTGACTCCAAGCTTATTACCTTGTCGAATTGAGGCAAAGCAGGCCCATTAAGCGATTGCAAAATTTATTACAATAACATCAAGTAACAAAAATATCAAAAAATGTCCGGTCTCGAGACCAAGTTTAAAAACACGAGATCGAGACTATCAGCACACGGTCAAGACCGAGACGAGACCGAGACTGATCTCGATACCTTCATCACTGCTCTATGCTGTACTTCACTATTCTTTATCAACTTATAAGCTTTATATTGTAGTTGAAGAAAAACGTACTAGATTTTCACATAAGAATATTTATTGTGACGCAACTCAAATTGCTCGATGACTACAATTACCTGCCAATATAGCCTAAATAAGATTTAACGCTAAAAAAACGAGAACTTCCCATTTAAAGTTAAAGATAGCCGTATTAGACCAAAAAATTTGGGGAGGCAATATAATTTTCATCAATTTTTTTTACGATTTCCCGAATCATGATTTCGCGTAATTCTATGGAGATGCCCAAATATCCCCAAATTTTTTTGGTCTTCACTTGTTTTTTGGTCGTGGGTAGAAACAATTGGGAAGAAATAATTCACTTACTTATGGCTATTTAATTCTTATTTGATCTAAGGTGCAATTGATTACTTGGTCAATATTCAGACATTTAATTATTGACTTAATTTAATTTTTTATTTTTTTTATTTTTATCTCTATATTTATCCTCCTGACTCGCAGGAAAGCGACGGAGGCGCTATACATAGGGTAAGCAATTACCCCGACCTGCTTCCGGAGATGCCAAGATATTGCTGTCCGCTAGTAATTTAGTAGAGATATTACTGTAATTTAGAACTGCTTGCCAAGACCACCAAGCAGGGGAAAGTGCCGTAAAGTGTCTTTCCCAAGGACACAACAGAATGACAAAAAAATGACACAAATTAGATTATGATAGAAATAGTTTCAATTTTTAATTTTCATTTAAAGATCTGAAAAAGTTCTATTGAACTTTTGATGTTTGAACTTTGAATTTTGAAAAATTGAACTACGTTATATCAGGTTTTAGTCGCAGAGCTGGTCATATAGAAAGAGATAAATCTAAGACTTGTGGCTTCCAGCAAATGCAAGATTGAACTGGTAGAAACGGCAGTGCAATCTTGCATTCGGTGGAAGTCACAAGTCTTAGATTTATCTCTTCTTGTATGACCAGCTCTGCGACTAAAACCTGAGTAAGCAGACTGTCTCTGATGAGCGTTTAACCTATTTCAATTTTTTAAAAAGAAGTTAAAAATATACCAGGGTGTCCCAGAAGTCGCTTACCATTTAAGGTTTATAAAATCTTCCAATTTCTTCCAAATATAAATATCAATTTGACTGTTGTATTGTGAGTTTTTCTCACTCATATTTAGAACATTTTAGTTAATCAAATTCATCAAATCAAATCAAATATAAAAATGGAAAAAATTCAAGATGAGTATATGGTGCGCGACTTCAGGGACACCCTGTATAAACCAGAATACTAATAAGAAAACTGATTCATACTTTTTCACTTTCTAAAAAATTGTTTGATTCTTTATTTAATATAAAAAACATTGCCATAACTGTTTTTGTATCGTAACAAGAAAAGACAAAATAAAAGTTTTAGGTTGTTCAAAAAAGTGAATGGTTTATTTTTTTTGTTGCATTATGCGAAACTAAATTTATTGCTTTGCTGCAAAACAATTTTCTAAGTTTTAAAAAGTCAATAAAACAAAGGTCATCAGAAGCAATAATCTTTATACCTGTATTAGTTTATTTGATATTTTTTTGGAAATACCTGAGAGGTTTAGCCCCGTTTTCAGCTGCAGTCAGAAAAATTTTAAAATGTTACACTTTAATTCTTTTAAATTAATTTCAATCGTATATTAAGTATAGAAAAATGTAAATAAATATAAATAGCTATAGAAAAGTGAAAAAGTTAGACAGTTATAAAAAAATACACGGTGAAGTAGATAAAAAGTCAACTCATTTGATCTTTAAATTAATTCCAAATAAGGTAAAAGGAAAAACTTGAAAGTCATAGTACATTTGTTAGTTGCTAAACTTAAGAATTTAAAAAAGAGTTTCCTATTTCAATCTTTATTATTCGGGTATTAGCTTTTTATAGACCAATCGTTCAGTTTACTGTAAAAGTATCCCGCTATCGTTTTTTACTTCCAACTGAAAAGAGTTGTTCGCATTACAGTCTTCATATATTATATCTATGTATATTTTACTAAACTTCCTGCTACTTTGGCATCTTTTATCTGCTGCAAACGATATTTTGGTTTGCAATGAATCAACTTGTCTTGACTATGAAAAAACAAACCAGTCGGTGAAGTATGTTAAGGAAAATAGTATGGGAAAGGTTGAAGCAGGAGAACAGGGAGAAAAAGGTCAAAATGGGTCGGTTGGAAATGCAGGAAAAAAAGGACAAAAAGGAGAACCAGTGGAATTTGATGATTCTCTGTTACGCAACTTGACAACTCGAATTGAAGGTAGGAATATTCCTTATACTCTATTACAACAATTCAAATCAACATGTTTTTTATGGAATACACATAAGACATAAATTAATCTTAACTTTCCGTTTTTCTTTTGGATTTTTTTCGATTAAGGGGTTGCCACGGTAAATTGTTTCGATTTTCTATTCATTTTATATTCCCGACGGATAACAATAATTTTCGCAAACCTAGTTTTGATCTGGGGGCTTTTGCTTTGAAGTCTTGAACGCCAACCGCTAACTAGGCGGCTTTTAATTTTTGATTTTGTTATTTTGTGATATTTTCAAAAAAATTTTATTTCATGCATTCTTATTTGTTTCAGAAATGAATCAAACTAAATTCGAGCAATTCGATCAATTCAGAGAAAAGTTGTCACATTTCCAGGAAAATTTTAAAGGTAGTTAATATTCATTGGTTTTTAATTTATAATAAAAAAATAGGATATATTCCATGACTTGATTTTTTGTAAAACTTTGTAAAACTTGCTTTTATAGTTGTTACTTCCACAAATTTTAGTTTTCTAAATTTTGGAAAGTTTTTTAAATTTTGTTCCGATGTTAAAAAGTTTTTTGAAATTTTGTAGAATTTATTTGGTAACTTAGTACGTTGTTTAATCGTCTACCTTTTTTGGCGCCTGCTATGAAGGCCTCGCCAATAACACAATCTCGGTGTCTACTAAACGATAATTCTTAATCTTCTTGCTGGATCTGACCTTCGAACCAGCGACAGCAAAAATATAGTCTAGCTAAATCACAGCTCAGACTACTACAATATCTTCTTTATTAAGAAATATGCTCCAATCCACTTAGGAGCCCGAATAGTATAAATCAAAGCAACAGGTTAAAGCTCAATAGCTTAATTCTTCACAATCACGTAGACAACCAAAGACTTGCGTTCAAAAACTATGACTTCACACAGTTAACAATTTTCCAATTTTAAGTTACCACAACGAAACATCCAATTATTTAATAATACTGCTTTTCAGCGAATCGTATTTATACCATTGGTAAGGTTGCTCGAATGTTCTGAAATTATCTCAATGAAGCCAATCACATATAAGCATTATTGCGTCACATGCAAAAACAAGTCAAGCGGAAATCCAGAATGTTCTCAATAAAGCGAAATTATGCAGTGTTGCCATATTTTTATAACTAAATGTAAAATATTTAAATTACTTACAAAACTGTTATTTCTTCGGCTATTTGAGCCGGACCAAAGCGAAATCAAAGATATTTTTTATGAGATTGTGAATCTACATAATTTGGGCGATTTTTAGGAACGGAACAAAGCGGCCCCAATTTGACACACAGTTGTCAAATTTCAACACAAATGAAGTTCGAAAAATCGCAACTTAACAAATCACAAAGACACTTGAATTCGATGTACAAATACACAACTTCACTTAACTCAATACTCAATAAAAAAGAAACACAGCACAATAAATAAATGAAATACACTAACTTTAACACTGCAGCCAATTGTAATCAATATCTTGTATACAGCACAAATGTGAATAACAGAAACATCAGTAGTTTATATTTGCTGCAACTTATTGTCTTGCTTCAAATCAACAATTCAACTTCAAAGTCAGCATTTATGAATCACAAGGGCAGAAGTAGTACACAGCTTTCTTTTACAATTTAAGCAGCAATATCTCAAGATTCATTACATGTAAATAGGGCCAAAATAGCATAGGCTACAGCTAATGTCTTCTACTATCAACAGGAACGTCTTATTCTTCCAATAGAAAACCCAATAAGCAAAGCACATAAATAAACAAAAACACAGAAAATAACAACACAAGAGTAAAAATATTATGGCAGGGTCTGCCCTCTGTCAGCCTTGCCAAGTTGAAAATCTGCTATCTAAGGGGCAGTCTACTGGGGCAATACAAGAAAGGTCCCTTAATACATAAACCACTTTGACCTCACCAGTGCTTTCATCTGTACTAGTAGTGGCAACTTTAACTCTACGCACAATTTCCTTTCCATTTCTATTCTGGGGAATGACCTCATGCACCCTCCCAAGTTGGTATTTGCCTCGTTTTGATATATCTTCCATTGAGGTTAAGATTACCAATTGGCCTGGCGTTAGATTCTGTGCCATTTTCAACCACTTCTTTCTCCCCTGTTGCCAAGGTAGGTAAAACTCCAGCCATTTTTGCCAAAACTGGTCACTAAGAGAGATATTAAAGCGATAGTCTCTCCTTAAATTGTCTTTGTGTTGTGGTGAACCTACCACACAATATGGGCTTGAATAGGGGGTTAAGAGCGAGGCAGGGGTTATTGCTGTGAAGTCTCTAGGGTCATCACTTAAGGGAGTCAAAGGTCGATCATTTACAATCTTGGTGGCACTTCCCACGTATGTCAGCAACTCTACAAAGCTGGGTCTGCATTGTGACTTTTCAAGTACATTAGCAATCACATGCTTGATTTGCTTCACTATAGCTTCCCAAGCCCCACCTTGTGCGGGTGCATAGGGGGGAATGAATTCCCAGTTGATACCTTTTTTACAAAGTGAATTTTTCAATTCTGTAGACTCAAGCCATTTTGGCAGCACTTTGGCTGCAGCTTGGAATGTAGTTCCATTATCAGAATAAATTATACTTACTGGCCCTCGTAAGTCTGTAAACCAGGGAAGCAAAAAACTCTGCAGCAAAGAAAGTGAATGCAGCCATGCATCCCACTCTTTAACAATCTCATCCGGGACTTTTGTATCCCAATCATATTTATCTATAGCCAACTGCTGCAAGATCAAACGTGCTTTAATAAAGAAAGGGGACCCAAATCCCAGTAAATCAAAATTCTGTCCTAATTGACTGAGCATGGTTCTACGTGTATACTTACCTAGAGGCTTTAATGAACAGTCAATACGCAACTCATCTGAGTCAGAATCCCAGACACAGCCTAAGGTTTTGGCAGAAAGCAAGGCTAGCTCTTCACCACACAAGTCTAATTCTCTTATAGAAGCTGACAAAAGTTCAGGACCTAAAGAGGACAAAACACTCATAGTGTCCCTATTTGCACTCCACTTAACAAATTTAAATTCACGACTTTTAAATAGGCTCACTGCCTCATTTGTAATTGTCTGTGCACTCTCTAAACTATCTACTGAAAAAATAAGGTCATCCATATACATGTTCTGCAGTATATTTTGAAGGGTCATATCACTAGCACATGTGGGATTTTCCTCAACAAGCTTCTTAAATGCAAGACAGGCAATGTAGGGGCTACTTTTGATGCCCCAAGGATGGACTCGAAAACGGTAGGATACCAACTTACCTCTTTCTACATCATTGTTTTCGAACCACAGCAAGCGAAATAGGTCTCTTTGGGCAGCCGGCAACTGAATTTGGAAAAAACACTTTGTGACATCTGACATCAAAGCATACTTACCTAAGCGAAACCTGGTTAAAACATGCAGCAAGGGGTTTAGAAGATCAGGTCCAGACATAATAATATCATTCACACAGGTTCCCTTAAACTTGGCCTTTCCATCATACACTATGCGCTTCTTAACTTGAGAGGTAACAAAATAAGGTAGATACCATTTTTGGTCATTCGCACAATCAGCATCAGGCACACATTCAATGTAATTATTGGACTGCATTTCTGCCATAGACTCAACTAAAAATTCTTTAAGATCAGGTTGCCGAAGAGCCTTCTTACGCAGGGCAGACAGTCGCTCGTGTGCTAACTCAAAGTTATTAGGCAATGTTGCTTTCTCAACCACAGGTATGGGAATCTCAAACCGGTCATCTTTTACCTTTATGCAGGGCTCTACCAATTGACTGGCAATAGTATCAGTGCGAGACCATTGAGGTATCTCATCTTCAACAGATAAATCTTTAACAACACTATGCAATTCAGCAATTTCTGCATCTTTTCTGTCAATAGCCTGTTGCAAGCTTAATGTCTTGCTCTGCTTGTCTTCAACATTGGCTCTTAAGACTTTGACAGGTACCTCACTTAAAGATGTTTTTCCTCCAAAGGCTAACCAGCCTAATGGAAAAAGTAGTGCATGTGGGTCAGTTTGACTCTTGCCCATTCGTTCTTGCTTGGCATACATAAGATGGGCATTGTCATTGCCCAGTAACACATCCACACTATGACAATTATCCAAGCAAACAATTTCAATATCATTAAAGTGCTCATACACACTCAAGTCCTGTTTATGAGGCAAAGTATTTTCATCATCGCTCCAAGGTTCATTGACCACTGACACCACATTACCAAAGATCTCACCAGTATGCAATGACTGCACATTAAACTTGACTAAATCTGCCGTGGTAGCCTTGCAACTAGTCATTGTTTGCATTTCAAATGAAACATTATCAAATGCAGTAAGACCTAAATCTTGTACCAGCTTGTTTGAGACCAGAGTAACCTGTGACCCTGGGTCATGCTGTACATACACCAACCTGCTTTTATCATTTACAGGGTTCATTATGCGGGCAGCAGTGACACGACTAAAGGCAGCCTTCACACTCCCAATACCAACTTTGCGTACAGTAACTGAAGGTTCTGAAGTGTTATCACCACTCTCATGTGCTTGAGATGGTGTGACAAAGGCATCATGCAACAAGAAAGAGTGCTTTCTACTATATGCAGTTCCACATTTTCTACAGCTATTGGGGGCAAAACAATCTTTAACAAAATGCTTACGCAGACAGTTCAAGCACCGACCAGATTTTACAATTACATCTTTGCAATCAATAGGTGTCAAACGCAAAAATTCAGAGCAATTTGACAGATAATGATGCTCAACCAGCCCTTTCGAAGAACAGTAGATGCACATAGGATGCTCTGGTCGACTATTAGTAGTTGGAGACTTCTTCTGTTTATCATTTATATCAGACCTTCTTGGGAGATTAGGTGATTTAAAGGAAGTTTGTCTTACTGGGCAAGCATTTTTACTTTTATCATGGGGCTTTTCGAATTTGCGCAATTCACTTGAAGCATTTAGAAGTGAAATACCAAAATCTGTCGACTTGTAAGATTCTTCTTCCGTTATAAATTCAAATAAGCTTTCAAAACTAGGCTCATTTGTGTGTCCAAACCGATTTGCCAAAAACTTTAAGAACTCTTTTTTAGTTACATCTGGCAAACGCTTAGCCAAATCCAATACAAAACGACCTTCTACTTTATCTGGTTGATTATAAGCTTTGGCATAGAGCAAACATTGAGACAATTGGTCTTTAAATTCTTTTAGTGCAAAGGCCGAATCTGATTTTAATTTATCACCATACCGAAACTTGCGGATTTCCGGTTCAGCATAAAAACCACCTCTAACACCAAATCTCTGCAACAATCTTTCAAGAGACATTTCAATTCGCCTAGCCTCAGACAGGCCAGGTGTGTCAGCAACCAGATTAGCAATATTTTGGCCAGCAAGTCCAACACAAGCAGCTTGCAACAAAGTTAAACATGAATTTTCGAATGGACAACTATCCATTAAAGCCTTAATGCAATTATGAAAGAAAATATATGGCATATTACTTCCGTTGTAATTAATCAAAGACGCCTTATCTATGAAAGTACGACAATTTTGATATTGAAAGAAACTGTCCTGCTGAGTCGAGCCTGACTGCACAGGAAACAATCCATTATTCCAATTTAAACCACCAACATTGCAAGATCTAGCATTCGTAACAGCAGGTAAGGCAGCACTAACATACTTATTTTTAACACCACCATCATACTCAACAGCATTAACACCAGATGGGCTACAATTTTTAGGGCATGTCTCTGCCCGACCAGTTGGCACACCAGGGAAAACTAAATAATTCTCAAAACTCAGGAGGCATACTTCGGGCGGCCCCAAAAGCCACATTGCCTTGCAGAGACCTATCATTGCTACCTAGCAAATTATTTGAGTCAGAAAACTTCTGCGAGGTTAAATTCTCCCGGACAGCAGTCTTGGGGAGTAACACATCACCACCAGAAATCACATTCTTACTCAGCCGACTATTATTATTCAAATACCCACCATGGGTTTCAAGTAAATCGGTTCTGGTGTGGGCTGACCGCCTTGAACTGACTTGAGAACCAGACCGTGACTTACGGCATTCCAAGTCCTTCTTTAAAAATTCAGCCTTTAATGCTGCCTCTTTTAAGGCCAGCTCCGCCTTGAGCTCTGCCTCTTTCTCCTCCCGGGCCAGTTGTGCCTGCCTTTCCTCCCGGGCTAGTTGTGCCTGCCTTTGCTTTTCCTCTCGGGCCAGTTGTGCTTGCTTTTCCTCCCGAGCCAGTTTGGCTAACCTTAAATCAACCATGATGCGATTAGTCTCCATCTGCCGTTGAATTTCAATTTGTGCTTCAGACAAAACAGAGGTACATGAAGCTCTAGACCCCAAGTTGGAGACACTATCCTCTGGGTCAATAATCCCATCATTATCTACCCCCCTGGCCATAGATCTAGTGGTCATCCCTAAGCGAGTACCAACCTGCACCCCTCCCGGGACAACCTCATCTAACCCCAAACCAGACGGGCCAACATCGGGCAGCCCTACGTCAATATCTTTACTAGACATAGCTAAAAATCTTAACAGTAAATACACTACCAAATGAAATAAATCACAATTACCACAAATTAATAAAGAAACAAACTACCAGTTCACAGCTTAATTAGAAAATCCAACTTCCACGGTACCTTTAGTTGTGAGGAATTTTCTTGCAATTCCCCTCTGGAGTCTTCAAATTAAATTATTCTTTTCACACAGTTCAATTAAATTAAGCAATTTTACCAACAGTTTATTTCAAAGTAGGTTATTCAATTTAAGAGCTCTTCTTATATAACAAATTTACTTGATCTTCTTAAAACTTTACTTGTTGAAATTTACTTGTTAGCTTGTAAAAAATCTTTTGAAATTTGCTTGTTAACCTTGCGAAAAGTTTTTGAAATTTTGTTACTTCCACAAATTTTAGTTTTCTAAATTTTGGAAAGTTTTTTAAATTTTGTTCCGATGTTAAAAAGTTTTTTGAAATTTTGTAGTATTTATTTGGTAACTTAGTACGTTGTTTAATCGTCTACCTTTTTTGGCGCCTGCTAAGAAGGCCTCGCCAATAACACAATCTCGGTGTCTACTAAACGATAATTCTTAATCTTCTTGCTGGATCTGACCTTCGAACCAGCGACAGCAAAAATATAGTCTAGCTAAATCACAGCTCAGACTACTACAATATCTTCTTTATTAAGAAATATGCTCCAATCCACTTAGGAGCCCGAATAGTATAAATCAAAGCAACAGGTTAAAGCTCAATAGCTTAATTCTTCACAATCACGTAGACAACCAAAGACTTGCGTTCAAAAACTATGACTTCACACAGTTAACAATTTTCCAATTTTAAGTTACCACAACGAAACATCCAATTATTTAATAATACTGCTTTTCAGCGAATCGTATTTATACCATTGGTAAGGTTGCTCGAATGTTCTGAAATTATCTCAATGAAGCCAATCACATATAAGCATTATTGCGTCACATGCAAAAACAAGTCAAGCGGAAATCCAGAATGTTCTCAATAAAGCGAAATTATGCAGTGTTGCCATATTTTTATAACTAAATGTAAAATATTTAAATTACTTACAAAACTGTTATTTCTTCGGCTATTTGAGCCGGACCAAAGCGAAATCAAAGATATTTTTTATGAGATTGTGAATCTACATAATTTGGGCGATTTTTAGGAACGGAACAATAGTTAAATTGTTTTTAGTTGTACACTGCAAATTACATTTTGGTGGTAGTGAAAATATAATGGCCACTATAAAGTACAATTAAAAAAACACCTAAAAAGCTCTACATATTGTCATTATGATAAGTATATAATAAAAAGAAAAAAATTTAGAATTTTTTGCAAAACTATCTTTTTATAACGATTTTTTATTTCATAACAGCGTTTATTTCATGTGCAAGCAATCCATGTATAAACGGCAATTGCTCATACGAAAATAACACTTTTGCGTGTTCATGTAACATTGGTTATGTTGGAAAAAGATGTGACACAGGTAAACAGTTTATTGTTTTCAAATGCGTTTATTACGATTTTAAATCATGAAAAATATGCTTTTAGTTCGCAAAAAAGTAAACTGACTTAAACTTAATTGGCTCAAACTATTGTTTTACTTTGTTTTCAAAAAGTTTTTCTGGTCTTCACCAGTGGTGAAAGTAGAAAATTTTTCTTACCGGTACTATGCATGCCAGAAGCTCATAACAGTGGTGGAAGTAAAATAATTTTTTTGTGGTTGCTGATCAAAAGAGGCAAATGGGTCTTAGACATCCACTTATCCAGTCACGAAATCCTAAACGCCTTAATTATACCTAACACTTTAAATTTTAACGAACTATAAAATATTAGATAATCCAAGAATGGCTAAAACCCAAATAACTAATTGTTTCTGGATTAGAATGAATCGCTAATCTGAGACTCGAAACAATGTCCTGTAGTACTGTTGCCTGCAAATTGGAGAGTAAAAGGTTTGCCAGAGAACTATATTGACACGATTTGAAATAGCCTATTTTGGGGGATAAGTACGAAAGATCCCCAAAACCGAAGTTACTTTTGGCTCATTATTGTAAGTTTGCAACCATTAACATAACGATACATTTTTAACCAACCACATAACCACATAATCCAAATCAAACACTCAATTATTTAAAAACTTTCCATAAAGGTTCATAGTAGTTAGCCTTTTTCAAGTTTTGTTGTCGAGCCATGCCGCTTGTTGCATGAGCTGCTCTTCTTCCCTTTCCAAGCCAAGTTCTTACGTGTGGCTCTGGATTCCATTTCTCGCACGGTGGCCCCACAGTACTGACAAAGAGCTGCTTCTCGGCATTGTTCGTAGTGATTGCATTTCTGCTGTCAGTGATGATGTTGTTCATAGCGCTGAACCCGCGCTCACAGTCGGCGTTACTTGGTGAAAGGGTGTCAACGGCCACCATCAACTTATTTAGTTGGTCAGGAATGCTTCTTCCTCCACTTGCCTTAAATTCAATATACGCAAGATGAGTTTGTTGCTTGTTGAGACGAAGGGTGCCACATAAACTTTTCACTTCATCTTCTCCAAAACGAGGATTTTCATGATCAATCTTTTGTGGATCTAACACATCAATTTGACCAACAAGGGTTTTGTAGTTCTCTCTTCGAGTTGCATAAACGCTAGGCTGTGCTCTGCTTGATGCAGTCGTGAAGAGCCTTTCTTTCATGTTGTCAGCTACAGCCCGAATAAATTGAGCCTGATTTATTACTGGGCTTCTTCCTTCTCTCAGTTCTACTTGTTGAAATGACATTGCTTTTTCTGCTTGTTCAGCCATGATGGAATGTTCCCCCGGGGAAGCAATAAGGCTTTCTATACGTTTTGTATACGCATTGAGTAAAGTGTGGGCTTTTGGCAGCGTGGTATTTCGGCTTTGCAGTGTTTCTGATAAATTTGTTAATTCGTTCAAGACATCCGCCATCAGCGCTAAATTTTTAACAATATTTATTGTGCAAAATTTGGACAGTATGGCTCGAAATCTGGCCTTTTCTGTGCTTTGCCTCGTTTCGTCATTTGAAGCTTTATCAAAATGTTGCGCCAAAGCTGGGAAAGAATGCCAGACTGCTGATACTGCCCTGAAGGATGAAGCGACCCAGCAAATAGTAAACACCTTGCCGATTCTTTTGAGGGTCGTTTGCAAATCATGGGAACATTGGTCAAGTTCACGCTTGTTCTTTGGTGACTGGCTGTACAGCGAATATAAATGTTCAAGAAATGACTGAAAGTCATTTGTACCACCGATAATTTCTAGTGCAATTCCTACAGCAAGCTCAAGTCTGTGATTAAGACAATGCCACAATGTATATCAGGAAATTTGTCTTTAAGCAACTTTCCAACTCCTGACTTTGTCCCCAGCATCACGCTAGCTCCATCACTGCAAAATCCGATGATTACTTCTTGGAGTAACTCGATGGAGTAGCCGTTTTTGAGCAAACAGTCCACAATTTTGTCAGCAATATGAGAAGCGCACAGACTTTCCAATTCTACTAAATCTAGCGGAAAGGTAATAGGCGCCGCTTTGCCATCAATACTAGCTCTTAGAAACACGATTAAAGTTGATTTGTCACCCACGCGAGTTGATTCATCCGCTAAAACATTTATCTTACTTCTGCTCTCTATAATTTTGGTTAAAGTTTTTTTCTTCATATGGGAAGATATACTGTATGTTCAAATATGTCAACAGCTACAGTTTTACTGTGTAAGACACGTCCCATGTCTATAGAATTGGCTTGCTGAAGGTTAATCAATTTTTCAAAGTCTGTAAAAGGTTTGCTATTTTTTGCCACATAATAAGCTGTCCTGAACACTCGCACTGTGGATTGAAACGCACTTTGCTCACTTTGTGCATTTAAATTAAGGAGTACATCTTTCTTTGCCGTCTCTAGAATATTAATAGCATCTTGGTGCGCTTTGAGTTTCTGTGCTCACAGATTTTTTTTCGAAGTGATGAAAGTTGAACCGTTCTTGTGCTACCATAAAAAGTGACATTGCCATCTGCCCATTGAGTGGAAATATTAACACCACGAGATGCTCTTACTCCCAAATTATTGACTTCATGACACGGAGTACATCCTACTTTACCATCACTAGCGTACATCCAACTGTTTTTTGCTTAAATTCCTCATATTGTTGTTCAGTCCATATTAACGGATAAACAGTGGAACATTTTTCCTCAACTTGATCTTGATGCACAGGTAGAGGATCGCTGATTGCACCACTTTGGGTAGGCCTACTAACATTGCTCTCCGTTCTTTGAACTTTAGTTGCTACTGAACTCAAAGTCTCATCACTGGTCTCTTTTCTCTTCCAATAATGATTAATTTTTCTTTGCATTTTATAAAGGTTTATTATTTAGGCTGGAAATATTCCTAAAAATCAAACTTTTAAAATATAATACTCGCTATGTTTTATCATTTATTTGATATTCTTTTAACAGGAATCGATAACTTGAAATCCATAAAAATCTAAAACAACCTCTGTCAGTAGAAAATTCACTACTAAACTGTTGTCTCCACAACACTGCTTTCTATTTTAATCGAGTCTGAGCTCAATCATTCCCTATTGTGTTAAAAGTTACTGTACTTATTGCTGGGTTCAAGTTACTTTACTTATTGCGATGGGCCGCTGAATTGAGAATTTTAAGTAACTTTGTAATTGTGATAAAATAAAACCTATTGTGTTAAAATGTATTGTGTCAACACAGTTTCAAGATAAGAGTACGTAACGCGATAAATTGAACTTGATAACTTCCATTCTTTTACCGGTTCGGTGTTCCGGCAGCAAATCTTTTACCGGAACGGCGTACCGGACCGTTCCGGCTTACTTTCACCACTGGTCTTCACTAGTAAAGTGGGTCTTGCTATTAATACATTATCAAATCAAGATGTAGCTTCCCTAAGAGAAAATTTGTAACGAGTTAGGACATAAAGACTTATTTTTGATCATTTTTATTTTACTATTTTTTCCCTGTGACGACTGCAATTGAACTTTTTAAAAAATTTTTATTTGCTGTTCGAGGCATAGACCTGAATTTGCTTTACACAAACATCATAAGCTCAAAGTTTTTTACACAACGTTAAAGGTAACGTTTCAGCAATATTATTTACACTTAAACAAATGAATTTTTTTTAATCAAAAAAGCACTTTGAAGCTATGTGATAACCATTGAGTTACACCGTGGGTCCGCTGGTTTCTGATAGAACATTTTCAACTTTTATGATCTCATAAAAATCTCATTGTTTGGAGAATTTTGCCTTGCATACCGTTAATCTTAAAACTGATTACAGTATCTTAGCTTGGAGCAGGCCAAATCAACCTTTTTTGCTGGCGGGTCAAATGTGAAATATTAAATTTTGCTGCGGGCCGCATCAGTTTTTCAAAACTAATGAGGGATCACACTGTTGTGAAGGTAGCCGATTTTGTAGTCAAGAAACAGATTTGATACAATTTAATAAAAAATTGAATTAAGTAATGAAAGCAAAGAAAAATAAAATCAGTCAAGCACATTTAGTTACTAAGGTTAATGTGATTTTTGTTGCTACACATCTTTACCAGCTTTTGTAATATTCTTTTACAGAACTACAAGCCGTTCTAATTTGACTTTTCAAATCTTCGTCTTATAAATTACTTCTTTGCCCTCCTTTGCAACGTTTCATTTCTGAAAAAAATTGCTTCCAGCAATATGTGCTTCCAAAAGTGGAATGTCAAATCAGGCCAACGGCTTTTTCATTTTGTTAAACAACAAAATAATTTACAAACCAGTCATTGTCAGGGACTTACCCTGCATGATTACGTTTTTGTTTTTCACCCATCATAAAATTATTTACTGTATATTGAGACTAAATATAGTTTATACATTGGTATACCTTATTTTTGAAGGAGCGAGCCGGGACGCTCGTTGACAGAAAAAAATACGTTCCTAAAAAGTAGTGTTTATTAAAAAAAAATCTTTAGATTGAATCAGTTTCCAAATTTCTACTTTTTCCGTAAGAAAAGGTATTTGGAAAATAAAAAAAAAGATCTTTACTTTGGATCTGTTTCGGATTTCATGATTTTTATCTTCAAAGACCAGTGATCAGTGGCAGCTAGCGCAGAGCTGCAGCATTCAAAATATCACAGTAGCAGTTATAAATGTTATTAAATATTATCAGCAACGCTTGTAAAATTAATAATTTAATTATATTTTTTAAGCGTTGCTGATAATTTTTACAACCGCTGCACAGATATTTAAAGTGTTGCAGCTCTGCAGCTCCAATGCGCAAGCAGCCAATCTCGGAAAAAAACAAGAAAAAAGGGGTTCTGCACATGGAGTCTATCGTCGACTTCTGGCAGGATTTCTGCCAAAATGGGCCGGACAGAGCCCTAAAAATCAGGACCTATTTTTATAGCTTTCGCCTATATGCAAAAAAAAAAAATTAAAAAAAACTAACAAAAACTGAAATAGTATTGGTAATTCTCAATCTACAGTATATCTACCTATCAGGCAAATTCACACGCTGCTTCTAACTTAGCACTTTAAAATTGTAAAGACAAAAGTTTTAGAGCTTGATCGCAATATATCACAGAGAGCGCAAACGTTTATATTCGCTTTGATGTGGACCACATAAAAGACTACTGTATCGTTGTTTCAGCTATTCCTAAATACTTAGCAAGCCACTAACTTTCTATCCTAAATCGGTTCACCGTTAAATATGTTGCGAAACACACTTTGATCATTGTAGACGGCGCTGTTGATGTTTGCAGAAGTTTTTAAAATTTCTTCAAGTTTGATTCAGAAATTTTTACAGTGTACCTCTAATTATGATACAAACTTTATATAAATTTTTACGCCGGCCGCATGAAACGACATGTCTGGCTTACAGTGCAACGTGTTTGCAATTGACCGTTATGATTAGTTGAATCGATGTTTTTATTAAGTAAACCGTTTCGTGAGTAATCACTTTTAATGACTTGGTAACCTCGTCAAATTGTTAACACGGTAAGTTAGCCAACAATAGATTGATTTACATCCACTTTACATAGCATAGCGATAACTGAAGCTACTGTAAATCGGAAAAAAAGTGAGCAAATAATTTCGATCATTATTTAAAAAAATTTGAAACAAATCAGCTCAATTTCTGATGGATTAAAATTAATTGACGAACTATTCACTAGGGGGAGTTTTGGCAACTTTTGCAACTTTTTTACAGCTTCTGACAGTTTGCCACGTACTCAGACTTTATGTAACACTAAGTTTTAGCTGTTTCCAGGGATTTTATAACGCAACTTTAGCAACTTTTTGCTTTTCTATAAGCAACTTTTTGCTGCAACTTTTATCAAGAATTACACAAAATATAAAAATATTATTTAAAAACATGCTATAAAATAATGTATGGTTTTCAATCTGTTGTACGCGTACCAGCCGCACCACTAGTGGTACGCAAGAAGTTTTTGAGTGATACCCGAGTAGTTCTGGATTCAATAAATTTCAATACAATCCAACACTCAAATTAAATTATATTTTCTAGGTATTTATTGGTGTTATTGCAATAAAAACATTCAAACTAAACTTTTAGTTAATTTATTGCATTGAATGTTTTTTAGTTAATCATTGCATAGGAACTAAATTACATAAATGCAAAAATTAGACTGGATATTCGCAGCGTAAAATTTAAAAAATTCAAACAAAGCAAAATTAAAAAAACTCAACTCTCACTTCTTTAACTACCAGTATTTCTAAGCACATGGAAATGTGAGCAGGGGTTTTCTGCAACGACGAATATTGAAACTAAAAACTGCAATCGTTCTACATCGCCCTCCCACAACCTTGGTGGGTTCGTATATAAATTAGCTTTTGCTGAAGAAACAGATACTAAATAATATTACCATTGGTATTTAAATAAGTCCGAATAATTCATCTTCTTATCAATTTTGTTGTTTGAAGTGTAACAAAAAAGATATTTAAATCGTACAAAAAAGTTGAAAATCTCTGCTATGAAACTATTTCACTATAGCAATCATTGGTTTGCACCGAATAGTGATCTAAAAGCAATAGCAAAACTGACCCGGATAAACATCGACCCAAAACTGTATGTTAAATTGTTAATCGGCAAGGAACAGCTTCATGCACTGTCGAGCAAAATTTTAGCCTGTTAGGCAAACTGATGTTCCAACTTTCCCCAGATAATATTCAGAAATATTTATAGCATTTTTAATAAATAGATAAATAGCTTGAATAAATCAATGTATTTTAAAATGCTTGTGCATAAATTGAACTCTTACTGCAACTTTTGTAAAAATACAAATGTAAATTTTTGCCATTTTATTGCAATAAAAACTTCCACTGCTAATTACTGTTTAACTTATTTATTCACTGATTAGCACGGATCATTGGTTGATTTGTCGCTTTCTAAAACGTAAAAATAAAATAAAATAAAATAAAAAAAATAATTTTAAGATCTAAATATGTAAACTCAATGCATACAATAATAATCTATGCTGTTTACTATTACTCTGGAGCGCCGAAAATTTTTTGATGAAAGGGTGGCAAATTTATAACAAAGGCGCCGTTTTTGTTAAATATTATTTATTTATTTATTTTTATTTTGTTTTATCTCTATATTTATCCTCCTGACTCGCAGGAAAGCGACGGAGGCGCTAATATGTAGGGTAAGCAATTATCCCGACCTGCTTCCGGAGATGCCAAGATATTGCTGTTCGCTTGTAATTCAATAGAAATATAAATGAAATTTAGAACTGCTTGCCAAGACCATCAAGCAGGGGAAATTGCCGTAAAGTGTTTTTCCCAAAGATACAACAGAATGGCGCGAGTAGGTTTTGAACCATAACCATGTTGATCATGAGCATGGCGCTTTAACTACTCGACCACGCTGCCGACTGATATGGTGACGGTTCAAAGATTACCAATCGAAAAAATTTTTGGTGTAATTCAATTTTTCAGAAATTTTATCAACGATTGCCCGAATCATAATCTTGTAGCATTTCACAAGGTGTCAAAATGAGACATATTTTTGTCCCAAGAAACTAGCAAAGATAAAAAAAAAGTAATACATTGAATCTTCGTTTAATTTTAACATATTTGTTCAAACAAACTGGTGATGACTAAGAAATAAAAAAATTCGTCACTTTCAATTATTGATCTGATATTCATCAGGTTTGAATATCAATGTTTTCGCACTATCTGCCCTCTTGTACCATTCCGTTTTGAAAATTGCTTTCTGCCTTCCTGCTTTTGGCACCCCTGCCACTATTTAGGGCTATTGTAAAACTTTTCTTAAAATTCTCGGATTTCAAATGAATTAAGTTATTGAAATGACACATCTGCTGTTATTTCGTTAAAAGTATTTTGTGAATTTTTTTTACCTACAGTATTCCTATTTATGTAGGCTGCAGTACCTGGAGTACCTATTTGTTAATCCAAACTGTTTTTTGAGATTTTGATAAAAAGTTGATTTATAAAGTTTTTTTATTACATTGACTTAAATATATTCAATTTTCTTGGTTTGTACAAAGTTAATCTTTATAGCTTGTTTTTTTCTTCGTCTATCTTTTACTTTATTTTTTACACTCAAGTAAAGTTACAAACTCTACAGTAATATCTTTGCATCTCCAAAAGTACGTCGAGAATTTGCGTGACATTTGCTACACGTATAATGAATCTACTTATTACCAGCAAATCAGACAGATACAAATACCACATATTCATGATTACAAATAAAAAATACTAAACCATGATTATTTTTTGAGATATATTTAGTGCATTTTAAACACTGGTAAAGCATATCTAGATCGTTTTACAACAAAATGGTAAGTTTAGCCTTTTAAATATGAGAAAAATCAACAAAAGCATTTTAACAGTGCAAATCTGCATTAATACTGTACTGTAAATAGGATAAACATTAACCACAATCCTATCGCGATCGGAGGTGTTTTCTTAACAAACATTTTTATGCTAATTACTGTATATTATCAAAATATCAACGTAACTTTAAAAACTTAACAAAATAATTCAAGAAACACTTTTTAATTACAATCTCAAACTATTCGTAACTTTGGTTTTTGATTAAGATTTGCCAACATTCAAAGATCGTTTATTATTATTATTAATATAAAATATATAAATAAGATTAACTAGGCCTAGAGTGTCAAACTTCCACTAGTCAACTGTTTTGGCGTCTATGAAAGCTTTCAATAAAAATTTGGTTTATTGTACAAATTAAAGTAAACTTGCGTTTTCCTCCGGATTTTGCGTTCTGGGTTCAATTCTCGGGCAACTTGAACTCATGTCAAAAGTAGAATATTTCATGCTGGCTGCAAAAAACAAAACCTGATTTATAAAACCGTTCATTGGTCATGGTCAGTAAAATTGTTAAATTTTTGGAGGAAACTAATTTTTACTTTTTTGCAGATATCGATGAATGTGTGAAAAATTTGGATAATTGCGATATTAACGCGCAATGCAAAAACACAAATGGGTCTTTTGTTTGTATGTGTAATACTGGGTATAGCGGGAACGGACTGACCTGCATTGCTGGTAAGATTATTGTTTTTGTCATAGAAACTGTTCTTCTTAACTTGTTTTTTTATTTAATTTATTTTTTGTCGTTTTATTGAAGTTCAACAATAAGTATAAGGCTGCAGCTACTAATTAGAATTTTTTTAATCATTTTACTGTTATATAAAAAGAACAAAAATTCTAAAAGAAAATATTTTAGTACTTGCAGATTCGTCAAATTGATGAAACTAAAAATATATATAGTATTTTTTACATAAAGAAATTTATGTGCAAGTGCTCTACATAAGCCCTTATATTATTTTTTGTCGGTTGATGGGTTCAGTTTTCATGAAACAATTGAGCTTTTAAGCTAAGTTTGCTAGCGGACTAAAATAACTGCTTAAATTCGTTATTAATATATGTTTAATTTAATAGACTACTAAGTTGTAAAATACTTTGTGTGGTAAAACAATATAAATATAGAGGTTATATTTTTAATATTAGACTTCCGTTTTATACAAAACAATTTTTTCTATTTACAAAAAAATTTTTTTCAATAACTGCTTAAACTCAAATATTTCTTCATAATTTATAATGTAGTTGTAGACCTATACTAAATTGTTTCTATATTGATCAAAATTTGTTTATCTAGTTTTTTTATTATTCATTTTCTGAGCCAGATAAAATTTATAAAAGTAAATCTAAACAGAAACAGAATAAAATTATTTATTTCGAAGTTTGGAAATTGTTTGATAATTGTTTTATTTATTTTTTTATTTAAGCATTTTTAACGTTATTCGATTAATGATTTTAAGCTTACGTACATTTTTCTCCCCTAAAAATATTTCTTTTTCTCTGTGAAATGTCGATTTTACTATTTAACTAAATTTGAAACTTAATTTGGCAAAATACAAAATAAATTTTTATTTTACAGTTGATGCATGTCTATCTAATCCGTGCGATGACAATGCACAATGCCAAAACACTTCTACAGGAAATTATCTTTGTACTTGCAACAAGGGATTTACAGGAAATGGAAAAACCTGCTCACAAAATAACCAAAGCGGTATAAAGAAAGATTTATTAATTTTTTAATCAAACATTGACGACATAATTATATATCACTATTGAAATAACTCAAATGTTTAATTTTAAATATAAAGAGCAAATTAAAAAAGAAACTTATTCTATGTTGTTTTTTTGGGGGTTCTAAAACCTGCATTTTAAAGGTTTCAATTATTTCTATTTAGTTGCAAATCAACGTAAGATAAAAGTTTATTTTATTTTTAGGTTTGTTCAAATTTAATTTTTCATTGAAGCTAATGATTTTCATGTTGGTTTTTGATTTATTCTGGTTTCCTAACAGAATGCTCGGTGACGCCAAATTTACAACTAAATGAACTTAACTGTTCGATGTGACGAATGTCCAGAGTTTCTTTGAATTTTTTTACCCACAGTAGGACTAAGGGGGAAGAATTAAATGCAGAAAGTTTCTTTGTCAAGATTATTCCCTCGCGCGTTTTTTGATTTGTTTGTAGAACTCGACTTGACCCTTATCTTATCTCAACACAAATTTCAAAAACGATAGTGGTGTGTTTATTTTAATCTTAAATTGTCACACGAGATAGCAATTACAGCTGAGTTAAATGACAACAACTTAACTTAACTTGATGGTTACAGCAGTGATTCTCAACCTTTTTAAGCTTGCGGACCGGTAATATTTCAAAACAATCTTACGGCCCGGTAATCTTTTTTAATATTGTATAAATTATAATTGTATAACTTGTAATAGACAAAATTGTAATAAACGCGATAACTTAATAAAAAGAATCTTAATTAAACGAAAGGGAGCATATAGCATCAGAAGAACTCTGTTTGATATGGAATTTGCTGTTGTTTCTTGATATAATACGTAGTAAAAGTGGCTCTATTGACATTTTTAAAAGGCAAAGTCAGGGGCGCCAGAAGCAGAGGCGCACAAGGGGACAAATAGTGTTCTTTCAATTTACAATACAAAAGCATTGGGTTCGATTTATCTCTACACTTACACAAATTCAACCGAAATTAAATTAAGCAAAGCTTTTAAAACAATGATTTGACAACAGCAAAAAAAACAGTAAGTTAGCAAGGGCGCAAAATTGAAGAAAAGAGGCGCTCTTTGTTGATAAGATACTCACAATAAATGCAAAATATAAAAATCTTTTTGAATATATACAAAACAAAACAAAACCGAAAGTACACTAGGTGAACAAACTACCAAACAGGAGATGAAATTTCTTTTTTAGTCTTTAACTTACTTTTCATGTCATGCATTTGAATGCCTGTTTGAAATACAGTTGAAGATATTACAGGGAATTTTCAATCTCGTAAAAATTTATTCGCTTTTTTTAAATTGAAAAGACGCGCAAAAACGCGTCCTCTCGAAAGCCGTATCACTTCTGCATAAAAGACGAGATGGTGATGTTGCTAACCAATGCGCTCACACAGTGCCTCAAAAACCCTTAAATGCAATAGATGGTTACAAATATATTTTATAATCTTAACTGCTCCGATCATAGCGTCATATAATTAATAAAAAAGCACTTTGTAGCTATGTGATACCATTGAGTTACACCGCGGGTCCGCAGGTTTCTGATAGAACATTTTCAACTTTTATGATCTCATAAAAATCTCATTGCTTGGAGAATTTTGCCTTGCGTACTGTTAATCTTAAAACTGATTACAGTATCTTAGCTTGGAGCAGGCTATATCAACCTTCTTTGCTGGCGGGTCAAATGTGAAATATTAAATTTTGCTGCGGGCCGCATCATTTTGTCAAAACTAATGAGGGATCACACTGTTATGAAGGTAGCGATTTTGTAGTCAAGAAACAGATTTGATACAATTTAATAAAAAATTGAATTAAGTAATCAAAGCAAAGAAAAATAAAATCAGTCAAGCTCATTTAATTACTAAGCTTAATGTGATTTTTGTTGCTACACATTTTTACCAGTTTTTGTAATATTTTTTTACAGAACTACAAGTAGTTCTAATTTGACTTTTCAAATCTTTGTCTGATAAATTACTTCTTTGCCCTTCTTTGCAACGTTTCATTTCTGAAAAAAATTGCTTCCAGCAATATGTGCTTCCAAAAGTGGAATGTCAAATCAAGCCAACGGCTTTTTCACATTGCTAAACAACAAAATAATTTACAAACCAGTCATTGTCAGGGACTTGCCCTGCATCATTAGGTTTTTGTTTTTCACCAATCATAAAATTATTTTAAATTAAGACTAAATATGGTTTATACATTGGTATACCATATTTTCAAAAGAGCCAGACGGGACGCTCGTTGACAGAAAAAAATCTGTTCCTAAAAAGTAGTGTTTATTAAAAAAAATCTTTAGATTGAATCAGTTTCCAAATTCCTACATTTTTTGCTTTAAAAGATGTGTTCGTAAAATGAAAAAAAAAAGACCTTTACTTTGGATCTGTTTCGGATTTCATGATTTTTATCTTCAAAGACCAGTGATCAGTGGCAGCTCGCGCAGAGCTGCAGCACTCAAAATGTCAGTGTAGCAGTTATAAATGTTATTAGATATTATCAGCAACGCTTGTAAAATTAATAATTTAATTATATTTTTTAAGCGTTGCTGATAATTTTTACAACCGCTGCACAAATATTTAAAGTGTTGCAGCTCTGCAGCTCCAATGCGCAAACCGCCAATCTCGGAAAAAAACAAGAAAAAAGGGGTTCTGCACATGGAGTCTATCGTCGACTTCTGGCAGGATTTCTGCCAAAATGGGCCGGACAAAGCCCTAAAAATCAGGACCTATTTTTATAGCTTTCGCCTATATGCAAAAAAAAAAAAAAAAATTAAAAAAGACTAACAAAAACTGAAATAGTATTGGTAATTCTCAATCTCTATCTATCTATCAGGCAAATTCACACGCTACTTCTAACTTAGCACTTCAAAATTGTAAAAAGATAAAAGTTTTAGAGCTTGATCGCAATATATCACAGAGAGCGCAAACGTTTATATTTGCTTTGATGTGGATCACATGAAAGACTATTGTATCACTGTTTCAGCTATTCCTAAATACTTAGCAAGCCACTAACTTTCTATCCTAAATCGGCTCACCGTTAAATATGCTGCGAAACACACTTTGATCATTCTAGACGGCGCTGTTGATGTTTGCAGAGTTTTGCGAAATTTCTTTAAGTTTGATTCAGAAATTTTTACAGTGTACCTCTAAGTATGATATAACTTTTGTATAAATTATTATGCCGGCCGCATGAAACGATATGGAAGGTCGCAGGTTGAATATGTCTGGTTTAGAGTGTAACGTTTTTGCGATTGACCGTTAAGATTGGTTGAATCGACGTTTATATTAAGTAAACCGTTATGTGAGTAATCACTTTTAGTGACTTGGTAACCTCGTCAAATTGTTAACACAGTAAGTTAGCCAACGATAGATTGATCTACATTCACTTTAAATAGCATAGCGATAACTGAAGCAAAATTAGAAAAAAAAGTGAGCAAATAATTTCGATCATTATTTAAAAAAATTTAAAACAAGTCAGCTCAATTTCTGGTGGCTTACGATTAATTGACGAACTATTCACTAGGGGGAGTTTTGGCAACTTTTACAACTTTTTTACAGCTTCTGACAGTTTGCCACGTACTCAGACTTTATGTAACACTAAGTTTTAGCTGTTTCCAGGGATTTTATATCGCAACTTTAGGCAACTTTTTGCTTTTCTATATGCAACCTTTTGCTGCAACTTTTATCAAGAATAACACAAAATATAAAAGTATGATTTAAAAACATGCTATAAAATAATGTATGGTTTTCAATCTGTGGTACGCGTACCAGCCGCACCACTAGTGATACGCAAGAGCTTTTTGAGTGATACCCGAGTAGTTCTGGATTCAATAAATTTCAATACAATCCAACACTCAAATTAAATTATATTTTCTAGGTATTTATTGGTGTTATTGCAATAAAAACATTCAAACTAAACTTTTAGTTAATTTATTGCATTGAATGTTTTTTAGTTAATCATTGCATAGAAACTAAATTACATAAATGCAAATATTAGACTGGATATTCGCAGCGCAAAATTTAAAAAAATTCAAACAAAGCAAAATTAAAAAAAACCCAACTCTTACTTCTTTAACTACCAATATTTCTAAGCACATGGAAATGTGAGCAGGGGTTTTTTGCAATGACGAATATTGAAACTAAAAACTGCAATCGTTCTACATCGCCCTCCCACAACCTTGGTGGGTTCGCATACAAATTAGGTTTTGCTGAAGAAACAGATACTAAATAATATTACCATTGTATTTAAGTAAGTCCGAATAATTCATCTTCTTATCAACTTTGTTGTTTGAAGTGTAACAAAAAAGATATTTAAATCGTACAAAAAAGTTGAAAACCACTGCTATGAAACTATTGCACTAAAGCAATCATTGGTTTGCACCGAATAGTGACCTAAAAGCAATAGCAAAACTGACCCGGATAAACATCGACCCAAAACTGTATGCCGAATTGTTAATCGCCAAGGAACAGGTTCATGCACTGTCGAGCGAAATTTTAGCTGGTTTGGCAAACTAATGTTCCAATTTTCCCCAGATAATATTCAGAAATATTTATAGCATTTTTAGTAAATAGATAAAAAGCTTAAATAAATCAATGTATTTTAAAATGCTTGTGCATAAATTGAACTCTTACTGCAACTTTTGTAAAAATACAAATGTAAATTTTTGCCATTTTATTGCAATAAAAACTTCCCCTACTAATTACTGTTTAACATACATATTTATTCACTGATTAGCACGGATCATTGGTTGATTTGTCGCTTTCTAAAACGTAAAAATAAAATAAAATAAAAAGAATTTTTAGATCTAAATATGTAAACTCAATGCATACAATAATAATCTATGCTATTTACCATTACTCTAGAGCGCCGAAAATGTTTTGAAAAAGGGGTGGGGGCAAATTTATAACAAAGGCACCTTTTTTGTTAAATATTATTTATTTATTTATTTCTATTTTATTTTATCTCTATATTTATCCTCCTGACTCGCAGGAAAGCGACGGAGGCGCTAATATGTAGGGTAAGCAATTATCCCGACCTGCTTCCGGAGATGCCAAGATATTGCTGTTCGCTTGTAATTCAATAGAAATATAAATGAAATTTAGAACTGCTTGCCAAGACCATCAAGCAGGGGAAATTGCCGTAAAGTGTTTTTCCCAAAGATACAACAGAATGGCGCGAGTAGGTTTTGAACCATAACCATGTTGATCATGAGCATGGCGCTTTAACTACTCGACCACGCTGCCGACTGATATGGTGACGGTTCAAAGATTACCAATCGAAAAAATTTTTGGTGTAATTCAATTTTTCAGAAATTTTATCAACGATTGCCCGAATCATAATCTTGTAGCATTTCACAAGGTGTCAAAATGAGACATATTTTTGTCCCAAGAAACTAGCAAAGATAAAAAAAAAGTAATACATTGAATCTTCGTTTAATTTTAACATATTTGTTCAAACAAACTGGTGATGACTAAGAAATAAAAAAATTCGTCACTTTCAATTATTGATCTGATATTCATCAGGTTTGAATATCAATGTTTTCGCACTATCTGCCCTCTTGTACCATTCCGTTTTGAAAATTGCTTTCTGCCTTCCTGCTTTTGGCACCCCTGCCACTATTTAGGGCTATTGTAAAACTTTTCTTAAAATTCTCGGATTTCAAATGAATTAAGTTATTGAAATGACACATCTGCTGTTATTTCGTTAAAAGTATTTTGTGAATTTTTTTTACCTACAGTATTCCTATTTATGTAGGCTGCAGTACCTGGAGTACCTATTTGTTAATCCAAACTGTTTTTTGAGATTTTGATAAAAAGTTGATTTATAAAGTTTTTTTATTACATTGACTTAAATATATTCAATTTTCTTGGTTTGTACAAAGTTAATCTTTATAGCTTGTTTTTTTCTTCGTCTATCTTTTACTTTATTTTTTACACTCAAGTAAAGTTACAAACTCTACAGTAATATCTTTGCATCTCCAAAAGTACGTCGAGAATTTGCGTGACATTTGCTACACGTATAATGAATCTACTTATTACCAGCAAATCAGACAGATACAAATACCACATATTCATGATTACAAATAAAAAATACTAAACCATGATTATTTTTTGAGATATATTTAGTGCATTTTAAACACTGGTAAAGCATATCTAAATCGTTTTATAACAAAATGATAAGTTTAGCCTTATAAATTTGATAAAAATCAACAAAAGCATTTAACAGTGCAAATCTGCATTAATACTGTACTGTAAATAGGATAAACATTATCCACAATCCCATCACGATCGGAGGTGTTTTCTTAATAAACTATTTTTAAGCTAATTACTGTATATTATCAAAATATCAACGTAACTTTAAAAACTTAACAAAATAATTCAAGAAACACTTTTTAATTACAATCTCAAACTATTCGTAACTTTGGTTTTTGATTAAGATTTGCCAACATTCAAAGATCGTTTTTTTATTATTACGTATTAATATAAAATATATAAATAAGATTAACTAGGCCTAGAGTGTCAAACTTCCACTAGTCAACTGTTTTGGCGTCTATGAAAGCTTTCAATAAAAATTTGGTTTATTGTACAAATTAATGTAAACTTGTTTTTGAGTTCTGGCTTGAATTCCCGGGCAACTTGAACTTATGTCAAAAGTAGAATATTTCATGCTGGCTGCAAAAAACAAAACCTGATCTATAAAACCGTTCATTGGTCATGGTCAGTAAAATTGTTAAATGTTTGGAGGAAACTAATTTTCACTTTTTTGCAGATATCGATGAATGTATGAAAAATTTGGATAATTGCGATATTAACGCGCAATGCAAAAACACAGATGGGTCTTTTGTTTGTATGTGTAATACTGGGTATAGCGGGAACGGACTGACCTGCATTGCTGGTAAGATTATTGTTTTTGTCATAGAAACTGTTCTTCTTAACTTGTTTTTTTTATTAAATTTATTTTTTGTCGTTTTATTGTTGTTCAACAATAAGTATAGGGCTGCAGCTGCTAATTAGAATTTTTTTAATCATTTTACTGTTATATAAAAAGAACAAAAATTCTAAAAGTATATATTTTAGTACTTGCAGATTCGTCAAATTGATGACATTAAAAAAATGTATAGTATTTTTTACATAAAGAAATTTATGTGCAAGTGCTCTACATAAGCCCTTATACAGTATAATTTTTTGTCGGTTGATGGGTTCAGTTTTCATGAAAAAATTGAGCTTTTAAGCTAAGTTTGCTAGCGGACTAAAATAACTGATTAAATTCGTTATTAATATATGTTTAATTTAATAAACTACTACGGTAAGTTGTAAAATACTTTGTGTGGTAAAACAAATATAAATATAGAGGTTATATTTTTAATGCATGTATTAGACTTCCGTTTTATACAAAACAATTTTTTCTATTTACAAAAAAATTTTTTTCAATAACTGCTTAAACTCAAATATTTCTTCATAATTTATAATGTAGTTGTAGACCTATACTAAATTGTTTCTATATTGATCAAAATTTGTTTATCTAGTTTTTTTTATTATTCATTTTCTGAGCCAGATAAAATTTATAATAAGAAATCTAAACAAAAACAGAATAAAATTATTTATTTCGAAGTTTGATAATTGTTTTAATTATGTTTCTATTTAAAGCATTTTTAACGTTATTCGATTAATGATTTTAAGCCTACTTACATTTTCTCCCCTAAAAATATTTCTTTTTCTCTGTGAAATGTCGATTTTACTATTTAACTAAATTTGAAACTTAATTTGGCAAAATACAAAATAAATTTTTATTTTATAGTTGATGCATGTATGTCTAATCCGTGCGATGACAATGCACAATGCCAAAACACTTTTACAGGAAATTATCTTTGTACTTGCAACAAGGGATTTACAGGAGATGGAAAAACCTGCACACAAAATAACCAAAGCGGTATGAAGAAAGGTTTATTAGTTTTTAAATCAAACATTGACGACATAATTATATATCACTATTGAAATAAATTAAATGTTTAATTTTAAATATAAAGAGCAAATTAAAAAAGAAACTTATTCTATGTTGTTGTTTTTTTGGTTCTTAAATCTGCATTTTAAAGGTTTTAATTATTTTACAGGTCTGTCGGCACTTGCTTGTTGATTGACTTGACCATTCTTACTATATATTTTTATTTAGTTGCAAATCAACGTAAGATAAAAGTTTATTTTATTTTTAGGTTTGTTCAATTTTAATTCTTTATTGAAGCTGATGATTTTCATGTTGGTTTTTGATTTATTTCTGGTTTCCTAACAGAATGCTCGGTGACGCCAAATTTACAACTAAATGAACTTAACTGTTCGATGTGACGAATGTCCAGAGTTTCTTTGAATTTTTTTACCCACAATGTGACTGAGGGGGAAGAATTAAATGCAGAAGGTTTTTTTTGTCAAGATTATTCCCTCGCGCGTTTTTTGATTTGTTTGTAGAACTCGACTTGACCCTTATCTTATCTCAACCCAAATTTCAAAAACGATAGTGGTGTGTTTATTTTAATCTTAAATTGTCACACGAGATAGCAATTACAGCTGAGTTAAATGACAGCGACTTAACTTAACTTGATGGTTACAGCAGTGGTTCTCAACCTTTTTAAGCTTGCGGACCGGTAATATTTCAAAACAATCTTGCGGCCCGGTAATCTTTTTTAATATTGTATAAATTATAATTGTATAACTTGTAATAGACAAAATTGTAATAAACGCGATAACTTAATAAAAAGAATCTTAATTAAACGAAAGGGAGCATTTAGCATCAGAAGAACTTTGTTTGATGTGGAATTTGCTATTGTTTCTTGATATAATACGTAGTAAAAGTGGCTTTATTAAAGTTTTTAAAAGGCAAAGTCACGGGCGCCAGAAGCAGAGGCGCACAAGGGGACAAATAGTGTTCTTTCAATTTACAATACAAAAGCATTGGGTTCGATTTGTCTCTACACTTACATAAATTCAACCGAAATTAAATTAAGCAAAGCTTTTAAAACAATGATTTGACAACAGCAAAAAAACAGTAAGTTAGCAAGGGCGCGAAATTGAAGAAAAGAGGCGCTCTTTTGATTGATAAGATACTCACAAAAATATAAAAAATTTTTTGAATATATATAAAACAAAACCGAAAGTACACTAGGTGAACAAACTACCAAACAGGAGATGAAATTTCTTTTTTAGTTATTAACTAACTTTTCAGGTGATGCATTTAAATGCCTGTTCGAAATACAGTTGAAGATATTACAGGGAATTTTCAATCTCGTAAAAATTTATTTGGTTTTCTTAAATTAAAAAGACGCGCAAGAACGCGTCCTCTCGAAAACCGTATCACTTCTGCATAAAAGACGAGATGGTGATGTTGCAAACCAATGCGCTCACACAATGCCTAAAAAACCCTTAAATACAATACACGGTTACGAATATATTTTATAATCTTAACTGCTTCGATCATAGCGTCATATAATTCAGGTGACAAATTCTGGGCAGCTAAATTTTCAAGGTAAATTATGCATTGTGCAAGACAGCAGATTTTTGTTGGTAACTTTTCTTATTTTTGCGTTTACACCCGAATGACAACCAACCATGCTGGCAACTCCGTCAGTACAGACTACTACACATTTTCGCCAATCGGCTTTAAACCTTGATCTTGCATTTAGTTATTGAGCGAAATTAATAATTACTGTTAATATTTTTTTGGCACTGTTTTACTTTAGAACTGGTAGCGCCTCTTTAAAGTATAAAATTGGAATAGATTGTTTCGGACCGGCAGAAAGGCCAATGCGGACCGACACCGGTACTCGGACCAGCCGTTGAGAACCACTGGTTTACAGTACACTGTTGTTAAAACCAAAAGTTTAATAGAATTTTTGGATTATGACATTACGTCCTTGGGGGCGTTTTTTAGCTGTGTAATTTTGCTGGCGTATTTTTCAGTTATGTACTGTAATTCTTGGGGCGTATTTTGAACATAATCCAATTTTTTATTTTAAAATTACGTTACATTGAGAGATCCCGTAAAATACGTTCTGTTGTGTCACACTGGGGGCGTATTTTTAACATAATCCAAATTTTTTGATACTTGATGCTGCTTTACATCAAGCCAAAGACTGGTATTCAAAATTTCGACATTTTGACAATCTTTTTTAAAGGATTTTTTGAAAAATTACAATTTTGATTTAGTGTTTTTAAATTTTATTCTAGAATAAATCATTTTCATTTGATTGGTGTCAACTGTTTTGCCATAGGAAGGTTTTATTTCAAGAAAACACAATTTCAAAAGCAAAAGAACTGAGTTTTATAATTTTTTTGCTGAACGTTTTAAAAATGCCTTTAATTAAATTTTTTAAAACCAATTCAATGCATAAAGTCAAAAAACAATTTGGTGTACTACACTTTCCTGCAGGCTTTGTTAAACGCGTTGCTTATGCAGGAATTTTTTAACCTTAAAACGTTTGCCAGGAGCCGCAGTATAGTTACTAAAAAAGATGAAGACCTTTCTTTGGTCTCTACTTCGAAATCGACAAAAAAGGTTCACTCTTTGTGGCCGAATTTTGTCGGTTAATTTCAACAAGGACTTTTTTGGTCTCGACTTGGATTGCAGCTTATAATTTTGAGATCTTTCCACCAGGATATGAAATTTGCGCTCATAAACACGATATATTAAAATTTTACGTTTAAATCAAAATAAAAAAAGTCGGCGCTTGAATCAACCGACAAAACTCGGCCGCAAAAATTTTTGGACCTTTTTTATAAATTTTTTGTCAATTTTAAAATGAAAACCAAAAAAAAGGTCTTCACATTCTTTGGTAAATAAATTGCGGCCCGAGACAAAATTTTTTTAGGTATGACGTCGTATTCGCAGATAGAACCTAGCCTTGAATTGATCAAAATTTGGATTTCGTATCGAGCATCTGATTAAAAACGATTCTTAAAAGAACTTCGCAGGCCGCAAGTTTGACATGTCTGCTATACTGTACTGTATTGAGCCGTTTTGTTTTTTGAGATTACAAAAATACATAAATTTTTTGTCTTGCTCACTGTATTGTATGTTTTTGTGAACTTTGTATGCTTCAAAATTTTTCAATTTTTTTCTATAGATCAACAAAATACTAAAATCAAAAGAAGTGGTATTTTGAATTGTTTTTAAAAAATTTATTAGTATAAGCAACCAGAAGATAATATCAGTTCTAACAAATTTTTTGTTTTTCTGTATAAATTTGTCTAGATTAGTGTTTCCAATTTTTTAGTACGATTATTCTTTCGGTTTTCTGAAATGTTTTTTACTTTTTAAAGCAAAAAAAAATTAAAAATGTGGAAAAAACTTAAAAAATCCAACGATTCACAATGCTTTGTCATCAAAGCTTTAATGTACATGATACTTGCGACTTTTCTTGTTTGCAAGTCAATAAATTGGTAGCAAAAAAAAAAATTTTTTTAAATTATTTAAAACCATAAAATTTTGCGAAGACTCTTGTACTCCAATTGGAGAACCACTGATGAAGATTATATTCTGTGTGGAACCAAATCAAGGCTAAAAAAAAAAATTGAAAAAAGTACCTCAAGTGTCCCGTGATACAGAAAAAATTAAAAATCATTTGACCCTACATATTATTACATAAATTTTAAACAAGTTTGTTTTAGGTCTTACAATATTTATTTTTGTGAAAAAAATCATAAGGAGGTGAAGACCTATATATCAGGCTTGAGATTTTAACAACATCTTTATGTGTTTTTGAAATACGATATTACGGTTACCCTAAGTTATTTGTACCAAGCGGAAATATTGTTTTGAGTGACATCGGCGCCTTCTTTTATTTCAAACCTTTATTTTGTTGTTATTATTGTAGTTTGTAGTTATTTGTAGTTATTATATTTGTAGTTATTATTTTGTTGAAACTTATTTATTATTGTTATTAAACCTCCCCAAAGATTATGGCTCAGTGATAGAGAAACAATACCAAATTTAAAATGATTTATCGAACTACTCAGCAGCACAAAACGTGTTGGCCTACCACTTATAAATAAGTAAGAAATTTCCAAATATATGGCAGTTGCTGTTGACCGATCTCTATATATATATTTGATAATATAGAGTCAATATATTGGATAATATAGGGTCTCTGTATTAGGTCACCACAATATTAGATCTCCACAATTAGGTCTCCACAATGTACATGTATATAGTCTCCATAATTAGGTTTCTATAATATAGTTTCCATAATGTTAGGTCTCCAAAATTAGCTCTCTATAATTTAGTCTCTATAATAGATACAGTATTAGATCTCCATAATATGGTCTCCATAACATAGTCCCCATAATATTGGGTGCCCATATAGAATCTCCGATAGGTATATATACCTATCTATATATACATTATGGAGACTATATTATAGAAACATAATTATAGAGACTATAGATTATGGAGACCTAATACAGAGACCCATATTATTTATATATGTACATAGACCCTATCGGGAGACCATATACAAAGATACTGTATATATATATATATATAAAAGTTTTTGCAAAACGAAATTGATTGCAAAAAGAATGAATTTGATTGCAAAAAGAACGAATTAATTGCAAAAACAATGAATTAGATCGAAAAACCCTATAAATTTTTTGAGGTATTCTAGAAAATTATGATATTCTTACAGTATTTGTAAAACTTTAATTAACAAAAAACTTATAGTAAAAATTATATCTCAAAATTGTTTACATGTATTTACCAATAAAAATAATGTTTGTCGACATAACTATTTTTGGTCGGTGCACGATTAAAATTGATCGACACAAGATTAAAATTGATCGGCACATGACTAAAATTGGTCGACACAGAACTAAATTTGATCGGTAGTGACTAAAATTGATCGACACATGATTAAAATTGATCGGTAGAGGACTAAAGAGATCGAAAAACACTGTATTAGCCAAACTACAATATACGTAATGAAGAAAGTTACTAGTTATTGAAATACATATTATAACGGCAACCCTCTGTTTTAAACTGTTTTATGGAAATATTTTTATTTTATTTATTTTATTTTATCTCTATATTTATCCTCCTGACTCGCAGGAAAGCGACGGAGGCGCTAATACATAGGGAACGCAATTACCCCGACCTGCTTCCGGAGATACCAGGATATTGTTGTCTGCTTGTAATTCAATAAAGATATGACTGTAATTTAGAACTGTTTGCCAGGACCACCAAGCAGGGGAATGTGCCGTAAAGTGTCTTTCCCAAGGACACAACAGAATGGCGCAAGTGGGTTTTGAACCGAGACCGTGTTGTTCACGAGCCTGGCGCCACTCGACCACGCTGCCGACATGTTTTACGTAAGTTGACATAAGCGAGCACCTAAAATACTGGCATAATTTTAACGGAAGTTTTCTAGGACTTTTACGTAAGTTGACATAAGCGATTTTACGTAAGTTGACATAAGCGATTTTACGTAAGTTGACATAAGCGATTTTACGTAAGTTGACATAAGCGATTTTACGTAAGTTGATATAAGCGATTTTACTTAAGTTGATATAAGCAATTTTACGTAAGTTGATATAAGCGAGCACCTAATGTTGACATTAGCGAGCACCTTTTAATTATTTTAAGTAGGTTGACATAAGCGAGCACCTAAAATACTGGCATAATTTTGACGGAACTTTTCTAGGACTTTTTAAAAAGAAAAGAAGGGCTGAAAGACAAAATCTGAAAATGATAAACGTTCAAAGTCTACATTAAGAGGAAATAAGTAGAGACAGTGGCGGCTTGCCCATAGGAGCTCCAGAGCTGCAGCACCCCCAAATATTTGTGCAGCAGTTTTAAATATTCCCATGAGAATCGTATTGTAGCTTAAGCTATGCTCTGCTAAATTTTAGGTTATAATAACTTGCAGAACCCCCAAATATTTTGATCACAAGCCGCCACTGAGTAGAGAAACCAAAAGTTTAGTGACTGGATCAAATAAAGACCACCAAAATAATTTTGATTTAATTTGATTTCATTTTTGATTGATGCTTAAAAGATATCAACAAGATCCGAAGTTGTCGAGTGCAATTGCGAGGAGGATTTCTTGAATGAATTTATGATTAAAATTTATTTGCAAAATTTTGCAACGTAAAAACGATTTGTTGTTCAGAACAAAAAAGTCGAAAGCTAATTTTTTGTATCCTATTAAACATTAGGATTAAATACATCTTTATTTAGCCTATTAAACATGTACAAATCGAGCAGCTTACGCAATTGCGGAAGTTCATATTGAAGATTTTTTCATGATCGTCGACCAGAAAAATTGTAAAAAATTCTATCTAAACCTACATTTAAAAAATAATTTTTGTGCGCCAAAGCCTAAAGCTTGTTTGTAATCTATGTGCTAACTTTAACATAATCTTTTGTGACGTCATTAATTGCGCTTGCCTGCAAAACGTCAAACTCGACGCCTTCGCAGAAAACTTGGTACGTTTTTGTGAAAAATCAAACAACGCGCTGTGTCTAATGATATTGCTTAAACCAAAAGTGTTTAACCTGCCGCCCACTTATTGTTTTTATCTGGCTCACTGCTTACCAAAAGTTTTAGTTATATTTTCATAATTGTATAGCAGCATTTCTCAAACTGTGTTCCGTGAGATTATTTAAAGTGTTTAGCGAAGCGCTTTGAGACAAAAATTGATAAATCAGAATCAGATTCAAAGTAAAAACTTTGTTTTAGAGATCATTACGTTTTTGAGACGAAAATCGAAAAATTAAAAATCAGATTTTAAGTGAATTTATACAATTAATTATATTAGGCCTACAGATTATTAGCCAAACTATAATATAATACAGAAATTACTATTTATTGAAATATATCTTATAACGGCAACCCTCTCTTTTAAACTGTTTTATGGAAGTATTTTTAATGGATTTTACGTAAGTTGTCATAAGCGAGCACCTAAAATACTAGCATAATTTTAACGGAAGTTATGACCTTTTAAAAGAAAAAAAGAGCACAAAGGCAAAATCTGAAAATGATAAACGTTCAAAGTTTACATTAAGAGGAAATAAGCAAAGAGACCAAAAGTTTAGTGACTGGATCAAATAAAGACCACCAAAATGGTTCCGATTAATTTGATTTCATTTTTGATTAATGCTTAAAAGATATCAACAAGATCCGAAGTTGTCGAGTGCAATTGCGAGGAAGATTCCTTGAATGAATTTATGATTAAAATTTATTTGCAAAATTTTGCAACGTAAAAACGATTTGTTGTTCAGAACAAAAAAGTCGAAAGCTAATTTTTTGTATCCTATTAAACATTAGGATTAAATACATCTTTATTTAGCCTATTAAACATGTACAAATTTTCTAGCAGCTTACGCAATTGCGGAAGTTCATATTGAAGATTTTTTCATGATCGTCGACCAGAAAAATTGTAAAAAATTCTATCTAAACCTACATTTAAAAAATAATTTTTGTGCGCCAAAGCCTAAAGCTTGTTTGTAATCTATGTGCTAACTTTAACATAATCTTTTGTGACGTCATTAATTGCGCTTGCCTGCAAAACGTCAAACTCGACGCCTTCGCAGAAAACTTGGTACGTTTTTGTGAAAAATCAAACAACGCGCTGTGTCTAATGATATTGCTTAAACCAAGGATGTTCAACTTGCCGCCCACTTATTGTTTTTATCTGGCCCACTGCTTACCAAAAGTTTTAGTTATATTTTCATAATTGTATAGCAGCATTTCTCAAACTGTGTTCCGTGAGATTATTTAAAGTATTGGAAACAAAAATTGATAAATCAGAATCAGATTCAAATTAAAAACTTTTTTTAGAGATCAATACTTTTTTCAGACGAAAATAGAAAAATTGAAAACCAGATTTAAAGTGAAGACCTTTTCGTGGACTGCCGACAATAGGCCTAACTAAATTTATAATTTGGCCCATTATGAAAAAAGGTTAAGCATCCCTGACTTAAACTATAAAAGTATCTTTTTCTGTTTTAAAACTAGCCAATCATCATTTTTTGTCAGTAAAGCTACAGACAATTAGATAATCACCAAGCCAACATCAAAGACACAAATTAAATTAGAATTCTTTTCCGTGTTCCTCGAATGGGTTAAAGTTTTTCATAAGTAGGCTACAATACCAGCATCCCAAATTCATCAATGATAGAACGTGTCTTCTCTGGTGGATCAGATACAATGAGACTGAGGAAACAAGTTATTGTCGAAAAACTTTAAAGGATTTGTTTTTATTAGAGAAAAGGAATGCAAAACGAAACAAAAAGCGTGTGGTCTCGCGTGCCTAATGACCGATTGCATTCAAAATTGTTTTGTGAGTGTTTGTTGGTGGTTAAGTGTTCACTGTATTATTCGCGTTATTATATCGCATTATGATGCAAATAGGTTTCAACTGCAATCGTGTAAATCGCGTTCACCATCATTATGGGGCTCCTACCATTCGAAAGCGCTGCTAACGTAAACATTAATATAAAAAAAAACTGAAAAAGATGCATCAACATCAAAAATGCCGAAATCGTTGTCAAAGATCCAATCAAAAATCGAATAAGAAGCCAATTTTTAACATATCGACATTGGAAATAACCTGGAGCAGTATCGAAATGTTACTTACTTTAGTTCAATATTATACATAATTGCATTCAATAAAAGTTGACTTTTTTTGATTGCTGCTTGGTATGCGATCTCAATGATAATGTCGATTGAAATTGAAAGCGGACGCGCAAAAAGTACAGCGTATGGCGGAAAGCGCCAAAAAAAGCAAAAAGACTGTTAGAGAACACCAGTTTTTGAGAATTCTTGCCTCGGGTTCCTAATTTTAAATATCCACCACTAATTGGGGTCATACAAAATTTTATTTTTTGAAACGGGGTCGCAGAACAAAAAAGTTTAAGAAGCCCTGCTCTATACAATTGTTACTGATAGTCGTGGAACATATCTCGGCATCGATCAAAGCATAAAGCGCAAATTTGTAACCAGTGCCGCAAACACGTAGAAGAACCGGATGTTTGATACTGATTTCGTGATTTGTTTATGTTTTGTTTTTGCATCTTCTGGCCTGATTCAATTTCATTATCATAGCAGAGACAACAACGTTTTCTAAAATTAGACTTTGAAGCATAATTTTGAGGTGTAAATGTTACAACACTAGAGTCACTTGCACGAAATGAATTTCGCCCAAGATCAATTTAATTTTTCGTTGAAAATCAAACTGTAAGCCAGTCAAAGGCTTTCTTTCAACGTGCGGTTGAATTGTTGCTGGCGAGAGATTGCAAGTGTCGTTTTGATGGGAACGGATAAAGATCGTATATGTTCGTTTCTTATTACATATTATTGTTCTATTAGAAAAACATTTTATGCCACTTTTCCAGCTAGAAAGTCTTTATCAGCAACTCTAAATTACAGTTTATAAAAACTTTGCCCAATAAAAAATTTCTTGAACAGCAATATTCTAAAATTTGTGAAGATTTGAGATTTACATTTGTTTAGTTTGTCACTAACCATTTGCAAATATTCACATAACATATAATTGAGATTAAATGTAGGACAACGTGATTGGGAAATAACAATAATGTATCTTAGTCAAGCAGTTACTTTTATTGTGTCATTCAAAATGACAAAAAAATTATAATATAACAATCGTTTGAAAAACAAGCAGCGAAAAGGCAAAAAAGTAATTAACAAGTGAAAACCTAGAAGCAAAACTAGAAAATAAGCAAATCTCGTCAATAAAAGTAGATATATATTTTTATTTTGCAATATGAAAAATAGCCTATTGCATGAAATAAGGGATAAAATTACACATTTTGGCTCCAATATATTTAATTAAAAAGTGCGTTTTTTGTTTTACACTGTAGAAGATTAGATTAATCACCACCAGAAAATATTGATCACCACAAGGCCTCTCCAAGATAACTTCGAGAAAGAGATGTTAAGCTGTAAAAGCCCTTTTTTCATCATTACGTAAAACCGAGCGATTCTGCGCCGAAATTGTTGTAGCATGTAAAAGTATCCACTTCAAGTAAAACATATAAACAGGACTGCCCTTCGTGCTTTATATTTTTACTGCAAATTGCTATTGTATTGCCTGGATTAAATGTTGTTGGCAATGTACCAAGCCACAACCGTTTATTTTTTATCCAAAACTGTCCGACTTCGTGCTCCTTGATACAACGTTATCTCTGGTTTGTGCAAGGCGCCGCATTTGCAATGAGAGAAAGGAACGAGACCCGATTTTTCTATGCACAAATGAGAACACGCAAATACAGTCCGCAGGCGGAATGGGCCAACTGGCCGCAACCAACTGGGCGCAACCAGACGAGTTAAGGACAACTAGAGGCAGTCGACTGGTTAGATAGATAGATAGATAGTTTATTCACCAATACGCACAACCATATATATAAATACAAACAGCAAGCAAACAAAATTGGTGCAATGGTCGGAAGCATTGAAGAACATGCGTTATCAAGTTAGATGCTCCCTAATACAAACGGTTAAAAACACAAGGAAACATGCGCAGCAGAATGACAAAAAGCATAGAAATTAACATAAACATTTACATAAGGAGTTTTAGCCAAGATTTACGCATGAAATTAACACAGACATTTACGTGAAACATTTAAAGCATAAACCTAAAGCAAAAAATCAAAAAAAACAAAGCGACTCAATACTTCGACATAAGATCATCCTTATATGATTTTTTGAAGGAAAACCAATGCTTGCTTTTAATGCTGAGATGAATACTTTTCCAAAGCTTTACATCTCTATAAGACAGTAGTAATTGGCCAAACAATTTTGTAACACGGGGTAGAAAATTTATTGATGTTTTAATTAATCTTGTTTCATATGAATGGATTTCATTTATTTTTTTAAAAAAGCTTAAAAAAAATATGAGGTAATTTATTATTTTTCAGTTAATGCATAAATTTACCTAATTCGAGGTTGTAAATATCGATTACTTTTAATGTGCTCAAGAATTTGAATAACATTCTAACAGGTGTATATATCGATCTGTTAGTTATGACCCTTAAAATGCGATTAAGTCGAATTTCAACTTTCTTTAGCAGCGAATTAGAAGCTGTACCCCACGATAAGATACCATATTTGATTCGAGAATAAATAATACTGTAATAAAGCAAGCAAAAGATTTCATTTGGGATATATCTACGCAGTCTAGTGAAAAGTCCCAAGTATCTGGCGAGCTGAAGATTTAAATAATCCACATGTTCTGACCAACTTAATTTACTATCAATCAGAACTCGTAAATATTTAATAGAATTTACTCTTTTAATAAGATTATTGTTTATTTTTAGCTTAAATTCGTAGTCACAAGTTTTATTTGGCTGTTTATTGAAAATAATAAAGCTAGTTTTAGAGTAATTTAAAGATAATTTGTTTTTTTTAAGCCATAAATCAATTATATTTAATTCATTGTTTACTTGATATATCAACGAATTAATATTAGAATCAGATAAAATCATTACAGTATCATCCGCGTATAATATTGAATGAAAATCAGAAGAGAGAGGCAAGTCATTAATATACAAAAGAAACAATAATGAACCAAGACAGGATCCTTGTAGGACTCCAATTATTATTTTGTCATTGCTAGAATAATGTCCAAGAATATTAATATATTGGTAACGATTGCTTAAGTAACTTTGAAACAGGTTTAAACATGTGCCCCTAATACCGAAATAATTATGCAGTTTCCATAACAAGATTTCATAGTTTACAGTATCGAGGCCTTTGAAAAGTCCAAAAATACACAGCAGCTGAAAAGGCCATTGTCTATGTTTTTGATTAATTTATCATATAATGAGCTTACAGCGAAAGCAGTGGAAGAATTAGGTCGAAATCCAAATTGATTGTCATTGAGTAATTGTTTTTTCTTAAGGTACGAATATAATCGAGAAAATATCATTTTTTCCATTAGGTTATTGAACTGAGATTTATTTTTTTATTTTTTTAAATATTATACTGAGATAATAACGCTATTAGACGATAGTTGGTAGATTTATTTATATCACACTTTTTTATATAGGCTATAGGAATAATTTCAGCTATTTTCAGACAATTAGGAAAAACACTTTGTTGACACATAAATTGAATAGATCACTAATAGGCGAAATAATTGATTTACTCTATTTAATAAATCTAGTTTCTACATCATTGCTTCTTTCTGTTTTTTTATCATTTAAATTCTCAATTAATTGGGCTTCTTCATCAGTTGATGATGGAAACATAAATAAAGAACTAGCGCTTTAGGTATGTAGTTCGGAGATAGGTAGATTTTGAGGGGGATCTGAAATAGATTCAGCCATTTTTTGGCCTATACGTGCAAAATAACCGTTGAACGTTTCAGCAATGTATTGAGGATCCTGTATATGGCTACCAGTTTCATCAACAATTTTTTTGGGTAAGACACGTTTTTTACTTTTGAGCTTACAAATTTCATTAATTCTTTCATAGACTTTGCCGATATCATGTTTATTTTGGATTAAAATTTTGCTGTAATAATTACGTTTGGCTTATTCTAATGCTCTATTGAGAATGTTACGATATTTTTTGTATTGAGTATATAGTGAACAATTTGAATGATCAAGAAATTTTTTATACATTTTATTTTTGTTTAATTGATTTAAGTAGACCTTTGGTTAGCCAAGGCTTTTCTTTCAATTTTTTTACTTTTCTAGAGGTACGTCTATAAGGCGCATGAAAGTTAAGTGCGTCAGTAAATATGTCGATAAAAGTTTGAAATTGATAGTGCGGTGACGAATCTTCGAAGACTTTTAAATTACTCATTTTGAGCGATAGATCGTTACAAAATAATTTCAAGGAAAAATTTCTCATATCACAAATTAAAATATCTTTCAAAACTTTATTTTTCATCGCGATATTATGAACAAAGATAAATGTTGGTAGATGATCGGAAATATGATATTGAACAATTCCATTAAAATTATGATATTTTAAATTGTTTGTGTAAATGTGATCTAAAAGCGTTTTCGAGTTAATAGTACAGCGTGTTGGTTTATTGATTGTGCATTTAACTGAGTAGCTTATAAGATTATAGCGTAGTTTTTTATAAAAGAATTGGAATGTACTTTTAGTAAGTCAATGTTGAAATCACCCATTATATAAAATTCCTTATTATTACTACTGAGCTTAGAAAATAATTCTTCCATTGCTTTGCTGAAAGATTCAAGTTGTTCAGCAACATATACTGGGTGACAATATACAACTCCTATTGTTATAGGTTTTTTACTATCAGAAGTTTCAATTTCTATCCAAAGGTTTTCGATATTTATTTAAATATAACGGTTACTTTAAAAGAAGAACTTGATTTAAATATAAATTTAAATCAAGTTCTTCTTTTAAAGTAAACGTTAGAGAACCTTTAATGTATAAACCAACACCACGAGCTCTTGAACTGCTATCCGAGTGAATGAAATTATACCTTTTGATATCAATGTTGACGACAATTTGATTTTTTGCTAATTGATTAGTTAAGCTGCCTCCAGTCGGCTGCGTCCAACCCGTCTGAAAGGGTTTAAGCATGACTCAAACTGTTCCGGACACGCTATTTCGAACAAGTAAGACAAGGCGCTAGTAATGAAAGCACGAGGCCAGATGTACAGTCATAGTAGTCTGTGTTCGATCTATGGCTCATCTGATGGAAAGAACGGTTGCGCTTAATTTAGCAAAATTGTTCAAGTTTTTGCGCAGCAGACACAAGCAAGTGTTTAGACCTTAGTATTTATCGACAGGCATTTGATAACAGATAAACAAACCATAGTCAGGATTTAAAGCAGTGCTCTGCAACTCATATGCTGCGGAAAAACGAGAAACATACTTTTTGAAATAGAGATAAAATTATGTTTCTCTGAAGTAGCAACCTAAAAACTTAAAAAAATCATTATGCAATACATCTTATTGTGTAATGTAAAACCTTTTTTTGGTTTTTACTAAATTTCGAACGCTTTTTTTCATATGAAACTTTATTTAGTGATCATAAAAACTCTCTGCTAATAAATTGATAACTTTTTTTGATCAATTTTCAACCAGGCTTGATTGTGCACGATACGCACAAATTGGTAACTTTAAATGAAAAAAAAAGTCATCACTTTATTTTTTTGTGTTTAGATTGAGTTTTTAGGTTTTTTATGACAGCCAAATAAAACTTCAGGTAACGGAAAGCGTTTAAAATTTAGCTCTTTACCTGGTCCAGTTATTCTGCTAATTTTTGAAATTTTTCAAAGTGTGCCGCCTGTTCGAAAAAGTAGCGGAGCACAGGTCTAGAGTACCACCTTTAGCAAAAACAAGTGTCACTACTAGTTGTCAGAGCTCCTATGGTTGGGTGTTTGAAAAAACTGTTAAGTGGTTTGTTGGAGAGGGACGGAGGCATCCAGTAACTACGCCCAAAGCTTCATTCAAGACACTAAATACATGTATAAACCAAGTACTACGAGAACAAACAAGACTCCAATACTCGGCTGTTAAATAGACAAAAATAAGATAGCTGTATTTGATGTTTTGGCATCAGCACCCGCTCTGAGGCCCCACGTTACCTCAGCAGTGGGACAGACGAAGTTTTTTGCGCAATGCCAAACGGTGGTGACCAACTTGAGTGCTTTGTCGAGTTTTACTTCAAGATAAATCGGAACCAAACACAATGGTGATTGTTGATTACTGTAAACTTTTAGCTCACATTTTTTTCTTAGTCTGGATAATGTGAACAGCAGATTATACATCTAGATGTTAAAAAAGTTCTTATTGATTTTGGAGGAACACTATTTTCTGACACCCGAGACTATTTTGCTTACTGTCGCCATTAGAGTGACACCTTCGTTGTGAACTAGTTTTATAATCATTCGAACCACGCATTTATTCAGCAGAAACCTCAGCAGCTTGCAGTTAAAATCAAGTTTGAATGAAATAACAGTGTCATATGCAGCTATCAGATTGGCAAATAGCACTTCCTTTCTTCTTAGTCTCGAAAAAATCGTCGATGATTTGTATTAACAGAACGACTTGATCCACGGTTGACTCTTTCCATTAAAACCATAATTGGATTGTCGCAGACGTAGGTAAGCGTCTCAAATTTTTCCCAGGGGTCGTAAAGTGGATAAATTTGTCAATAACTTTTTGGGTCTTCTGCCGCCTTCTTTGTCTTTTGACTCGCGACTGCAAGCGCTCTTCCGTAGATTTTCGAAATTGGAGTTGACGCAATTAGGAAAAGAGAAAGTTATGTAATCAAAAATTCAAAGCAGCTCTAACATGAATTATAAGCTCTATGCAAATAAAATTAGGGCCCGGATCTTTATATGGTTTTATGTGGAAAAACCCTTGTAAGCAGCCCAGATCATCCGTAATTAAGATATCTAAGTAGATTTTATTCAGAGGTTTCCAGTTAGTGGGTCATTTTAAAACTAAAAAGACGTCAGAATGTAATAGGATAATCATATTAGACCAGAAGTCATATACAATTTTTTTTAAATAACATTTTGAGTTTAAGCATAAAATTTATTGCGAAAGGAAAATTAAAACCATAAATGGTCTTTGCGTTTACATAAAAAGTTCTTTTCGAATTTCAAGAATGAAGTTTTTTGGTCTTTAATTAACTTTCGAAATAAATCGATTAAACAGTTTGCAATAAGGATCAAGGACGGTTTTGTTAAACTTTGGCACGAAAATTTTTGGGAGGAAAAAAGTCGTTTGTGTAAATTTCAGACTTTAGAACTGTCATGAATTTATACAAGTTGAAAACCCCTGTTTCATTGAAATTCAAATGTATCAAACGTCTTGTTTTTATTCTATGTTTTCTGTTTGCGAAACCCACATCTAAAAGCTACAAATTTTTTTACAAAACTTTTTTAACACTTTAACTGCCAATCTGGTTTTCTAAAAATACTTCAGTGGGGCCACAAAAAAATTTTCCTAGATTTGCATAATACTGAAAATATACGTATATGCAAAAAAACTATTTCCACTTGACTTTGACCCGTTTTACCCGAATTTATTTTGTTTCAAAGTAATGAAATAGAAATTATACTAGAAATAGAAATTATACAAGACACAGCCTCATTAAAAACTGCCATGTCAACAATATTTGTTGACATGGCAGTCAAAATGTTAAACAAGTAAACTTATACATAAAAAATAAGTCGGATTTTTCATTGTAAGGAAATTTTCAACATAAAAATGGCCTGTTACTTCAAATGCAATGTGAAATATAAATAAAAAGTTAATTATAAAAAGTCAGGTGTTGCTTAATTGTCTAAAGGCGTCAGCATAAGAGCTAAGATGTGAACCAGTTAATTTAATTTTTTTCCCAGGAATGAATAGTCATAAAAAAGTTTTATAAAAATGCTTAGTGTAAAGATTGAATTTTGTCCACTTGATTGGTATTCAAGCAGTCCAACAGCAATTGTTTTATACAAAAGAATGTACTGTATATGTGTAAAATGTTTTCAAGCAATCGCCAAAAGCTTAAAAAAAGAAAATGCGATTTACATGAAATAAGTTCTGCATCGCCTACGTCATTTCGACGTCGGCAAACAATGTAATTCGCTTCGTCACGCAAAGCCAATTCTTGGTAAAATTCATGTCACTTAATAAAGGTGTGAAATTAAAATTCCACGCTCTGCTTGCGAAAACCAGCAAAAATTTACAATTTTGCTAAAAAACGTCTATTTTCCCCGCTAATCCTTGTTCGGAAACATCAAAAAATAATACCAACTTACTCAGCATTTAAAATTAGGAAAAGTCAAAAAATTCCAGAATTTTATTTAGAAAGATGAAGTAATTACAAACGTTTTCGCAAGGGCCGGGCTTCAGAAGCCTGGCTGTTGAGCAGAATAGGGTTAAAAATCTTGATGGAAAAGTACAGGGAAGGTCAAAGAGAGCTACATTGTGTATTCGAAGACCTAGAGAAAGCTTACAACAGGGTTCCGATAAAAGAGCTGTGATACTGTATGAGAAAATCCGGAATAGTGGAAAAGTATGTGCGACTTGTACAGGATATGTATGAGGAAAGCAAAATAGTGGTGAGGTGCGCAGTAGGAACTACAAAAAGTTTCAAGGTCAAGGTTGAACTGCACCAGGGATCAACGTTAAGTCCGTTCCTGTTTTAAGTGATAATGGACAGGCTAACGGATGAAGTAAGGAAAAAACCACCATGGACGATGCTGTTTGCTAATGATATTGTGATTTGCAAACAGACCAGGGAAGAAGTGGAGCGGAGACTAGAATCCTGGAGGTATGCGTTGGAAAGAAGAGGGATGAAAATAAGTAGATCAAAGACCGAATATCTGTGCATAAATGGCGGAAATGACGACGAAACAGTGAAGATGGAGGATACAAAAGTTCCAAGAGTAAAGGAATTTAAGTATTTGGGATCAACGGTGCAAGAAAGTGGTGGTTGTGAGAGGGAGGTAAAGAAGAGAGTTCAGGCAGGATGGAAGGAATGGAGAAAACTATTGGGAGTAATCTGCGACAGGGGGTTACCAGCTAGAGTAAAAGGAAAAGTGTACAGTTCAATCGTAAGACCAGCAATGGCGTATGGACTTGAGATGGTGGCAGTCACAAAGAAACAAGTGGAAGAGACAGAAGTCGCAGAGATGAAAATGTTGAGGTTTGCTATGGGAGTGACAAAAAAAGAAGAGATTAAAAATAAGTACATCAGGGATACAGATGAGGTAGAACAGTTAGAAATGAAGATGAGGGAGGGCAGGCTGAGGTGGTATAAACATGTCATGAGGAGAGACCAAGATCATGTAGAAAAAATGATGATGGAAATGGAGTTACCGGAAAAGAGCAAAAGAAGCATTAACCGAGGTCTGCTGTATATAAAACGCTTAAGATTTTGATTTCTCAAATCCTTAGGCAGAAAATTCCCAGGCAGGATGCTCTACTGCCCGGATCAGATGCTGACAGTAATAGTGCTGAGCCGGCATCCGGTTTTGTCATCAAAAACCGTCAGACCTCGTGCTCCATGTGGTGTCCGATGTATGGGGCACGTTATTAGCACGTTTCTGCAGTTTGTTAAAGAGTGCTATACTCGACATCCGGTGAAGAAGCGAGACAAATCCTCTTTTGAATTGAAAAATTGCATTCGTATAAAAAAACAAAATAATTTGGTTTATTTTTTTTATAACCTGATGATCCGATTTCAATAATTCTCAGTTATAAGCTTATACATTTTTTTGTTTTACTTTTTCTGACTTCAAAAAAAGTTTTATAAGATCAAACACTCTGTAATATAACTTCAATAGTGAAAACAGCTGTCTGGCAGAGAATTTTTCCATCTTTGTGTAGACATTTTTTTAGACCTACACCAATATTTTAAATAATAGTTTCTTAAGTTGTGTTGATTTTGGTTGGCAGATAAGTTAAAATTCCAAATTTTTTATTTCAATGAGTCTCAGTTTATATTCAAACAGAGAAAACTACACTTTTCAACTTTAGAACAACAACAAATGTCTGCTTAAGTCGCCAACTCAGACGGGGTTGTCTACGGTCAGCAAATATATATCCTCAAAAATATTTTTGATCAACAGGAAACAGCTCGTCATGTGACTTAATGTCGCGTGGGCTGGTGCGAGTGAAAAAATAGCCTTGAAAGCGCGATCAGCGGCAATGGCCTTGAAGGCGCGATCAGCATTAATATGGGGGAAACAAAGAAAAGGCAGTACATATAGTTTATAACATAAGTTCTAAGAAATTATGTTTGAGAACATGACGGCTGCAATAGCAGCGGATACCTACAGTAGGGTGGAGTGAAAATAATTTTTTTTTTGAAATTGAAAAAAGTGTAGTTCTAAAAACCTTCCAAACAGGTAAAATCTACGAAAAAAATTGGTTTTGGCGAGTTGCTACCTTTGGGGGGCTAGCAACTCCCCAAAATGTGTTTTGAGGGGTAAAATTTCCTAAAAATGTCGTAACTCAGTAACCGCTTATCGTAGAGGCATGATTTATGGCTCAAAATTTGCAGAATTATCATGTTTTTATATGTGCTAAGAGAAAGTTTTTGTCTATTTCCACTAGAAAAAAAGTTATGATAGAAAATATGCCATATGAAAATTAGAATCGAATGATTTGGTCAAACCTTGCAAAGATGAGTGAGCGTTTTCAGATATCCGACAGAGCTGCTGCTGCGATCGCTAATAGTGTGATGCAAGATTTGGGTCTAATTACTGATGATGACAAGACATACGTTATTGATCGTAGCAAGCTTCGAAGAGAGCGAGAACGATGCCGTGCTGAAATTAGGAAAAAGGAGCAAGAAAATTTCAAGTTAGTAAATGCCATATACTTTGATGGGCGCAAAGATGCAACACAGGTCACCATGCAAGGGCCAAATGACAAGTTTTACAGGTCTGTGTAACTTGAAGATCACTATACAATGGTTGGGCAGCCTGGTGAATACTATCTTTCTCATTTTTCCACAGAGGATGGCAAAGGAAGAACCATAGCACAAAAGATCTTCAACACCATTGCCAACACCGAATTACATGACAAGCTTACAGTAGTTGGCACTGATGGAACTGCAGCAATGACAGGCAAGTTCAATGGTTGCATTTGTAAGTTGGAAGAACTATTGAACAAGCCACTACAATGGGTAATTTGCCTACTACATACCAATGAACTACCCTTGTGCCATGACTTTACTATGCTTGATGGAACCACCAATAGTCCTGACACATTTGCAGGACCAATTGGGAAGTGTTTAACTGGAGATGTTTCAAGTTGGCCGGTTGCTGCTAATTTTAAGTCAATTTCAAACCCTCAGTTTGTACAGTTGCCAGAATCAGTTGTTAATGATCTGAGTACTGATCAACACTATGCTTACAAGATATGTTCAGCAATAATCATGGGAGTTGTCGACAGCGACTTGCAATATTTAAAAGTAGGTCCCATTGTGCATTCACGCTGGCTAACTCTGGGCTGTCGAATCCTCAGATATTATGTTTCGGTGGATGAACCCTCCTCAAACTTGGAAACTCTGACGAAGTTTTGTCTTCAAGTTTACTTTCCAAGTTGGTTTGAAATTAAGTTAAATAGTCAACTAACTTGCGGATCTAGAAATTTTTTCAACTTGGTCCGACGAATTCTTCAGGTGCCTGACGAAGCTGTTCGGAAAACTGCTCTGAAAGTTGTGCAACAAAATGCATTTTTCGCACACCAGGAAAATGTCTTAATCGCCATGTTGGGTGACAACGATGAGGAGATACGAATGCGAGGAGTGAACAAAGTGCTTTCAATTCGTGGAAACTTGCCATCAACGGTTTCATTTGATAATCATGACTTAGTTGACAGTCGCAGTAAAGAATATTCTTTGGAAGGAGCAAAATATTATGATACCGCCTCAACTGTACGGCTGTTTGAACCGCCCACACTGGATCTAACAGTGAACTCGTACTACAAGATGGTGAATTTAACATCTTGCCATCAGCAGCCTCCGGTAATTGAACATTTAACTGATTTAGATATTGAACAATGCCGGATAAGACTGTGCAGCTCGACCACCCATGTCACAACCAATGTGTAGAGCGCCATGTCAAAATGGTAACAGAGGCCGCAGCACAAGTTGAAGGATTTGAGCGAAGAGATGGGTTGATTTGCTAGAAGATTAAATCTCGAAAACTTTTGAAAAAATTTGACACTAAAGTGCAATTCTGATGCGCTTCATTTTGCGTAGGGTATTTTGTGTACTCTAACTTGCTTTCTTATTTTTCTCTCACTCCTTAAGCAAAACAACCCAATATCAGCATCAACAGTTCGAAAGTAATGAGATGTAACAGATTTTCTTTAAATTACTGAAATACTAAACATTTTATGGGCAGTAAAGCTAGCACGTTCTGTACCTTATGAGTAGGCCTATTTAGGTACTTTGTCTGGTGACCAAAGTTATCCCAAATCATCTTGTTAATATTGTGATTGTCATAATTAGTCCTTATATTGTGATTGTCATAATTAGTCCTTATCAGTTAGACATATATCATTTCAAATGTTAGATCAAAGTTATTTCCATACAGCGCAATTTTCGAGTATTGAGCATAAAAAACGGTTTATCGATTATAACTTTTTTTCTTGTGGAAATAGACAAAAACTTTCTCTTAGCACATATAGGAATATGATAATTTTGCAAATTTTGAGCCATAAATCATGCCTCTATGATAAGCGGTTACCGAGGTACGACATTTTTTGTCAATTGTACCCCCTCAAAACACATTTTGGGGGGTTGCTAGCCCCCCAAAAGTAGCAACTCGCCAAAACCAATTTATTACACCTTTTAAGATGCCTGGCGAATTTAAAATACCAATACGGTCATCTATTTTAAACAGCGATTGAATATCTTCTAACTCGTTCACCAAGGTTTGGAATGCTTCCACTGACCATCTTATGGGCTCAGGTCGAGTTATGTGCGCAATATGTGCTTCCGTTACAGAGGAGTCATTTCCGTAATACCTTTCCAATTTACTTAAAGCTGCTTCTAATGCCAACTTAGGATCTCTTATACGATCACAATTTTTTATTGCTTCTGCTGCCTTCCCAACGCATCTCGATTGCAGTACATCAAACATTAATGCATTTTGGCCACCGTACATTGAAATTATTCTCTCCATCCCTTGCCGAAAGGCAGTATACTTTTTTGGTTCTCCATCAAAGGCTACTTTGGCTCCACTTTCTAACAAAACTTTTCCAGTCAAGTACTGGTCTCCGACGCTGCTATTATATGCACGATGAGCTTCTGCGTATCCTTTGGTGATCGACTCATTTCTGGTTTTAGGGTTGATCTCCCACTTATTTATAATTTTAGTAATTGCCTCGTCATCGTTTGCGGCATCCGACCTTAAAGGTGATGATTCGGGACCATTCCTGCCCCCGTGTCCGTTCTCGGGTCCTGAGCTTGCTTGGGTTTGAGTTCGCGGTTCAGGTGCAAGCTGCTTCGCTAGGTTAGCTTGCACTTTCTTTTTCTTTAATTCTATTTCCGCTAACACTCTATTTTTCTCTACCTCTATTTCTGCGATTTTGACGTCACTTTCAGCCACCAGTACTTCCTGTTCTGGGGTTAAGTCGGATTTCCTTGATCGACTAGATCTCAAACTACTTTTCCACGAGCTAGACAAGCGTGACCTACTCGACCTACTACCAGTATTCTTTTTTGAAGTTTGTCGCAGATCATTGGCTAGTCTACACTGTGAAACTCGCGCTTCCTTTAACAACTTTTTTAGCATGTCGTATTGTATTTCTGCTAATTCTTTTCTGTCAACGTACTCTTCAACTTTTAATTGGTCGTCTCCTGGCCTTATCCCGTCTATATACGAATCAACTGCATCTACTAGACGACGAAAGGTTAAAGAAACTTCCTCGAAAGCTGGTTCAAATATTGCTTTGTCACTATCTCGTAACGAACTAGAACATTCACGCATTGCTTTGTTAAAGTCGCGATTTAATTCTCGTATCTCTCTCTCAGTGGGAAAATACGTTTCTTCCGTCATTTTGTTTATTTCTCCCTTATCAATATTCTATTACAATATCACTATTGTCACAATGTTACTTACTGCTGATCGGCTTATCGACGCAACACAATATTAATCTCTAAAATGTTAATTACGATTAATTCCGATTACAGTTTACAGCTTCAATCGAGTTTCAAAGTTACTTCAATTTTAAATTCAAAATCAATCTCAAAATAGATAATTTTATCTCCAAACAAATTGTTTATGATATTGAATACTGGGCGATGCGAACGATAATCAGTGAGCGGGGATGTCTAATCTGTCTTTCTAAATTAATTCCTAACTCACCTTATTTAGATTCTAAATCAAATGGTTTAAAATTAGAGATTATATTATAAAGAACGAACAATTAATACGAAAAAAAGGCGAATAAGAAATTAAATTTTGGCGGATAGATAATGAGTGCTAAGCTGTTGAACAACGTGTACAATATTGATCAATATTACAATGTAACAATATGACAGCGTTTAACAATGTGATTCTCTCAAATTAACAACAACTTAACGTCCAAATTTATCGCCAAGAAGGAATAGATAAACAATTTGTTTTCACTCACGATTTTCGCACCGTCTCATATTGACGTCCTTCCACCATTCGACACGACGAGAAAAATGAGCGGATACTAACTTGATCACATGCTCTAGTCCTAGTCAGGGTTTCCAAATTATAAATATTATTTCAATATTTAACAATTAGTGTTCCGCAATCTTTTTTCAATCAAGGCACACTTTAGATACTTTCAGAGTTTAACGGCACACCTACACCAAATAAAAACTTTTTTTGGTCTTTGTTTGATTTTAAATGTTTTGACCAACTTAGTAGAAATTTTATTTTTGACTATTTGGATTATTGAAGACTATTTTTGTTCTTTGTTTGGATATCAAGGACAAAAAAACGTACAGAGTCAGAAAAGACCAAAAAAAGACTTCCTAGCCAAAAAAGTTAAAAAAATTAAAATTTCTAATCATTTGAGCGAATGATTGGCTGTATTATACTTTCATTAAACTGAAATTTTTTGATCAATACTCTAAATAAAACGCTTGCCATCCATGGTCTTACAGTCGCAAAGCTTACATCTAAAAAAAAAAAAAAAGATTTTTTAATTTAGAATTCTATTTAAATTGCTGTTATTCCGCAACATATCCATTATCGTCTCGTGGCACACAGATTGCGGTGAACTGCTCCGAAAAAAGGTTTTAAAGCTAAAACCAAAACCATTGGTACCACATTTTGTGGTTTTAGCACACGATCTTATGTTTTGTAATTTTTGTGTTTTGTCTTGTTGGCTTTGATCTTGTGATTTTGTGTTTTGTCAATTTTTTTGCTGAAAGTTGTATTTTTTATCAAAACAATGTTAAGTGGATATTTTTGGAATTTTTTACCTTGTTGAGTGAAAAAAATTTTTACAACACAAATTGCCTAAATGCAAAGAAAAAAGGGAGCTTTTTAGTTGATAAAGCACTCTCAGAAAATTCTTACTAAAAAATCTTATAAAGACTCAAAAAAAATTCTCACTTTCAACAAGTATGTTCAAACAAGTACATGACACACCCCTTTTTGGTTTTTGAAAAGTGTTTTAGCAAAAAAGTTGATTAAAATATTGATTTTGGTGTAGTATTAATCTTCAAATTGGCCAAAAATTAAAAAAAGCTTAATTTTGCAAACTTGTGCTTTTGTATTAAAGGCCCGTTTCCACTACGAGCGTGGAAAAGAGCATTCTTAGTTTCTTTTATTGATCTTGGATTGAAGCGAGCAGTTAAAATTCAAGCGAGCGCAAAAAATAATCAATAAAACAAAGAAAGAATGCTCTTTTCCACGCTCGTAGTGGAAACGGGCCTTAAAAGCTTAAAAATCTTATCTTTTTTGAATTCGCTGTTGCAGCTTTGACCAAAACGTTTCTTGTCACTTGTTTTAATTAACTTAGAGTGTGTCGCAAAGAAAAGAGTTCGCTGTGTCTATCTTCGTTCCATTATGCTTGACCACTTACTGGGACAATCGCAACAAGGGCGAGTTATCGGCAAGAATGGCGTCAGATTTGGTTGCCATCAAATCGAATTCAAACCTTTAGCGTTGAAGTCAAAAGCGTAGACCACAAAAAGGTCGGTTTTCTCTGCAAACAAGGTGAATGAAATTGCTTTGTGTATGGCTTAGTAATATCAATACAAAAAGACCTGCGTCAGCGTCAGTGAAGACCTTGGATTGTAAATATTTCCTTCAAATACGAAAAACAAACAAAGTCTGTAGTTAACAGTTGTTTCGGATCAGTGTCGGCAATAATAATTTTCCCTTCAAAACAGATGCTACCTTCTTTTCAAAAGAATGCTTTATCTGCTCATAAATCAAGTACCAGACACCGTCGATGCTTATTCTTTGCAAAAGTCACCTTGATGTGAGGGTATTTTTATGACATTACAAAAGCAATCTTCTTAGTCCAACTATTTATTTTACAAGCTTAAGTTTTCTATGCTATTTTCTTAATAATTTTCTTATCCGACAGAAGCGTCAGCAGCTTGCAGGTCAGACTACGGTGCCAGACAGTGTCATATGCCACTGTCAGATTGACAAATACGGCACCGGCATTTTTAGGCTAGAAAAAATTCCCGATGGTCCGTGTCAACATAACGGCTTGATCCACAGTTGATTTCTCGCATCAAAACCTAGCCTGCTCTACAAGGTGCAGTGGATCAATGATTGGCTTGACGCGAGCGTAGATAAGCCTCTCGAGGATCCTGTAAGAAACACAGGGCAGAGATATTGGTCGATTACTCTTTGGGTCCCCCACATGGTTCATCGGCTTTGAGATTGCTCTTGTAAACGCTCTTCTCCAGATCTTGGGAATTTTGAGTCGCCGCCACGTAATCAGGACTTCAAAGCAGCTCCAGCATGGATTATAAGCTCTGGGAAGATGGAATCAGGGCCCGGAAATTTACCTGGTTTTAAGAGTTAAAGAGCAGCAATAAATTCTCTCTGCAAGAAATTTTCAAAAATACGAGGTATATTTACTGAGTTTGGTGTTGTGGATCTCTAAAGGTCAGGCACTTTTTGAAAAACAAGTTGAGATGACTTGTGGTAAACAGCCTCGTTCTCCCATTTCTGACTAGCTAACTCCCATTTCATCATAATAAGATCTGATAAAACAAAACAGTGACGAGAAAAGTGTTGTGACCTACCATTAAAGTTGTTCAAAATACACCAAGTTTTATGATTAAAGTGTGAAAAGTCAATGCTTCGAACTGCTTCGGACCATTGATCTTTCCGCTTCTTGTCAAGTTTGGTAAGTAAAGCTGTAGCAGCCAAACTCAAGTCGTCTCCCTGAGGAGACTGAAGGAAGGTTCTAAAGAGGAATTAACATTCAGCATCTCAAAACGGAATATAGTTGTTTCGATGACCGCGTGGGATCGTCTTTTTGGTTGCTTTCTTGATGATGCTACAAAAGTCCTGGTAAGCCACATTCACATCAATTAACTCAGCCGGCAACAAAGTCTGTGAATTTGTTTGTCAAATGAATGTGAAAAGATAATGGTGTAATAATCGAAGATGGATGTTGTGACATTGGAAATTTTTCAAGAACACATCTATCCCTTAAGGGACTGAAAGGATCTACGCTAGTGAAAACTAAATCTTGAATAGTGCCTGTGTTTCAACGGCCAGAGTGAAAGCTGGGTGCATCTTGGCAAGAGTATCACTACTTTCCCAGTCAGCCAAGCACTCACTTCTGGACTGCTATCATCGTAATCCGAGTCAACATGGCGACAGTTGAAATCGACGGCATAAAGACAGAGGTAAGGAAACACTGGGAGATCTAGGAATTACAGTCAAGTTGATGGAAGTTAGTAGACGTTGACAATTTTATAACCATCAACGTCCATGCACAACTTTCGATCTCGGTTGAGATTAATCGAAAATCTTATACCTTAGTCGTTGGTGGATAAACGTGGCACTCTTCGATCTTGCTGGAGATTGGTCCAATTTCGTATACTTTAGTCGCTCATGGATAAAGGTGCCATGCTTCCTGCTCAAGAAAAACCCAGCTAGTTGGAAGCCTGAAAATACTAGCTTTACCGCATTAGTGCTGTGGGTCTCCTATAGTAGGATGACAAATGTTTCAAACTTTAAAGCAAGATAAAGAAAACTGTTCATCTTGCTTGCAATGAGGCCTTCGATATTCAGCTGGAGAATTGCAGACCTTTGGAACTTATTGGCAATGTGCCCTGAAACGGCATTTTTTTCAGGCATTGCCTTGTCCTCAAAAGGACGTTTACTAATTAAGCAAATCCTCGCTTGACATAGAGAGGTAGATGCCCTTCGTTTTGGCAGTTTTGGTTTCTGTCTGCCATGTGTAGTAACAAGAGCAGACTTACTTACAACCCAGAATGCGAGAAAGCAAAAGCCATCTGGGTCACGCAGGAAAACTTTTACAATTAAACAGTGTCGGACTTGACCCAGAAATGATTACCGTCTACGCCCCAGCCAATTCTTTTTTATTTTGGGAAACTGCAAAAAAACCTAGATTTAACATTAAATTATTTCGTGGTGCGAGACAACAAATACGTAAAACAAGTTTTAAAATATGTCAACAGTGAGAATTCTTTAAGTTTAAGTTAAAGTAAACACAGATTTAACTAATGAGTTTCCCGGAAAATAAGACAGGGCTAATATTAATTTTCAGTTTGAATTTACACTAGGGCCTATTTTCGGGGGATGTCTTAATTTGATATATCAAAAAATGAAGTTACAAAGCAAAAATTATAAGATTTCTAAATAAACAAAAATTACGAACTATCTACCTTTACTTATCATTAACATGTTTTTTATTCACAAACTCGTCAACAATAATTTATTCAAAATCAGTCATATTATCATCCTTTGGAATGTTTTGCAAGTCATCGGTTTGCCAAATTCCAGCGGAGTTTTCGCTTGATGGAGATTAAGGAAGAATGTGATTAGCTGAGATTAGGGAAGTTTTGTCGTCACCTATCAACTAGGAATTAATTTAAGGGTAGGGCTTATATTAAAAATCATGATCAAAAATCACGCTTAGTCTTATAATTGGATAGGTCTTATTATCGGGGAAACACGTTATAATCAAATGAAAAAGAGTAAATACTCTATGATGAAGTATATTTCTGTCAACAGTTTGAAATTTCCGAGTTTTTAAAAAAATTTTAACACATATCAGAATGTACTTTAGGTCTAACTGTCCCCCACACTCCCTTGTATAATCTCTACCAAAATTAAAACCAAACAACTTCGTCAATTTTGTTTAGATTAGGAGTCATCAAACGTTTTAAAGAGCTTTTATAAAATAACTGTAAAAAATTTAGCAGGTGAAAATAAAATTTAAAAAAGAGTGCTTTTTTGGTGAAAAGATATTTCCAATAATTTGTATATTTTTGTATATTAGAGAAAATTTTTACTGGATAACTTAGAGAAGACCAAAAATAACTACAGGTCTTCGTTTATGACAGAAGCATTTTACTTTTTTGAATATCTTCGCCCATCAAAAATACTTGCGGGCCAAGTAAATAAAACAATCAGCCAAAAAAAACACTCTTGGCATTTTAAGACGCACAAAAAATTATTCAACACCAACACAAACCTTAAAAAATCTTTTAGTCATCACCTAGTAAGCAGTAAAATCAAATAAATATAATGTTTTCAACAATCAAGAAATGTTAATACCTTTCATGTAGACCTATTCAAAGGTTTTGAAAAAAAAGTTTTTTTCAAGGTTGATAAGAACTTAAGTTTGCGACAAAAAAATTTACACAAACTTATCACTGATGGCTTTATCGAAAAAAAATACGCTTTTTTGCAGAGCAAAATTAGGTTTTCAATTTTGCTCATTACTAATTCAGTTCTTAGCAGCATATTCGCAAAATTTTTTATTGTTTTAAGAGTTTGTGTTAATTAAGAATAGTTTGTGTTTTCAATGATATAAAAATAATTTTATTTTTAGATTTAAAGCCCAAATTGCAAATAATTTTGGGTTAAATCTTTGACTCTATTACGACTGGGGAGGGGAAAAAGTCCGCGTATTTAAAAAGCTGTATGCTGTTCAAAAACTACTTGCACAAATGTCTTCAAATTTTATGAGTTTTTCTGATTTTTATTTATCTAAAAGTTAGTGCAAATTGTGAAAATATTACTCAAGTAATTTTTAAGTTATTAATAGCTTTTTTAGCACCTAGTCCAGTGCTTCTCAATCTTTTCGCACCTGCGGCACACTTGGACCCCAGTGTAGATCTTGATTTTTGTCCCAAAAAAGTAGTGTTCTCTAAAAAAAAGGCCTTCACTTTGAATCTGTCTCTGATTCCTTGATTTTTCATTCAAAATTGGTGTTCACTAAATAAAAAGGTTGCGGACCAATGGACTACTGATTTTTAAAAAATTTTGCGCCACACTTGGAAATCTCTCGCAACAGCTACTGTGCCACGGCGCACAGGTTGAGAAGTATTGACCTACTCATTACTTTTTTGACTATTTCATAAAACCCAAGAAAAAAGTAGCAAAAAGAGAGAAAAAGCAAAGTGTAAACTATCTAGAAAATCAATTTCGACTGAACGACTTATTAACTTTATCCAGACTAGGTTGTTTAAAAACTTGTTATGACTGGGGGAGGCTGAAAAAGCCCGCGCTCTTTGCTTGCTTATACTGTACAATTGCAAACACTAAAAGTGTTACTTAAGTTTGTATAGAAAGAGAATGTCATATTTTTTTGATATAGATACTAAAATATTGCAATAAAATATTATTTAGAATTAAAAAAGCGAGCTTTTGAAAGGCAAGCAATTTTTGTAAATCGGCTGAAAACGAGAGAGCGATTTGAGAGAGTTAACGACTTCGGCTTACCAGTTAAAATCCGCTTAGGGAGGTTACTGCAGTTTACAGAAAAAAAACTCTATTTCAGGAAAATTTGATTTCATTACACATACTACGCTTCGATCTTCGCGATTCATCATACAACCCTTGAATATTTGCAAGAACGAATATTTTTCAAAATTTACTCGACTTTTAGGCAAATTTGGCAATTCACATTTTTATAGAATAAAAAGAAATACAATTATTCTATGAAAAAAAAAACTGTTTTTGAAGTGTCACATAGTACTTTTGTATGATTATTTCAAAACGTTACAATTAAAAAAGATTTAGTCAGGGTTGATTATTTTGATGAAATTAATTTTTTTTAGTTTTTGCAGGCTTTTTTTCTTTTTTTAGTTGGTTAGTCTAGCCTATATAGTAGAATATTTTGTTGTCAAATTTGTCTAATGCTGAGGCCAGTGACGTGCCGTGAAGCTCGTGGTTGGTGAGGCAGAAATCTTTAAAGTAATGTCAGTAGGCTACTGATTTTAATTAATGACAAAAAAACAGCGCTGTACTCAAATAAAAAAAAGCAATTTGTGCATTCTCTCACATTTAACTACCTCTTTCTGAGTTAAATAAAAATAATTTTTAATTTTATCTTCATATTTATCTTGCTAACTTGCAGGAAATTGTCGGAGGTGCTATAAATAGGTAGGCTTACTATACGTCCCGATTTTTAGGGCTTTGTTCCGAATTTTCAAGGCCAACACAGATGTGTCTGTAAAGATCGAATGACATGGACCAAAACATGAACCAACCAAACTCATCATTCATTTTCAGTATTTAAATTTGCTAAGATGCTAAGCGTAATTTAAATTTTGAACGAGAACAATGAATTTGCTTATGAAGCTTAATTTGGTTCATTTTTTAAACATTCTTAATTTGTTGATTTTTTTTGTAATTCTACTGACTAATATGCATATAAAAAAGTAACTTAAATGTGGTTAAAAAATATTGTTTTAAGCTTATTTTATCTGATTTTATCTAAAGAAATGTCCTTAGCTACTTTTGTCCTTAAATACTAATTAAAGTCCTTAATTACGAATGTCCTTAATCACTTAAAAATTACTTACAAGCTTAAAGTTTTACACAATATAATTACTTAAATTTTTTTTACGTGCTTCTGCTCAGGGCTTGGAAAAAATTGATTGGAACCTTTCCAATTAATTATATTATTATCAATCAATTAATTTTAATTGCTAAGTAAACCAATCAATTATTGAAATAATTTGCAATTAATTGCAATTTATTAGCTAAACTAATTACATTGTTTGTTTGAGCTACACGTAATTCGAAAGCTGTAAATAAGTATAATAATAATGAGTCATAAAGACTAAAAAATAAAAGACCTATAGGCTTAAGGTATCCTTTAATACAAATTGAAATGAGGCACAAATACATCTGCTTAAAATTAAAAGTTTATTTTTTTTTAATTCTTTAAAAACAAAAAAATTACTTTACAAAAATAAAAAAATGTTTTTAAACGTAAAAGTATTTTTATATGTAAGTATAAAAAATTTCTGTAAACACAAAATTACATTTTAAAAGTTTCCTTTTAAAAAAATCTTTTAAACATTTAAGATTATTTATTAACATGAAAATATTTTTATAAATGAACATAAGCAAATTTTCTAACAGTTATAATGCAATCAATTAAAAGATACTATTGTTTAGTTTTACTCAGTATATATTTTTGAAACCAATACCTGATCACAGAAAGATCTATTAACTTTAAGAAATAATCGCATTGCTAAATTCATCGGTAATAACGACTGTCTGTAATCATTAAATGTATAATCTGCAGTACTAAAAAAATGCTCTATAATATTAAATCTAGGTAGCAAAAATCTACAGTCAACATATTGCTGCCAAGGAAAATCACTTATTTTTCGCTTTTTCGAGCAAAGTGAGGCAAAATCATATGTATCTTCAGAGAAATCAGACTATTGTGACTGACTAGCAATTGATTGCACTTTTAGCATACGCACAGCAAAAACTTCCTCCGGAGTTAACTCAGCTTCTGTATGCTGTAAAATTTTGAAAACTCCATTATCAAAATTTGGGTTATGGACAATGGTTGCTGATGATGGTAAATATCTTTGAAATTCTTCATATGGATAAACTGCAAAAATTTCATTAAAGAAATCGAACATTGTACAAGTCTTGATTTTCTCTTTGTAAGGCACAAGTTACAGAAAATAAATTCTTAAGATTATCTTGCAGAGTCTGTAGGTCATTATTTTCAAGAGGAGTTAAAAGATTATCAATAAGATTAGGTTCTTTTTGAAAAAAATCTAAGAAGGGTTTCAGTTCAATATACCTATTTATCATATCATATGTACTAGACCAGCAAGTTTTATTTCTTTGTGTAGGCTGTAATGGTGTGTGTTCCCGAAGTTTACCCGCAAGTTTTAATGATTTCAGTTTGCCCATCATTGTATTAATTTTATTTAAAAGACATTCATTTCTACCTAAATAACAAGAAACAGCTAGTTCGAATTTATGTGACGCACATTCAATTAGTGGTATTCCACACAAATTTGCTGTAAACTTATTTACTTCTGCATCATCACCGACAATAACAACAACATTGGTTAAGCTTTTGTTAAATACATTTAATACGTACTGAATAAGTTCAACATGATCAGCAGCAGTAAAGAAAGTTTCACTCATCATTGGTGAAAATCCAAGCAAAGCGGTATGATATCCATTTTGATTATTATATGTATACGATGCAAACAGTCCAATAAAATGTGTTAAAACTTGAGTCCAGCCATCTATCACCAGCACAAACTTATTTGAAAGATCATGTGATATTTTTTTTCTACCGGCGAGTAAGTTTCTCCATATACTTCTTTAATGTCTTATTTGTTATATCCTTCAAATTTGTATACTTGCGTGTAAGTGGATCTCCAGTAAAAAAAATAGTTTTAACCCAACACATAATCACTCAATCCAACCAAACACATCAATGCTGAGCGTCCTACAGAACTCGCACTTGTTAAAGATGAAACCCAAAATTTGAAAATGATTGTAGTTCTTGGGTTTTACAATACTCCGGATGCTGATTTTTTATGTGATTCATTAAATTTGTCTATCCGGTACCTATTTTCTGTGTCAACTTCTTACCACACTTGCATACCCAGCTACCTTCAGAATCTACAACTTGGCTAAAATATTTTCGAGAAATTTGCTCATTTTCAGATTGTAACGGCATATTATATGGGTAAATATTTAAAAAATTCTAAATCTTATAGCACAGCACTATATATAGCCAATATTTTACATGATTGCAATTAATTGCAATTAATTGCAATTAATTGCCTTTGAAACAATCAATTATTTAATAAATAAATTTTTGCAATCAATTAATTGATCCAATTAAACTGCAATTATTTTTTCATCAATTAATTTTTTTCAACCCCTGCTTCTGCTGTTCTTAAAATCAATGAATCTTAATTTTTACGTATCTATGTTGTTCTTAAAACTTTTCTTGAATTTCCATTTTTAAAGAATTTTAACATAAAAAAGAAGGTTACCGAAATGTAATTAACTGATAAAAATCGTAACAACTCTGTAAATATTATGGCCCGCGATAAGCTTTCTGACAAAAATTTGTTTGGGCCAAGCTGGTTAAAATTAGGGCACCCTGCGTCAGAGTGTACAAGCATACATTGTATTCTAGATAACACTCATAATTCTTACTGAGAATTGAATAATTCCCATGAAAAACTGTCGGTATCGTAATGATAACCAAATCAACAACAAATTAAAAATTACTTGTCAACTTTGAAATTCACTTCGATAATAACGACTTTTTGAAAAAACAAATTAATATTTTTCAAAAAAGTTATTATCATTGAAATGAATTTCAAAGGTGAAGAGTGATTTATGATTTATTGTTGATTTGGTTATTATTACGACATTGACATTTTTTTATTGGAATTATTTAACTCATAGTACGAAATTTATCCTTAGACTGAAAGATAAAACATCAGTAATGGCCTTACACAAAAGGAAGCCCGGTGCAAGAAAAATAGGAGGTCACTTTTTGTATTCCAAAACAAAGTAATCTCTGAAAAAAAAGGGCACACTTTAGAGAGCCGTCATGGTGCAACTACAAAGAAGTAGAGCCATAATTTTCTTAGGAGAGAGCGACTTTTTGACGCTTTTTAAGGCACCCGGTGCACCCGCTTTGTTCGCTCCCTACAAAAGTTATCACTGTAAAACACCAATGCAACCACAGAATGATGCTGCACTTAAGCATAGCACAGTATATTCTGTTTGAATACTTTTGACCTTGTTTAATTTTTTTTATTACGGGAAACAAATAAAAAATCGGCGGAAAAAATTTAATTTACGTCATAGAAGTCCACATCTGACTGTTGTTAAGAAACGGCAACTGCAGCTGATTGAAAGATGGAGCTTCTCTGTACATTGTAAAGTTCTTCTTCTTCTCCTTTCAGCCTTTCCCTTCAGTCAGGGGTGGCCACAGCGTGTCATCATTCTCCACATCTTTCTGTCTTCAACATCCGTCTCCTTCACACCAACTTCCTGCATATCTTCCTTTACTGCATCTAAAAATCTTCTCTTTGGTCTCCCTCTTCTCCTCTTTCCCAGTAACTCCATTTCCATCATCTTTCTTCCTACATACTCTTGGTCTCTCCTCATGACATGTCCATACCACCTCAGCCTGCCCTCCCTCATCTTCATTCCTAACTGTTCAACCTTAACAGTACTCCTGATGTGCTCGTTTCTAATCTTGTCTTTTCTCGTTTATCCCATAGCAAACCTCAACATTTTCATCTCTGCGACTTCCATCTTTTCTACTTATTTTTTTGTGACTGCCACTGTCTCAAGTCCATACACCATTGCTGGTCTTACCACTGAACTGTACACTTTTCCTTTTACTCTAGCTGGTAACCTCCTGTCGCAGATTACTCCTGATACTCTTCTCCATCTATTTCATCCTGCCTGTACTCTCTTCTTTACCTCCCCCTCACAACCACCACTTTCTTGCACCGTTGATCCCAAATACTTAAATTCCTTTACTCTTGGCACTTTTGCATCCTCCATCTTTACTGTTTCGTCATCATTTCCTCCATTTATGCAAAGATATTCGGTCTTTGACCTACTTACTTTCATCCCTCTTCTTTCCAATGCATACTTCCAGGATTCTAATCTTCGCTCCACTTCTTCCCTGGTCTCTTCAAAAATCACAATATCATCAGCAAACAGCATCGTCCATGGTGGTTCTCTTTTTACTTTAACCGTTATCCTGTCCATTATCACTGCAAACAGGAATGGACTTAATGCTGATCCCTGGTGCAGTCCAACCTTAACCTTGAAACTTTCTGTAGTTCCTACTGCACACCTCACCACTGTTTCGCTTCCCTCATACTTATCCTGTACTAGTTGTACATACTTTTCCACTACTCCAGATTTTCTCATACAGTACCACAGCTCTTCCCGTGGAACCCTGTCGTAAGCTTTCTCTAGGTCCACGAATACACAATGTAGCTCTCTTTGACCTTCCCTGTACTTTTCCATCAACATTCTTAGAGCAAACATGGCATCGGTGGTTCCCTTTCCTGGCATAAATCCATATTGCTGTTTGCTGATCTCCACTCTATCTCTTAACCTTGCTTCAATAATTCTTTCCCATACCTTCATTGTGTGGCTCATTAGCTTTATTCCTCTGTAGTTTCCACAGCACTGTGCATCCCCTTTGTTTTTATAGATTGGGATAAGCACACTCCTTCTCCATTCTTCTGGCATCCGTTTACCCATTAATAGTCTGTTAAACAGGCTGGTCAAAAACTTTATCTCCATCTCTCCCATGCACTTCCAAACTTCTACTGGCAACTCATCTGGCCCAACTGCTTTACCTTTTTTCATCCTTCTTAGTGCATTTTTTACTTCTTCTCTACTGACACAATTTACCTCTTCGTTAACCACTCCTGTTTCCTCTGTCCTAGGGTCTCTGTTATTTTCCTCGTTCATCAGTTTCTCAAAGTACTCCTTCCATCTCTTTAACACTGCTTCCGAATTTACCATCACATTACCATTTTCATCCTTTATAACCCTCACATGCTGTACATCTTTCCCTGCTCTGTTTCTCTGCCTAGCCAATTTGTACAACTCCTTTTCACCTTCTTTTGTTTTCAATCTAGCATACAAATTGTCATATGCACGTCCCTTTGCCATTGCAACTGCCTTCTTTGCCTTACTCTTCTTTTCTTTGTATATCTTTTTAGTATTTTCATTTCTTATTTTGTCCCATGCTTTCTTTGCCTCTTTCGTTTCTTTTATGCTCTTTTAAACTTCCTCATTCCACCACCAAGTCTCCCTGTCTCCTTTTCGTTTTCCGAATGTCACTCCCAGTACAGTTTCAGCTGTTTTTCTTAGCATTTCTGCCGTTTTGTCCCACTCATCATGTAACCCATCCTTGCCTCCCAAAATCCTGGTCCCCTCTTGTCTAAACGCTTCTTGACAGCTTGTCTCTTTTAGTTTCCACCATCGTATCTTTGGCTTTACTTTCTCTGCTTTTTTCTTTTTCACCATAAGAGCCATTTTGCATACCACCATACGGTGCTGCTTTGCGACACACTCATTCAATATTACCTTACAATCACACATTTCCTTCAAGTTTCTCCTTCTGCACATCACATAATCTACTTGGGTACTTTTTCCTCCACTCTTATATGTCACTCTGTGTTCATCTTTCTTCTTGAAATAAGTATTGACAATCGCCAAATCCATCCTTTTCCCAAAATCCACAACCATTGATCCTTCCTTATTTCTTGTTCCAGCACCGTACCTCCCCATTATTTCCTCATCCCCTATGTTTCCTTCGCCCACATGTCCATTAAGATCTGCACCAAGAACTATCCTCTCTTCTTTTGATATACTTTCAATCAATCTATCCAGGTCTTCCCAAAAATCATTTTTCTCCTCGATGCTGTTGTTAACCTGTGGAGCATATGTGCTTACTATATTTAGGATGGACCCATTTACCTCCAGCTTCATGGCCATCAGTCTGTCCGACACCCTCTTCACTTCCAAGACACTTTCAGCCAGCTCCTCCCTCAGCACTATCCCTATCCCATTTTTTCTTCCGTCAGCTCCGTTGTAGAATATTTTGCATCCACCTCCAATGTTCCTTGCTTTACTCCCTTTCCACCTTGTTTCCTGTAGACACAATATGTCTACATTTCTTCGGTCCACCATATCTGCCAGCTCTCTTCCCCTTCCAGTCATCGTTCCAATATTTAAAGTACCCACCCTAACGAGTGAGCATCTTCCTTTCCATGCTTCTCGCTGCTTCTTCACTCGCTTTCCTCCTCTTTTTTTGCTTTTATTTTCACAATGTTTAGCAGTAGCATAATTTCCACAGGTGCCCTGCTGTGCGACACCTGAGGCGGTGGTTGGTAACCCGGGCCTCGACCAATCCGGTATGGATTGATGATGATTTCGCATTTGTCTATTTTGGCAAAAAAATTTTTACGCCGGATGCCCTTCCTGCCGCAACCCTCCCCATTTATCCGGGCTTGGGACCGGCATGAAGAGACACAAAAAAGTGCCTCCGATGGCTGGGTTGGTACATTGTTGGTACATTGTAAAGTTGGCTTGCACTATTTGGAAAAACAGAGGAACGTATCGAACTACACGGTCCGAATAACAAATAGTTAATAACGCTCCTTTCGAGTAGTTCGTCTTAAAAGCGATAAAGGTGAGATGAGTATCATTGTCTCGTTTTATGTAACCACTAAATGCGACGTTGACCGTAGGTTTGGCTCAGACGTAGAGCAGCCTGATAATCTTGTGACTCGAGTCGGATCGACAGAACATGATAGCAAGTTTTTCTCCTGCTTCGTTGAGCACCAGTCTGTATATGAAGTTCTTGGAACTCGTTTCAGAATTTATATCTTCTTCCGGTGTTAAATTAAAAGCATACGAGGCGTATTTTCAGCCATCGATCAAAGAAACGTCAAATGAACTCGAATCAGGAAAGGTAACTGAGTACACGCGAGAAACTCCGTGCAATGAAAACAACAGAATAGTTTTGTCCGGGCCCCAGCAAGACGTCTGAACTCACCCCGCCAATTTGGACCTGCTTTTATTGGTCCACGTTGCTGCTTCAAAGACACGAAACGACGAACCATGTGTAGCTGCCATCATTTTGTTGCCATCTGGTGAGAAGAAAACACGAGATAGTCCGTCGGAAGTGGTCATATGTTGTATTATTTGATATTCTTTCACAGAAACGTTGCAAACCAGTAAAGCCAAGTTCAGAGCAGACGCGGCATGCAAACAATCGCTTCCATGGAGGCACCAAGCTACTGAGGTTATGGCATTGTGTTAAGAAAAAGATAAGACCTGAGCGGCAACAGCAGATGGGCGACAAGACAAGGAATCGGGGTCAACAGTGCAGATCAGAATTACAGACTGGGTTTCTACCGCTACGACAGACACCGACAGCGGTTTCCACGTCATCACCGATATGTTTTGCTGCAATATGTGTTTTGGCATCGGAATAAGCAAATTTTTACTGAGATAAATACAAATCGTATTATTTCTTAGACCAAGAGCAAAAGATTTAGAATGCCGTGCGAGAGAGAAAACGTATGGGACTTTTTGACTAGTCGTTGTTTTTAGAAAAAGTATAGATTAATCTTTGTTTCCAGCTTAATTCTGCATTAATCATATTATTGCGATACTCAGCAGCAGAACCAAATTTATAAAAAATTTTTATTTTCAAACGTTTTTGGCTTCTTAAGCTGTTTTCAAAAAAATCTAAACTAAAATGAAATTGACGATAGTGCGTGAAAACAAAGAAAATTAATTATTTATACATGAATAATTTTACATTGTGACAAATAAAGCATATTGAATTATCAAGCCAATTTTTAGTTTCATTAAATTCCTAAAAAAATAAGAATTGAATTTTAAAATAATTGAATTTTAAAATTGAATTTTAAAATTGAAATTTTAAAATAAAAAAAATAACAAAAATTGAAAAACACTTAATAAAAATGAAAAACATTTGCATAAAGTTGATGATTACAACTTGGATTAGGTTTTTTAATAAGTAATGCTTCGTGTATTTCTGTGTGAAATTCCGACCTAAACTTTTTCATTATTTTAGAGAAGTTTAAATTTAATTTGACAGAAGAACAAACATTGCAACACATTATGCAATTTTTTATTGCACTTGATACTTGAGAGTTGAAGTTGAAGAGTTGAAAAATTTCCATGAATTTAGTTGTGCTACTGAGTTTCGCAACAATATGGTTGAAAAAAATTTATTCCTTATCGAAATTATAACTCTGCATTGATTTCACAACTTGTACAATTCAGCAAAAAGTCTATATCATTTTTATGGTTTACATGTATTTTGTAATTTTTTTATTTTTATCTTGTCTTTATCACAAGGCGCAGAGCTGCAGTTTAGGCCATAAATTTTTGCTTCAACAAGCAAACAATCTCTACCCAACTTACAAAGTATCAGAAGTAAAATTCAATACAAGTTATACATCTTATTGAAATGGAATGTTTATATAAATGTTTGAAAACAGTCCGCAGCATGAGTATCAAAAGTACCAAAAGTACAACAAATTTTTTTTGATAGGACCAAAATCAGTTTTCAATTACCTTAAGCAAAGTATAAAAAATATTTCTTAAAATTTAAATTATCTACTTTTTTGTTATCTTCATTAAACGGTTAGCGCATTGCAAAAAGTAGATTATTCTATTTAAAGTTAGGCTATTATTTATAATAAGTTTAAAGAAAAATATCTAGATATTGTATGTACTGTATAAAATTGAAATAGCTATTAACGCCGAGTTATTTATGTTAAAATTTGAATACTGTTACAATATTGTAAAATAATTTATATTGCTATTTGTTGTTGCAAGCAAAAATAAAAGCAAAAAATTGGAGCAGGTACACGTGATGTGTTATCTGCCTAGACAAAAAATTAAGTTATTACTGTATGTGCTTTTTCTCGTTAAGTTAAATATCAACCCTTAAAATGGTTTTTATGATATTTTTTTTGTTTTCACTTTAATTTTAACGTTTTTATATATAATTAGCCTTCTTTATAACCGGCCCAAAACACAAATTTAGTTGAATACAAAAAATCTCTTCACTTTGATTAAACGTGCTTTTTCCTAGATAAAGCAAAAATCCTTTACTGCGGCAAAAATTATTGTATATCTGAGTTTCTGCGCGTCATTACATTGGTTCAGATGTAGAGCAATAAGTCAAGTTGAAGCATTATCTGATTAAAAATTCCTTGGTGAGCCGTAACAAAAGACTTTGCAGGCGTCGAGATGGACAGCTCCGCTCTAACGATATATAATCAATTCAATGTATATTGATTTAAGATAAAAAAAATATATATACCTAACATTAGCCAAGTTTGAATATAAAATATTCGGTACTGTTGAATATGCAGTCTACTTGGCGTATACCGTCTACCATCAAGATTTTTTGACAGATGATAGACTGCATATTTAACAAGAAGTTTGTTAGTAGACAGCATACTTAACTAGTAGCAAATATTGTATTAGCATAGTATATTCTATAGTAGCAAATATCTATAAAAATTTTGACTAAACTAGACTATTGAGAAAGTTAAAAACTTAAATAAAAAACTAATTTGATCCAAGTAATCAACCTAAACTAAATTTTGTCAAGTTCAATTATTTTGAAATAATTATAATAAGGTAATGTGAATTCTGTACAGTAAAGGCTGGCAAGTGAAAAACAAAAGGGTGCTGCAAACCAAGGTTCCGAAAATTTTTTTAGAACGGGGGGCAAAATTTTTAAGGAGTCACAACAAAAACTAATTTAAGTGAAGGCCTATTAAAGAAAATTTTTAATAAAAAGTTTAGTGAAGATAAAAAAATAAATAAGCGGTGTTTCATTTACTTGGCCAACAAATAGTGTATTTATTTACTCAAAAAGGTGAAATGTCCCTGTTGCAAATAAAGATTTTTTCTATTTTACTGGTTTTCACTTTACACTAAAAAAGATTTTTTACCTTGTCAAAAACTTTACTTGGGAATCCAAATGGTACCAGCGCTGAAATAAAGCTGTATCTATTTTTTTTATTTATTTCGGCTCAAAGAATTGTTTGTCGAGAGTGAAGTTCTCAATACAGTTTATTCCGGTTAAGTTCAAATTGATTCCTTAAAAAACTTCTCTCAACAGACAGACAAAAACCATTGTCTCTAATTATAAAGAATATCTTCAGTTTTATGGCAAGCAAGAAATTTACTATAAAAAGATGAGTATAGGGAATCACTCCTAACTCTGCCACTGCTTTAATAAATATAAACACAATCACTTTTGGCCTGCAATATATTCAATTGATCGATAAAATGCACACACAGGCGTAATATGACCTCTTATCATCGAGGCAAATGACACATTACTGTGCAAAAGTACAAAGACGTATTCGATTTCGACCAATATCACATTGGTACTTCGCTGTTTACGACCGCATCGCGCTAATTTTCAACAGCTAGGACAATTACTGGTGAAAATTGACTTGGTAAAGTGCAAACAATAATCAAGCTAACCAATATGAGAAAAAAAAATTTTTTTTTGTTTATCTAGACACAAATATTAGAAGATTAAAAGTATAGTTTAAGGGCCTTAAATTGTAAAAAAGAAAAGGTAATCTTTTTATAAAACAATAGAAAAAAATTAAAGGTATAGTTTAACTTGGTGCTGTAGCGTGAGTGATTATTGGCACACAAATAACTTTGACACCTTTTTATTAAGAAGGGGCACAACTTCAAATAAACGATTTCTTTGGCATTTTATTACTTTTGGTTTTATGTTGTTCGGATTTTCTATTTAATTTTAGTTCTTGACTTTGATAGTTAGGATTCTATTTTACAAAAGACTCCTCTCGACGCTTTAATCTTTTTTTTTTTTAATTGTCACTTCTGTCATTTTGACTTTCGATTTTTAACATTTGCAAAAATCAAACCGTCACTGACGAGACTTCAATAGTCGAAACAGCTGTCTGGCAGAGGATTTTGCTCCCCGATAGTATCTTCTATTCTTAATTAGGCTATATGCACCAAGCTAAACTATACCTTTAATTTTTTTTTATTGTTTTATGAAAAGATTACCTTTTCTTTTTTACACTTTACGGCCCTTAAAGTATACTTTTAATCTTCTAATATTTGTGTCTAGATAAACAAAAAAAATTTTTTTTTCTCATATTAGTTAGCTTGATTATTGTTTGCACTTTACCAAGTCAATTTTCACCAGTAATTGTCCTAGCTGTTGAAAATTAGCGCAATGCGGTCGTTACAGCAAAGTACCAATGTGATATTGTTCAAAATCGAATGAGTCTTTGTACTTTTGCACAGTAATGTATCATTTGCCTCGATGATAAAAGATCATATTACGCCTGTGTGTGCATTTTATCGATCAATTGAATATATTGTAGGCCAAAAGTGATTGTGTTTATATTTACTAAAGCAGTGGCAGAGTTAGGAGTGATTTACTATACTCATCTTTTTATAAAGAATATATTCACGATTTACAAAAACTCGTGGCTTCCAAGCTTTACAAATTTTTAAGCAATTTCAGCGCACAACAGCGAATAAGCAGTTAAAAAAATTTTTGCTAGCGAGCTATAAGACCGAATTAGCGCCCCGACGGCTAATAATAATCTTAATATATTTTCCGCTACACAAACTTAGCAATTCTCTTTCTCTCTGTAGAATTAACTGCGGTCACACAGCGACTAAAACACAAACGAATCAACTGCAATGGGCAACTCAAATTGCTAACTGGAATCTCACGTGAAATCTTGAATGGAATGAAAACAAAACGCACGCTTATATGAGATCGCGTCACTGGCTCCAGATTATAAGCGAATTTTTTGGAATAGCGATTAAATTAAGATCACCGTTTTTGACCCGCCAGCAAACGATTACGTGAAATCGAATTAACTAAAACATTCCAAAAGACAAAAGAGCGTTTGAGGTAAAAGAGACAAAGGATAAAAAAAAGCGTAAATGCGCTAAGAATTAAAATGAGCTAGTGCACTTCTAAAACAACTTTCAAATAAATTAAATTAAGTGGAGGTTTACCAACTACGCAATAGCTATTAATATGAAAAAGATTATGACATATTAAAATTAAAAATACTGAAAAAATATTAACCAAAGATTTATGTGGTTAAGATTATATTACGAGTGAAGTGTAACACATCTTCAAACTCAAAAAAAACTTTTTTGTTTGTCACTCTTACCAAGTTTTCTAAAGAAATTTTTTCTCCAATTTGCTCAAGTCTACTACGTTTGTTGAGAGTTCCTTTTTAACGAAAAAAAAAAAAAAACAATTTTTTAAAATTTTGTTCCCTTGCTAAATTATAATTATATACTAGATAGCTTTTTTTGAAAAAAGTTTGGTTAAATCTATCTTGTTTAAATCGATACTTTTAAATTATGTTGGATAAGATTTGGTTCAAGATCATATAGGCTAGCTGTAAGGACAAATCTAACAAAATGCTTCGGTCTTGCAAATTTCGAAATCAATTTTTCCATGTCCTCTTTTTCGACACCCCTGAATCTGCCATCTGTAAAACACTATATTTGTGTTAATTTCAAGGATGTCAAGGCTTATCACTAACTAAGCATTTTAACTAAAAGGCTTTATGCCAAAGAAAACAAAGCGCTGAATTAGTGACGCCCATAATCAGATCCAGTGAGCTGCGTTTATTAAAGCTTAAACGTGCGTTTAAACTTCTAGTAAAAGCGTTCAAAATCTGCTTAGCCTTTTACTCTCTAATCGCTTTTTTATTTTTGGCCAATTTGCAAAAATTAACCAAAAACTTGCTTTTTGATCCGAAATGATATTCTATTGCAACATTTTAATGTCTATATCGAAAAAGTAGGCTGTGAAATTTTCTTTCAATAACATTTCAAGCGCTAGTAATTGTGGAAATATAAGCATGTAAAAAGCGCGGGCACTTTCCGCCTCCCACAAAGTGTCCAAAAAGCCCAGTCTGAATTTTTTTCTATCTAAAAGTTGGTGCAATTTTTGGAAAAGTTGTTAAAAAAATTTTAAGAGATATTTATAGTTTTTTTGACCATTTTATAAAACGCAAGAAAAAAGTGAAGTGTAAACTGCGTATCAAACGAATTTCGACTAAACCAGTGGTTCTCAACCGCCGGTCCGCGCACCGGTGCCGGTCCACATAAACTTTTCTGCCGGTCCGCAACAATTTATTTTAATTTTACTCTTTTGAGGAGGCGCTACGAGTTTAGAAGTAGAACAATGTCAGAAGAATATTAACAGTAATTATTGATTTTCCTTAATAACTAAATGCAAGATCAAGGCTTAGATTGGAAAAATGTGTATGATTGTGTACTGACCAAGCTGCCAGCATGGCTGGTTGTCATTTGGGTGCATCAGCAAAAATAAAAAAAGTTGCAAACAAAAATCTTCTGTCTACACATTGCATATATTGCTGTGAACATATAGCTGCCCAGAAACTGTCACCTGAATTAAATGACGTTATGATCCAACCAATTAATATTACCAATTACTGATGACAGAGTATTGCATTTAAGGCTTTTTGTGGCAAAGTGTGCGATTATGGTTGCGCAAAATCGCCATCTCATGTTTCATGCAGAAGTGATATGGCTTTCGAGAGAACGCGTTCTTGCATGTCTTTTTGAGTTGATGGAAGAAGCAAATCAATTTTTCCGTGAATAAAACTTTCCCATTAAAAAATTTTTGCCCGGTAAAATGTGGATAAGCAAACTTGCATATTTAGCGAATATATTCAGCCGCTTGAATGACCTTAATAGCTCTCTTTAAGATTATTGCATCAATATATTTACAGTGTGCGACAAAACTAATGATTTCAAAAGAAGTGGTGAAGAAAAAGTATGAAAATGATATAAAAAATCAGTCTCTAGTTATTGAGAGGAATGGTGCCAGACTATCCTTCAACTGAGTTAAGACAGTCATCTGAAAAGACTAAGCAGGAATAGATAAGAATTCTACGAAGTAACGTTTTTGAAAATTTAGAATTGTAACCAAAAATCTACAATTTCAAAGTTAAAAAGGAGTAGTAAAGATGGAAAGTACAGCCATTGTCATGAAAAAAACAATTAGAAATTAGTACTAATCAAGAAAGAAAATTTCGAAAGCTTGGTTTTGAAGAAGTTATGTCAAAAAGTACCTGGTACCTTCTTGTAAATGTTGCACCCCACTGTGCCCCCCGCTTCTAGCGCCCCTGACTTTACCATTCAAAAACTTCAATACAGCCACGTTTACTACGTATTATATGAAAAAGACCGCAGAAAATTTCACATTAAATAGAGTTCTTCTTATGCTAAATGCTTACTTTTGTTTTAATAAAAATTTTTTTATTGATTTATTGCTTTTATTACAATTTTTTGAGACATTATAAGATTGCCGGTCCGCCAAATTTTTTTGATATACTACCGGACCGCAGGCTTAAAAAGGTTGGGAACCACTGGACTAAAGAGTTTATTACGATGTCTACACAAAAACTTTACGAGGCAATAAAACGCTTTTGACCTCATTACGCAAGAGAAATTCTTCATGTTGAAGCAAGCAGTAATTGTAAATTTGGATTAGTTTTTATGTACGTAGATTTAAAAACAAAAATTTCTTGCCGTTGGCTTTATAGTGAAAGTTTTCAAACGATAAAAGAATAACATGAATTTCTTTTTGCTTGATTGTTTTCTATTATGCTCAACACCATCATCCTTATTATCAAAATAACCATCGTTCATCGTTCTATTTATTTTTTGACTCGCAGAACAAAGTTAGGGAAACTGTCAAGACATTACCCTAATTTTCTTTCAAATCTTCTTCTTCTCTTCTTCTTGTCCTTTCGGCCTTTTCCTTCAGTCAGGGGTAGCCACAGTGTATCATCATTCTCAAAACCTTTCTGTCTACAACATCCGCCTCCTTTGCACCAAATTCCCCCATATCTTCTTTTACTACATCTAAAAATCTTCTCTTTGGTCTCCTCTTTTCCTCTTTTTTTATGGCAAATCCATTTCCATCATCTTTCTTCCTACATACTCTTGGTTTCTCCTCATGACATGTCCATACCACCTCAGCCTGCCCTCCCTCATCTTCATTCCTAACCGTTCTACCTTAACGGTACTCCTGATGTGCTCGTTTCTAATCTTGCCTTTTCTCGTCACTCCCATAGCAAACCTCAACATTTTCATCTCTGCGACTTCCATCTTTTCTACTTGTTTCTTTGTAACTGCCACCATCTCAAGTCCACACACCATTGCCCAATCGAAAAATTTATCTCCGACCATATATACTTTTCATTGTTTTTCTCCGAAATTATATCTGATCATCGATGACCGGAGATTGTTTTCAATAGATAATCGTAGATACAACTCTGATTATATACATAAATGTTACATACGAACATAGATGATCGGAGATGATCCCCATAGCATATCATAGATAATCATTGATGGCCGTTGATACCTCTTTGGGAGATAAACAGATATATTTAAAGATGTTTATATCCGAATAGTGATGATAAGAGCTGAATCCCCTGAGCAGATCATAGATAATCAAAGAAAATCATAGATGGTTGTTGATACCTCTTCGTGGATAAACAGATATACTTTGTGTTTACTGCCTATTACTACTCTTTTATCGTAGTATTATGTTGTTGTAATATGCCCCACGCAAAGCGTTCGCAGTTATGTCCTACCGGTCTTTCCCCAAGGAACTGTATCCGGCGTCAGAGACTCTACCTGAATCTGACACTTACGCGGCATGAAACAATCACTACAATACCATGTGAGCATTCTATATACGTACAGTGTTAACTCTAACTTTTTTTTTTTTTTTTTAATTAGTTTATTCCAATAACTTAATTAATTATAGTAAGAATGGTCAAGTCAATCAACAAGCAAGTGCCGACAGACCTGTTTCGTCCTTATTTTTTTTTTTTATAACTTTTAATAAAAATTGTATGTACAACAAGCAATATACAGTACGACGAAAACATAAAAAAAAAAACTGTTATTAAGTTTAATTACATTTTAGTTTTGTTGTTTTGAGAGACTATTTGTCGTTTTAAATTTTTATTTTTAGTGAAGCATTGTTTTTTTTTTTTTTTTTTTTTTTTTTTTTTTATTACAAAATACACAAGATATAATTTATTTTACATACAGATTTGGATGAAATGATTGGATTTTAAAATACTTGTTTGAGACAGATATAGGATATTTTAGATAAAATTATGGACACATAACATTGCAAAGACAATATGTAATCGGTTATTTATTTATTTTATTTTGAAAGATCAGGATAGGCTTTTTTTAAAAAGGATTTAAATTTAGTTTTGATTTTATATAGTTCTTCGTTGAGTAGGGAAGGAGTGACAGAGAGGTTAAATGAAATGATTTTATTGCGCAACTGGAAGGATGAAAGTCGAATTAAGGAAGCCATTTTGGATAGTATTAAATTGTGATTGCCAGTTTGTTCAGAAAAATTATAAAGAAGTATGTTTTTAGAGAGAGATATGGGTTTTTTTAGGATTTCTGAAAGGAAAGATTCCAAAGAATAAACTAAATATTTAGTAGGAGGGCAGTCAAAGAATAAATGGTGAGGATCATCGAGGGAAGAAAAACATAATTTACAGAGAAAATCATTTGGGGTTTTAGGAGTAAAGTTATGTTTTTGAAAGAAACAACCCCAGGCATAACCTTTGTAGGCTGTTCTGAAGGTTATTTCTTTCTCAAAATTAGAAAAGAGAGAAGGTCGAGGTTTAAATAAAGTTAGTCGAAGCCATGTATAGGGATTAGCTTGATTGTTACCATTTGTTTGGGGTATATCGATTTCCCTCGGGAGAGGAATTGGGTCCGGTTTAAGGAGGAGTAAATAAAGAGATTTAAAGGTAAGTTTGGGTAGGTGATCCGAGGGGATAGAGGTTTTATGAAGAAAGTTTAAGGCTTTTTTCCAATGGGAATTTGGTTTGGGTCGATGGGGTTGGGTGTTTGAGTAAAGGTCAGGGTTGAAGGGTATAAGTTTTGTTCCTAGGTTGTAAATAGCAAAGTGCATCCAGAAATGGTGAAGTGGTTTAGGGGTTTGAAGAAGAACAATTAATTGCCATAAGAAGGCTGTAGAAATTTTCAGGCCGATGGAGGGCAGGGCAATTCCTCCATCAGCCTTGGGAAGGTATAAGGTAGATCTTTTGATAGGTTCAAAGGGGGAGAAATTCCAGAGAAATTTGAAGAGGAAGGAGTTTAAGGTTTTTATGTGTTTAGGTGTTGGTGGGATGATTCTAGATAAGAAAAGAATTTTAGGTAGAAAGTGCTGGTTGATAGAAATTACTTTTGAGAAAAGGGAGTCATTTGGGTTAAGAAGGGTAAGGGTAGTACGGGGTACAGAGTGAACAAGAGCATCCCAATTTTGCATCAGTAAGTCGGTTTTAAAAGAGAAAAAGATCCCAAGAATTTTAGTTGATTGAAGAATTTTTCCTCGGGGAAAATTTGATTGAAAAGAGGAAATAAGATCTGGGGAATTTGAAATAATAGTGGTCTTGTCATGGTTGATTTTAAGACCGGAAAAGAGCGAAAATTGATTCAGTATCTCAAGAAGTGTGGAAAAGGAAGAGGGATGGGTAATAAAAAGAGTCAAATCATCAGCAAAATGACTAACTTTTAAGGTGGTTTTACCCAGAGAGATTCCTTTAAAATTAGCTGAGGCAAGAATTTTTCTGGTTAAGGGTTCGATTGCAATTATGAAAAGGAGCATGCTAAGAGGGCATCCTTGGCGGATGCCTCTCTTAACAGGGATTGAATTAGAGAGATAGCCATTTAGGTTTATTTTGGATGTGAGATTTGAGAGAAATATTCGTATCCATTTTGGTAAAGAGGAAGGGATTCCAAGTTGAGAAGCAGTTTGAAGAAGGAATTGATGAAATATTGAATCGAAAGCTTCATAGAAATCAATTTGCACAATGGCTAAGGGTTGATGAAAGTTTTCTGCAAAGTCTATAGCAGATTTAATGTTAACCCTACGTTAGTACCCTGGGGTGTTTCAGCACCCCAGGGTATTAAATTTATATGCCGTTTTGAGTTGGCAACACTTGCAACTTTGTTTTTTTAAATACCTTTTTGAATAGGTGAGAGGAAAAAATGCTGAAAATCTTACAGTACTGTGACTTGTTCTTCTTATTTTTTTAGGGTAAATTATGGATAGTTACAGTAGAAATGTAGAAAGGTTAGTAAGTCTAGTGACATGAAAAAGCCTGAAATTATTACTTTTTATAATTCGACCAAGGGCGGAGTGGATATGGTTGACCAAATGGCAGGGGAGTACGACACTTCAAGAAATAGTCGACGTTGGCCTTTGACTGTTTTTTACACGCTGTTGAACGTTTCCACTATAAATGCATACATACTCTACTGTCATAACCCTGAAAACAAGCTAAAACGCCGTCTATTCATCAAGAGTGTAAGTATGCAGCTTGTTCAAGAGGCTCTGAAAAGAAGATTGCAGAATATTCACCTGTCAAGAGACCTCAAAAGTGGAATTAGAAGAATGCTGCCAGAGTCAGAAGAATCTTCAACATATTCACAGGCATCGACATCAAATCGTGCAAAGAGATGTGAATTGTGCGAGAGGTCACGTGACCGCAAAGTCAAAACAGTTTGTACCATTTGTGGTAAGCATGTTTGCAAAGACCACAGCAAGTTGTTTGTGCAATGCATAACATGCCATGAATCCGCATCTAACGATGAAGAATCAGAGTAACAAATAACACTGATGGCGATAAGGTTGGAAAAAGACTACCGGGGTACTCGTTTTGGTTGTGAGTTATCGCACATTAATCACTTTACAGTTTAGATTTATTCAATAAACAGCTTTGATGTTTTATTATTGTTTAAATCTATTTAATAAACAAGCATTGAAGCCCAATGTGTATATTGCTTGTTATTGACAACAGTTTTAATAATGGGGTGCTGAAACACCCCATGGTACTAATGACGTTCCTACCCCCAGGGTACTAACGTAGGGTTAAGGTGATTGTTGAAGATTTGGCGTTTCGGGAGTCCACATTGTTGCTCGAAGGATATGATATAGTTGAGAATAGGTTTTAGTCTGTTTGAAATTATGGTCGAAAGGATTTTATAGTCAGTATTGAGGAGGGAAATAGGACGCCAATCTTTAACAGTAGAGGGGTTGGGTTTTTTCGGGATAAGTTTTATTAAGGCTAATCTTTGTGATTTAGAAAGTTGATTGCGAAGGTAGGAATTGTTATAGGTTTGACAGAGTAAAGGTATTAAGGATGGAAAAGAAGAGTAGAAATTGGCGGTAAGGCCATCTAAACCTGGGGAAGAATTTTTATTTAGAGAAGCAATTGCGATTTTGATTTCTGCTTGAGTAATTAGAGGGGAGGAAGGAAGGGATTGAAGTAATTCATTGTTAACAGTGGTTGAAAGATCCTGGAGATACACAGTAGGATCAGGGACAGACGTGGGAGAATTCCAAAGGCTGCTAAAAAAAGATATGAAAGAAGAGTATTTAGTTACAATTGAAGGTTTTTGGTAAGATGAGGATTGAATCGAGGTATCAAGAGGAATTAAGGATTTTGTTTGGGTTGTATTTTCATTGATATGGGCTAAAGGAGAGGGTCCATCAATACTGGATAAGGGTGGAAGGCGGGATCGGATCTGAGTTCCCATTTGTTGATGTTGCTTTATTTGGTCTATTTGGTTGCTAATAAGGTGAATTTGTGTGTGTAAGCCTTGTGTTTGTGCTACTTGTAGTTTAGTTTTCAAAATGTTTTGTTGTGTTTGTGTTTTCTTTTTTTGAATTTTTGATAGAGTAATTATGTGTTGTTTTATTTTTCTTTTTTGTTTATCCCACCATATTAGTGGTTGTTGTATGGGGTTTAGAGGAGGTAAGAGATTTGACATAAAGTATTTAATTGAAAAGTTATTGCATGAAATAGAAAGGATAGATTCGTTTAATTTCCAGTGGGAGGATTTGAAAGAAAAGGTTTGGGGGATTTTGATTTTAATACTAGGAAAATTGTTATGGTCTGAAAGAGCGTTGGCTTGATAAGAGGTTTGGGAGATATTTGGAATAAGGGTGGACGAGGTATAAATTCGGTCTAATCTGGAAATAGGATCAAGGTGTGAAAAGGAGAAAATTTTTGTATGAGGGTGAAAGTAGCGATAGGAGTCAATTAAATCAAATTTGATATTAGTTTATGGAATATAATTTTGTCATTTGTATTTGGCGAGAAATAACCAGTTCTGTCAATGGGGTTAATGACTAAATTAAAATCGCCAGCTATGATAAGTTTTCTATGCCTAAAATCTAAATTGTTTAAAAAGGAGATGATATTTTGAATTGCTTTAACACGCTGTAATATTTTTGTGGAGGTATTTCCTGATGGAAGATAGCAATTAATTAGAGTGAAATTAACATTATGAAGGGTGAATGAAATGGCTTGAATATAATTGTGTAAAATAATGTCTGATTTAATCATGCGTGGGGTGAGATGTATTTGTTGAGTGTTAATAAGAATAAGAGTACCTTGACGGTGTGCAATATGTGGAGTAAGTAAGTGATCTGTATTTGAGTATGCAAGAAAGTTATTCGCGTGACAAAAGTGTGAAAGTTCTTGTTTTTGAATAGTGTGGGTTTCTTGTATGAAAAAAAAGGAAAGTTTGTTTAAAAGGATAATTCGTGCAAGGTGTGCGGATGATTTATTAAAACCGTTAATGTTTAATGTTGCTAGTTTTAAAAGCATTTAGAACAAATAAAAAAATAAACAGTACATAATAATAATCACAATAGGCATTAGAATTACACATAACCCAAATAAAAGAAAAGGAAATATTTTTGTTTGAAAATATCAGATAATCATAGAATTAAGATATATTTTTCGCAACGGAAAATTAAATAGTAATTGTAAAGATGAAGTATGAGTTTTGGAAAAAAAATATACTGAGAGACAGAGAGAGACAGAGATAGACAGAGAAGCAGCATTAAAATGGAGGTTTGAATAGAGCTAAGAGAGAAAAAGAAATCGAAAGAACAGGAGAATAGCATAAGGTTATACTGGGTCATCAACTTATCGCGTGGTTGAAAGGTAACTTCCAAATATGGAGTTGTCTTGAAATTTGTAGTTTTAAGTTGAGAGAAGAAACGAAGGCAATAACGCTTAAAACGTGGTGAGAGAAAGATAACCATTTGATATCGATTTGTTTTTTTTTTTCTCTTTAAATATTGATCAAACAGGTAAAAACATTTAGGTAAAAGAAATATTTTATAAAATACACAATAATTTGGGATTTATACAGGAAAAAAAAATTACCATAATTTTCGTATTGATTCAATAACTCAAAAAAATCTTTTAGAAAAAATTTTGAAAATCAATTCAGGTTAGGAAAACAGCTAAATACTATAGAACAATACAAACAAATTAAAGGCTATTTTTTCTTTCTTTAGTGTTGATTTTCTTTTTTCTTGGTTTTAGGGTTACTGTAGTTGTATTTGATTGGGGAGAGGGGGAATGCTTTCTTTTTTGGCTTTCAACTTCTTTTGTGGAATTTGATGGTTCAGCTTGAGAATTTTCGTTCGAAGACTTAGGTGGTGGTATTTTAGCGAGTTGTATATTATCAAAAGATTCTATAACATCTTCTTCACTTACGTTTGGTGATGTTGTGATGGATTTAGGAGGTGCAATATCTTCGTTATTTTGGGTTTGGTCATTAGGTTCTAATGGGGGGAAGTTTTCATTGTTCTTTTCGATTGGTTTTTTATTCAGCTTCATTTTGGTTAGAGGGTGAAGAAAGTGTGGTTGACTTGTTTTGGGGGTTGATGTTATTGCTTTAGCGTAAGTTTGTTTTCTTGTGTTCTGATCAGTAGGATTTTGAATTTCTTTTATTTTTTTGTTTTCTTTCTTTTTTGGGCAGTTTTCAATCTCGTGGGATGTTTCTTTGCAATAGTTGCATCTATTTTTAGGGGCTTCACCGTCTATATTGACTGAAATAAATCTGTTCCTGAAGATTATAGAGTCGGGTATACTTTTCCTTTTAAAATTTTCGATATAAAGGTGTAGGTAGGGGTTATGAATGAGGGGAAACTTTTTATGCTTGCCAAGTTCAAATTGTTTGCAGCTTCCCCAGGAGCTGGTTATTTCTTGAATTGTTTCATTAGAGATGTCGAAAGGCATCGGGTATAGGGTGATAATTTGCCTGAATCCTAATGGGCGATTTACTTGGATGGAAAATTCGACGTTTTCTCTTGTTGATATTATTTCAGGTTCGTAAAATGTATTATAAAGATCTTCTAGTATTTTTTTGGGGGTAGTTTCTTTAAAAGTTACATTATATATTTTTAATTGGTAGTTATGAGTGGCTATGCCATAGATTTCATCTAGGTAGGGTTCAAAGGGTCCATCTTCTAAGAATAGGTCGATGAAATTATTTATATTAAATTCAACATCATCGTCAAACATCTTGACTTTGAATAATAGAGAATTTTTGGATCTCCCGTACTATCGGCCGTCATCTTCATTTTTAAAACTTTTTCTTCTCTCGTTTAAAAACCTTCTCTCGTTTTCGCTATTCTCACTCACTTTTCTCTTTTCTTTCTCTTTTTTAATAAATAGCGAGTTATACCTTTAAACCCATAAGGGCAAGCTAAGCTTTGCGAAATAAAATACTTAAAACATCTATTTTATATTTTTTACCACTATATTTTAAATTAGTGAACATAATCAACTTGATTTTAAACCAAACTATTTACTTTAAATGCTGTTATACTGTAGTTTTGATTTGTACGACGGCTTACAATAAATGAGATGATAATCGATCGTATACGACCAAGCTAAGCTTTGCGAAATAAAATACTTAAAACATCTGTTCTATATTTTTTACCACTATATTTTAAATTATTGAACATAATCGACTTGATTTTAAACCAAACTATTTACTTTAAATGCTGTTATAGTTTTGATTTGTACGACGGCTTACAGTAAATGAGATGATAATAATCGGTCATACGACCAAGATAAGCTTTGTTAATAAAATACTTAAAACATCTATTTTATATTTTTTACCTCTATATTTTAAATTAGTATAGATTAACAACTTGATTTTAAACTAAACTATTTACTTTAAATGCTGTTATAGTTTTGATTTGTACAACGGCTTACAGTAAATAAGATGATAATCGCTCATACGACCAAGCTAAGCTTTGCGAAATAAAATACTTAAAACATTTTTTTTATATTTTACTTCTATATTTTAAATTAGTGAACATTAACAACTTGATTTTAAACCAAACTATTTACTTTAAATGCTGTTATAGTTTTGATTTGTGCGTCGGCTTACAGTAAATGAGATGATAATCGGTCGTATACGACCAAGCTAAGCTTTGCGAAATAAAATACTTCAAATAAATTTTTTATATTTTTTCCCACTATATTTTCAATTAGTAAACAAGGACAACGTGTTTTTAAACCAAACTATTTACTTTAAATGCTGTTTTAGTTTTGATTTGTGCGACGGCTTACAATAAATGAGATGATAATCGGTCATACGATAAAAGATAAGCTTTGCGAGATGATAATCGGTCATACGACCAAGCTAAGCTTTGCGAAATAAAATACTTCAAATAAATTTTTATATTTTTTCCCACTATATTTTCAATTAGTAAACAAGGACAACGTGTTTTTAAACCAAACTATTTACTTTAAATGCTGTTTTAGTTTTGATTTGTGCGACGGCTTACAATAAATGAGATGATAATCGTTCATACGATAAAAGATAAGCTTTGCGAGATGATAATCGGTCATACGACCAAGCTAAGCTTTGCGAAATAAAATATTTAAAACATCTTTTTTATATTTTTTACCTCTATATTTTAAATTAGTGAACATTAACAACTTGATTTTAAACCAAACTATTTACTTTAAATGCTGTTATAGTTTTGATTTGTACGACGGCTTACAATAAATGAGATGATAATCGATCGTATACGACCAAGCTAAGCTTTGTTAATAAAATACTTAAAACATCTATTTTATATTTTTTACCTCTATATTTTAAATTAGTATAGATAAACAACTTGATTTTAAACCAAACTATTTACCTTAAATGCTGTTTTAGTTTTGATTTGTACGACGGCTTACAATAAATGAGATGATAATCGGTCGTATACTAAGCTTTGCGAAATAAAATACTTAAAACATTTTTTTATATTTTTTACCACTATATTTTAAATTAGTGAACATAATCAACTTGATTTTAAATCAAACTATTTACTTTAAATGCTGTTATAATTTTGATTTGTGCGACGGCTTACAGTAAATGAGATGATAATCGGTCGTATACGACCAAGCTAAGCTTTGCGAAATAAAATACTTAAAACATCTTTTTTATATTTTTTACCACTATATTTTAAATTAGTGAACATAAATAACTTGATTTTAAACCAAACTATTTACTTTAAATGCTGTTATAGTTTTGATTTGTACGACGGCTTACAATAAATGACATGATAATCGGTCATACGACCAAGCTAAGCTTTGTTAATAAAATACTTAAAACATTTTTTTTATATTTTTTACCTCTATATTTTAAATTAGTGAACATAAATAACTTGATTTTAAACCAAACTATTTACTTTAAATGCTGTTTTAATTTTGATTTGTACGACGGCTTACAATAAATGAGATGATAATCGGTCATACGACCAAGCTAAGCTTTGCGAAATAAAATACTTAACACATCTATTTTATATTTTTTACCACTATATTTTAAATTAGTATAGATAAACAACTTGATTTTAAACCAAACTATTTACTTTAAATGCTGTTATAGTTTTGATTAGTACGACGGCTTACAATAAATGACATGATAATCGGTCATACGACAAAGCTAAGCTTTGCGAAATAAAATACTTCAAACATCTATTTTATATTTTTTAACACTATATTTTAAATTAGTGAACATAAATAACTTGATTTTAAACCAAACTATTTACTTTAAATGCTGTTATAGTTTTGATTTGTCCGACGGTTTAAAGTACAAGAGATACAAAAGAATGACCAGGTATCCATTGAAGATGGACTAACGTAGAATCGGATAAAGAGTTGGACCAACAAGTCATCTCAACGTGGGGTTCAGTCGTCTTGCCCGCACTGGGAAGGGCCAAAATGGCTAGTCGATTTCCGGAGGGTCTCATCCTCGGGCGACCCTTTTGGACACTTTCCCTTTTTTTTGTTCGTGTTGTCCACTGAGCGGTCACACATGGACAGCATTTTAAATCGTAAATGACCGCCCCCCTTCTTTTTTCTATAACTATTTACCGTTCTCAACAACAACCCCAAAAGAGCAAAATGATGATGTGCTAAATAAAACGAAGTTAATTAGAATTAAATGATTAAAGTAGAAAAACGGCTTCTTTTTATTTTTTTTTGTAAGCCAAAATAGTCAAAAAGTTGAAAAATGTATAATACAAGTTTTTTCACATTACACCACTTTCTTAAAACTATTTCTTGCAATAAAAAACTTTGATAAAATCAACGTGTTTGCAAAACAAATTTATGTTGTGACTGCAATATTCTATTTCGTTTAGTCACTAGCTCCTTATTCACAATTTGTTCCCACTATGATTAATCTTGAAATCTTTAGGGTTTAGGGTAGCAATTGAAGTATGAGGGAGTGAGCAGATTAGATCGTCCCAGTTTTTTGTCAGATCTTCGTTATGAAAAGAAAAGGTTATTCCAAGGATTTTAGTTGAGGTAAGAGTTTTCCCTTGGGGAAAGGAGGAACGAAAGGAAGATAGTAATGTAGGGGAATTAGAAATAATGGAGGTTTTGGATTGATTGATTTTAAGACCTGAATAGAGGGAAAATTCTTCGATAATCTCACGAATTGCAGAAAAGGATTGATGGGATGACATAAAAAGGGTCAGGTCATCGGCATAATGACTGACTTTGAGTGAAAAGGTACCAATGGATATTTCTTGAAATTTAGATGAAGCTAGTAATTTTTTTGTGAGTGGTCCAATTAGAAATAAGAGCATACTAAGTGGGCAACCTTGGCGGATGTCACATTTAACAGAAATAGGATCAGAAAGAGAACCATTAAGGTTGAGTTGGGCGGTTAAGTCAGAGAGGAAAATTCGGATCCAGCTCAGAAGAGTACCTGGAATTCCTAGTTTTGAGGCAGTAGCAAGAATAAACTCGTGAGATATATTATCGAAGACTTTATAAAAGTCAATTTAAAGTATAGCTAATGGTTGATTAAAGTCATTTGTATAATTGATAGCAGAAAGGATGTTTAGGTGGTTATTGAAGATGTGTCTGTTTGGGAGACCACATTGTTGTTCTAGAGAGATGATAGAGTTTAGAATAGGTTTGAGTCTGGATGAAATTATTGTAGATAGGATTTTATAGTCTGTGTTTTATAGAGATATGGGGCGCCAGTTTTGTATAGTTGTGGAGTTGGATATTTTAGGGATTAATTTGATGAGGGACGAGAGATTGGAAGCAAGTAAGTTTTTTTGAAGATAGGAATTGTTAAGGTTTTGGCATAAAAAAGGGATTATTGAAGAGAAGAAATATAGAAGTTTGGGATAAGCCCATCAAGGCCGGGAGCAGAGTTTTGATTAAGGTTTTGAATGGCTGCACGAATTTCGTTATGTGTAATTAAGCGGAAGGGGAGAGGGATTGTAGAACATTATTAGAAATTGAGGTGGCGATTTCATGAAGATAATTGATGGGATCAGGAGGAGTAATTGTAGTGTTCCACAGGTTTTAAAGAAAGATATGTAGGAGGAAATTTATTCGATTTATTTTCTGCTTTTGAGGTAGGAGAAGTAGTGTTTAAATCAGTAGGTAGTAGGAATTTAGATTGAGTTAAATTTTCAATAATAGAAGCTAAAGGGAAGGGATTATCAATACTTGTCGTTGGGGGCAGGCGGGAGCTAATTTGTGTTTTTATTTGTTTGTTTTGTTGCAATTGTTCTAGTTGGTGTGGGTAGTGTAAATTTTTTTGTGTTTTCCTAATTGTTTAGCCCTATTTAATTTATTTTGTAATAAGGTCTGATGTTTTTCATTTTTATTATGTTGCGTTTAGAGTAGAGGATTAATCGATGTTTGATTTTAAGTTTAATTAGATCCCACCATTTTAGGGGTTGTTGGGTAGAATTAAGGGGTTCAGAGAGGTTTTTAATAAAATATTGGATATAGAAGTGGATTAAAGAAATGGTAAAGATAGAGTTATTTAATTTCCAGTGTGATAATTTGAAGTTTATTTTGGAGGGTATTTTGAGGGTGAGAAGTGGGGCTTTGTTGTGGTCAGAAAAGGGTATGTTGCAGTATGTAGATTGGGTTATTTTGGATGTTAAGGATGAAGATATATAAATGCGGTCTAGATGTTGGATGGGAGAGGGAAAAAGAGAAGGTTTTGGAATAGGGGTATAGATAGCGGTAGGAATCGATAAGGTCCAAGTTTGAGAGTAGTTTTTGGAATAAGATTTTATCAATAGTGTTAAGTTCTGTCAATTGGATTTGTCACTAAGTTAAAATCTTCAGCTATTATTACTTTGTTATTTTTGTAATCTAGTTTGTGAAGGTAAGAGGTAAATGTTTTGATGGCTTTGATACGATGGGAGGTTTGTGGTGATGTTTTCCCAGAGGGGAGGTAGCAGTTTATGAGGGTATAGTTCATATCTGTTAGGGTGAATAAGAGTGATTGAATATAGTTGGGCAAGATTATGTTGGATGTAGTCATTTGTGACTTAAGGTATAAGTGTTTAGTATTGATGATTGTGAGTGTTCTTTGTCTGTGTGAGATTTATGGCGCTAAAGAGTGATCGGTATCAGAATAAACTAATAAGTTGTGTTGGTGTGAAAAGTGAGAAAGTTGTTGGTGTTGTATTGTGTGCGTTTCTTGTATAAATGTGATGTGGATGTTATGTTGATTGATAAATCGTGCGAGTTTGTCAGAGGATTTATTAAATCCGTTTATGTTAAAAGAGTTGAGTTTTATTAGCATTGTCTAAAACAAAGAAAAAAAGGAAAGTATTTAAATTTGTGTGAGAAAAAAAGGTGTTTTTTATGAATTCTAGAATTCGAAATCATGTCGTGTGTGCATGTGAAGTATGATTGTTTGAAAGACGTGTGAGTGAAGAATTTGCATATTTTGTCTCGACGTTAAAGAGAGCGTCGGTTTTGTATTTTCAAAATGTACAACATTTTGGATTTGTTTCCTTCGATTTGGTATGATAAAAAATGTAGTAATTTAACGTTATATTTTAAAATAGTTACAGAAAAAGGATATAAATACAGGAGTTACTGATTAACATAAGAATATTACAATTAGATACAATTACTGAAGGAAGTTACAAGCTGTTTTCCCTTTTTTTTTCTTTTGAATTAGCTTTTTTTTTCTAGGTTTTAAATCAATTGACATTCTTAAAGATTGAGATGAAGGTGAATGTTTTCTTTTTTTATCTTCGGAGTCTTTGGATGAAATGGGGGTTTGGGGGTATTCATCTTTTGTTATGATAGGTTGAGACGTTGTGGGGTATTGTATGTCGTCGAATGAATTGATGACTTCTTCCTGGCTGATGTTTAGGAATGTTGGGTTTAACTTGGAGTTTTGAGTCAGGAGTTGGGATGACTTGTTCTAGGGTTGGAAAGTTTTTATAGTTTTTTCAATGTTTTTCCTTGTCAATTTTAATTTTGTCATCGGGTGGAGAAAGGGTGTTTCAACTGTTTTGAGGTAGAAGTTACCGTCGTTAGCATATGTTTGTTTTGAGTGTATGGGATTATTTAGCATTGTATTTTCTTTTGCTTGGTTATTGTAAGGTATTTTCTTTGGACATTCTTCAATTTGGTGGTTCGTTTCCTAGCAGTAATTGCAACGTACTTTGGGAGTCTCACCGTCAATATTTACAGAGATGAATCTACAAAAATTTATTGAATCCGGTGTTGTTTTTACATCACCGCATCGCCAGGCCTATTCTTGTCCAAACATTTATTCAAAATTTTACTCAAAATCCTTTAAATAGTCGCTATTTTGACACAGTTGCTATTTTGAAGTGGCTGTTACGACGGTCGCTGTTTTGACAGTTGCTATTTTGAAGTAGCTATTATGACGATTGCTGTTTGAACAATCGCTATCCTTCCCGGATGCCGAGAGTCAAATGAAAACAATGCAAATAAATGCATTTGCAATTGCCACGTAATTGTTGCGTCTACTATATAACCACTTGTTTCTATAACTAAAGAGAGAAGAGATAGAAAAATCGTTTAGATCATATCCTTTGCAAAAGCTGTCTTATGTTATTTGATAGAGGGAATTCAAGTCATTTGAATCGCACGGTAAAATTGTTTGTTGTTAATTATAGTACAGTCCGTATTATAGATTCGAATTTTTGGTTGAATTGGAAAAAATTTTTATCAAAAATTCCACACTTTTTAGACCTGTAATTTGACTGATAGCATTTGACTAAAGGTTATATTTTATTTCAAATTGTGATTTGGTAAATAATAGTTAGGAAGTAGGATTGGAGAGAATTATTTAACAACCTCTCCAGAAGATTTCTTGACACAGAAGTCAGACCTTCTGAGTTTGAGAACGATAGTTTAGCTTCGAAGCCAACATTTTGGATCTCCCGTACTATCGGCCGTCATCTTCATTTTTAAAACTTTTTCTTCTCTCGTTTTCGCTACTCTCACTCACTTTTCTCTTTTCTTTCTCTTTTTTAATAAATAGCGAGTTATACAGTTAAACCCATACGGGCAAGCTAAGCTTTGCGAAATAAAATACTTAAAACATCTTTTTTATATTTTTTACCACTATATTTTAATTAGTGAACATAATCAACTTGATTTTAAACCAAACTATTTACTTTAAATGCTGTTTCAGTTTTGATTTGTACGATGGCTTACAATAAATGACATGATAATCGGTCATACGACCAAGCTAAGCTTTGCGAAATAAAATAGTAAAACATTTTTTTTATATTTTTTACCACTATATTTTAAATTAGTGAACATAAATAACTTGATTTTAAACCAAACTATTTACTTTAAATGCTGTTTTAGTTTTGATTTGTACGACGGCTTACAGTAAATGAGATGATAATCGCTCATACGACCAAGCTAAGCTTTGCGAAATAAAATACTTAAAACATTTTTTTTATATTTTTTACCACTGTATTTTTAATTAGTGAACATTAACAACTTGATTTTAAACCAAACTATTTACTTTAAATGCTGTTATAGTTTTGATTTGTGCGACGGCTTACAATAAATGAGATGATAATCGCTCATACGACCAAGCTAAGCTTTGTTAATAAAATACTTAAAACATCTATTTTATATTTTTTACCACTATATTTTAAATTAGTATAGATAAACAACTTGATTTTAAACCAAACTATTCACTTTAAATGCTGTTTTAGTTTTGATTTGTACGACGGCTTACAATAAATGAGATGATAATAATCGGTCATACGACCAAGCTAAGCTTTGTTAATAAAATACTTAAAACATTTTTTATATTTTTTTTACCACTATATTTTAAATTAGTGAACATAATCAACTTGATTTTAAACCAAACTATTTACTTTAAATGCTGTTATAATTTTGATTTGTACGACGGCTTACAGTAAATGAGATGATAATCGGTCATACGACCAAGCTAAGCTTTGTTAATAAAATACTTAACACATCTATTTTATATTTTTTACCACTATATTTTAAATTAGTATAGATTAACAACTTGATTTTAAACCAAACTATTTACTTTAAATGCTGTTTTAGTTTTGATTTGTGAGACGGCTTACAATAAATGAGATGATAATCGCTCATACGATCAAGCTAAGCTTTGCGAAATAAAATACTTAAAACATCTATTTTATATTTTTTACCACTATATTTTAAATTAGTGAACATAAATAACTTGATTTTAAACCAAACTATTTACTTTAAATGCTGTTATAGTTTTGATTTGTACGACGGCTTACAGTAAATGAGATGATAATCGCTCATACGACCAAGCTAAGCTTTGCGAAATAAAATACTTAAAACATTTTTTTTATATTTTTTACCTCTATATTTTAAATTAGTATAGATAAACAACTTGATTTTAAATCAAACTATTTACTTTAAATGCTGTTATAGTTTTGATTTGTGCGACGGCTTACAATAAATGAGATGATAATCGCTCATACGACCAAGCTAAGCTTTGTTAATAAAATACTTAAAACATCTATTTTATATTTTTTACCACTATATTTTCAATTAGTAAACAAGGACAACGTGTTTTTAAACCCAACTATTTACTTTAAATGCTGTTATAGTTTTGATTAGTGCGACGGCTTACAGCAAAACGATATTAAGCGGTCGTACGACCAAGGTAAACTTTGTAATAAAAATACTTCAAAATTTGTTTATAGTTCTTATCACTTTATTTTCACATTGTAAACATGGACAATTTGATTTTTTTTTTCAAAATATTTACTTCAAATGGTATTTTGGTTTTGGTTTGTGCGACGACTTAGAGTAAAAAAAGTGTTAATTGGTCATACGATCAAGCTAAGCTTTGTTAATAAAAATACATGAAACAACATTTTTATATTTTTTTATATTTTTATTTAAAATTAGTAAACACGAGCAACTTGATTTTAAATCATAATATTCACTTCAAATGGTGTTTTAGTTTTGATTTATGCGACGGCTCAGAGTAAAAATTATATTAATCGATCATACTTGTGCGACGGCTTAGAGTAAACGAGATTTTAATTGATCAAACGATCAAATTAAGCTTTATAACAAAAATGCTTTAAACATCTTTTTTATATTTCCTACCACTTTATTTTCAAATCGTTTACATTAACAACTTGATTTCCATCCAAACTATTTATTTTAAATGCTACTTTTATTTTGATTTGTGGGACGGCTTTGAGTAAAAGAGATAGTAATCGATGTGCGACGGCTTAGAGTAAAAAAGATATTAATCGGACATACGACCAAGACAAGCTATAAAAAATAAGGCTTCACACATCTTTGTTATATTTTTTACCATGTTTGCATCGTGCCCAAAAGTATTCTATATGATTAATGTGAATTTCTTGTGGGTTTAGATAACACTGTGGATTATTGATAGTGCGGTGTACGTATCCCAACACTGAAAAAAACATTTTGTAAAAAAATTTACTGTTATTTTAAATTCAACTGAAATAATCATGGCCGTCTATTTTATACACCAAAATATTTCTGATCAGCAAAAGTTCAAACAAAAAGAGCAGCCCAAGCAATTATATAATTCTAACCATTACGTTCTATTTCCTAAAACAAAGTAACGAGCAAAATTTTCAACGTTGTTTTTTCAAAATCGTAAAAAGTTGACATAAAAGCAAATAATTCTTAATGAACGATTTGATTCAAATAATGGAATATAGCCTATAGTCAAAATCAGTCTACTCCTATAATTTGTTGAGTTATGTTGAGAAGTTATGTTGACAAATAATCGACCAACCTGGGGAAGCATAGGTAAGAAGGGGCGAATAAAGGCTTTATATAGTGAACATCTGCCTTCGGAGGCACATTTCAGTATTTTCTGATGCCGGTACCAAGCCCGGAAAAATGGGTAAAGTTGCGGCAGGAAGGGCATCCGGCGTAAAGCTTTTTCAAAGTGGAAAGGAGTAAAGCGAGGAATATTGAAGGTGGCTGCAAACTATTCTACACTGGAGCTGATGGAAGAAAAAGTAGGATAGAGATATTGGTGAGGGAGGAATAATGGGGAGGTATTCTGCTGGAACGAGAAATAAGGAAGAATCGATGGTTGTGGATTTTGCGAAGAGAATGGATTTGGCGGTTGTCAACATTTATTTCAAGGAAAAAGACAAACACAGGGTGACGTATAAAAGTGGCGGAAAAGGTACCCAAGTAGATTATGTGATGTGCAGAAGGAGGGACCTGAAGGAAATGTGCGATTGTAAGGTAATGGTGAATAAGTGCGTCGCAAAGCAGCACCATATGGTGATATGCCAAATGGCTCTCATGGTGAAAAAGAAAAAAGCAGAGAAAGTACAGCCAAAAATAAGATGGTGGAAACTGGAGAAGACAAGCTGTGAAGAAGCGTTTAAACAGGAGGTGACCAGGATTGTGGGAGGCGAGAATGGATTATCTAATGAGTGAGACCAAACAGCAAACATGTTATGAAAAATAGCCGAAACTGTGCTGGGGGTGACATTTGGGAAACGAAAAGGAGATAGGGAGACATGGTGGTGGAATAAGGAAGTTCAGGAGAGCATAAAAAAAAAGAAAGAGGCAAACAAAGCATGGGATAAAATAAGAGATGAAAAAAGTAAACAGATGTGCAAAGAAAAGAAGACTAAAGCAAGCGGGAAAAGATATATAGCACGTGAGGGTTATGAAGGATGAATACGATATGTGATGATAAGTTCGGAGGCAGTGTTAAAGAGATGGAAGGAGTATTTTGGAAAAACTGATAAACGAGGAAAATGATAGAGAGCCTAGGACAGAGGAGGCAGAAGTGGTTAACGAAGAAGTAAATTGCGTCAGTAGAGAAGAAGTGAAGAATACACCGAGAAGGATAAAAAAAGGTAAAGTGGTTGGACCAGACGAGTTGCCAGTAGAAGTTTGGAAGTGCATAGGAGAGATGGGAATATAGTTTTTGACCAGACTGTTCAACAAACTATTAGTGGTTGAACGGATTCCAGAAGAATGGAGAAGGAGTGTGCTTATCCCAATCTATAAAAACAAAGGGGACGCACAGTGCTGTGGAAGCTACAGAGGAATAAAGTTGATGAGGCATACCATGGGAAAGAATTATTAAAGCCAAACTAAGGGATAAAGTAGAGCACAGTAAACAGCAACAAGGATTCATGGCAGGAAAGAGAACTACCGATGCTATGTTAGCCTCAACAATGTTGATGGGAGCTATATTGTGTATTCGTGAACTTAGAGAAAGCTTACGACAGTGTTCCTAGAGAAGAGTTGTGGTACTGTATGAGAAAATCAGGAATGGTGGAAAAGTATGTGCGACTTGTTCAGGATATGTACGAGGGAAGCGAAACAGTGGTAAGGTGTGCAGTAGGAACTACAGAAATTTTCAAGGTCAAGATCGGACTGTATCAGGGATCAGCGTTAAACCCGTTTCTGTTTGCTGTGGTTATGGACAGGCTAACGGATGAAGTGCGGAGAGAACCACCATGAACAATGCTGTTTGCTGATGATATTGTGATTTGCGAAGAGACCAGGGAAGAAGTGAAGCGGAGACTAGAATGTGGAGGTACGCGTTGGAAAGAAAAGAGATGAAAGTAAGTACGTCAAAGACCGAACATCTGTGCGTAAACAGAGGAAATGACAAAGAAACAGTGAATATGGATGATACCAAAGTGCCAAGAGTAAAAAAATTTAAGTATTTGGGATCAACGGTACAAGAAAGTGGTAGTTGTGAGAGGGAGAGTATGAACTTGAGACGGTGGCGGTCACAAAAAAACAAGTAGAATAGATGGAAGTCGCAGAGATGAAAATGTTGAGGTTTGCTATGGAGTGACGAGAAAAGATAAGATTAGAAATGAATAAATCAAGGATACAGATATAAATCAAGGTTAGGAATGAAGATAGGAGAGGGCAGGATGAGGTGGTACGGACATGTCATGAAGAGAGACCAGGAGTATGTAGGAAGAAGGGTGATAAAAATGGAGTCACCGGGAAGCAATTTTTAATTTTGTACCGATGGAATCGTAATCTACATATTTTCTATTGATCAAAAATCAAAAAAATTTTTCTCTGCTCATAAAAATTTTATCACTCAGCTCTTGGAACGATCAAGGAGCACTTGTTAGTTGTCATGGCAAAGCTTTTTTTTAGAGACTTTTTAAGATGATAAACAAGCCAATCTGTTTCTTATATTGCGTTTGCAAATGTACCGAAAAATAAATATGCTTGATTTGCAAATGTAGCGAAAAATAAATTGGTTGAACTGTAAAGAGCTGAGTGAAAATTTTTTGAGCACAGAAAAAAATTTGAATTTTTGTTAGATTGAAAATATGTAGATCACAATTCCATGGGTAAAAAATTGAAAATTGCTACCGGGAAAGAGGAAAAGAGAGAGGCCGAAGAGAATATTTCTGGGTGTAGTGAAGGAGGATATGGGGGAGGTGGTGCAAGGGAGAAGGACATTGAAAACAGGACAATGTGGAGAAACATCATACGCTGTGGCAACCCCTGATTAAACGAAAAGGCCAAAAGAAAATGAAGAAAAAAAGAAGGATAATGTACAGGGAAATTCTTTAGAATGGCCGTGGAAGCAGAGGCGATAGAGCGGAAGGCACGGAATTGACTGCGAAACTTCTTCCGTAAAGATAGAACATGATGTTTAAAAGAAAGGGTTTGGTCAAAGATTATACAGAGAAAAGTCAGATTTGGGTGAAAATTAACTGGGGTGTTGAAAATTGACAAAAAGATTTTAAGATGGAATTGATAGGAATCTAGACTAAAAAACATGACTCACATTTGAGAGGACAAGAGATAGACACAATTTAGAGGACCATTCCACCAGTCTGTTGTTTAGGGCAATCTGGACAGCAGCGGTTGCACACTCAACTTTGGGGAAGAGGTCCAAATAACGAGATTGTTGGCGTAGAGGGAGACTTTAACGGATGAACGAAGAGAGGAGGAGATCATTGATAAAAAGAGAGAAAAGTACTCGTCCAAGAACTGAATCTTGGTGGACACCTCCATAAAGACAGTTGGACAACTGTGAGAATTATAGATTCCCACTTTCGAACGGCGATCTGGGAGATAAGGTTGTATCCATTCGTCAAAGCAGAGCGGAAGACCAAAGTAGAGGAGTTTAGAGAGGAATACAGAATGCCAAACTGAGTCAAAAGCTTTGCAAAATCCACAGAATTCACAGTGGTGAGGACAGTACGTGCGCCTGGTTTAGATTGGTGAAAAGAATCTGCAATTGACTGCGAGAGAAGGAGAACTTGATCTACAGTCGATCTTCCAGGTCAGCTTGTACGGATGAAAGGATATTGTTTTGCTCTAAAAAATAGGTAAGTTGTCCGAGAACCGTTCTTTCGAAGAGTTTGGAAGTGCAAGAAGTTAAATGAACAAGAGCGAGAGGTTGAATTACTTATAGGGGGGTAGAAATAGTAATAGAAATAGGAAGGTGATTGTAGCCAAGGTCTGGAAGGACCTGCCATGTAGATTTAGAGGCTATGGAGGCAGGAACAAGAGAGAGATCAGGAGAATAGCGGTTTGTAGATGTAGTAATGTGGAATGTTTAGGGTTGTTGAGTTGTAATACATTAGAGAAGAGGTGCCAATCGAACAAATCTTTGCCTAATTGGTTCTTCGGGCTGTGAGAGAGTCCCAGGATAAATGATGGCAGTTAAAATTGCCAAAATAGTAGCGAATGAAGGTAAGAGGAGAGTGAGAAAGATTTTGGAGGAAAGTCAGAAGAAGAAGAGCGAATAGGTGGGACATAGAGCTTCAAAAAGGTAAGTAGGAGAGCTCCCTTTTATTTTTATTGTAATAACTACATAATTGGAGCAGGGATCAAGCGAGAAAAGGTGTTAGGTAGAGTGAGGGAGTAGGTTAGACCGTTTTTGATAAGAATAAGGACACCACCTTTCAGGTTTCCCGTAAAGTTGGTGGTTTCTCTTCTCGCCCAAGAGCGGTCCTTTTTGAAGGTATTTATTGTCTGGGACATGGAGAGTAGAGTCAGAAGAGAGGTGTGACTCCTTGGATCTCCCGTACTATCGGCCGTCATCTTCATTTTTAAAACTTTTTCTTCTCTCGTTTAAAAACCTTCTCTCGTTTTCGCTATTCTCACTCACTTTTCTCTTTTCTTTCTCTTTTTAAGTAAATAGCGAGCTATACATATAAACCAATTCGGGCAAGCTAAGCTTTGCGAAATAAAATACTTCAAATAACTTTTTTATATATTTACCACTATATTTTCAATTAGTGAACATTAACAACTTGATTTTAAACCAAACTATTTACTTTAAATGCTGTTATAGTTTTGATTTGTACGACGGCTTACAGTAAATGAGATGATGATAATCGGTCATACGACCAAGCTAAGCTTTGCGAAATAAAATACTTAAAACATCTGTTCTATATTTTTTACCACTATATTTTAAATTAGTGAACATAATCGACTTGATTTTAAACCAAACTATTTACTTTAAATGCTGTTATAGTTTTGATTTGTACGACGGCTTACAGTAAATGAAATGATAATCGGTCATACGACCAAGCTAAGCTTTGCAAAATAAAATACTTAAAACATCTTTTTTATATTTTTTACCACTATATTTTCAATTAGTATAGATTAACAACTTGATTTTAAACCAAACTATTTACTTTAAATGCTGTTATAGTTTTGATTTGTACGACGGCTTACAATAAATGAGATGATAATCGGTCATACGACCAAGCTAAGCTTTGCAAAATAAAATACTTAAAACATCTATTTTATATTTTTTACCTCTATATTTTAAATTAGTAAACAAGGACAACGTGTTTTTAAACCAAACTATTTACTTTAAATGCTGTTATAGTTTTGATTTGTACGACGGCTTACAATAAATGAGATGATGATAATCGGTCATACGACCAAGCTAAACTTTGCGAAATAAAAACTTAAAACATTTTTTTTATATTTTTTAGCACTATATTTTCAATTAGTAAACATAAATAACTTGATTTTAAACCAAACTATTCACTTTAAATGCTGTTTTAGTTTTGATTTGTACGACGGCTTACAATAAATGAGATGATAATCGGTCGTATACGACCAAGCTAAGCTTTGCAAAATAAAATACTTCAAACATCTATTTTATATTTTTTACCACTATATTTTAAATTAGTGAACATTAACAACTTGATTTTAAACCAAACTATTTACTTTAAATGCTGTTATAGTTTTGATTTGTACGACGGCTTACAATAAATGAGATGATAACACTAGTCTACACAATTTTTGAAACAAAGTAGAAAACAGGTGTCCTTGGCTAACTTTGGGGCGCTGATTTCAAATCTGATGTCCATTATGTCATATCAGCCTTCATTTTTTAGTTATCTTGCACTAACCCCATCCCAGATGGCTCTAAAATGCCGTATAGTAAACACCAAGTCGCCGTTCGGATTTGCAATTTTTTTGAAGCAGCATGCACATACCTGTTGGCAGGTAATGTGTATAAATCGACCACAACAACATTTCTTTGCGAGAATGTAACAGTTCCTTTAAATATGTGCTCTGTGTTTCGATTTGTTTGGCGTTTTCCCAATGTAACATTTTTCGCTTTACCGGTATTGTTTTTCTTTCTACGATTTATCGCTCTTTTCAAACAGAATATTACATTGTTAGGCTACAAATATCCTCCCGTCTATAAACTAGCAGCTGTGATAAGGAGATACTTTCCAAAATTTCTCAGTCTGCATAGGTTCACTAGAAGTTGGAAGGATAGCTTAATTAAATTAGCTTGACTGTATGAGTATGACAATATTGTAGGTGTTAGAGCAGTTTCCCCAGGATTTTACTTGAAACTCACAAGGTGAGAAGTTTCATGTTTTTTTAAGGCAATTAAAAGCTTTCATTCTAGCGATACTAGTGCTGTGTTAGGTACTGTAATTAGCAAGTTTTACTGAACTGCGAAATTTAATATCATAAATTTTGTTGTGGAGAAATTTATCAAAAGTGCTTTCATCTTAATCAGTATTTGAGTAATTCAAAATGTCAACATTGCGGCTTAGAGGGTGTGTAAATGATCCAGACAGTTTCTGCTACATTTGTGGTCGGTTTACAAGGAAAAAAGATAGATGAAATGTAACTCCATTAATAAAAAATACTTACTACGCTTATTTTGGTGTGAAACTGGGGGACCAAGGCAAGACATGGGCCCCACACAAAGTATGTATTAGTTGTATGTCGACATTCAGCTTGTGGATGAAAGGGAAGAAACATTTCTCATTTGGAGTTCCAATGGTATGGCGAGAGCCTCAAAATCATCTTAGTGACTGTTACTTTTGTGCTGTCAAAACTACCGGTATAACATCTAAAACGAGGTCTTCCATAGCATATCCCAGTTTGCCATCAGCAATTCAACCAGTTCCTCATAGTGATAAAGTACCTAAACCAACATTCCATGGTTTTCATCTCTGTGAAAGTGAATCTATATCTTCAAGTGAGGAAAGTGAACTATGTGAAGATTTTGTACTCGTCCATCAAAATGATGAACCGCAACTGTTCACTCAAGCAGAGTTGAATGACTTAGTTAGGGAACTTGATCTTCCAAAAATTTCTGCTGAACTGCTAGGATCACGACTAAAAGAAAAAAACTTGCTGGCTCCTGAAATCAAAGTCAGCTTTTATCGTCATAGGAAAAAAGGTCTCATGGAATTCTTCAAAATGGAAGAAAATTTGCTGTTCTGCGATAACATAGAAAAACTAATAACTGCTATGGGGACATCATACACTTCATCAGAATGGAGGCTTTTCATAGACAGTTCCAAAAGAAGCCTGAAATGTGTTCTGTTACACAATGGCAATAAACTTGCTTCTGTACAAATAGGACATTCGATACAAATGAAGGAAACATACGAAAATATGAAAAGCATTCTCGACAAAATCAAATACGCTGAACATGAATGGGTAATATGTGGAGACTTAAAGGTCTTATCCATTCTCCTTGGGCAACAAGGTGGGAACACAAAATACCCTTGCTTCTTATGCTTGTGGGATAGCAGAGCAAAGCAAGACCACTGGATAAAAAGAGAATGGCCGAGTAGAGAGGTATTTATACTAGGAGAGAAGAACATAAAAAACATTCCATTAGTGAAAAAAGAAAAAATATTATTGCCACCACTGCACATCAAGTTGGGGTTAATGAAACAGTTGGTCAAGGCTTTGGACAAAGAGGGAGAGTGTTTCAAATACCTTTGTACAAAGTTTCCGAGGCTTACTTTTGAAAAAATCAAAGCAGATATTTTTGATGGGCCCCAAATTCGGCTTTTGGTAAAAGACCAGACATTTATTTCTACCATGAAGAAAGAAGAATTAAATGCATGGAAAGCATTTTGTGATGTGGTGAAGAACTTCCTGGGAAACATCAAGTCCCCGAATTTCAACGAACTTGTGGAAAGCTTATTACAAGCTTTTTATAACTTGCGCTGTAACATGAGTGTTAAAGTACATTTCCTACATAGTCATTTGAGCTACTTTCCAGAAAACTTAGGGGCATTCAGTGAAGAACAGGGTGAAAGGTTTCACCAAGATATTAAAGTGATGGAAAAAAGGTATCAGGGAAAACGGAATGTCAGCATGATAGCAGACTATTGCTGGAATCTGATACGTAAATCTTCGGACTTTCAACACTCTCGTCAATCTAAAAAAAGGAAACTATTGCCATAAAATTGTGTTCAGTGTATTTGTATTCTTCTTTGTGCTTAGTATATTTCTATAAACACCCTTAGTATGTGATATTGTATGCATATAGCTACACATTAGTTTATGCCTTTCAATGCGTAGAGCAAAAATTTTAAACCGTATTTTTTAAAAAATGTGACCCGTTACGGCAAAACTAATGACAGCTTTGAAACCAGCGCCCTCAAATTAGCTTGACTGCATACTTTTCAGTTTTGTTTCTGAAACTCGATCAAATTTTGTAGACCTGTGTAATCGGTCATACGACCAAGCTAAGCTTTGCGAAATAAAATACTAAAAACATCTATTTTATATTTTTTACCACTATATTTTCAATTAGTGAACATTAAAAACTTGATTTTAAACCAAACTATTTACTTTAAATGCTGTTTTAGTTTTGATTTGTACGACGGCTTACAATAAATGAGATGATAATCGGTCGTATACGACCAAGCTAAGCTTTGCGAAATAAAATACTTAAAACATTTTTTTATATTTTTTAGCACTATATTTTAAATTAGTATAGATAAACATTAGTAAGGGATGGGTCAAATCTTAGCAATTGCGCCGGATTAGCGGGGGATTTAGCGGGGGATCTAGCGGGGATCTGTGGCGGAACAAGCGTCGAATCGGGTGGGGGATCCTAACCCTAACTTTAGCTAAAACCACGAGTTCGATTCCCAGACAGAGCGACGAAGTCGCGTTGAAACCTAACTTATGCCGCGCAACGAGTTTGATTCTCACCCAAAGCGACGAAGTCGCGTTGAAATATAACTTATGTCGAGCAACGAAGTTGCGAGTTTGATTCTCACCCAGAGCGATGAAGTCACTATGAAACCTAACATATGTCGTGCAACGAAGTTGCGAGTTTGATTCCCAGTCAGAGCGACGAAGTCGCTATGAAACCTAACTTATGCTGCACAACGAAGTTGTGAGTATGATTCCCAGGCAGAGCGACGAAGTCACTATGAAACATAACTTATGCCGGCGCTAGAGAGCAGTGGAGGTGAGGAGGTTTTTTGTCCACTAGGGGTGCCAGAGAGGAGGAGGGTTTTTGTCCACTGGGAGTGCCATAGAGGAGGAGGGTTTTTGTCCACTGGGGGTGCCATAGAGGAGGAGGAGGTGGGTTGGGAAACGTAGTAGTCCTGAGCTCGATTCCCCACCAAGATAATAGAAAGTTTAATCATTAGAAAAACAGTGGTCCTGAGTTCAATTCCCCACCAAGATAATAGAAAGTTTAATCATTAGAAAAACAGTGGTCCTGAGTTCAATTCTTAGCCAAGACAATATAAAATCTAAACCTAAGACATTCAGTAGTCCTGAGTTTGATTCCCAACCAAGATAAGATAAAGTTTAATCCTTAGAAAATCGATGGTCCTGAGTTTGATCCCCCACCAAGATAAGATAAAGTTTAATCCTAAGAAAATCGATGGTCCTGAGTTGGATTCCCAATCAAGATAATAAAAACTTTAATCTTTAGAAAAACAGTGGTCCTGATTTTGATCCCCAAACAAGATAATAGAAAGTTTAATCTTTAAAAATCAGTGGTCCTGAGTAAACTACGACACTTTTTAGGAGTACTTGGAAAAAACGTACACTTTTTAGGAGAAATTTTTTAGATTTTTTAAGCAAGCTAGTGTTTCCGTAACTTTAAAATGTAAGACACTGGGAAGAAAGGTCGGTCTTTCAAAGAGATAATTTTTTTCACGTAAAAGGAATTTAGAGTTTTCATATTAAAACCTTTACAATGTGAGACTCTTGAGGAAATTTTTAAATAGTGATAATTTTAAGAACCTGACCACAAAACCTTCGTGCGAAACTGTATAAAATTATATTCATGGATCAATTTTAATATCAATTGATGAAACTTTTGGTTAAAACGTTTATTTGGAAAAAGAAAAACTAAAATATTTTGTTTAACTAGTGTCAAGCCGTCTTTTTCTAAAAATTGATGTTTCAAAGATTTATTAAGCTAGTAAAAATAAAAAAATTTAGCTTAACTTAAATCGTTTTACTCGGTTTGTTATCGTTAAGTTTGGGGGATGATGACTGATCGCAATTGGTTGTTAATCAACGCCCCGTGTCTAATTCAACTATTTCAAAATTTTTTCTTTAAATTAACCAATAAGTTTCTGCATAGAATTTATTTTTTAAAAAATCGAACAATGTTACGTTGGAATGAATTAAATAAAAAGTTAGAAGAATGAATTAAAAATATTAAAACGAGTTGAATTTTGTTTCAAAATGTACATTGCTGTTACACCTGACTGAAATCGAGTTAAAATTAAGTCTGAAAGAAGTCTTACGCTTTATTGGATATTTTACATTTCTGATTTTTAAGAGAATTGTTAAAAAGTTTTCTACAATACTTTAAAATGTTGGTGTAGAAAACGGAAAATGAATTAAAAAGTCTAATTTTTAATATCCGTAGGTGGTTTCTTTTACAAGGTCACTGTTCAAACTTTTTTCTCAGAGGTAAGCAACGTTTAAGATAAAACGCTAAATTTATTGGTTTCTTACTTTATTTGTGTTCGTCACCCCAAACAAAACCGTATCCTAAAAGCAAAGTCTTAGCTGTTTTTTAGAAATCCTGCTTTTTCAAAAGTTTATTTTTAGATTTCGAACTAGTCAATAAGTTAATTAAATAATTTCAGATTGTTTTGTTTTCATTTAAACATAAGAAATAACTGCGATAGGACTTGATAGAATAAATCTTATTATATTTTCAAAAAACAACCGACTTTTCTTGGAATTGATCTTCCTTACGTTGGTCTTCTTTGACTTCAAATTTCATATTAATTTTAGAAAATTTAGTTGGTAAAATACATAAAATAATCAACTTTACGACGAATTTTGTTAGTAAACATGAAAAAATGTAAAACTGTTTAGTACAAAAGGTTGTATTTGATTGGGGATCAAACTAAGCTTAAGTCGGTGTTTTAAAATCAAAGTTTTTTGGGACAAGCTTGAAATAATATTTCTTTTTACATACGGTTGTTAAAAACTATAAGATTCTTTGCTTACTTTATTTTTACACTGGAAATTAAGGTAACCAGATTTTCAATCATGAATACGTCATAGTTTTAACAGGAAACGTGATACGGTATGAACAGCAAGCTTCTGTGTAAGAGAAGACCTTGACACACGTTGCCAAGGTTACAGTAGTCTTCTTGTTATTAAAAGTTTATAAAAATAACCAAAAGATGAAACATAGTTAGAACCGAATTCTTTTTTGAAACAATTAAAATGTTAATACTAGAAATTAAATTCATACAACATAAAAATAATACTTGTGTTTGAATTCGATTTACTAAATAATAAAGAAAAAAGACGACTTTTTTATTATGAAACATCTGTTTATTGAACACGAGTCATTAAATTTTTGTTTAAAGCTTTTAACAATTACTTTGACTGCGAATAAAAACAAGAAATTTTTTAAAAATTTAACAAGGTTGTAACAAAAAATCAAACTTGTCTAGAAATTTATTGTACCACTAAGAAGCTCTTTACTTGTCTAGAAAAAAGTTAAACATAGGTATAACAAAAATCAAGGTTGATTAGAAAAAAAAATTGAACAAAGTTTATAACAAAAATCAAGGTTGTTAGAGAAAAAATTGAGGTTAAGTAGAACAAAAATCAAAACTGCCAAGAGAAAAAGTTTTAAAATTGAATAAAGCTGCCTAAAAGTCAAGTTTTCTTAGGGAAAAAGCGAATGCAGGTTTCTAAAATGAAGGTTGATTAAGAAAAAGTTTTAAAAATTGAGCATAAGTACAACAAAAATCAAGGTGGACAAGAAAAAAAGTTAAACAAAGGTATGACACAAATCAAGATTGCCAAGAAAAAATTAAAAATGATATAGATATCTAAAAATCAAGGTTACCAAGAGAAACTATTAAAATTGAACAAAGGTATAACAAAAATCAAGGTTGACTAAAAAAAATTTTTGAAAAATTGAGCATAAGTATACAAAAAACAAGGTTGCTTAGAAAAATTTGAAGATAGATATCTAATAACCAGAGAGAAATATCTAAAAACCTAAATAAAAACTTTTAAAACTTCAAAAAGGTATAATAAAATTATGGTTGATAAAGAAAAATTTCAAAAAATTGAACAAGGACGTAACAAAAATCAAACTTGTTTAGAAAAAATTAAAGAAATTACACAGAACGCGAATCAATAACTCTCAACAAATTGGTAATCGACTCTAGTTCGTGGCGATCATTAATTGAAAGCCGGCAGACGTCGTCATTTTGTTTTTTAAACATCTAAATTTGTTCGTGATACTGGCAACTTCTCGTTGGTTTTTTGTTACACTTTCGATCTTAAAATTGATCTGAAGTTTGTGTTTGGATATAGTTTGAACTTTTTCCAAAATTCGACAAACTTCATCATCCGCAGCCCAGAACAACAGAACCACGTAATTTTTTTTGTTCGATTTTGATTGGAATAGAAAAAAAGAGACATCCCCCATTAACACATCGACGATTTCAACAGTTTTCCCTTTTCCGATGTCAAGACTAACTTTTCGGAAAAACGACGACGAGGGAATTGTTGAAACATTGATTTCTTTAAATAGTTTTCTGTTGTCTACACTTTCCATCTCTCTTTTGATAGCTTCGGAGTTTTGAGTATCAGATATTGCTGCAGCATCAACACAATCTCGATCCATATTTTTTAGATTAATAGAAAAACAAACAAACTCTGTTTTATATACCTACCGTTATGGATTGTATCGTAGTTTTGCAACAGACAAAAAAACCTATACAAAAAATCCTGATAAAAACCTAGGGAATTCCCCACGGAAAAACTGAATATCGTGCAGCAAAACTGACTTGCCCAAACTCGCCCGGTTGGCGATTGTATGACGACAAACAGGAAAAGCTTTGACGGGTTTCTGTCTCATCAATTTATATAAATCCAGACAGCAGCTGCATAATATTGTAACTTTCTTAACCTTTGACGAGCTCGCTTATTGTGCGCTTTAAGAAAACTTTTGACAATTAATTTAAAATCGAGTACGAATAAAAAACCAAGATTGTCACGAAAAACATCCAACTTAGGTATAACAAAAAAAAAAAAAAATTGAAGATGAGTAACTAAAATTCAAGGTTGTCAAGAAAAAATTAAGCAAAGGTATATCAAAATTAAGGTTGATTGAAAAAAAAAACCTTAAAACGGTAATCAAGGTTGTTCGGAGAAAAAGTTTTAAATTTGAACAAAGTTATAACAAAAATAGAATTTATCTAGAAAACAAGGTTGACCAAGAACAATTTTTGACTAGATAAAAATTCAACAAAGTTATAGTAACAATCACGGTTTTTTAGAGAAAAAAAAGTTTTAAAATTGAATAAAAATATCTGAAAACCAAACTTTTTTAGGGAGGACCACTGATTTTCTAAAGATTTATATTTCTATTATCTTGGTGGGGAATCAAACTCAAGACCACTGTTTTTCTTAGGATTAAACTTTCTACTATCTTGGTGGGGAATCAAACTCAGGACCATCGATTTTCTAAGAATTACACTTTCTATTATCTTGGTTGGGGAATCAAACTCATGATCACTGATTTTTAAAGATTAAACTTTCTATTATCTTGTTTGGGGATCAAACTCAGGACCACTGTTTTTCTAAAGATTAAACTTTTTATTATCTTGGTTGGGGATCAAACTCAGGACCACTGATTTTTAAAGATTAAACTTTCTATTATCTTGTTTGGGGATCAAAATCAGGACCACTGTTTTTCTAAAGATTAAAGTTTTTATTATCTTGATTGGGAATCCAACTCAGGACCATCGATTTTCTTAGGATTAAACTTTATCTTATCTTGGTGGGGGATCAAACTCAGGACCATCGATTTTCTAAGGATTAAACTTTATCTTATCTTGGTTGGGAATCAAACTCAGGACTACTGAATGTCTTAGGTTTAGATTTTATATTGTCTTGGCTAAGAATTGAACTCAGGACCACTGTTTTTCTAATGATTAAACTTTCTATTATCTTGGTGGGGAATTGAACTCAGGACCACTGTTTTTCTAATGATTAAACTTTCTATTATCTTGGTGGGGAATCGAGCTCAGGACTACTACGTTTCCCAACCCACCTCCTCCTCCTCTCTGGCACCCCTAGTGGACAAAAAAACCTCCTCACCTCCACTGCTCTCTAGCGCCGGCATAAGTTATGTTTCATAGTGACTTCGTCGCTCTGCCTGGGAATCATACTCACAACTTCGTTGTGCAGCATAAGTTAGGTTTCATAGCGACTTCGTCGCTCTGACTGGGAATCAAACTCGCAACTTCGTTGCACGACATGTGTTAGGTTTCATAGTGACTTCATCGCTCTGGGTGAGAATCAAACTCGCAACTTCGTTGCTCGACATAAGTTATATTTCAACGCGACTTCGTCGCTTTGGGTGAGAATCAAACTCGTTGCGCGGCATAAGTTAGGTTTCAACGCGACTTCGTCGCTCTGTCTGGGAATCGAACTCGTGGTTTTAGCTAAAGTTAGGGTTAGGATCCCCCACCCGATTCGACGCTTGTTCCGCCACAGATCCCCGCTAGATCCCCCGCTAAATCCCCCGCTAATCCGGCGCAATTGCTAAGATTTGACCCATCCCTTACTACTATAAATAACTTGATTTTAAATCAAACTATTTACTTTAAATGCTGTTATAGTTTTGATTTGTACGACGGCTTACAGTAAATGAAATGATAATCGGTCATACGACCAAGCTAAGCTTTGATAATAAAAATACTTAAAACATATTTTTTATATTTTTTACCTCTATATTTTAAATTAGTAAACAAAGACAACGTGTTTTTAAACCAAACTATTTACTTTAAATGCTGTTATAGTTTTGACTTGTACGACGGCTTACAATAAATGAGATGATAATCGGTCATACGACCAAGCTAAGCTTTGCGAAATAAAATACTTAAAACATCTTTTTTATATTTTTTACCACTATATTTTAAATTAGTGAACATTAACAACTTGATTTTAAACCAAACTATTTACTTTAAATGCTGTTATAGTTTTGATTTGTACGACGGCTTACAATAAATGAGATGATAATCGGTCGTATACGACCAAGCTAAGCTTTGCGAAATAAAATACTTAACACATCTTTTTTATATTTTTTACCACTATATTTTAAATTAGTATAGATAAATAACTTGATTTTAAACCAAACTATTTACTTTAAATGCTGTTTTAGTTTTGATTTGTACGACGGCTTACAATAAATGAGATGATAATCGGTCATACGACCAAGCTAAGCTTTGCGAAATAAAATACTTAAAACATCTATTTTATATTTTTTACCTCTATATTTTAAATTAGTGAACATAAATAACTTGATTTTAAACAATCTATTCGCTTTAAATGCTGTTATAGTTTTGATTAGTGCAACGGGTTACAGTAAATGAGATGATGATAATCGGTCATACGACCAAGTTAAGCTTTACAAAATAAAAACTTAAAACATCTTTTTTATATTTTTACCACTATATTTTAAATTAGTATAGATAAATAACTTGATTTTAAATTAAAATATTTACTTTAAATGCTGTTTTAGTTTTGATTTGTACGACGGCTTACAATAAATGAGATGATAATCGGTCGTATACGACCAAGCTAAGCTTTGCGAAATAAAATACTTCAAACATCTATTTTATATTTTTTACCACTATATTTTAAATTGGTGAACATAATCAACTTGATTTTAAACCTACTGGCAACTCATCTGGTCCAACCACTTTACCTTTTTTATCCTTCTCGGTGTATTCTTTACTTCTTCTCTACTGACGCAATTTACTTCTTCGTTAACCACTTCTGCTTCCTCTGTCCTAGGCTTGTCACGCTCTACCTACTTAGTATCGGAATAACTACAAGATACTAGAGGCGAACCCTACGTAAATATCGCAGAAAATCACCAGCTTGTTGAAAGGAGCTTATGCGAGTGTTAAACTGGCGGGGCCTATCGATTTAGAAGGACAGACAGGTATTATAATCTGAATAAAATTATATTGAAGAAACGAAGACAAAAAGATTAAATGAAAATAAAAACAAGCGCCAAAATTATACACGAGATGCTACAATTTACCAATAGATTAAACACATACAAATTACCTAAACGAATTTACAGAGCCGCAAAAGAATATAATAAATTTTATAAATTTTCCCGCTAACGCTTAATACCAACTTGCTGTCCCGACAGATACATTCACATACCAAAAAATACACAGAATACGTTCATCATCTCGAATCCGCCTTTATATCTGCATCTACAATTGAATCTCTCTTAATAATGTCTTCTCGTTGCCGCCCCGTATATATACCTTTTTAGCGAGCACATGTGAAGGAACGCTTTACATCCGTTCCTTTTCAACAACGAGAACAAAGTCACTTCACCGCGTAAATCCGTAATCCAGACAGCTGTCCAGGGCAACAACCAAATAGTCACAAATAAATTCTAAATAATCGCGTCAACGTTAATGCGATTTACACAATTAAATTAAAAAGGTTACGATTTAAATAATTAATCTAAAAAGGTGTCGATTTAAACAATTAATTTAAAAAGGTTACGATCCAAATAATTATTCCAAAAAGGTTTCGATTTAAACAATTAATCCAAAAAGGTGTCGATTTAAACACTTAATTTAAAAAGGTGAAATGTCTTCATTTGATAAAATTGAAATCGTAGCGTAACAAGGCTCTCTATCATTTTCCTCGTTTATCAGTTTCTCAAATTACTCCTTCCATCTCTTTAACACTGCCTCCGAACTTATCATCACATATCGTATTCATCCTTCATAACCCTCACGTGCTATATATCTTTTCCCGCTTGCTTTAGTCTTCTTTTCTTTGCACATCTGTTTACTTTTTTCATCTCTTATTTTATCCCATGCTTTGTTTGCCTCTTTCTCTTTTTTATGCACTCCTGAACTTCCTTATTTCACCACCATGTCTCCCTATCTCCTTTTCGTTTCCCAAATGTCACCCCCAGCATAGTTTTGGCTGTTTTTCATAACATGTTTGCTTTTTTGTCTCACTCATTAGGTAATCCATTCTCGCCTCCCACAATCCTGGTCACCTCCTGTTTAAACGCTTCTTCACAGCTTGTCTTCTCCAGTTTCCACCATCTTATTTTTGGCTTTTTCACCATGAGAACCATTTGGCATATCACCATATGGTGCTGCTTTGCGACGCACTTATTCACCATTACCTTACAATCGCACGTTTCCTTCAGGTCCCTCCTTCTGCACATCACATAATCTACTTGGGTACCTTTTCCGCCACTTTTATACGTCACCCTGTGTTTGTCTTTTTTCTTGAAATAAATGTTGACAACCGCCAAATCCATTCTCTTCGCAAAATCCACAACCATCGATTCTTCCTTATTTCTCGTTCCAGCAGAATACCTCCATATTATTTCCTCAGCCCCTATCTTTCCTTTGCCAACATGTCCATTTAGGTCCGCACCTAGAACTATTATCTCCTGTTTCGATATACTTTCTATCAACCCATCCAGATCTTGCGAAAAATCATTTTTCTCCTCCATGCTGTTGCCAACCTGTGAAGCATTGCGCTTACTACGTTAGTATCGACCATTTTACCTCCAGTTTTAAGGCCATTAGTCTATCTGACACCCTCTTTACCTCCAAGACACTTTCAACCAGCTCCTCCCTCACCAATATCTCTATCCTACTTTTTCTTCCATCAGCTCCAGTGTAGAATAGTTTGCAGCCACCTTCAATATTCCTCGCTTTACTCCTTTCCACTTTGAAAAAGCTTTACGCCGGATGCCCTTCCTGCCGCAACCCTACCCATTTTTCCGGGCTTGGTACCGGCATCAGAAAATACTGAAATGTGCCTCCGAAGGCAGATGTTCACTATATAAAGCCTTTATTCGCCCCTTCTTACCTATGCTTCCCCAGGTTGGTCGATTATTTGTCAACATAACTTCTCAACATAACTCAACAAATTATAGGAGTAGACTGATTTTGACTATAGGCTATATTCCATTATTTGAATCAAATCGTTCATTAAGAATTATTTGCTTTTATGTCAACTTTTTACAATTTTGAAAAAACAACGTTGAAAATTTTGCTCGTTATTTTGTTTTAGGAAATAGAACGTAATGGTTAGAATTATATAATTGCTTAGGCTGACTTTTTGTTTGAACTTTTGCTGATCAGAAATATTTTGGTGTATAAAATAGACGGCCATGATTATTTCAGTTGAATTTAAAATAACAGTAAATTTTTTTACAAAATGTTTTTTTCAGTGTTGGGATACGTACACCGCACTATAAATAATCCACAGTGTTATCTAAACCCACAAGAAATTCACATTAATCATATAGAATACTTTTGGGCACGATGCAAACATGGTAAAAAATATAACAAAGATGTGTGAAGCCTTATTTTTTTAGATTGTCTTGGTCGTATGTCCGATTAATATCTTTTTTACTCTAAGCCGTCGCACATCGATTACTATCTCTTTTACTCAAAGCCGTCCCACAAATCAAAACAAAAGTAGCATTTAAAATAAATAGTTTGGATGGAAATCAAGTTGTTAATGTGAACCATTTGAAAATAAAGTGATAGGAAATATAAAAAAGATGTTTAAAGCATTTTTGTTATAAAGCTTAACTTGATCGTTTGATCAATTAAAAGCTTGGTTACTCTAAGCCAGTGGTTCTCAACCGTTTTGTGCTTGAGGCACACTAAAGAATCAAAAATTCATCCGCGGCACACTTTCACATTACAAAATTTAAAACTCAAACATACTCCAAACATAAATGAAATGAGATTGAAATGAAATACTGAATTGAAATGAATACATAAATGAAATGAAAATACTCCAAACATACATGTTTAATGGGACGGTTGTGCTTGCTTTTTCGAGCAAATCAATTCGAATCGAGGCTCTAATGACGTAAGACATACTCTCATTTCATCGTCAATAGCAAGAAGGCGTTGTCTTTTTTTACTTTTGATTTCAATGAGTGCGGAAAATCCAAATTCGCAAAGCCAAGATGATGCAAATGGAAGAAGAATTTTGATTGCTTTTATCCTTAGCAAAGGATATGTTTTTACGATGGACAACCAAAAGTCATGTAGGTTTTCTTCGGAAAAACTGGACCGATAAAAACAATTGTTTTGTAGTTCAATAAGCTGCTCCTCTTCTTCGGTAGATAGATTCGTTGTGTCGTTATTTTTTCCAAATGGATTGATTACCCACCCGTAATCTTTAACACTGAATTCTGGAAAGTAGTTTCGGAGTGAAAACTGGAGATCTGACAAAGTGTTTAAAATTTCCGGAATTATTCTTTTTTTTAAAGAAGACTTGTTGACTGTAGGAAAAGCATCTACATTTTCCTCAGATACTTTTCTCTTCCATAAAGACAGTTTTTCGTCAAAAGAAATCAATGTTGATGTAGCTGTTATTGTATTTTCGGATGGCCCTTGTAAGCTTGAATTCAAAACATTCACTTTTTCAAATAAATCTGCTATAAATTGCACTCGTAACCACCACAGTTCGTCATGTACAGAAAACCCGAAGTCTTTTTTCTGAGCGTCCAGGAAAGAACAAATTTCAGCCTTTAGTTGGCATACACGTTTCAGTACCTTTCCTCTCGAGAGCCATCGGACCTCTGTGTGAAACAGCAAGCATTTAAATTTTGAATCCATTTCTTGACAAAGTTGCGTAAAAAGTCGGCTTTGGAGGGGACGAGTTTTTATGAAATTTACGACTTTAATAACTTGCTTCATTACTGAATGTAAATTTGTTGGCAATGTTTTAAAGACGAGAGCTTCTCTATGTATCATACAATGCACTACAAACACGTTTGGATTTTGGTGGCGAACATAAGCAACAAATCCCCTGTTTTTCCCTTGCATGGATGGGCAGCCATCAGTGCAAATGCTAACACAGTTTTTCCACTGTAAGTTCAACAACAAAATGTTTTCGTCGACCAGTGTAAATATGTCTTCCCCTCTAGCAGTGGTTTTTAACTCTTTGCAAAATAGGCATTGGTTTACAAACGACCCGTTTTTTACGAATCTAATAAAAGCTAAAAGGTGCGCTTTTCCTGTACTATCAGTAGATTCATCAACTTGCAGTGCCCAAAGTTGAGATAACTCGTCATCTTGTCCTTGCACATCAAAATGCTCACGAATTTGATCATTTATATCCGAAGATAGGTCTTCAATTCTTCTCGAAATTGTGTCATTTGATAATGGAACTTTGCTTACCGTATCTGCAGCATCACTTCCAAGCATAGTTTCTACAATAATGGATACTGATGGTGCAATAACAGATTCGGCGTCAGTGTGAGCTTTTTTGCGTTTAGCCAACAAATGAGCCACTTTGTAGCTGGCAACTAACCCCTTTTCTGGCAACTTCATGTACTTGTTAAATCGTTTGGCTTCTATATCTTTTTGTAACAAGAGATTCTCAAAGTATGCTTTTGGTTTATCTTTTAAAGATTCGTGATTGGTTTCTAAGTGTCTGCTTAGTTTGCTAGGAACGAGGGCCTCATTTGACAAGGAAAGATTGCAAATAATACACAAAGGAAGTTGGTGATCGTAGGATCCAGAAGCAACAAAACCGTACTTTATGTAGTCTTCTTTATATTTACGCTTGACTCCTTTTTTTGCAGGTACTTTCTGTTGCAATGCACCACTTTTGTTACTGGTACTGCTTATTTTTAAATACTTTTTCATGGTTTGACTACTAAACTAATGACTAAATTTTGTCACTAAAACTAAGTCCATGCATTATTTAAACTTGAATTAATCTGTTGGACCTATCCACGTCGTTTGCATCAAATGGAGAGTCAGCCGTGATAATTTTTTTTTAAGACGTAACCACTGATTTTTAATGTTAATTATAAGTTATAATAAGAAAGTCGTTAATGGATTCAATTTAATTAGTTTTCTATTCCCTGACCATTTTACCCGCACCCTAATTCCAATTCCATCCTCTCTGTTTTCAACTAAATTTCAATCACGGCCGACTCTCCATTTGACCCCCTCGCTTTACCTTATTACTGTAGCCTTGCTAACTTACCACCATAAAAAAAATGTGCTATGACGACCTGCTTTACTACAGCAAGCTCCTGGTATAACACATTATTTGGAATGGCCGTGATAACTGAGAACGCCATACTATCATGTATTTGTAGAATTTCCGAACGTGGTAAAAACCGCGCAGTGCATGAATTTTTAAAAATATTATCTCACTAAAAATAGCAGAGCCAAAGTTATTTTAAATATATTTAATACGGATACTATTTGAATAACAGTGGCATAGAATTATAATTTATTCTAAACGTCTGCTTTAATAAATATGATCAAATACCGTAACCTTGGCTCTGCTATTTTTATTAAGATTAGATTTTTTTCTTAATGCAGTTGTAGCTTATAAAACAACTGCTTTTATCTCTGAGAAACCGCTCTCATCAGGCATAGCTTTAGTTTGCCTACTTAGGCTTTAAGCAGCTCTCGAGACTATTTCATGGCTCACTGTATTGTATTTTGACTTTTAAAAAGTTATCTTGTCTTTCTATATTAAAAAAGATTTCGTGTTCTATATCCACATGACTCTGCTAGAATGAGATAATTTTCATGATTTCGGAAACTTAGCTGAGCTAGATCTGCGACCAAGATTATCAGACTCTCTTCTTTCACTCTTTTTTTTGTCACACAAGTCACGCTGTTGCATCCTTCGATAAGCTGCTTCACGATTAGGCTTGTACTGGCTACGCTCGAAGGTTTCAAACGAACAGCAATTTAAAGAATTAAGAATCGAAAATGCAATTGTGAACAAGAAATAATGGTAACTTTTAATCTTAACGACGCTGGATTACGTTCAGAGCTTCTCTACCTTTAACTCATCACACTTCCTTGTTTTATTTGATGTGACTTGAGTGCTGAATTATCGGAAACTGAAAATAGATGAAAGATGTTTTACGACGTAACAATTGTATTGTTTAATAATAAAGAAGAAATAAGCAAACGAGTTGCACAAGGAAAAACAACTAATTTTTTGTTATTGAGCCAAGAAATAGAATAATTCAATTTGGTTTTGCGGAAAAATAAGCGATCAAAGACAAAAATATACGCGGCACACTAAAAAATTCCTCGCGGCACACAGGTTGAGAATCACTGGTTTAAAGGTATAACTCGCTATTTATTAAAAAAGAGAAAGAAAAGAGAAAAGTGAGTGAGAGTAGCGAAAACGAGAGAAGGTTTTTAAACGAGAGAAGAAAAAGTTTTAAAAATGAAGATGACGGCCGATAGTACGGGAGATCCGAATTTTTCTTGGTGGTCATATTTTTTGTAAGTAAAATTGAAAAAAAGCACGTATTTTCTTTAAGGTGGCAAGATAAATATTCCACTGGAAATAGGAAAATTATCTATATAAAAAAGACTGACTTTCACTCCTAACTGACTCAAAAAACAACTCTAATAAAAAGCCTAGCTCTCTGTTTAGAACAGCGCTTCTTAGGCCCAGATGGTAGGTGCTTTCACGTAGCCTGGGCCGTGAGTAAGTCTGCTCATTGATTTTAAAATGACAGACCGAAACCGAACCTACCAAAACGGAAGGGTATCCACCCATTCCGATGTTCAGTGTGGGTCTGTTAATCGGCAAACGTCCTTTTCAGGACGGGGCAATGTCAGGATAAAACTGCCCTTTTCAGGGCACATTGCCAACAAGTTCCGAAGACCCACTATTCTTCAGCTGAACATCGAAGGCCTCACTGCAAGCAAGATGAATGTTCTTCATCACCTCGCTATGCAGTCTGAGGCACTCGTCATCCTACTGCAGGAGACCCACTGCACTGATGCAGAGAAGTTGGTGCTACCACACTACCAACTAGCTGGGTCTTCTTTAAGCAGGAAGCATGGCCTTGCCACGTTTGTTCACGAGCGACTGAGATACACGCTTTTGGACCAATCTCCACCGACATCGGAGATCGAGTGGCTGTGTGTGGACGTTGATGGCTATAAAATAGTCAACGTCTACAAACCACCGCCAACGCGATTGCGAACCCTGGATCTCCCAGTGTTTCCTCACCCCTGTCTGTACGCTGGCGATTTTAACTGTCGTCATGCTGACTGGGGTTATGATGACAACAGTCCGGATGGTGAGTGCTTGGCTGGATGGGCAAGTATTAATTGTCTTGCCCTCCTATATAATGCCAAGGACGCTGCCAGTTTTTATTCCGGCCGCTGGAACACTGGCACCAATCCAGACCTAGCTTTCGCTAGCGTAGGTCCAAACAGTCGCTTACCGGATAGACGTGTCCTTGAGAAGTTTCCCAGGTCACAACATCGACCCTCGCTTATTACACCACCAAGGTTTGCTATGGCAGTGCCAAGCATGCCTGTTAAGCGATGGAACTTCCGCAAGGCCAATTGGAGTCACTACATTGCTTTGACGAATAAATTCGCAAAGACTTTGTTGCCGCCTGATTCACTTGATGTGGATGCGGCTTACCAGGACTTCTGTAACATCATTAAGAAAGCAGCCAAGAAGACTATCCCACGCGGGTATCGAAATAACTATATTCCGTGTTGGGATGCAGAGTGTGAATCCCTCTATAAAATCTTTCTGCAGTCTCCTCAGGGAGACGACTCAAGTTTGGCTGCTACAGCTCTGCTTGCCAAGCTTGACAGAAAACGGAGGGATCGATGGTCCGAAGCAGTTCGGAGCATTGACTTCTCACACTCTAGTCGAAAAGCGTGGAGTATCTTGAACAACCTTACTGGTAGGTCACGACACTCTCCTCGTCATTGTCCCGTTTCAGCCGATGCTATTGCATCTCAGCTGGTTAGAAATGGGAAATACGAGGCTGTTGATCGCAAGTCATCTCGACTTGTCTTTCAAGAAGTGTCTGACCTTTGGAGGGCCACAACACCAGACGCAGTAAATATCTCTGACAATTTTTCACAGAGAGAATTTGCTGCTGCCCTTCAACATTTAAAACCAGGTAAAGCTCCGGGTCCTGATTCCATCTGCCCCGAGCTTATACTCCATGCTGGAGCTGCTTTGAAGTCCTGGTTACGTGACTTCCTTTCTTCCTGTTTGCGCCGACTCAAAATTCCCAAGATCTGGAGAAGAGCGCTTGTGGTCGCGATCCCAAAACCAGCAAAGCCCGTGGGGGACCCAAAGAGTTATCGACCGATATCTCTGCTCTGTGTCCCCTACAAGATCCTCGAGAGGCTTATCTACGCCCGCGTTGAACCATTAATCGATCCACTGCTCCCTAAAGAGCAGGCTGGGTTCCGACGCGGGAAGTCAACCGTAGATCAAGTTGTTCTGCTAACCCAGAACATCGAGGATTCTTTCGAGGCTAAAAAGAAGACCGGTGCCGTATTTATCGATCTGACAGCTGCTTATGACACTGTCTGGCACCGTGGCCTTACCTGCAAGCTGCTGAGACTACTTCCGGATAAGCACATGGTCAAAATGATCATGGAGCTTGTCCGAAATCGAAGTTTCACCCTTACCACCGGTGACAGCAAGCAAAGCAGGCTACGCCGTCTTAAAAACGGCGTTCCTCAGGGATCGGTCTTGGCTCCCCTCCTATTTAACATCTATACGTACGATCTTCCTTCCATGATTTCCAGAAAGTTTGCTTATGCTGATGATTTAGCATTGTTGCACTCTTCTGGAAACTGGAAGGACTTGGAGGGGACTTTAAGCCAAGACATGTCCACACTGTCAGCGTATCTCCAGACTTGGAGGTTGAAGCTCAGTCACACTAAGACGGTGACGACAGCCTTTCACTTAAACAACCGAGAGGCCAAACGTGAGCTAAAGGTCTACAACAATAGTAGACTTTTACCGTTCTGTCCAACCCCTACATACCTTGGGGTAAAACTGGACAGATCGCTCACGTTTCGTCACCATTTAGTGGCATTGCGCAAAAAACTATCATCGCGCGTCACACTGTTGAGGCGACTCGTGGGCTCGGGATGGGGTGCTGGTGCTAAAACACTACGCATAGCCACCTTGTCTCTAGTCTACTCAACAGCTGAGTACTGTGCGCCAGTCTGGTGTCGCAGTGCTCACACTCGCCTCATTGACAGTGTCTTGAATGACGCCTTGCGCATAGTTACTGGATGCCTGCGTCCCACTCCAACGGACCACCTACCTGTACTTTCAGGCATCCAGCCAGCTGAGCTTCGCCGACTGGGAGCGACACTCTCCTTGGCTTACCGTGGATCTCTGGACCCCGATCATATTTTGCATGGTCTTTTAAGTGGGTCCTCAGATACTGGCCAAGTGAGACTAAGATCCAGACGCCCGTTTGTGCCAGGTGCGCGGAATCTCTTGGACAATCTTGCCAGACTTGGTATCCGCGCCTCTGAATGGACAAATCATAAATGGAACGCGGAGTACTGTGAAAGTGCTTCCAGGCTCCGTGCTTTTGTGCCCGGGACCAGTGTCAGGCCTGTTGGGATGGGCTTACCCCGAGCAGCTTGGGTTAGGCTCAACCGCCTGCGGACTGGTGTTGGGCGATTCCATTCGTCCATGCACAAATGGGGTCTCGCTCCTTCACCGAATTGCGAGTGTGGCGCCTCAGAGCAAACCGCAGACCATGTACTAACAATGTGCCCCATACATCGGGCACCACATGGAGCACGCGGTCTGACGGTTTTGGATGACGAAACTCGATGCTGGCTTAATAATATCACTGCCAGCATCTGATCCAGGCAGTGCAGCAGTCTGGGGTAGTAAAAGGATAAACCCTCGGCCCCAGTCCTGTTTGTGTCTGGCCTGGAGTGGATGCCCTTCAAACGATGACGACGACGACGAGCGCTTCTTAACCTTTTTTCCTTCATTACCCACTTCACTACTTAATAAATCTATATTCCCCACTACCTTTCATACTTTTAAGACTCAATGAAAAATCAAAACGCAGTCTGATGACCTGTTGTGATATATCCAACAGCACAACGGTATGTAACGAAAAGAACAATTTATTGAGAAAAATAACAACCTATTTATTAACTTCGGTTCAAATTTGTCAATGTGATTTTTGTTGCTGCTTTTCAGCGGCGATCAACTTAATGTCAGGTTTTAGTTTTGAGATTGCACAACGCAAATCTGATTCCAGATTTAACATTGAGTTTCGTGCTTTTGTTTTTATGGTGACAACATTCGAAAAAGCTGATTCGCAAAGGTATGTCGATGAGAAAGCAGTCAGCAATGATAATGGTTTTGCTGCAACTTTTGGGTATATATTCATCATAATTGCCCAAAATTTACCCAATGTATTATCTTCAAATGAAGCTTTGGCAGCTGAATCATGAATCATTTCCAAAAACTGTTCTTGTGTGTTTTCTTCATCATCTTGAACACCTGCAACAGGGAATCGAAATGGATTCCTAGTTAATGCCATTGTAGGAGTGTCATCTTCAATGGATGAAAAATACCGATGAAATTCACAAGTAAGCTTGTCCAAATGTTCAACAACATCACTTTGAATAACGGAACTAATACCAGTCATTCCAAACATTTTATGTAACGTCGGAAATGACGCGACACTGCCACCACTCTGTATTTTCCCTTTCCACAATTCCAGCTTTGCAATAAATGCAGCTATCTTGTCCCGTTGCACAATTATGTTTGAATCCATTCCTTGTAACTTGCGATTCAGTTCATTCAAATGACCAAATATGTCTGCAAGATACGCCAATCTCTTCTGAAATATACTGTCAGTAATAATTGACTTCAATTCTCTTTTCTTTTGAATTTCAAGAAATTCAATAACCTCTTGAAGTAAAAGCACAAGGCGATTTAACATGTTGCCTTTGGAAAGCCAGCGAACAGAAGTGTGATACACCAAATTTTGATGTTCTGATTCCATATCCTGACACAATCTTCGGAAGAGCCGAGAATTCAATGCACTCGCTTTTATGTAGTTTAAGATCTTTATTGCAGAATCCAATGTTTGGTTGAGTTCTTCAGGCATTGTTCTTGACGCCAATGCCTCTCGATGTATGATACAGTGCGTGGCAATAATATTTGGATTCTTCCTTTTCACCAGTTCAACAAAACCAGACCGCGCACCCAACATAGCAGGTGCCCCATCAGTACACACACCAACGAGTTTATTCCAATCCAACTTTTCAGTCTCAAAAAATTCTTCCACCAGTTTGAACACATCGCTCGCCTTTGTGGTAGTTTCCAATGGCCGACAAAAAAGAAAGTCTTCCTCAATGGCTTGATTGTGAACATACCGAACAAACACCATCAGTTGAGATAGATTTGCAACGTCAACCGACTCATCGAGTTGAATTGCAAACACAGGTGAAGCTTTAATATTAGCGATGAGTTTAGATTTGATATTGCATGCCATATCATCAATGCGTGACTTAATAGTGTCATTGGACAAGGATACTTGCTTAATCTTGGAAACGGCATTTGAGTCGAGCAAAATAGTAGCACACTCTACGAGACACGGTTTTATCAGTGTCTCGGCGATGTTATAAGGCTTTTTGGCTTTTGCAACTTGTAAAGAAACTGCATAAGATGCTGTCAGCATTGCCTTTAAAGTGGTTTGAAACTGACCGGTAGTATCCAATCTCATTTTCTTCACTTGATGTGCTTTTAGTTCAAAGTAGCTCCGGTTCTTTTCAGCTAACTGTGAGTGGACTTTGACTTGATGTTGTTTCAGTTGATAGGGCTTCATGGAGGCATTTGAAAAAGTTTTAAGGCATATAACACATTGTGGTAACTGCTCATTACCTTTATCCACAAATATGAATCCATAATTCAGGTAATCATCGTCATATTTTCGTTTAACTTTAGTCATAATGCTAAACTAATCTAGACTACAGAATCTTTCTAGAAATCTAAACAACTTCTAGATTAGAAATCTAGAATTTACCAGATAAGTAATAAAAGTTATTGCCTTAAGCATGAAGATTCGAAAATTTAACTGTTAGGCTAGTTATAAACTAGCATTAGGCAACTAACCTGGTTCACTTCCTGTATCAATATCAGCTGATAACATTTTTAAGACTTGTTAAGAATATAATAAGCCTTATCCATTTCCAAACAGCAACTTCAACCGCAGATATTAGCAATAACTTCAATGGCAACATATAAAACACAATACAGCTCATTAGAAAGCTGCTTTCCTAACTAACAAAATGATATGTAACTTGGGAAATTCCCGCTTTCGATACTTAAGCAGTATCCATTGATATTTGGAAGGGAGGCCGCGCTCAAAAGGTTAAGTTTTCGAAACTTCATGCATATGGATTTCCTAAAATCGTACTGGCTCTCACATTCCTGTTTAAAGTTTTTCACTGCCCATGTCCTTCGTTTTCCAAAACCTCAAATTACCCACCTGAAATCCTCAAATTCCCCACTAGTGGGTAATTACCCACTGGTTAAGAACCTCTGTTCTAGAAAAACCTTCTACTTACGGTAAATATTGATAAATCAGGACACTACAATTTTATTAGAATTTGATAACTTGATGATGAATCGGGCTGAGGAAGTTGAAGGTTTAAATATATTGAAGAACTTTTTATTTGTGGTTTTTACACAACGAAAAGTTAGCTGTTCGCTATAATGATAAAAAGTACCAGACACGGTTGTAAAGTCGAAGTCGTTTTTTTTAATTTTATTGATTCGTCGGAATTGGAGTCGCAAACATCTCCTTAGACTAGATGATCTTGGGAACTTTTTCGAAATATTTTATAACCTCTGGTCTAATATGTTTATCCTATTATATTTGGACGCCATTTAGTTTAAAAATGACGCACCAGGGCGTCGCGACGCACTAGTAAAAATCTCTGGATTATTAGCATATCCTGAAGCGGGTTGAGATACTGTATAGCCACTTGAAAATGAATCTAAAAAAATACCTTCGTCTTTGTCCCTCTAAGTCAGTGGTTCTCGATCTGTAATACGCGTACCACTAGTGGTACATGAATGATTTTTAGATTCCATAAAAATCCAACACTCGGATTAAATCTTGTTTTTCAGATATTCATTCGTGTTACCAGTATATTAATAAATAGATTTGAGCTTGTTTTTTTTTTTTTTCATAAATTATAACACTTGCAATAATCAAAGTATGAACTTGGGATTAAGATTTTTGAAAAAGTTGCATAAACATTTGCGCCGCAATTATTTTAGCCATTTTCAAAACGTTAGTTTAATCTAATACATTTTGCTGTGTTTCCATTGTTTGTGTTCGAATAAATGATTTGAAAAAACAAACGGATTTTTTTGTATTCAAATCTACGTTTGGCTGTCAGAAGAAAATATAGTAAGAAGAGTAGCTTGAATTTTACAAATCCACTTCGCAAGATTATTACTGTTTACTGAGAAAAAAATTGTACAACAGCAAATCTGCTAAAAGCTGGTTTTATTAGTGCTTACAACGCTTCGATCTTTGCTATTCATCAAATAATTTTTTAAATTCACTCCCTTTTGTGAGCAGTTTAGGCAAGAAATTTTATAACATAAAAAGAAAGGCAAATCATTACACAAAAAAATTGTGTTTGTAGTTCCACATCGCAGGAAACTCACCTTAATTTTTTTCTTCATTATAAAAAAATATTTCGACTTGACTAATTTATTTAGAGTTGATTGCCTTTGATCACATCGATTTTTTTAATTTTACAGAAATCCTTTTCTGTTTTGAATGTTTTCTTCTTTTGGTTAAGTACGCTAATTCATTAATAAAATATTTAATTGTTTAACTTTTAATTGTTGTACGGCTTGTTAAATCAGTTAGGTCTAGTTTTCGTAAGAGTTAGAAAAAGGTAAAATTTTTTAAAAAAGCAATTTAATTACCATCAACTTAAATTTCAACTGTGACGAGTAATGTAACTTTGTTCAAAACTTATGACACCGACATTTTTTTTTCCGATAGCAATTATTCAATTGATAGTCAACATTATAGTTTGAAAAAGAGTTTCAACATTATAGTTTGAAAAACGAAAACACCAGTACAATCATAGAATAATATTGCACTCAAGCAGTGGCGTGGGGTGACCTATAAAAGTAATCATGCACTTGCTATGCCAAAGCTGGTCATGCAATTGGGTATTTTATAGGTAGTTAATGAGTAGGACATGCAATATTTTATGGGTAGGGTTGGGCAAAAAATTGTGTAGGTTTCTAAGACATCGACCAATTTTTGTCCCAAAATCATGTTGTTCACGAAAAAACATATGATTTTCACATGAAATCACACTCGGATTTTTTACTTTTCTTCCCAAACCATGGTGTTCTCTAAAAAAAAAAAGTCTTCGCCTAAAATCTGTCCCAAATTTTTCACTTTTCATCCTAAAATTGTAGTATTCTCTAAAAAAAAGTCTTCGCCTCGAATCACCTCACCTTTCTCTAATTTTGTCCCAAAGCAGCGGTGTTCGCTTTGGTTCAGAAATAAAGATCATGGCGCAAAAGTTCGTTGGTCATGCAAAGCATAACTTGCATGCCCTGGCCACACGTCACTGCACTCAAGCACAGCTCAATGTGTTTTGTTTGAATGTTTTTTGAGTCTATTTATGTGAATTTTTGAAAACTGTTACCAGGCTGAACGAAAGATCGGAAGCGCCGTTTTAATACCATTTCTTTTTTTCATTCCGGGGCCTTGTATTTCTGATATACATATTTCACACCGACTGTATTAACTGTTTGTTTTATTGAATTCGAACCAAACTAAACCTAAAATCTTAAAAGTTTTAAATAGACTCTGTTTAATCTAAACTTATACTGGAACATAATTTGAAACGGTTTGATCCAATGATAATCATGACTGCTTATGCATGATCATACATGGTTTTTTATCCACGGCCATGTATGAGCCTTCGAAGATAAATATATATATATATCAACATTCGATCAGCAACGGCCCATGTATAATCGTAGATAGTAATTAAAGTGAAAAAAATTAACTAAATAAATACGGCAATACAAACATGGCCATATACGTATGATTATGGATGGTTTTTTTATGTATGGCCGGCACTGATATAATTGGAGATAATCGGCTAAAAATCATACATGGCCGTAGAAAAACGGAGAAAAATTTCCGCTTGGGTGCTGGTCTTACCACTGAACTGTAACAAATTATTGTTCTCCAAATGATTTTTTTTATTTTGTTTACTTTTTGATACGATTAAAACTTGCAGTTATTTGATAATGGCGACCAAGTAGACGAAAATGCCGCAAAATGTTTTTTTTCCAAGAACGCAACTGTATGCGATTTGAAGCAAGACTGTGCTTATCGAATTTTGCAATCATTATAATAATCTTACTTACTTACCCACACGAAAGAATTTGAACAAAATTATTGACAAATTGATAAAAGCAGCATTGCAAATATTAGGTCAATAATTTACTCCGTAGCAACAAAAAAATATAAATTTTTTTCGACAAATTTTTCAATAACTTTTTACTGTCAGATTTTGAGAAATTAATAATGTTCTGCAATTGTCGTGCTTCAAGTACATAGCGCTTTAAGTACACAGTACATAAGTGTAGCCACCAAAAAAAATTTGCCAAAATTTTATCGACGATTGCCCAAATTATGATTTTATAGCATTTCACGGACATGCATTAAAATGTAACTCATTTTTCTCAAAACATTTGTGAAGACTAAAAAAAAAGGCAAAATAATGTTTTTACATCAAATCTTAGTTCTGTTTGCTCAATGATCTAGGTCATTTTTTTCAATCTGTGTGCCGCGAGTGATTTCCAAGTGTGCCGGAAAAGGTTTTTAAAAACATTTGTCCATTGTTCCGTTGAACGCTATTTCTTGATACTTATTAATTCTCTTTCGCTTTTTTTTTAAATGAATACCATTTTTTGTGGCAGTGCTTAAACTCGCCTCATTGACAAGCTCATTACGATGCCTTGCGCATAGTAACCGGATACCTGCGTCCCATATGAAAAGACAATTTTTTTTATCTTAGCATGCATCCAACCAACTGAGCTTCCCCGCCAAAAGTCATGCTATCCCACTTTTTAGAAACAAAAATCAAGAAATCTAATCTAAGCTGGCCGCGAGTTCTAAAAAAATCCCAAAATGTGCTGCCGGCGGAAAAAAGATAAAAACTACTAATCTAAGTTGTTTTAAAGTGGGTAACTCTATCGTGCTTAAAAACTTCGTTCTCAGTGGCGAAAACACTGAATTTTATGGAATCTAAAAATTATTCATGTACCACTAGTGGTACGCGTATTACAGATCGAGAACCACTGACTTAGAGGGACAAAGACGAAGGTATTTTTTTAGATTCATTTTCAAGTGGCTATACAGTATCTCAACCCGCTTCAGGATATGCTAATAATCCAGAGATTTTTACTAGTGCGTCGCGACGCCCTGGTGCGTCATTTTTAAACTAAATGGCGTCCAAATATAATAGGATAAACATATTAGACCAGAGGTTATAAAATATTTCGAAAAAGTTCCCAAGATCATCTAGTCTAAGGAGATGTTTGCGACTCCAATTCCGACGAATCAATAAAATTAAAAAAAACGACTTCGACTTTACAACCGTGTCTGGTACTTTTTATCATTATAGCGAACAGCTAACTTTTCGTTGTGTAAAAACCACAAATAAAAAGTTCTTCAATATATTTAAACCTTCAACTTCCTCAGCCCGATTTATCATCAAGATATCAAATTCTAATAAAATTGTTAGAGTTAACACTGTACGTACATAGAATGCTCACATGGTATTGTAGTGATTGTTTCATGCCGCGTAAGTGTCAGATTCAGGTAGAGTCTCTGACGCCGGATACAGTTCCTTAGGGAAAGACCGGTAGGACATAACTGCGAACGCTTTGCGTGGGGCATATTACAACAACATAATACTACAATAAAAGAGTAGTAATAGGCAGTAAACACAAAATATATCTGTTTATCCAAGAAGAGGTATCAACAACCATCTATGATTTTCTCTGATTATCTATGATCTGCTCAGGCAATTCAGCTCTTATCATCACTATTCGGATATAAACATCTTTAAATATATCTGTTTATCTCCCAAAGAGGTATCAACGGCCATCAATGATTATCTATGATATGCTATGGGGATCATCTCCGATCATCTATGTTCGTATGTAATATTTATGTATATAATCAGAGTTGTATCTACGATTATCTATTGAAAACAATGGCAGTGATGTTTTTGAGCCAGCTTCTGGTATCGTTCTCCCGGAGGAACAGGCCACAACGTCCTTTAGTTGCTCGGTTTGTTAGGCATGCAGAAATCATATAGTCTGTAATTTGCTCATGTGCATTGCAGCCGCAATCACGGGAGAGAGCAAGTCCTTATTTATGCATGGACAACTGAAAATGCTCAACGCCAGTTCGCAAGCGGTTGAATTTTATCCAAGCAGGCCTGGGAAAGCCCAGCTCAAGAGCCTGAAACCGACTCTTGGAATAAAATCATAAAGTTCAGATGAGCTGTTTAAGTACTCCATGTTTGATGTAAATTCTGTCCACTGACCAACGCAGATATTTACTTTAGATACATTATCTAATGGTTTTCATGCGGCAGGCACTAATAAGCGTCTGGATTTTAATCTCTCTTGCCGCGCATCCAATGGCCTTACCTGATGATGATGCAAAAGGCGCTCAAAATCTAAAGTGTTGCGGTTGGTCAAGAGAAGAGTGGCTCTCAGACGACAAAGCCCAGTTGGTTAGATAACGACAAGGATGAGCAGGTTATCCGTTGAAATTGGGCTCATTTATCCAGTGACAATGCGCGAAGGCTTATTAAAAAATTGTCAATAAGACGAGTGTGTACACAGCGACACCAAGCTTGTGCACAGTACTTCGCTTTATATCATAAGGCGGCTATGCGCAGTGTCTTAGCACCAGCCCCGCATCCCGAACCCGCAAATCATTTTAGCAGTATGCCGCGCGATGATACGGAAAATTTTTACGCATTGTCCTAAAGTGGTGATGGAACGTAAGTGTCCTGTCAAGCTTGACACCAAGGTAAGTTAGTACATGGTCCAGTGCCTAACAAAAGTTTAGGACCACATTTAAAAAAGCATTTTTTTATTGATTACATCATATTTACTCATTTTTTTGTTGAAATCACAAATAACATTTTTACTTACTTTTTGTTGCTTATAGAGACAGGTTTGTGTTTTTTACGTGTTTAGTTTTAAATGCAATAATGGACAATAAACCATTTCTTAATCGAGTTCGAGTTAAAATTAAAACGTTACACAAAAAAGGCCACTCAAAAAGCAAAATTAGAGCAAAATGTGATGTCAGCAAAACAGCAGTTCACAGAGCAATAATCAATCCGATACATAGAATGAATTACAGTGACTTAAATAGAAGTGAAAGACCAAAAAAAAACACTGTGAGAGACAATCGCTTAATAAAGTGTATGGCTGTTCAACCCCAAATCTGTTCCATAAAAAAAAGTACAATTTGCCGTGTCAACAAAAGGCGTCAAAGTAAGTGATATGATTGTTTCTCGTCGATTGAGATTTGATTTTAATTTAAAATTGCAAAAACCTGCAAAGAAACCTTTATTAACTTAAAAAATAAAAGCAAAGCGTTTAGAATTTGCTAAATCACATAAACATTGGACTACTGAATATTGAAGTAAGGTGTTGTTTAGCAGTGAATCAACTATTCAGCTGTTTGCCACCAGGAAGCAAAACGTTCGTAGACCACCAGGAAAAAGATACGACAAAAAATACACGGTTTCAACCATGAAGCACCCCCCAAGTCAAATGATTTGGGGGACCATGTCATGCAATGGAACAGCTGGTTTGTACTTTTTTCCTTCTGGCAAGACCATGAATGGCCAAAAATACCTGGAATTGTTGAATAATAAACTGAAAATTCATATGGATGACCACAATTGTAATATCTTTATGCATGATGGCGCCTTTAAAAAGCCAGAAAGTAAACGTTTTGCAATGGCCTGGGAACAGTCCCGATTTAGATCCTATAAAAAATTTATGGAAAATTCTTAAAGATAAAGTTGCAGAAGAATAACCATCATCTGACAAACACATTGTGGAAGTGATAAAAAAGAAATGGGTCACTGATATTAGTGTTGATTATTGTCAAACATTAGTTTAAACATGCCACGACGGTTAGCGGCTGTGATCAATAATAAAGGAGGAATTACCAAATATTGATTGTTAACCTTGATCGTTTGTGATTAAAATGTTTGCAAAATAAATTTTTTTCTATTGTTTTTGAAAATTACAAGGTGGTAGCAAAAACACACTCATTATATCCTTCAATGCGTAAAAAAATATGAAAAATTGCTTTTTTTGACAGTGGTCCTAAAATTTTGTTAGTCATTGTAAAAAGCAATAACTTGCAACTGATGTAAACTTTCAGCTCAAGTTTAACTTCACGATTGTTATGGAAGGCTGAGGTCACCGTCTTTGTTTGCTGAGTTTTGTCTCTAAATTCGAGGATACTCCGACAAGGTAGGCATGTCCATACTCAGGATTCCTTTTAATTCCTTCCAGTTTCCAGCAGTGTATAGCAGTGCTAAATCATCTGCATATGTATATTATTTAAAGGTGAATGTTGGAAGGTGATATATGTACATGTTGAAAAAGAGGGGACGCAAGACAGATTCCTGGGGATCGCCGTTTTTGAGATATCGCAACCTGCTTTGGTTATTGTCACTGGTGGTGAGAGTAAATTTTCTGTTATGGAAAAACTCGATGATTATGCAAACCAAGTACTTGTGTGGCAGAAGTCAAAGAAGCTTACAGGTAGGACCACGGTGCCAGACTGTATCATTTTACGCAACCAGATTGACAAATACGGCCACAGTTTTTTATTTTGCCATAAAATTGTTCTTGATATTTTAAGTTAAAAGAGTGGCTTGATCTACAGTTGATTTGCCGTGACCAAATTTAGATTGTTCTCGAGGGAGCGATAGATAGATAGATTGATGCGGGAGTAGATAAGCCTTTTGAGAATCTTATATGGGATACACAGGAAAAAAATCGAAAGGTAGTTTCGCTGGTCCTCAAGAAATTTCATCGGTTTATGAATGGTGACTACTAGCAATCTTTTCCAGATCCTTGTAATTGTGAGTTGGCGCAAGCAGGATAAAAGGAAGCCATAAATTATCAGTTCTGAACAGGGCGAATCTAAGTCAGGATATTTCCAGGTTTTAGGTGTTGTAGGCCAACACTAAAACTTTTGAGGAGAAATCTGCAGAGACATTTACTAGATTAGTTGTTGGATCCCTCCAACGTCCGGACACTTTTTTGGAAATAAATCGAGATGACTTACAATGCACTTTCTCGTATCTGCAATTTTTAACCTGCTGGAATGCAATGGCATTTGCTAAACAGTACATTGCCGAGAGGAATGCCATGAATTACCAGTTAGGTTGTTTAATATACTCCAGGCTTTACGACTAGAGTGTGAAAAGTTGATGAAATAAACAGCCTTATACCATCAGTTCCTTTGCTTCTTGCCCAGCCAATTCAGCAGTTCTGTTTTAGCCCTACTAGAACATGACCCTTCAAGAGATTAGAGAAAAATCTGATACAGATATATGGTCATTTTGATGACCGCAAAAATGAAATTTTGGCTGCTTCCTTGATGGCATTGCAGAATTCAGTTGGCTTTGCTCATATGTAGTTGGAGAATAATCAACTAGAGCTTACTATCTTAGCTTACTTGCTCATGAATAAACGTAGCAAGGTCGTTCTTCCTACTTAAAGTAGACCCAGATAGTACAAAGCTAGAGATTGTTAGCTTGTCTGCACTAACAGAATGGATTTTTTGCAATAGAATGACTTGAGCCTCAAACTGCAGAACAAGATGATACAAAACATTTATCTTGCTCACAGTGAGGCCTTCAAAGTTCAGCTGTAATATAGTAGGCCTTCCGAAGTTTCTGACAATGTACCCTTAAAAAAGCAGTTTGTGTGTTAGATGCGTATCGCCCCTGCCTAAAAAGGGCGTTTGTCGATTAGCAGGTCCAAGCTAAACATTGGAAAAAATGAATGATTATCCATTTTGGCAAGATTGGTTTCAACTATTTATGATTTAAATTGTCTACTGACGACCAGAGCAACGTGAACACCGTTGCCCTCCGGATCAATGTCTTGTGAAAGATTTTGGTTAATTTTTAATCTCTATATTTATTATTTGACTCGCAGGAAAGCGTTGGAAGCGCTATACTTACGACAAACGTACCCGATCTGTTTCCTAAAATATCAAGCTATTGCAGTAGAGGTATGACTGAAAATTAAAGCTACTTGCCAAGCTGTCAAGCAGTGGAAAGTTTTGTAAAATGTATTATCCAAGAATATAACGAAATGACGACAATAGGTTTTAACCCGCGGCGGAGTCGATTGCGTTTGCCGTCAATTGCGGTGCTTTTAATCACTCGACCACAGTGTTGTCGGAACAATTCCCTGTTGATGTTGATCTACAATGGCGAATAGTCGATTAAGATAAAAAGTGAAAATTAAATCAGTACTAATAAATAATATATATTTAAGAAAATATAAAGAGAAAATCTTGCACTATTTAAATTTATTATTTAAATTTACCTTGTACTATTTGAATTTACTATTTACTGTAATAGTAAAAAGTAAAATTGTTTTAATTATTATAGTTAATCGTAATTACCAGTTAAATGCCACTATTGACCAAATCTTTTATCACAGTCTACGACTTTTCCTGAGAAATTTCTATTGGTAGCCTTTAACTTTGTCAATTATCCCTCGGCAATATAGTGTGAATAAGTAATATAGACCTAAGTCAAACAGGAAACAAACTAAAGTTGTTTTAATACACATTGTTTCTACGACACGTTATATTTTCTTTTCAGGCAAACTTATTTCCAAACAAGAAAAGTAGTTTGTCTGCGGGAAGTTCATCTACAGGTAAATGTTTGTTTCATAAAGTTTTTAACCATTTAAACAAGCTTTGAATTTCATTTTTTTTAGTCACTTTGCAGTATATAAACTTTATAAGATTTAACCAACTCAAACAAATTGACGTATTTAACAAGCAAGACAAACGTTTTTCATTATCTTGCAGTGCAGGTTAAGGAATTCTTCATTTAACCAAACTTCATCATTCATCATCAGTTATCTCATTTAACTACATCATCATTGAATTCATTTAACTACAGACGACCCACTAAAGTAATGTAGAAAACCTGCTACTTCCAAATTTTTAACTAGCTGGGTCTTCTTTAAACTAAGAAATATAGTGAGTTGGAGCTTTGTAAATCTATGGTGTCCTAGGGTTTCCAAAGCAGAGCTTAACTTGGTCATCCACATTTAGTTCATTCGCAAGCAAACGGTTATACATCAGCAATCAGAATAAGCAATAAGAACCAATGGAGCATACCTAAATTTCACGGAACTTTATGAATGTTTAGACAAACTCTAGGTTCCGCGTAACTCCGGTCAAAAATCGTTGATTTAGATCAAAGTTTCTCAAACTTTTCTGCACGCCGATCCCCAATTTATGCATAAAATTTTCCATAGACTCCGTATCGAAGCCTAACAACTATCAATATAAAGAAAAAATGTTTCAAAAAAATTAATATGCAGAAATGTACAGTGCATGATACACAATCGAATATATATTTAAAACAATAAAGGTGAGAATAACATAAAACTATAACTTTTAGAACAGCACTCCATTTTCTTAGCTTTCAACCCATTAATGCAAAAAATACAGTAGATTAGACTTAATAAGTAGCGTAATGCACATGAACATTTTGTGAAAGTTATTGAGCTTTAGCCCAATGTCACCTCGCTCTCCAAGTTTGGCCTAGCACTCTTTTTCATAAATAATGCAGTTGCATGACTGAAATCAACTTCAACCATGTAAAACCTTAAGCGAGCAAAAATTGCTTTTCATTGCTGTACTAGCTGAGATATGATTTGTTCTTTTAATTGTATTTGATTTGCTGAAAAGCATGATATGTATTCACTACCCGACTAACGATAATTTTGTTAGCTTACGAGCGTATGTAATGATAAAAACTAAAATATAAAACTTGTTATTGAACAAAATTATTTTGGCATTTACCGAAGCAAGTCGGGGTAATTGGTCAACGCTTTCCTGCGTGTCATAAAAATAAATACAGAGATGAAAAGGATAAATACAGAGATGAAAAAGATAAAATAATTAAATTTATGAAGACGTTAATCGACGATAAACAACCTTATTGTTGTGGTGCGGTCCCCTTCCCTACATTGAATCTTAGTCAAAATATTTTGTTAATTTTCGGAGGATTTCATTTTTGGGCAGTTTTTCATGAACCTTTGCCTCATTAATTCTACCAGTTCTCTTCTTCGCAGTTCCAAGTAAACATCAGTCTAAAGTAATTGCTCTCCGCCTCTTTTTTCCAATTAAAACTTCCTACTAACCCCCTTCTGTACAAAACACTTTTCTTTTTCCAATTGCCTTTTTTATTGTTCTAAAAGCTTATGGTCTGTTTTACTCTTCCCAATTCTTTTTCTAAGCGGCGACATACATACAAACCTTAGCCCCCTTGATCCCTGCTCTATATGCTCTCGCAGTATTACCTGTGATTGTTTTTTTTTAATGCTTTAATGTACAATTGTTTCTTCTTAATGCATTAAACCTGTTTAGTCTACTCCTCTTTCTTTTTCTTCAGAAAAATTTCTTCTCTTTACACTTAGAATTGTGCATAGTGTCCATATCTTTTTTAGACCTCGCTCCTTCAAACTCCTTGAAATCTCCTACTTCTAAGTCTTACTATGTTCTTCCTTTTAATACAAACCTCTCTAAATCTTTCTAAACACCTACAAATGATGACTATCTTGCCACCCTTAGCTTCCATTCTTATTCTTTCTTAATCAAAAAATCTCTAAAACATAATTTTCTGACCCTTCTTTAAAAACTGTTTATGATTCCTTTAGTGAAATCCAAATGGCATTCTTCCGCATCGTGCTAAACTTATTCACTTTTTTTCTCAAAACCACTGCAATCTCATCTTTGTGCAAAAGATCTCTTCTTCGCACTCTCCTCCAGAATTGACTTCTCATTTTTTAAGATATGAAATGCTTAGAAAGAACTAGATTTTGTCGGAAAGATTTTTCTCTGGGATACCTTTGTTGTGATGTTCTTATTTTGATATGTTCTAACCTACTCTCCTCTCTACTCAATAATTTTTCTCTTTTGGCCCCTGCCCCGATTAGCTATCACAATTTAGATAAAAGGAGTGGCCATTACCTATCTTTTCAACATTTATGTCCCACAAATACATCTTTTTCAGATATCCGTTCTAAATACTTTCCACCCTTCCTCTTAACATCGACATCGACATCGACTACTACAATTTTTTTTTGGTGATTTAATTTCCACAATAAATTCCTGGACTCTCATAGGTCTGAGGCTTAGTTAGGCAAATACTTGCTTGAATGGTCCTCTCCAAGACCTATCTACCTCATGAGCTCCTGCACTCTACTACATCGCTGTACAGATAATGTTTTTCTCCTGACCTTTCCTTTGCTCCTGTTTTTGTTGCATCGAAACGAAAATGGCGTGTTTTTTAAAGCTAAACTCAGACAACTTTCCTATTTTTATCATCATGGCAACTTACCGTAGGATTAATTTAGTTTCTTGCTTACACTTTTTTAACTACAATAAAGGCTAATATGATAAACATTTGTCTTATATCAACATTCACTTCCCACCTTCTTATACTTTTATTTTTCTCTCTATCTGAAGCCACTTACACCTTCACAAAACTTCTAAAAAATACTATTTATGAACGTTCTTGCATTAACCAAATCAGGTCTGCATACTGTAATTTTTTAAACACGCGTCTGTGCACATTTTGCTACACTACAATTTTTTTTATAGCTCTTTCCCAACTCTCCGACTCAACATCTTCTGTTCCAGATCAAATCACGTACTCGTTATTAACTTACCTTTTTCAATATGATCTTCAATTCCTTCTCGACATCTTTAATCCGTCAGGATCTACCTACACTTTTCCATCAGCTAGAAATCAACCCACCACAATCCCTATTTTTAGATCTGGTAAACCCTTTGGTTCACTTTCCTCGTATGTACTATCTCTCTCACATGCTGCACTTTTAAACTCTTCTAAAGAATGGTACTTGTAGGCTTACCTTTTTCTTGAACCTAATAACAGTCTCGCACGCGCGTAATCCGGTTCGATAGATTGACTGTAGACCAGGTTCTCCTCTCACATTCAAATGACCATTCTTTACATTAAGTTAAACAGGCTGACTACTGCCTTTACTTCAGTTATTTTGCAAAAGGGTTTGATTCAGTATGGCTTTCTGATTTTTCTTCTGAACTTTTTTCATTGGCCGTCTGTTTTTTTGTCGATTGGATACCGTCCTACCTTTCAGATTGTCGTTTAAAAACCCAAATCTATAATTTTCTCAGCCATTCTTTCCAACTTCAAAGAGGCCTTTTTCAAGAGTCAGTCTTAGCTCAATCCTTTTTCTCTTTTTATTAATGATATTTTTGCCCCTCTCTCTTCATCTATAGAAGTTTCTTTTCGATGATAACCTTGCCATATAGCCCTTCTCCCAAAAGTTAAACAAGCAACTATGGCTGTTCAGTTTACCTTTCTTAAACTTTTAGAATGGTTTTTTTAGTGGCATTTGTCTCTTAAATTCAGTAAATATGAATCATCATTTTATATCCTAATCCCCCTAATTTTACCTTAAACCAACCTTATTTATCATCAACACTTCACTACGATTCAACTCATCTTTAAGGTTTTCCAGTGTAACATTTGACCAAAACTCATCTTTCAAACATTATTTTCTATCTCTTGGTGTACATATGCAAATATATTTTAGTCTTTGCATACTTGCAGAAACACTTCCAAGATTAGTCATCTAAAATTGTATTAACACAATGAGCTAGTAACAAAGTTCTTTAGTAACGTAAACTTCGACAATTTGTAGGCTACAAAAAGTGAATCAAAGAAGTATGATTATATTGTGATAATATTTGCTGGAAAAAAGGATAGACTGGAGTGAGAGTAAAAAGAAACAAAACTACTTGCTCCAAGCTATAAAAAGAGAAAAATACTCCGCGCAAATTGTTTTTGCGGGTCCAAAGTGAGCCCAACTTTTTGAAATTTTTTAATTTGTCAGGATGCTCAAGAAGAACTTAGTTTCTTTTGAACCAAATACTTTCTCTCAGAAACTAACCCTGTATTACCCTAAAACTAACTCTCACTCCAATCAGTTTTTCTTCAAATTAGATTCGACCATTTAAAACAGCTCAAGAAGTTGCCAATTAAAAATAGGAAAAAAGTTGTTGTTTTAAATGCCAACAAAAATTTAATGAAAGAAAATTGAGAAAAATCAAAAATTATTAAAATTGATAATTTTTTAAGCGTTGCTGATAATATTTAAAACTGCTGTACAAATACTTGGGGTGCTGCAGGTTTGCAGCTCCTATGGATGAGCCGTCACTCAAAATAGCATTATTTTGTAACAAGGCTGAAAACAAGAGGCGTTGGTTAATGATGATCAACACCGTCGCGATCCACTCCTTTCCTTTGTCGAGTTGGTTTACTCTCAAATAAGAACCTTAGTTAATTTCCTCTGTTTGGTGTTTTTAACAAGTTTTTTTAAGTTGCAGTCATTTCATTCTAAAAAAAATTAATACGACGTAAAAGAAACTGCAATATCTTAAAATTCATTAAAAAAAGTTAAATGAGTAATCAGCTGATGGTTATTTTAAGACTAATATTTACGCCGTTTTCTCGCAAATTTAAAAAGTATTTCATAGCAGAAATGAATTTTGATATATGTATATATTGCTTTGTTTATTTTAGAAGAAAGTTTGAAACAAACAAAATTGTCAACGAAAAAAAAATTGAAACAAACAAAATTGTCAACGAAAGAAAAAGACAAAGCCAAAGATGATCTGAAGTCGCTGTCGGAAAAAAGTTTGATTAATTTATTCTTATATTTCACTTTTTTAAAATTTAACCGATAAAACATTAAAATTTAATGGAATGATTATAAAAAACCAAAAAACGTTTAACAAATAGAAGGACACAATCTTGACAATCAGTTTACTCAAGTGATCTTTGGCAGTAAATTTAATTATAATAAAATAGCCTAAAAAAAACGTAGTTTTTGTAGTACTTAAACTCAGTACAAGTCAAAGCTAAATTGTACGCGTATACTTACAAACCATATTTCCAGTGAAATAGAGGCGGATATGTCAGCTTACATAACTAAACCATTCTGGCAATATCATTATTGAAGACATTCAATGGTTGCTGTATGACTTTAATTTTAATTAATATCCGGTTATCAAGCCATTTTAATTTAATGAACTGGTAATGGGTCACTTTATGCACATAAGTCGGAAATATATTGTTTTTAAAGTCTTTATTCTGATACTTAAATGTAAACAAAAAAATGCGAGTTGTTACTTGTGTACACTAAAGTAAGTTGCCTTTTTACAACAATTAAAAGAAAACCTGTTTATCAAAGCTCAAATATAGATCAAAATTGTTAAAACAAAATTTTACAACTATAGGCTAAAGTTAAAAAACATTTTTGCTTAAAATAAGAATAATTTTATTACTAAGATATTAAACAAAATTAGTTGTGTTTTTAGTTCAAAACTTGAAGAATCACTTGCTGAATGAAGCTCAAAGATTATCTGAATGTGTTTTACCTCAGTATATTCATGGCACAACCAAGATCGCTTCTCTGCAATTGTTGAATACAGCTGTGAATCATACTTTTCTTGAAGAAGAAAAAAAGATAAGTTGTCCTACAAAGGATGAATTTCCTGAAAGTTTTTTCTATACTGACCCCGATAAAAGCAAAGTTCTTCAAATTGATCAACAAATTGAAAAGTTGCAAAACCGAATTGCTGTTGTTAGTAACGCTGGAGTAGGAAAAACTACCTTTTTTAAATCATTGCTCAGTCGATATGCTAAACACAAAAACTTGTATGGTTTTGAGTTTGTTTTTTACATTAACTGCTCTTACGTGAATTTTGACAATCGGTGTAACCCGTTAAAATTTTTTGTAAGAAACCTTCCATATCTCTGGATAGACTCAATTGAAACTTCGTCTAAAGTTTTAGAAGAACTAGAAGGGAAAATGTGCATTTTATTTGACAATCTTTCTTACGCTGACATGTGCTTTGATGCCATGTCTCCAATAGAGCATTTGAAAACCGAGCGCATATTCCTTACAAAAATATTGAAAAGAGACTTACATGAAAAAGATAAAGTGCTTGTATCCCTTCGGCCTCTTGTTTTTAACAAGTTTATCAATTTAATGTCTTCTCATAAATTTTTTTGGTCAAAAGTTTACATCCAAGGCCTCAGCAATTATAATCAAACTGAAATTTGCAAATTTCATAGTAAAAACAATTGTGATGAAATTATGAAATACATACAAGCTTATCCAAACCTGGCTTCTTTTTGTTCCGTAACATCAAACTTCTATGCAGTAATGCATACACTTAATAAGTTTATAACTTCTGCAGGAACAAGTTTTTCAAGTTCCTTGATTTGCTTTCCTCGTACAAGGATTTTTGTTCCTTCTTTGATGCTGGTGTTGTGGAGCCACGGTTTTAAGCATAACAAATGCAACCTCCATGATGTCATTAAACTCGCTTGGAATGAGTTTCAAAATCAGCATTTGGCTCAAATTGGAGATGCCTTACACGACCTAACTACAGATTCAAAACTTGCCGATATTTTTTTTGAAATTTTACCAAAAGAACCGTCTACAGACAGCTTTACAATCTCTATTGTAAATATTGCTTCAAATTTTTTTGCTGCTGTGCACTTACTCTACATGGAAAAATCACAACCTTGTTTCAACAACATCGTGTTGCAATATATAAACCCTGAACCCGAAACAAATCAGCCAAATGTCTACTATAAAGAAATAACTAGATTTTTATATGGTTTATGCAACAAGTCAATAACTAAATACTTGGAGAAGCTTTTGCCGGGCCATTATTGTTGTAAAACAGCAGATGTCCAACTCAAACAGCATATCACAGACACTTTAAACAATTTACCTGCTGACTCGGAAAAGATATTTTCTGTTATTTTGTCAGTATGTAGTTTGGTGTTTGAAATGCACGATGATCAATTTGCTGCGATCGTGGCTGATTTTCTTCCTGATTTCATTACTGTCACCTCAAGCAATAATACTAGCACCAGTGAAATAGCTGGCTTGGCTTATGTGCTATCAAAAAGAATGAAAAAACCAATTAGAATTTTTTTGAAAGGTTTTGACATATTTAAGGCAAACAAAGATCTTTTTGAACTAGCTAAAGAAAATTTTCAAATTTGCTTTAACGCAGCAAACTAACACACTTAAATTGTTGTGATTTTCTTGACTTAATTTCGTATTTTAATGGTAATGTTTTACATATTTTTTGATGTATTCTTTTTTTATATCTACTTGCTTATTGTTGAATCAAATATATTGTTAAATGTAAATTTGCAATCCTTGTATAAGCTGATTAAAATCAAAAATACTACATAAAAGTTAACCGTCCAAAAGTTTAACAAAAATAAATTTCCATAATTTGTTAAATTGAGAGAAAAGCAATAGTGTTTTAATTACATTAACACAGTTAACCTCTCATAAAAATTTTTCCAGACTAAACTCTTTCAAATTAAACATTGAAAATTTTCTCTTTTTTATCAATAATAGTTCGATGTAATTTGTCGTTGTTGTGGTTGTTTAATCGTGTATGCATACAAAGTTTGTCAGTTAAATGTTCTGTTTATTCTTTAAAATAAGAGTGTTATGATTAAATCTGGCTGGCATTTTTTTCATATTTTTTTAAACTTGTTTTTTTAAGCAAAAGAAGTTTTATTAAATTTCATCATTGCTTTGTTTATTTTTTTTAGTAACTAATTTTTTATTATTTCCTAACCTACTAATTTTGTTTCTGTTGTGTAAAAACTATCACAAATAAATAATAAATAATTTGTTGTGTAAAGTTAAACCAAAGTAGGCTCAGGGCCGGTGTAAGATACCCAAAAAGACATAATTGGGAACTTTACTTGTCCAGGAAGCCCTCAAAAAAGCAACTAAAAGAAAAAGTACTTTTGTAGTAAAAAAATTACTCTTTACTAGAAACTTAAGTTTAGACATTAACTTGAATATTGAATATTGTTTCTTTACTACTTGAATATTGTTTCTCAATGAGTAAAGACGTTGTTTTTAAGGTCTTTACCTGTGTTTTTTTTGCTTCAATTGTAATTTTGAAGGAAATCTTACTCACGTTTATGCCGGCCCTTGGTAGGCTATAACCTTAATTATTCTTTGGTTGTTTTGAATGATAATATTGAAAGTACATTGTCTTGTTTTGGTTTTTCATTTTTTATTTTCTAAATTCTGCAACTTTTTTCACATTTTTTTAAAACTCAAAATACTATTTATAGTTAAAAATAAAATTTCTTGTAAATCTTAAAAAGTTTTCAAATAGTTTTGTTTTTGGATTTCAAACTTGCATAAGTTTCATAGTGAAATATTACTTGGTGTTACTTTGGCAGGTTATTTCATTTGATAAATACTCTCAGGATAGGGTTAGGTTAAGGCAGTGGCAACTCCAGGACTTTGTCGTTACTCGAGCTCGTGTTTGATACTGATGCAATCAATTGCAAATGCATTACAACTACACCGTAGAATACTACTGTAGGCTAAAACAGGGGTTAAAACTTTTTAATAAATTAATTATATATTGGCTAAAACTATAAACTATCAATCATTCACTTAGGCTACTCGGACTAAGCACAATTAGTTGAGTGCTGAAGTCGCTACTAAGTTAAGAGAATTCAGTTTCATTTTCTCATAACTTTCCAAAAAATGAAATCCAAATGGGTCTGAAAAGTTTGGTGTTTTACGCTTCTCATAAGGTACCTAAATTTTGCAGCGAGATCGCATGCCAAAGTAGCACTATTAATGATTATAATTTTAGATTTTGTTGTACTTGAATAAAGCTTAATTTTTTAGCTTAAAATATTTAATTGTATTATAATGCACTAAGGTTGTTCGTTGAGCACTTTATATACATGTAGTTGTTCTGCAATATGCATTTTTTTATTTCTATTTTTGAAGAACTGTAATTCAAGAAAAAGGTTTTTGTTTTGATTTTAATCAAAACCTGTTTGCTTTAATAAAAAAAGAAACAGTTTTTCATTTGTTTTTTTGTTTTTTTTTCAGAAACTTAAACTAGTTTAAAAAATAACTGTTTCTATTAGAACTTAGTTTGAGAAAAAAGGGTTTTTTTAAACAAATAGGAATCAAATCTATTCCATAAGTAATTTTAGCATTTATGGTAAGCATAAATTTTTTCCTTTTGACAATTATTATCTCAGTTTTAGTTATATATTTGCAGTATATTTTTTACATAATGAACCAATACTAACCATAATCAACAATTAATTTTAACAGTTCTGAGGAATTTATGCGAATAAAAGTTGAATCAAAAGTAAGCTTAGCCTATATTAGGCAATAAAGCTTTTATAGTTTTCTTATAAAAATTTCTTGGCAACTTTGCTTATTCTAGTTTTTCTTGTTTTATTTTTGTTTAGTGATACGAAAATATATTCATTTTAATCGAATCCTCGTAATAGGCTTCAAAATATTCTTTTATAGTGAAAAAGTTATAACAGGTTTGCCATGAAAGTATCTATTTTACAGTGAATGTGATGGAGACAATCAACAACAATAAGATTTTGAGCAAACTTTAAAACTCTATAATAAACAAACTAAATGCCACAAATCAAATTTCATCAGGTATCCTTTTCAATTTAATATTTTATTATAAAAAATTGTATCAAAAAAGTGTTTATTGATAAAAAAAATTTAGTTTTCTTTTCTGATATAGATTTTTTGCCGTTTTGTATTGAAAAGATGAAATGTTGTTACGTTTTCTGATTTATTAAACATATTAATTTCTTTAACAACATTTTTTATGTCTCTTGGACTATTTTTTAAATTTTGCTACAGATAACTGAAGATGTTTGATCAGGTTATATTAACTTGATGCTGAGCCGGCTTTTGGCTATTAATTTTTATAGTGAATAGAAGCAATGCTACTTACGTTCCATCATCAACTTATGTGGGTAGGCCCAATAGTTTTACTGGGATAAGAATGACCATCAACTTTTCAAATTATTCAATGGCAGTTGTACTTTTTAAACATGATTTTTGATGGCCTCGGGGTGCGTCCAGCCATTGGAGCGCTTTTCAAAATTTTGAGAAAAGTGTTTGAGTTTTGACTATTCTTCAATGTATAGCGGGGTCCTGCTTGTGGTAACGAAACAAAAATAAATTTTTTGCATTTTCTTGAGCAATCCTTGGTGGAAAATCCTTGGTGCAATGACTGGAAAAATAAACAAACAAATTAACATTGCTTGTAAATGTTTGTTTAAAAAAAATAGTTTCTTTGCTATTATGCTTTAGAAATAAAAATTTCTTTGAGTTGTGTTTTCTTCAGAAAGATGCCGATTTAAATATCTCCAATCTTTAAACTCTTAAAAACTTTTATAAAAGTTGTAGGTATATATTACATTTATAAGATTTTTTTAGTAAAAATAAGCATATGAAATTATGAAAAGCAACTATTTTTTGCTCTAATTGTATTTTTTACAAGCTTTCTTTTTGAGTTTAAACTATAACTGGCTATCCATTAATCTAGAACAACTAAGCGAAAGTCTATAACTTTTAGGATTTACCAAGTAAAAAATAATTTTGTCATTAATTTTGATGTGCATATAGCCACATATTCTTTTGCTAATGTTTTTTTATGATTTCGATGATAGATAGCATTTAGATGATATGTCAAGTTCAATCATTAGAACAATTGCTGCAAAAATTAAGAACCAATTACAATAAATTGCCAATTTTGTTAAATTTTTCTTAAAAATATTGATTCAAATTATTAATTGAATATTCAAATCCAAATGCTTGACTCCAAATGAGATTGGTTTTGGTTTTGAAACCAAGTTTTGCTGGTCTTAGTTTCGTGTTTTTATATTAGTTTTGACGTCGCACATTTTTTGAATATTATTGTTACTTGATGTGATTTTGTTGATTTTCGCAATTTACCAAAGAATGACACACAATTGACCAGCTTTGTTGCCATTTGAAATGAAAAAAATCAAAGGTCGGTTCAGACAAAAAGCGGTCGTGAAAAAGCAAAGAGAAAGCGTAATTTTTTGGAAGTGCAGCAGAAAATCAGGTTGAAATATTTTAAAACATTTTAACTTTAAAGTTTCTGCTGAGCACAAAAAATTTTGTGCTTTAGAAATATTTTACACTTTCCGCTTTTCGTATGAACAGTTTTTCTGCTTTGTTTTTTTGCGGTTTTCGCCACACGCTTTACTTTTTTAGCGACCACTTTGAGGGTGAATCAACCTTAACTCTAATTATAAAAATCTGACTTCAAAATTAACTTGGAATAAAAGTTTCTAGATATCTTGTTTAAAAATTTCTTAAAAGTTGATGCAAGAATAAAATTTGCAAAAAATTAACTACTGAGACACAACTTTAATCAGCGGAAAGTTCAATAAAATACAACAGTTTGGTTAAAAGTTGTGATCTGCAAATGAAAACATATTGCATAATGCCGCCAGAACACGAGATCAATAAATTAGTAACCTTTTCATGTTTTCAGGGAAAACAGTTGATCAGGGTTACCCAACTCGTCGCCGGCAAAGCCTTTTAATGTGGTCCGCAAAATAATCTTAATTAATATGATGCTCAATTAATTTAAATTATAGCAGTGCTTCCAAACTAATCCAATGAAACACAAAAGACTCTAAATATAATAATTTTTGGCACACTAAGAGGTTTCTTGCTTTTTTTTTTGAAAAAAGTAGGATTAAATCATAACCTTTTTTGTTTTTAACTAAATTTTTGGTTCTAATTTGAGTTTTCATGGAAGTTGATTTGAGACAGTAGCATGTTAAAAATAAAGACAAAAAAGTTATCATTTTGATTTAAAAGTATTTTATCCAATTAATTTCCATAGCAATTTGAATTTGAACTGCAAATTTAGTTGATAACAAAGAGAAAAAAGGTCATCACTTTTCTACTGCACCGATTGTCGCCCGCGGTTGACAAACATTTGGTCTGCAATGGGTTAAAAGATTGGGCACCCTTGTAGTACATGTTGTCTTCATCTTTAAATGGCTGTACTGGCCTTGCTGCTTTCTGACCATCCTACTTTCTGTTTGCTGCTTTCTGTTTTAAGCTGAGTCATTATTGTAAGTAAACACTGAGACCCCAGTGAGGCACTTCAGAAGTGCTAAAAATTTTGGCTAATAGGATAGAATTTGTCAAATCTTTATCGTTTATTTTGTCAATTCACTTAATTTTTCCCACCACAGACGTCGTCTATGCATTTGAAGCTTTAGGTTTGGATTCTAATTTGCGCAATGCCTATACTACACCAGGATTCCATATGACTGTTTACAAACTGCAGGTTTGTTTTAGAGGAAGATGCTAGTTTCGAAAGCATATTTCTTCAAAACCGGGAAATTACGGCAAGAAAATTTTGCATATATTGCATCTCAGTAAATTTCGGTAATTTCACCACGGAAATTCTACAACACACACACATACACACTCCTAAACACACAAAAAATTCCACCACGAAAAATTCCACTTTAATTAAATTTTATCTCTGTAAATTCCATCCTAGATTAATTCCTCCACGGTAAATTCTACCCTAGATTAATTCCACCGCAGTGAATTCCACCATAGAAAATCGCACCATAATAAATTTATTTAATATAAAATCAAAAAAATTAACAAAGAAAAAAAAACACATTTTTCTACATTTTGTTTAAGAATTAGGATAAAAATGACTGCAACTGCATTACAAAAAGTAATTCTAAAAGTTTAATTTTAAGGAAATTACAAATATATTTTTTTCACATTTTATTTTACAATTAGAATAAGATAACGGCAAATTCATTAAAAATAATAATTAAAAAGTTTATGTTTACATTTAGAAAATTTAATTCAAATTGTGGGCAATGATTTTTAGAAATTTGAGGCAGTTTCCATTTTCATAATTTTAAATAAGATTTTTCAATCGTTGATCAATAATTCGAGAAGACTTCTTTTTTACTTTTAAGTCTTCACATTGAATGTGTGCAATTTTTGTTTGGCTTAAACCTTTCTCCGTTTTAAGGGTATTGCACAGTTTCCACAAATTGGGATATGTGGATGTTATCGAGGATTATAAAGCATTGTGGAAACCTTCCATTGTATCACAGTTCAATCGAAAACTGTGGGGTATCTCTTCGACAACAAAAACCATGTCCCTCACTGTTCCAATATATGTTGTCTCAAAAAAAACAAAAAAACAATTAACTCTGAAGGGATGTCTTCATCATTAGCTAAAGCTTCAAATGCATAGACGACGTCCTTGATTAGTAAAAAATGCTAAAGCACAAAGAAATTTTATTTTGCACTGTAAACTGTTATTGCTGTTGTACCTATGATTCTCATCGAGTGAACAGATTTTTGGCCAAATAGATTGTCGAGATGAAAAACTCATCCGAGTACTTTAGAATGTGGAATATAGAAAGAAATGAATTACGGAGAGCTTTTTAAAATTCCATGAAACAAGTTGCCGGCTGACAGTTCTTTCTTAGATTACGCACAGCAAATAAAAGACAATAATTCGAGAAATCTTTTTTTATCAGGAAGCAAAGCAAATATCCTTGGCTCACGTGATCCTCCAATGATGACATGTAAAGTTACTGATTGACACCACAAATTTGGTGTCAAGGCGATGGCCAAGAAAATTTAGATGTGTACGCACAAATTCACATTTTTTAAGGTTAATTAGTAGGCCATGACTAGCAAAGCTTTTTAACCCTACGTTAGTACCCTGGAGTGTTTCAGCACCCCAGGGTATTAAATTTATATGCCGTTTTGAGTTGGCAACACTTGCAACTTTGTTTTTTTAAATACCCTTTTGAATAGGTGAGAGGAAAAAATGCTGAAAATCTTACAGTACTGTGACTTGTTCTTCTTATTTTTTTAGGGTAAATTATGGATAGTTACAGTAGAAATGTAGAAAGTTTGCAAAGAATGTTGCAAGAATGTGACGTTTTGAGTGATGCTGAAGATGACAGTGAAGGTGAATCACATTTCGTTATAGAAGATGAAGTTATTTCTGATTCTGAGTGCTATGACTCGGAACATGACGAACCGGAAAAACAGCCCTGCCAAAAACAACCAAAGTGTGATGGATGGCTGGGAAAAGACAAGAAATCATGGTGGCAGAAAGAAATGCCTAATTCAGCAGTTCCTACCCGTCCTCAAAATATTATTCGAGAAAGACCAGGACCTAGAGGACCAGCTCTTCAAGCGAAAACTCCTTATGCGTTTTGGGAACTATTTGTTACTCCCGAAATGCTAAAATTATTGGTTGAAAAGACCAACTTGTTTATCAGAGACAAAAGAGAGAACTATACTCAAAAAAGTAAAGCAAGAGACACTGATAATGTAGAAATGAAGGCTTTTCTTGATCTACTACTATTGGCTGGTACCTATCACAGCAACAGAATGAACCTTGATAATTTGTGGAAGACTGATGGCACTGGTATTGATGTTTTTCGGCTGACGATGTCGCTGCATCGCTTTCGCTTTCTACTGTGTTGCATACGGTTCGATGACAAAGCAACACGGGCTTCAAGAAAACTTTTGGATAAGCTTGCCCCAATTCGAGACCTTTTTGAGACGTTTGTTCAAAATTGTTTGAGGAACTATTCGCCCTCAGAGTTTGTCACGATTGATGAGATGCTGGTGGCTTTCAGGGGCAGGTGTCTATTCAGACAATATATCCCGAACAAACCAGCAAAATATGGCATAAAAATACAAGCAATGGCTGATGCTAGAACGTACTATACTTGCAAAATGGAAATTTATGCTGGAAAACAGCCTGATGGCCCATTCAAAGTTGACAATTCATCTTTTGCTGTAGTTACAAGACTTATCTCTGAAATCTCAGGTTCAGGCAGAAACGTTACATTTGATAATTGGTATACCACTTACCCACTTATCGTAAGTCTACTTCATGACCATAAATTATCTGCTGTGGGAACACTTCGCAAGAACAAACGTGAGATCCCCGACGAATTTTTATCGGTCAACAACAGGGCTGCGTGTGACAGTATGTTTGGATTTGGAGGTAATGTGACACTAGTATCCTATGTGCCTCAGACCAAGCAAAAGAAAAATGTTGTCCTCTTCAGTAGCATGCATCATGATGATAAAATTGACCCAGAGTCTAGTGACATGAAAAAGCCTGAAATTATTACTTTTTATAATTCGACCAAAGGCGGAATGGATATGGTTGACCAAATGGCAGGGGAGTACGACACTTCAAGAAATAGTCGACGTTGGCCTTTGACTGTTTTTTACACGCTGTTGAACGTTTCCACTATAAATGCATACATACTCTACTGTCATAACCCTGAAAACAAGCTAAAACGCCGTCTATTCATCAAGAGTGTAAGTATGCAGCTTGTTTAAAGAGGCTCTGAAAAGAAGATTGCAGAATATTCACCTGTCAAGAGACTTCAAAAGTGGAATTAGAAGAATGCTGCCAGAGTCAGAAGAATCTTCAACATATTCACAGGCATCGACATGAAATTGTGCAAAGAGATGTGAATTGTGCGAGAGGTCACGTGACCGCAAAGTCAAAACAGTTTGTACCGCTTGTGGTAAGCATGTTTGCAAAGACCACAGCAAGTTGTTTGTGCAATGCATAACATGCCATGAATCCGCATCTAACGATGAAGAATCAGAGTAACAAATAACACTGATGGCGATAAGGTTGGAAAAAGACTACCGGGGTACTCGTTTTGGTTGTGAGTTATCGCACATTAATCACTTTACAGTTTAGATTTATTCAATAAACAGCTTTGATGTTTTATTATTGTTTAAATCTATTTAATAAACAAGCATTGAAGCCCAATGTGTATATTGCTTGTTATTGACAACAGTTTTAATAATGGGGTGCTGAAATACCCCATGGTACTAATGACGTTCCTACCCCCAGGGTACTAACGTAGGGTTAAATAGAATTGTGAGATGTTTTTTGATGCTCATGATGCAAGAAACTAATCATAAAGATGTCGTCAAGATAAATAAAGACAAAATCAAGCAATCGACGAACCGTGTCCATCAACCGGTGAAATGCTTGGGTAGTATTTTTGAGCCCGAAAAGTATGGCAGGATTGTCACTGGGGCAGGACTTGGACTTGGATTATTGAAAAAACGCTCATAGCTAGACGGCAGAAGGACACTCACCTCAGCGCCTCTATCCACTAAAAAGAAACAATTGCACAAGCGATCGTACACAGAAAAAAAGCTGGGATTAACGCCGGTTGCCGCGGTTACTAACAACGATCGACCATGCTGGGCGTTTCCCTAAAATTGACAAGTTGCAACCCAGCGCAGAGCCTTATTACTAAAAAGTCTATGATAGTAACATTTTCCTACCTATTCGAAATTTGTCGAACCATTAGAATCTGACTCGAATTTTAGCTGTTTAAAGCAGCGAGATATTTTTTGTTAATTCTGGAAATGCTAGGGTCTCTCGATTTGGCCAACTATAATATGTCCGCTTTTTGAGCTAATTGGCGAAGATTGTTAATGTCTTCGGATGCTAAAGCAACTTTGATATCTTCCGGGAGATGTTAAAGAAAAATGTAATTCAAAAGAAAAAATGGTTGGTGGTTGCATAAGAGAATGAGCATCTCATCCATCAAAGCTGTTGGTTTTCTATTCCCTAACTCAAAAAGACTTAGCCGTCAGGCGGCACGTTCTTGCTGAGAATGATTAAAAATACTAAGCAATCGTTTCCTAATGCTGCCATACCTATTTCCTTCAGGGGTATTTTCTGACAAATCAATAAGACGACTGGCCGTCTCTTGGTCTAAAGCAACAACAAAATAGAAATATTTAGTAGCGTCTGCAGTAATATTTCACAAAGCAAATATTGCTTTAGCTTGTTGAAACAACAAATTTGTTTGAAAGACCTAAAAGGGCGGAAGTTAAAGCGCGACAGCATTTTCGTTTACCATTTCTCAAAATATCCGATTTTGAGTGTTGGGTCACTAGTTTAGTTATCTAAATTACTGCAGACAGAGTCGTCTACAAGAAAACACGATTGTTTGCTAGCTTGCATTTTTTTTACTTAAGACGCTTACCGGAAACAAATAACCAAGTGGCGAATAATCAGCGCATTGACTCGAGTAATCAGTGCTACAAAAAGTGACGTTGCCACAATAACTTAAAAGTTTATCACAGGCCCATTTTTTACAACTTTCAAGGTTATCCAAGCCTTTATCTAAAAAAAAAATTAAATTTATTTTGGGTCATTGTTAATCCCACTGTTGAAAACCATAAATAATAGCCATTTTTTAAGTACTTTACTGTAGAAGAAATTTTAAATCCTGACCAAGAAGTTGGAAGAAGTGGTATTCCTAAAGATTGTTGCCTCCATTTACGAATGTTGCGTGAAGGTCCAGAAATAGTTAGCAATTGTGATTGTGCTTTTTATCAAGATTTTGTACTGCAGTAGCTATTACTTCCTGAGACACTTTGCCTGCTCTCATTGCCTTGCTTTTTGTTAAAGAAAGTGCCTGTCAAGCATTAACACGTGCAGTGATTGTTGGGTGACTATGGGATCCAGTTAAAAGAATAAATTTTGGTTCACTGCAGTTAAAAGTTGGATGTACTTTAGCCCGGCGACTTTGATAAAAGTCTTTGCAATGCCAGTATATTTTAGTTTTGCTATTGTTATTATTATGCTTTTCATACATATAATATTCTCTTTATCACATAATTTTTGTTTGTTTTTCTCTGATAAGATAAAGATTGCCCTCTTGAAGGCTTCCGAAGTTTAGCTAAATAAGAAGGAAAAGTAGTAGCACAAAATAAATTAGAAAGTCAATGCCAGGCTCGTGTGGTGACGTCATTTTTATATTGATTTTTTCTCAGCAAAAACTCGCGAGCAGAGATGCAGCAAATTTTGACTCGTAAAGCAGAACTCTCAAAGCAGAGATAAGTTTGACGCCGCAATCACGGAATCTTGTGCAATACAAGCCAAGCTAGAAAACTGTAATAATCTTCGATGTAATGTATTCACCCGTTTTTCAGTTGATCATTGTAACCAATATTTTTATATTGTGAATTGGGCTTGTTTTAGCTGCAATCACAAAAGCGATTCAAGAAGAGACGCATAAATTTTCATGCCTTTTTGTCAAGAGATAGCTACCAATTGTTACATTATAACATATATGAAAGCGGTATTTACTGACATTATCAAAGCTCACATTCGTCAATCAAAAAATTGTAGATGCTAGCGTAAAGGTTAGAAGGAAAAGCAAAACAATACTGTGTTGGAATATAACGCTGTAGAATATATTGGTCATCAAGGTCAAAACTTTTTATGCATGGAAGATGCCAGTATACAATAGAAAAAACTGCTACAGTTGGAAGAGAAATAAATCAAGGCGCCTAGGGTAGTCAAAGATTTAGTTAAAGAAATTGAAAACTCGATTCCAAAAAGATACAAGAATTGCATGATGGTTTTCAAAAAAAAGACTCTGTGGTAAATACAGTATGCTGTCAACCATGCACTTACTTCCCGAAATAGCTTCAAATTTTACAGAGAAAAAGCTTGAAGTAATCTTGTATTACAATAGCACCAAAAGTAAGGTTGACACTCTTGAAAGAACGGTTTAAAACATACACTTCCAAGAGAATGACGAGAATATGGCCAGGAGCCATATTTTACTTTACTTTATTACTTATTTTACAGTGTCGGTGCTGTCAATGCTTTTTGGATGCAGTAGCAATTGCAAGGCCAAAATAGGAGCAAGTTTATCAAATTTTTGAACTAACTAGGAAAAGAGTTTGCTGGATTAGCAGCTTGGTCTTTAACATAAGAAAGGCATGTCGCTCCACAACAAAGTAAAAGGAGGACAGTCTCCCCAAAATTGCAAAGATCATTGAAGATCAGGCGTCAAAAAAAGGCTAGATGCCGCCTTTGCAAAAGCGAGAAAGACAGAAAATGCAGACAAATCTGTACTACATCCAAACTAAACGTTTGCCACGAACATTCGCAAATCATCTGTAATCAATGTAATCATAAATAAAAATCACAAAAGTTCTTGTGAACTATCATGAACTGTAAACTTGGTTGCTTTTTTTAAGTGAAATTTATAGTTTGACCACTACGCGATAATGGATTACCGCCAAATGATTTAGATTAGTGTACGACTCTACAAATTCTATAAATTTTTGATTTGTTGCAATTATGTTCTTTCTCATCCTAAATTTAATTTCATAACATAAGTTTTAATGGCTTTTTTTTGTTACAAACATGTGCTTTTGAAATTGAAATGATTTGAACCCCAATGATACGATTTGCAATTTTTTTTTAATTGAAAGAGGGTTAATGAATTGGGCTGGTCTAAGTGAAGTTCTGAAAAAAAAATCTGCGACTGTTTCAAGTGAATTGATAAATTTAAATTAATTTGGCACGACGTCTTACAGCTTATAAATTATTATTTGTTGGGATACTGTTGGTTAAATCTCTTTGACGAAAAGATTCAGTGAAAAGAGAGATTTCAGCTATAAATGAAATGAATAAGAACTCAACGACAGCAGTAAGACTGGAAGGTGAAAGATCAGAAAGGTTTGGTGCACACCAGGGATAAATATAAAGTCCTTTTCTGTTTGCAGTTATATTAGATAACTTAGAATGAATGAACTTCTAAAAGAAATTCTCTCTGCAGATGACTTGGTGTTTTTTGGAGATAGCTGGGAGAAGTTGAAAGAAAAAGCATTCGAAACGGAAAAAAGCTATTGAACAAAAAGGCTTAAAGGCAATGTAGGAAAAATAAAAACTTTATACCTGTGAGAGAAACATGCAAAATTTAGCCCTCAAGTAACCTTGTGCAATTAGTGGAAAGGGTGTGGAAATCAATTCTATCTAATACAGAGAATGCATCAATGACTCCAGACTTCAAAGAACCTTGAAAAAGATAAAAACCTTTAAGTGCAATATGTTCAAACAAAACCAGGTTGCTGCATGCTTCCTAAAAAGTGTAAACATGGCGGGAAATGTTATTGAAAAATTGCAGATGCTTTGTTATCTTGAGAATGTTTTTTGTACAGAAGGCAAAGTTCAAGAAACAGTGACCGCGAAAATAAGAGCTGGATGGAAAAAATTTAAAAATATTACACGTTTTGTGTGCAAGAAGGGTTTGTGGGTAAAGTTAAGGAGGGTTTGTATACAAAATGTACATCATAAATGCAATGAGTTATGGAGTGTAGTGCTGGCCAACAAAGGTAAGCGTTATAAAAAGAATGGAGTCCATCTAAACCAGAATGCTTTAAATGATATGTGACAAAGCATGGAAGAATGGAATACAAAGCGAATAAACACGGTGACTGGTGTTGAACCTACAAAGAAAATTTTGAGTCAAAGATTGAGATAATTTGGGCACGTTGAAAAAATTAGCAAAGAAAAAGTTTCAGCAATAACCATACTCTAAAAATTAAAAGAAACAATGGTGGAGGTTTTTAAAAAATATATGAAAAGAAGAGGGTTGGGACGAAAACAGGCTAAAAGGCGGTAAAAGTGGAGAGGAGGGTAACTCCTGCCAGCAAGGAAAGCACGCCCCATCCCCTGTTTCGGGAAAGAATGGATATAAATGATTATAGAAACTGTCTTTTACTGGAGTTAAAGGGTGCTAAAATACGTAATTTGATAGTGACCAGGTTCAATTTAGCTTTATGGGCAATTCGCATTATAAAGCCGAAACCATTGAAATCAATAATACTTAAAAAATAGTTGTTTCCACAATTATATTTGCATATTAAATTTTCTTGTGCATTTTCTTCAATGCTTGGGTGTGTTTATTAACTAAAACAATTAAAAAAAGTATTATGACCCAACTTTTTCAACCTCTATTAAAATACTGCAGATAAGAATCAATTGCAAATAGTTAACTTCACAGAGACTTGCGAATGTTTAGAGGAACTGTAGAGTTTTGCGGAACCCCAAATGAAGAGCACTGGTTTAAATTAAAGGTTCTCACAATTTTCTACACGTCGACCCTCAATTTAGGCATAAAATTTTTATAAAATCCGTAATGTAGCACAAAAGCTATCAATACAAAAAAATTCATCAAAATAAATTTAAATAATTTTTGCTCAAAATGCACTGTACATGATACTCAATTAAAAATATGTTTAGAAATATAATTATAAGCATAACATAAAACCATTAACTGTTAAAGCAGCATATCATTTTCTCGGATTTCAACCTATTAATTATAAAAATGTGTTTGATGAAATTCAACAAGCACGATATTGCTTATGAAAATTTGTTTGAAGGTTATTGAGCCTCAACCATAGGTCATTCAGCCTTTCCAAGTTTCGTCTGGTCAACTTTTTCATAAAGACTGCAGTAGCATGACTCAAATCAGTTTCAATCATGTGCAAGCTTGGAAAAGCAAACAAAAATGGTTTTTTAACTGCTATAAAGTATTTTCAAATAAATTCGCAAAGACTTTGTTGCCGCCTGATTTACTTGAAGTGGATGCGGCTTACCAGGACTTCTGTAACACCATTAAGAAAGCAGCCAAAAACACTATCATACGCGGGTATCGAAATAACTATATTCCGTGTTGGGATGCAGAGTATGAATCCCTCTATAAAACCTTTCTGCAGTCTCCTCAGGGAGACCACTCAAGTTTGGCTGCTACAGCTCTGCTTGCCAAGCTTGACAGAAAGCGGAGGGATTGATGGTCCGAAGCAGTTCGGAGCATTGATTTCTCACACTCTAGTCAAAAAGCATGGAGTATTTTGAACAACCTTACTGGTAGGTCACGACACAATCCTCGTCATTGTCCCGTTTCAGCCGATGCTATTGCATCTCAGCTGGTTAGAAATGGGAAATACAAGGCTATTGACCGCAAGTCATCTCGATTTGTCTGTAAAGAAGTGTCTGACCTTTGGAGGACCACAACACCAGACGCAGTAAATATCTCTGACAATTTTCCATAGAGAGAATTTACTGCTGCCCTCCAACATTTAAAACCAGGTAAAGCTCCGGGACCTGATTCCATCTGGCCCAAGTTTATACTCCATGCTGGGGCTGCTTTGAAGTCCTGGTTACATGACTTCCTTTCTTCCTGTTTGCGCCGACTCAAAATTTTCAAGATCTGGAGAAAAGCGCTTGTGGTCGCGATCCCAAAACCAGCAAAGCCCGTTGGGGACCCAAAAAGTTATCGACCGATATCTTTGCTTTGTGTCCCATACAAGATTCTCGAGAGGCTTATCTATGCCCGCGTTGAACCATTAATCCATCCACTGCTCCCTAAAGAGCAGGCTGGGTTCCGACGCTAGGAATCAACCGTAGATCAAGTTGTTCTGCTAACCCAGAACACCGAGGATTCTTTCGAGGCTAAAAAGAAGGCTGGTGCCGTATTTATCAATCTGACAGCTGCTTATAACACTGTCTGACACCGTGGCCTTACCTGCAAGCTGCTGAGACTACTTCCGGATAAGCACATGGTCAAAATGATCATGGAGCTTGTCCGAAATTGAAGTTTCACCCTTACCACCGGTGACAGCAAGCAAAGCAGGCTACGCCGTCTCAAAAACGGCGTTCCTCAGAAATCGGTCTTGGCTCCCCTCCTATTTAACATCTATACGTACGATCTTCCTTCCATGATTTCCAGAAAGTTTGGTTATGCTGATGATTTAGCATTGTTGCATTCTTTTGGAAACTGGAAGGACTTGGAGGGGACTTTAAGCCAAGACATGTCCACACTTTTCACACGCTCCCATTCGGCCAAGCTCAGCTGGCTGGATGCCTCATCGACAGTGTTTTGAACGACGCTTTGCGCATAGTTACTGAATGCCTGCGTCCCATTCCAACGGACCACCTACCTGTACTCTCAGGCATCCAGCCAGCTGAGCTTGGCCGAATGGGAGCGACACTTTCCTTGGCTCATCGTGGATCTCTGGACCCAGATCATATCTTGTATGGTCTTTTAAGTGGGTTTTCAGACACTTGCCAAGTGAGACTAAGATCCAGACGCCCGTTTGTGTCAGCTGCGCGGAATCTTTTAGATAACCTTTCCAGACTTGGCATCCGCGGTTCTGAATGGACAAATCACAAATGAAAAACGGAGTACTGTAAAAATGTTTCCAGGCTCCGTGCTTTTGTGCCCGAGACCGGTGCCAGGCCTGTTGGGATGGGCTTACCCCGAGTAGCTTGGGTTAAGCTCAACCGCCTGCGGACTGGTGTTGGGCGATTCCATTCGTCCATGCACAAATGGGGTCTCGCTCCTTCACCGAATTGCGAGTGTGGCGCCTCTGAACAAACCGCAAACCATGTACTAACAGCGTGCCCTATACATCGGGCACCACATGGAGCACGAGGTCTGACGGTTTTGGATGACGAAACTCGATGCTGGCTTAATAACACCACTGCCAGCATCTGATTCAGGCAGTGCAACAGTCTGGGGTAGTAAAAGGATAAACCCTCGGCCCCAGTCCTGTTTGTGTCTGACCTGTAGTGGATACCCTTCAAACAACGATGACAACTACTATACAAGCTAAAATTTGTTGGCCTTCTTAATTGCTTATAATTTGTTGAAAAGTATCATTTGTATTTATTGCCCAACTAAAAATAATTTTGATAGATTGCATAATAATCTATCATCAATCAATCAAATTTAGATAACAATGAATTTGATAGATTTGATAAATTATATACTGTATTATAAAAAGTAAAAAACAAAAATAAAAATCTTGTTATTGGGAAACATTACCTTGGAATCTATAAAAATAAGTCATAGTTATTACTTAACCCTTTCCTGCTAGCCAAAAAGATAAATGTAGAAATGAAATAAAAAAACTTGTGAAGACGTTAAGAAACTTAGGGAAGGAGAATCACAATGGTTTCTCAATTTCCCTAGAATTGATCTTCGGGCATTTTTTCATGAACATCTGTCCTTATTTTTTGTACTAGCTGTCCTCTTCAGGGTCACAGATAGAATCAGTCTAAATTAACTGCTCCCCACCTCTTATATCAATTACCACTCCCAACTAACTCCTTCTATGTAAAACATCTTTTTTTTGCAGTCGTCCTTTCCAGTTTTGTAGATGCGTTTTGTCTGATTTACTTTTCCCAATATTTTTTGGAGCAACCACATATTCATACGCCCAATACCTAGCCCAATTGATTCTTACTCTATATGTCTCGTTTTGTTACCTGGAGAAACGAGTCACTTAAATATGCTAATTCATTTTTCTTAACACATCAAACTTGAATTTGGTGCCCTCTTTTCCTTTTTCAGAAAAATAGATCCTGTTTACACTCGAAATTATACAAAGTGTCTTTCTCAGATTTCCTTGTATTCAAATCCCAGAAACTCCCATTTCTAAATCTAAATCTGTCCTCCATTTTAATACAAACCTCTTTAAATCTTCCTAAATACTCAAAAATGATCACTAATCTGTCACCCTTAGCTTCTAATCTTCCTCCTTTTTAAATAAAAGCCTCTACTTTCCCATAACCTAAATATATTTTTGGAGCCTTCCCTGTCAAAAAGTATTTTTCAGTAAAATTTTTTCAGTAAAATGCAGATGGCATTCTTCCGTGTCTTGCATAACGTATTCACTTTCCCAAAACTAGTGCAATCTCATCTTTGGGCAGGAGTTGCACCTTCCTCCAGGCTTGGGTTTTTATATTTCAAGATACAAAATCTTCAGAGAGAACAGCGCTGTGTCCAGTATGATACGTAAATAGTGATGTCTTATTTTAATATATTTTAACCTACCATCTTGTCTACTCAATACTTTGTCTCTCTTGACTCCTGCTCTAATTATCTTAGCTATCACAATTAAGATAAAAATATTGTCACTCATCAACATTTCTCTTCAATCTTTACATTTCACCAATACGTTTTTCTTCAGATCTCTTTTCTAAATACTTCTTACTTTTCCTTTTGCCATGGTCCTACAAGCTTTATTTTTGCAATCTTAATTGCCATCACATCCCGGGACTCTCATGGCTCTGCGGTTTAATTAGGTAAAGACCTGTTTAACTAGGTCTTCTTCTCACATCTACTTTACGTCACCAACTGCTGCACACTGCTTCAATCGCTGTACAAATAATCGTTTCTCTCCCGACCTCTCCATCGCTCCTGCCCCCATTGCATCTAAACGAATATGGCGTGTTTTTCTAGATCTAGACTCGGACAAACTCCCTGTTTCTATCGCAATTCCTATCTGCCGTTTGATTAACTCAATCTTTTGTTCACACTTTTTCAACAATAGCAAAGCCTGCTGGGATAAAAATTCACTACTCATCTCTTTCTACTTTTATTTCTCTGTTTATATGAAGTCAGCACTCTGCCGAAACCTGATGGTCTACAAAAAAGGCGGAAACCGTTGCAAAACGCAGAAATACTTTTACAAAAGCACACTGATTAAAAAAAACGTCAAAGCTATATTACTATTTCTAGATACATGTATACTTCAACTGTGATTTTTAAGGCTAAAGTTGAGTCATAGTAAAAAAAACTATTACAGCCTTCCTCTGAAAATACGTCCCAGCAAAGTTTTCTCTCTACTCTGCTGTATCTCAGGTTTTTGTTCATCCATAACAAATCTACACAAATTTCCAAACAATCATACAACCTTATATTGTTCAAACCGTCTTTTCGCACATCTACAGTTCAACTTCTTTATTCAAACAACAAAATCCGACCAAAGACTGAACGTTCGTCCATGAACAAAATCAAATCTGCCCACTGTAATCTTTTACACCCCAAGTTTTTCAGCTTTTTCCTAACTCTCCAATGCAATCGCTTTTGTACTAGATAAAATCACCTACTCGTTATTAACTTACCTCTCTCAATTTGACTTTTAATTCCTTCTCAAAATTCTTGACCTGTCATGGTTTACCTACGCCTTTTCATTATCCAGAAAACAAACCGCCATAATCCCCATAATTAAATATCGTCAACCCTCCGATTCACTTTTCTCTCATGTGCTGCAATTCTAAACTCTTTGAAAGAGTCTTATCTGAGCGGATTACCTTATTCTTGAACCTAATGATAACCTTACACCAATGTAAACCAGTTTTAGGCTTGATGTATAGACCGTGGACTAGGTTCTCCTTCTCTCACTGTCAATGTCGACTTTATCATCAATTTGAACTGGCCGCACTACAATTTTTGCCACTATTGACTTTGCAAAATGCCTTTTTTTAAATCTTTTTCTACTTTTTTCCATTGGCTATCCGCTTCTTTTTATCAAATGAATATCGTCTTATTTTTCAGATCCCCGAATCTGTAATTCTTTGGCCGTCCTTTCCGACTTCAAAGAAGTCTTCTGCTAAGGTCTGACTCGGCCCAATCCTTTTTTCTGTTTTTATTAATCAAATTTTTGCTCGTCTCTCTTTGTCTGTAGACGATTCTCTTCACACTGATGACCCTGTCATATGGGCTTCTTCTCGAAACCGTAAAAAGCAACTATGGCTGTCCAGTCTAACCTCCATAAAGTTTTAAAATGGTCCTCTGGGGGGCGTTTTCCTCTTAATTCCTGTAAATATGAGTCATTATTCTTTGTCCTAAACCCACCTAATCTTGTGTAAAGCCAGTCTTTTTATCTACTCTCCACCACTATTTAACCCATCATTGGCTTTTTCCTGTAAACGTTTGGACGAAAAAAGTTTTATAACCGATTTGTTCTTTCTGCTCTTTTGTCTCAGCTTCCTGGGCCTTTTAAAAAGATCTTTTTTTAATTCAAAGCTTTCTTCAACCGTTTTTTGCACACGCCCCTCCATAAGCTTTTCTTTTCTTCATTGCTACTTATATCACTTCGGTAAAGAGAATGCACAGATCTTCCTGTAGAGTTATAACAGATTGTCTGTCATCTACTCTCAATTTTCTCTTATACCTAGAAGCACGTTTCGCCACTCCGGTTCACTGTTACCTATTAATCTTTTTACAATAACATCACAATATAGATTTTATCAGAAAATAATCCACTGAAAACAAAAAGCACCAGACTCAAGTTTTGTTCATCTTGGAGCTTGTCAATGATGCCTATTTTAACGAGATTCGAACTAACCATATATTGTCCTACAAACAGTAGACAACACTACTGCACCAGACAACCGGACAACATCTGGACTTGTCGGGATCAAGATCAAGATGACTTCTCTAGGAACTAATGAGCCATTTTGATTTAGACCTTATGTAGGGAAGGGGACTGCATTACCACGATACGATGGTTTATCGTTGGTTGACGTCTTTATAAGTTTATTTATTTTATCTATTTCATAGCGAATAAAGAGGCAGCGAAAACTATGGAAGGAGAGGTGCACAGTCATAAAGGTGGGTACCTTAAATATAGGAGCAATGGCTGGAAAGAGCAGAGAGAGCTGGAAGACATGATGGAGCAAAGGACTGTAAATGTACTGTGCCTACAGGAAACCAAGTGGAAAGGGAGTAAAGCGAGAAACATTGGAGGTGGCTGCAAACTATTCTACAATGGAGTCAATGGAAGAAATGGGATAAGGATAGTGGTGAGAAAGAAGCTGGTTAAAAGTGTCTTGGAGGTGAAGAGGGTATTAAACAGACTAATGGTCATGAAACTGGAGATAAAAGAGCCGATACTGAACATAGTGAGCACGTATGCTCCACGGATTGGCACAGCATGAAGGAGAAAAATGAATACGGTAAGCTCGGAGGCAATGTTAAAGAGATGGAAGGAGTACTTTGAGAAACTCAAGAACGAGGAAAATAACAGAGAGGCTAGGACAGAGGAAGCAAAAGTGGTTAACGAAGAGGTAAATTGTGTCAGTATAGAGAAAAAGTAAAGAATGTACTAAGAAGAATGAAAAAAGGTAAAGCAGTTGGGCCAGATGAGTTGCCAGCAGAAGTTTGGAAGTGCATGGGAAAGATGGGGATAAAGTTTTTGACCATACTGTTCAACAGACTATTAATGGGTGAACAGTTGCCAGAAGAATGGAGAAGTAGTGTGCTTATCCCAATCTATAAAAACAAAGGGGACGCACAGTGCTGTCGAAACTACAGAGGAATAAAGCTAATGAGCCACACAATGAAGGTATGGGAAAGAATTATTAAAGTTAGGCTAAGGGACAGAGTAGAGATCAGCAAACAGCAATATGGATTTATGCCAGGAAAGGGAACTACCAATGCCTTGTTTGCTTTAATAATGTTGATGCAAAAGTACAAGGAAAGTCAAAGAGAGCTATATTGTGTATTCGTAGACCTAGAGAAAGCTTACAACAGGGTTCTGCGGGAAGAGCTGTGATACTGTATGAGAAAATCAGAAATAGTGGAGAAGTATGTGCGACTTTTACAAGATATGTACGAGGGAAGCAAAAAAGTGGTGAGGTGTGCAGTAGAAACTACAGAAAGTTTCAAGGTCAAGGTTGGACTGCACCAGGGATCAGCGTTAAGTCCGTTCCTGTTTGCAGTGATAATGGACAGGCAAAGGATGAAGTAAGGAGAGAACCACCGTTGACAATGCTGTTTGCTGATGATATTGTGATTTGCGAAGAGACCAGGGAAGAAGTGGAGCAGAGACTAGAATCCTGGAAGTATGCATTGGAAAGAAGAGGGATGAAAGTAAGTAGGTCAAAGACCAAATATTTGTGCGTAAATGGAGGAAATGACGAAGAAACAGTGAAGATGGAGAATACAAAAGTACCAAGAATAAAGGAATTTAAGTATTTGGGATCAACGGTACATGAAAGTGGTAGTTGTGAGAGGGAGGTAAAGAGGAGAGTGCAGGCAGGATGGAACAGATGGAGAAAAGTATCGGGAGTAATCTGCCACAGGAGGTTGCCAGCTAGAGTAAAAGGAAAAGTGTACAGTTCAGTGGTAAGAACAGCAATAATGTATGGACTTGAGACGGTGGCGGTTACAAAGAAACAATTGAAAGAGATGGAAGTCGCAGAGATGAAAATATTGAGGTGTACTATGGGATAAACGAGAAAAGACAAGATTAGAAACGAGTACATCAGGAGTACAATTAAGGTAGAACGGTTAGGAATGAAGATGAGGGAGGGCAGGTTGAGGTGGTATGGACATGTCATGAGGAGAGACCAGGAGTATGTAGCAAGAAAGATAATAGAAATGGAGGCACTGGGAAAGAGGAAAAGAGGAAGAGCAAAGAGAAAATTTTTAGATGTAGTGAAAGAAGATATGGAGGACGTTGGTGCGAAGGAGAGGGATGTTGAAGACAGGAAGGTTTGGAGAATGATGATACGCTGTGGCTACCCCTGATTGAAGAGAAAGGCCGAAAGGAGAAGAAAAAGATGAATATGTTAAAACCTGTGGCTTCTGCATGGCAAGCATTTCTTTCAAGATAAATTTCTCATTTTTACAAATTTGGGCAGTATGTTGCACAGGCCACTTTTGCTCCATCACCAAATAAACAACTTTTCCAGTGTTTCAATGATCAACAGTTTTTTTTGCAATCCTTTGTTTAAAACTTGGTATTTTTAATAATAAAGTATATAAAATATTTAAACGTTACATATTTTGTTTATAACCTAAAAGTAAAAAGTACTTAATATTGAATATGAATATACCAATATGTCAATCAGGAGAAAGCAAACAAAAATCTTTAAGTTTTTAGAAAAACATACTTACTCAAGTTGTTTCTTCACTTATGATTAATCAAGTTATTTGAACCATTAACTTTATGGTTTATATAGAATTTTATGACAATTAGGCACAAAAATAAAAACACTGTTCCACCAAAAATGATATTATTAATGTATATTTTAAAAATATAATAAATATAAGAATAAACAAAATCAGCTCATTGAGTTGTGCGATGTTATGTGTGCAAACTTTCCGAAATTATTAATCTATATTCTGTAGCTTTTTAATAATGTTTCAGTCACATGAAAAGAATGGTATGAGAGTTATAAGCTAATGAAATGAAAGAGAAAGCCAATGAAAGAAAGAGATCTCAAAAAACGTTAAAATAATTAAAATATTTTAGGTGCTCTATTGTCACAAACTATAATTATCAATAAATTCAAACAGTACTTTATAGAAATACATATTTTTTAACACCCAACACCTCATTTAAGTAATTGAAAAAGCTGAGCTAGTAATGTCACAATACTAAGAATAGGATTAATGGTTTATTTGCTTCTGGATACTAGTTTTTAGCGTCTATAAAAATTTTGAAAATTAGCAGAGAAGCTAATATTCCCATGACTCATAGGTCATACACTTCCCCTACTTGCTTTTTTATCACTGATGATTTTTTTGTCTCCTCAATAAAATTGAAGGCAAAATTGAAGACAAAAAATGAATAAAAGGTTGGGCACCTCCTGCCTCATGGAATATAAAAAAACAGCTTCTCGATGCCAAATGTCGTCTATTTTAGAGTTTTGTTAATTAATGGAGCTGTGTTTGTTTTAAAATTATCTATTCAGAGCTAATCTTCATCCACTTACCATGTCTGAGGCTATACAATATGTTTTTTAAAAAGAATTGTATTTAGCACAATCATTTCTACCACGAATAAAATAATACGAACACGTTCCACATCCTTGCGCATAAACCTAAGAATGATAATGATTGCTCTCACACAAGGTTTTTCTTATGAACTGCACTTTTTTAAAACGAAAAGTGTCTTTAGTGCTAAAAATACATGCCTTTGAAAGTTAATTTTAATAGTAATTTTTGAAATTGTTATGCTCAAATTAACCCAATTTTGCCGGATTAATTGATAAAAACCGTTTTGTCGAGAAAATGCAGATTTTTACTCAAATGATACTGATATCACATAAAATTCGGCTTAATTCTCGTTGCGCCTTTATAGTTTTAAACCTTTTTTAAGTTTTTGCTGATTTTGCAATTTTTTAGTTAAAACCGTGCTCTTGTAAGCTCCCAAATGCAAGTTGTTGTCTTATGAAGAGAATTATTTTTGTGCGATGCAAGCTTGTGTCCGAAACAGCTGCGAATCCCAACAAGAATGCGGCAGAACTCACCATTATTAGTTTTAAAAGCAGTTTTGATCGACGTCGCACATAAGATCACAAAATAAAATTAATTTCCGCTTTACGATGCAGTTTTTTCATGTTTTTTACGCTACCGCAGATTAGTTTTTGGGTAATATTTAACTTTATTTAACATTTTTTTTAAATAGAGAATAAAAAAGCTTGGGGCTTAACAATGAAAACGGGTAAAAAATTTATGGCGTCACCTGTTCCGTTAACTAAAAATACATCAGCGGCACAAACATTAGGTAACCAAAAAATTCTTGTCAATAAATGACGCTGCCAATCGACAACACCGCGTACAGAGTGGAGATAACATCTTCAGAAAAGTAGAGTGGAAGTTCATCGCACACTTTTTAAAAAACAAAGCAGAATGATAGATAAGTTGAAGATCGTAATATTTCGGCAAAAAAAAAGAATTATTATTATTATAATTTAGTCTGTGCGTTCTTAAAAATGGAACCTGGCTTAATTAAATTAGTTATAAATAAAGAACAAGCGCCGAACTTACGCGCGCCGAAATCTGTACGTCGCCAAACCCATTGTGCTTTAAAATTTGGTTCAACAAAATTTTGTGGACAAGAATGAGTTGCTGGACTTTAGAATGTTTGGTGTGTGTGGTTAGAAAATTGTTGGTTAATTTTCAATGATTATGAATTGACTTACTGTTGCTTTCTATCTGATTTTTATTGGTTAGATTCCTTGCTTTATCTGGAGAGAAAAACTCATCTTTAAAGTAACATTATTTGGTAACAAGGGCGAGAACTGGGAGGCGTCGTTCAGTGAGGTTTAAAAACGCCTCACTTTGACTCCTGCCTCGGTCAAGTTGTTTTACGTTCAAACAAGGACTTTGGTTTCTTTTTTTTGTTTGGTGCTTTGACAAAATTTTTAAAGTTGCCGTCGTTTTACTCTAAAAAAATCTAAAAAAACAAACAGCAATAGCTTAAAATCCATAAAAAAAGGCAATCAGTTAATTATTTTAAGTATAATATTTACGCCGTTTTCTCAGAAGTCTAAAAAATATTTAAATAGCAGAAATGAGTTTTAATATAGGTTTGCTTTGTATATTTTAGATAAAAGTTTGAAACAAACAAAATTATCAACAAAAGAGAAAGATGAAGCCAAAGACATTAAGCTACTATAAAAAAAATTTTGATTCATTTTTAAATTATAAGAGTTTACTTTTTTTCAAATCAACCGTTAAACATAAACTTTAATGCAATAGTAATAAAAAACAAAAAATGTTTAAAGAAAAGAAGGACACGACTTCGACGGTCAGTTTACTTAAGTGATTTTTGTGTAGCCCTTGTAAAAAACACTTTAACAGAAATTTTTAAATGAGATCATCCTGCTTTCTTACAACAACGTCTCAGCTTGGTACAAAAAGCACCAACCAGGTCAATTTTGTTATATATAAGACTATAAACTGATGTATAAAATATATAAAAGCCTATAACGCAGGGATGGGGAGCCTGAGCCGGAGCCGGAGCCATGGAGCCAGCTAATTTTGGAGGAGCCGGAGCTGGAGCCGGAGCCATCATATTTTTGCTGGCTCCAGCTTCTAACAATATCTTTTTTTACATTTGAAAGTCACTTAATTAATTTGTGGATCTAAATGTGCATCAAAGTAAATTAAACGGTGTTTTGTGTTTGAGTTATTTCTTTAAGATGAGTAGCATGGAGTTTGAGTTGGGTGCTCGCTTGTAGGACACTGGCATTGTCTAGCAGGCCTTGAATATTTGTGTCTCGTGTACAGCCAGTAGCAATGAACAAAGCTATGTTCTAAATGGTTTGCAGTTTTTTGATGTTGATATTTGATATAATAGGGCTACATATGGTGTTTGCATATTTTATTATGGTCGAATGATAGCTTCACATGTGGAAATGATTAGTTTGTTTTGTTTACCCTCTTTGTTTGAATTAAATGCTTTGAGAATGTTAAGCGTTTGTTTTGCTTTAACCCTTAAACGTCAAATGTTAACTTAAAGCAATAAACTGAACTTTGAATTTGTTCTCACGTTTTCTTCTAAATTCTTGCGAAAGACCGGTGTTAACCCAAAACAACATCTGCACTTGTTATGTTTCTTGAAACAGTTTTAGTATATTTTTAATTTTTGATCACGTTTTATCAAGTTTTTTGTTCGATAGTCATAGGTATGCGGCTTTAGATTAGAATTTGATTTTCACAAGCAAAACTTGAAATCTCGGTGGAAAGTACAACTCCAATTTTTTTTTCATATGTAGAAAGATTAATTGCTTTTTCAAATTTCACAATAGTTGAACGTTTTTTAGTTGAAATAAACCATCACTTTGGAATAAAAATTTGTGTTTTTGCTTTGAGTTAACAAACCTAAAAAATTTTTATGAATATTAATATTCAATTTTTCTTACATTTTTTGCTTCATAGTGTGATTACAGTCTCGCGTAAATAAGCAAAAAATTTTTTTTATCAAAAGAAAAAATTTAGTCCTTTAAGGGTTAATGACGGTGAGATTTATGTACAGTAAAAATGTTAGTTTGGATCAAAAGTAATTCCAAAAGTTTTTGGGTGTTTTGTTGTTGGTAGTGTTTGATTGTTTAAGTTAAATGTTGTGCCATATTCAGCTGGGTATGGTGAAAAACGTTTAATATTTTGTAAAAATATTGCTGAATGAGTTGTTGTGTCTTAAATGGTGATTGGTGTGAGATGCTGTGATTGTTATGTCATCGGTATATGCTGAGATTTGTACGTCGTTTGGGGGGAGAGTAATCTCAGAGATATGAATTTTAAATAATGTTGGAGACCGAATTCCACCTTGTGGTACTCCAAATGTTAACTTGATTTTTGAGAGCGTGTCATTGTGTTGAGTGCAAGCTTGTTGTCCTTTACAAAATGTTTTCTATTGTTTATGTGTTTTGGCTTTGGCAATGGATGATAAAAGTAATATGGAGCGGTAGCTTGTGGCAGTATTTTGGTCCTTATTTGGTTTTAAAATGGTTTCCCAAGATGTAGTATTTCCCAAGATGTAATATTTTGTTAGTTTTGGGGCAGTGTTGTACATACTGTATTTGTGAGGTATTTGATGAAAGTGACTCTAGGTGTTTCAGGGGTGACCGGTAAATTTTACCATGCTAAATTTCACCATAGGTGAATTCAACCACATTTGTTTTCGGATGTTTGTTTTGTGTTCATGTATTTGTTTGTTTATGTAATTGTTGATGTAATGATTCGGGGTGATCTGTTTTGCTTGCAAGTGTGATTGCGTTGTTGAATGAGCTTGCGGATATGCCTTGGCAAGTAAGTGCAATTTGTGCTATTTTGATTTTTTTTTAAATAAATGTCTGTCAGCATCCAGTATTGCCTCAACAAAATGTTTGTTTGCCTCATGGACGCCTTAAAGACATTTGTGGAATGAGATCTGTGACAAAAATCTTCAACATGATGTTTAAATAATTGTCTACTAAGTGGATTTTTGATAATTTGCTTTTGTTTTAGTGAAGTGTAGAGGCAGTTTCTTTGGTCTTGTGATGTATACTGAGCGTAAAGAGTAACAATAAATGATCTAATATGTGGGAGGGGATGGTCTTCCAGCTAGTGCAATCACAAAATTCTGCTGAAGCAGTGATGTCTGATGAAGTAGGCTATTGTGTTTGAGTGGGTGGTTGACGTGTTAAGCGTTTGTGTTAAATGTAATGTGATTTGAGTTATTTAATCAGTTTTTCTCTATGGACTTTAATCGGTGCTTACCATAATTGCTGGTGAGCATTGACATTTACGGTGATGATTGTGTTTGGACGATTTGTTTTGTATGTAAATGTGCTGAATATATTGATTCTTCTTTTGTTTGAGATACTGTATATAATCGATAGGACCCTTGGATAAAATATAACACTATCCACTGAACCCTTGGATAATAGTAAGCCCTTGGATTGTGCACGTTAGTAAATTTTTGATGATCGATATATCGCCTGGTTATCTCTTAAGCCAGGGTTTCCCAAACTTTTTGTTCATGGGTACCCTTTGGACAATTATAGATTCGCTCGTGTATCCCCAAAATTTTCTCATATTTTTAGCTGCAAAGCTCAACTTGCTCTAACGTACAACTTATTTTCTATAGCTAGGTAACCCATTGCATTCCCTCTAAATTTGCTAAATCTTTAAAATTGATTATTTTAGTTTAAAACAAAAAAGCTGCGTGATTAGTACTAATCAAAGCACACAAAGTTATTCATAACAATGTAATCTAAGCTTAAACAAACACTACAATCAAACTAACAATATATCGGCTGAATAAGCCCAGCAGTCCTAGCTAATGTGATGGATGAACCTGCTTTTTAGAAACAAGCTCATTAATACGCGGTGAAACATTAGCAACAATACAACGAAGATCATGTTCAGGTGTTTTGAGCTGTGATCGGTACTTTGATTTGATTCCAAGCATCACTGAAAATGTCGATTCACACAACCATGTTGATGGAAACAACAGCAATACTTGAATAACAGGTTCCGCAATCCTTTTATACGACTTGCACATCGTAAACCAAAATCTCCCAAATTTTTCTCAGAGTGCACGTCGCGTGCAAACCCATCATGTTGAAGTTCAATCAGTTCCTCTTGCATACCTGTTCCAGCCTGCAGTGTCTGAGCGTTCGCGGTGAAAGGATTGTCTTCACCAAGACTTGGAAAATTGCCGTCAATTTCCTTTTCCAACTTCATGAGATGTTCAGTGACCGATTCCGAGAACCTTGTGGTTTCAATTTGGGGTTTTGACACAAAAATTCTGTTACTGTACTAAACATGGAAAAGGTGCCAGAGCAAATATTTTCTCCTACAACCAAAGTTTGGCCAGAAATGCTTTGACCCTAGCTATGAATTCACATACTGTTAGGTCTTTTCCTTGGAGATTCTTGTTTAGCATATTCTGAGCATCAAAAATATCAACAAGATAGGCAAGGATCAAAATAAAAAAATCATTCCTCAAGGAAGTGACAAGAGTTTCACATTTGTTGGATTTTTGGAAAAATCCCAGCAATTCTTTACAAAGCTCATATACACGTTTAGTAACATTTCCTCTGGAGAGCCAACGCACATTACTGTGAAATAGAAGTACACTGTGATCGGCACCTAAATCTTCACAGAGAATTTTAAACAACCGGCTGTTTAGCGCACTTCCTTTTACATTGTTGACCATTTTAATCACCAGTGATAAAAGGTCAAAGAATTCAGCAGGAAGGACTTTGCATGACAATGCAAACCGGTGGATTATGCAGTGCAAAAATTTCAAATGAAGAGCTACTTCCATGACACGAGCTTTAAAACCAGACTTTTGTCCTAACATAGCTGGGGCCCCATCCGTTGTGCAGCCCCTTAGATTTTCCCATTTTAAACCATGTTGCTTAAAAAAAGAATCCACCATTTGAAAAATATTATCTCCTTTGTTGTTGCTTCTAATGCCGCATTCATCAAGAACTCTTCTTTAACGCCTTCTTTTCCGACATATCGAACAAAAATTAGTAGCTGAGCACAGTTTGTTACATCTGTAGACTCGTCAAGTTGAATTGCGAATCCACTTTCCGATCTACAAATATCACTAATCACTTACTGCAAAATATCCACTGACATTTCCTCAATTCTTCGTTGGACTGTATTATTAGACAGAGAGATAGAGTTAAGTTTTTTTACTGATTCATCTCCAAAGACACAACGTACCATTACTTTTGCAGCAGGTAGGACCAAATTTTCCCCAATGGCATGTGCTTTTTTTTTGCTTGGCAATCATGAGGGAAACTTCATAAGATGCCTTTAATGAAGCATTGGTTTGTGGGAAAAACATGCCACCTTTATCCAAGCATTGTTTCTTAAACACTGATTCTCTATGCTTGAAAAAGTCAAGTTCTTTGTATTTGAATTCTGAATAAGCTGTCTCCAAATTCCGAGTGAGAAGGCTTGGTTTCATCGAATCATTTCCCAATGATTTTTGACAAACTGCACATACTGGTATATCCAAACCACTGTTTATCGTAAATGTAAACCCAAACTTTAAGTAGATTTCTGAATATTTTCTTTTTTTGAGACTCATTGCATAGCTTTTCAGACAGTCCGAAAATAGACAAAAATTTTGGGTAAAACTATAGAAGTTTTTGAACTTAGCAGCGCGATGAGCTAATCGTTAAGCAAATTTACATTGCACAGTGAACCTAAAATCAAATGAAGACCTGAATAAAAGAACTACATAAATCACAAAATAAAGTTTTTGAAAAAAAGAAAATTGAAGTTTTGAAAAACATTGCAAACTTACTTCAATCCCATGTTAAATCTTTTCAGTCTTATCCTAAGGTAGGCTTAGGCTACCCCTGAAATTTATGCAGTTTTCAAGTTTTTTTCCAGTTCGCTCCTTAGGCTTTCTTTTCATTTTTTTGCAATTATTATCAGTATAGTAGTTCCCCCTTATTAAGTCCACGGTTAATAAGCTCACCCACTTAACAAGCCCAAAACTGTCCGGTTCAGAATTACTACTGTCGCGTATTCAATTCGAATAGTTTAAAGCTGTGGATCGAACAAATCTTCAACCTTGCTACGACGATTAATCTTGCCAAATAATAGTGATAGCAGGCTATCTAATTTCTGTTACGCTAACTTAGCAAATTCAACCTCTGTCTAAACTCACAGACAGACAGATAAAATCTCAACTTTATTGCTAAGCAATGAAGAAAACTCCAACTTCTATCAAGCGGCAATTACAACTAATCACTAATTCACAATTACAACTTTACACTGAATCACGAATCTCGAATTTTGAATTTACATTCTCCAATGAAAAACTTCAAAAATTATTGCCTTTTATCCAATTCTCATAACATTCTAGAACTTTTTTCTTATACGAGTAAAAACGAGAGAGAGCTAGAAAATTCTAAACTAAACAAGAGAAAATGAGAATTTACTAGAAAAATAACAAGACAAAATAATTAATATTAATACGTCACAAGCAAATGAATGTATCAACCAAAATTTCGAATATTTCTTATGTTGACTTAGCATTAATATAAAATCATACGATACAAATGATTCTCAGAGTATTTTACGTTTCAAAAAGGGCAACTACATTTATTCCTGTAATAAAAAACTTGCCCCATAAACCCAAAACCTCGCTTAATAACCCACACTTTTTGTCTTGCATTTGACGGTTTCACACTTCGTTACGCTGTTATTTGATTTTGTTTTCAAAATGGCGAAGAGACGTAAATGTTTAAAATAAGCGGGGTTGACTGTATTTGCTTTTTAGTCTTTGTAACTACGGTTCTTGTAGCAATCAATCAGCTGTTTTTTTCTTGCGTGCCGTCATTGTACAAAATAAGTCATGTGAACTGCGAAAGTGGACTTGCTAGTTACTGTAGTTGTAGTTAAAGTTTTTACTGGGGTGAAAATCTGACTTCCTCAAGAGTTCTTAAACTCAGGTCTTCAAATTATTAACATCAGGTGATAAAAATTTTTTTAATGCAGATTACAAGTTACGGAAAGAATATCCTTATATTTAATCTAATGTACCCCTTGAAAGTCGAAATGTACGCCAGATTGAGAACCCCTGCCTTAGGCCTATTGGCCAATATTTATATATGTATTATCAAGGTAGAACTGGATCCGGAGCCGGAGCCGGAGCCGGAGCCGGGGCTGAGCTAGGATCAAGCATTGGCTCCGGAGCTGAAGCCGGAGCCGGAGCCTGACCTTCGGCTTAGGCTGGCATTTCCTTGCTACAAATTCATTTACCCCGCCCAGCTATAAAATTTCGTTTCCACTACGAGCGCGTATTGGAGTATTCTTTACTTGTTTTATTGATTTTTTTACTTCTTTCTGCGCTTCAACGTTAAACAAAGCAAAAAAAATCCATAAGTGAATTGAAGAATACTTCATTCCATGCTCGTAGTGGAAATAGCTCTAAGCTATAACCACATGGGCCTATAAGATAAATACTTTTGGACATACAAAGAAAAAAGATCATCATAATAACAATGCAGTAGTAAACCGGCAGTGACATTGTTTTAGCTACAAACGTTATTCGTTTAGTGACATTGTTTTGGCTACAAAATAGCTTAAAAAACTTAGCTTTTGTGGTTCTTAAACTAAATTCAATTCAAAACTAAATTGTACGGTTATGCTCACAAACCTTATTTTCAGCAAAATAGAGGCGGATATGTCAGCTCGCTATGATCAAAGCATTCTGAGAGAATCAGTAGTGAAACAGTGAGTGGTTGCTATATAACTTTAATCTTAAATAACATCCGGTTATCCAGCCGTTTTAAACTTAATAAACTGAAAAGAGTCACTTCATGCACATTTGTTGAAATAGGATTAATATTAAAGTCTTTATTTTATTACATAAATTCAAACAACGAAATGCAAATTATTACTTTTGCAGACTAAAGTAAATTGCCTTTTTTAAAACTATTAAAAAAAAACCTTTTCATCAAAACTACAAATATAGAATAAAATCGTTAAGACAAAATTTCACAACTACGGCTAAACTTAAAATTAAAATTAGGTTAGAAACGATAAGATAATAAACAAAATTATTTGTGTTTCTAGTTCAAAAGTTAAAGAATCACTTGCTCAAAAAACCTCAAAGATTATCTGAATGTGTTTTACCTCAGTATATTCATACCACAAAGAGCAACACTCCTCTACAATTGTGGAATACAACTGTGAGTCACTTTTTTCTTGAAGAAGAAAAAAAGATAAACTGTCTTACTGATGATGAATTTCCTGAAAGTTTTTTTTACCCTGATTCCCATAAACGCAAAGTTCTTCAGAGAGATGGAGAAGCTAAAAAGTTGCGAAACCGAATTGCTGTTGTTGGTAATGCTGGAGTTGGTAAAACTACCTTTTTCAAATCATTGCTCAGTCGATATGCTAAACACAAAAACTTGTACGGTTTTGAATTTGTTTTTTACATTGATTGCTCTCATGTAGATTTCGACATTCGGTGTAACCGGTTAAAATTTTTTGTAAGATACCTTCCATATCTCTGGATAGATTGTATGGAAACTTCGTCAAAAATTTTACAACAACTAGAAGAAAAAATGTGCATTTTATTTGACAATCTTTCTTGTGCTGACATGTGCTTTGAGGGCAATTCTGCAACAGAGGACCTAGAAACTGAGCGCATATTTCTTAAAAAGATATTGACAAAACAGTTACATGAAAAAGAGGAAGTGATTGTATCTATTCGACCTTTTGTTTTCAACAAATTTATCGAATTAGTGTCTTGTCAAAAAAAATTTTTGTCAAAGATTTTTATGCAGAGCCTTAGCAATTACAATCAAACTGAAATCTGAAGATCGCTCTGTAAAAACAATTGTGATGAAATTATAAAATACATTCAAGCCTATCCAAATCTGGCTTCTTTTTGTTCCGTGACATCGAATTTTTATGCAGTAATGCATACACTTAATAAATTTATCACTACAGCAGAAACAAGTTTTTCAAATTCGTTATTTTGCTTTCCTCTTACTAAGACATTTGTTCCTTCTTTGATGTTGGTGTTGCGGAGCCACGGTTTTAAGCATAATAAGTGCAACCTCTTTGACGTCATTGAAATTGCTTGAAATGAGTTTCAAAATCAGCAGTTGACTCAAAAAGATGTTTCACACAACCAAACTACAGATTCAAAAATTGCCGATATTTTTATGCAATTTTACCTAAAGAAACGTCAACAGATAGCTTTATAATTTCTTTAGTAGATATTGCTTTAAATTTTTTTATTGCTGTGAACTTATTCTTCTAGGAAAAATTGGATAATTTTATGTGAAAATATTTAAATATCGAACCTGAATCAAATCGGCCGAATTTTTGCTGTAAAGAAATAACTAGATTTTTGTATAGTTTATGCAACCAGTCGATATCTAAATACTTGAAAAAGCTTTTTCCAGACCATTATAGTTATAAAACAGCAGATGTCCAACTCAAACAGCATATCACAAGCACTTTAATCAATTTACCTGCTGACGCGGAAAAGGTGTTTTCTGCTATTTTGACAGTAAGTAGTTTGGTGTTTGAAATGCAAGATGAACAATATGCCGAGAATGCGTCTGATTCTCTTCCTGATTTCATTACTATCACCTTAAGCAGTAATACTAATAGTAGCAAAATAGCTGGCTTGGCTTAATGTGCTATCAAAAAGAACAAAAAAACCAATTAAGATTTTTTTGAAAGGTTAGTTAGTGCTCATGAAGGCGTATTTGAATCAGCTAAAGAAAATTTTCTAATTTGCTTTTGCAAAACTGACTAAAACACTCGAATTACACTGATTTTTCAAATTTATTTTTAATATTTTAATTGTAGTATTTTGGTTGTTTCAATGTGTTTTTTTTATACATCTACAGTACTTACTCATTGTTAAATGTAAATTATAGAATTTTTGCATAAACTAATTAAATGTGCCGCATTTTATTGAGTAAAAGTTCTTCGACAAAAAGTTTATTAAAATAAATTTCCGTAATTTTTTTAATTGTCAGAAAAGTAACAGTGTGTTTTAGTTACATTGACATGGGTTAGTTAACCTCTTTTAAAACTTCTTCAATCTAAACATAAAAGATTTTAATTTGTTTATTAATAATAGTTCAATGAAATTTGTCGTTGTTGTATTGTAGTTGTTTAGTGGCGTATGCAGAAGCAGTTTGTAGTTAACTGTTATTGTTTATTTGTTAAAAAATGCTGTTATGATTAAATCTGGCTGGCTTTTTTTTATTTATTTCCAATTTTGTTTTTTAAAAGCAAAGAAGACTTGTTGGAGTTTCATTATTGCTGTGTTTTTGTCATTTGTGGAAGTTCTTTTGTTATTATCTCCTAGCCAATTAATTTTAGTTTTGTTGTTTAAAAAGGATGACAAATAAATAATGAACAATTTTTTGTGCAAAAATTAAACTACAGTAAGTTTAGACTGGTGTAACATCCCCTTAAGAACCTAATTGGAATCTCCACTTGTCCATTCCTCAAAAAAAATCATAGAACAAAGTACTTTGGGGATCAAACAGCTACTCTGTACTTGAAAACTAAGTGTAGACTCAAAAATTTCTTTACAGCCTGTATTTGATTTCTCAATAAGTGAAGACCTTGTTTCTTAGTCTTCACCTAGTTTTCTTGCTTTAATTTTAATTTTTGTAAAAATCTCGCTCAAGCTGATGCCGGCCCTTGGTAGGCTATAATTTTTCATTCTTTGATTTTTGTTTTTCATTTAATGTTTTCTATATGCGGTAAATTTTTCCATATTTTTTAAAATTTAAAATAAAATTTATATTTAAAGATAAAAGTTCTTTGGTTTTATGGCAAGCAAGAAATTTACTATAAAAAGATGAGTATAGGGAATCACTCCTAACTCTGCCACTGCTTTAATGAATATAACCAAAATCACTTTTGGCCTGCAATATATTCAATTGATCGAGAAAATGCACACACAGGGGTAATTTGACCTCTTACCATCGAGGCAAATGACACATTACTGTGCAAAAGTACAAAGACTGTTCAGCAAAATCGTGAACAAATAATTTTACACGTTAAACGCACAGCTTAATATAGAGGGTGCGGCGTAAATAACGCCCTTTTTATATTTGTAAGTAACGCCTATACTTTTATAAAACAATTGTTACGGTGAACACTTCGATTAGGATGATTCTACAGTATGAATTTTTGGCTGGAAGGCCTAGTCTTTCAATTCTCGCACGCATTCTCAACACGAATGTTAGCCGAGGAGAGTGTATGAGTGTATTTAAATAACCACAGACAAACTAACGAATATTATAAGAATTTATGCGAATAAAGAGAAATTAAAAACTGCTTTAGACCTGCCTGTAAAATAGAATATTACTTATTCAAACAGAATTAACAGCACATTACGAAATTTCAAATAATAAACTAACCAACAACTAACCACGAGAATTTAAATGCACGACCAACGGTAAAACTGTTTTTGATTAACTGCACGTGACAGGCAAACAAAGAAAAGCGACCAGACAAATCCAAAGCACCCACAAAAAAAGAAAAAAAGCGACAAACACAAGCACACGTGGCATCTCTACGCGGCGAGAGTATTTCTCACCTTAACAATGCTTAAGAATTTTTCAACAAGTTATTATCTTTATTTTCTTTAATAAGGTAATTAAAGAAAATAAAGAAAATAACTTGTTCAAAAGTTCTTAAGCATTGCTTTATGAAAATATAGACGTAACTTACAAATATAAAAAAAGCGTTACTTACGCTGCACCCTGTATTGTAATATAGCTGCGAGTAAATTTATAACTTATGTATTGTAGCACAAATATTGTGCTTTAACTTAGAGACAGTACTCTGATTTATATTAGCGTTCAGTATAAGTTCTTAATTTTTGCTGTGGTCATCGTGTATCTTTAAAATATTGTACAGAAAAAAATTGTCTTTAATTATCAAGTAACATTTTTTTTGTATTTTAACATAAATTCTTGGCTGCAAGTAAGATAAAACCATGTCTTTTGCTTGCAGTGAGGCTTTTGATCTTAGCTGTGGTATGGTAAACCTTTGGAACTTGTTTATTTATGTCTTATTAAGAGCAGTTTTGGTATATCACATGGATAGCCCTATTGCCGATTTGATTTCCATGTGGCCGTTAAAGAGTCTTTTTATTTTATGTTTTCATTGCGATCATGTTGCTTACCACAATGACAATAACTTAGTTTAAACAGGAAGTTGTAACCAAGTCAACATGATATAAGCAATAACATCTAACCATGCAAAGAAAAAGGATTAAATTGATAATTAACTGATTATAACTAAACCAATAAATGGATTTTTGTATCATTGTATAGGCAAAAAAAGCTGAACGTAAGACCGACCAGTAAACCCGGTGCTTTTGATCGCAAGTCTGTCGTTGAGGCTTGAGCTTCTCTAACTTACTTCTATAGATCAAGCTTTAAAGTCCTGTTTAGGCTACGAGGTTGGAATGAAATATACTTTGTTTCTTTTTTATTAATTATTTTTTTTCTTTTTTCCGCGCTTAAGCGCTCAGTGAAGAAAAAAACAATAAAAGAAACAAAAAATGCTAGTAGTGAAAACAAGCTTTAATGGAAAATTGTGTTTTTCATTGTATTTCGGCATTCAATGATAGAAAAAAGTAGTACTTTTAAAAAATATGAAAAGACATTTTTGCTGTATTGCTTGTAATCTTTTTAGAAAGTAGTTCATCAACAGGAGTTAACACTACAGCTCATGATAATACAAACGTTCATCAAGTTGGTTATCATAACGAGGATAGAAGAGGTGAGTCTAAAAGAATTGAGTTTTGTTTTCAAGAAATGTATAAATTTAAAAACATACTTTTATAGAAGGTTTTTCTTGCCATAAAAAAAGGAACATCCCCTAACTTAAATGCTTTTAGATCTTGTTGAATTTTTTTTCAAAGAATGCTGTATTAAAAATATGATGAAGTGACGCTTGTGTTTGTATTAGGCAACAATAAAAAACAGAAAATACATGATCAAAGGATTGTAAAATTTCCAATAACTAAATTGCAGCTATAAATAGAGTTAAATCAAAAAAACGTTACATAGAACATCAGATTTATGTTTTTTTATCCAGTTACTTGGAGGGATCTCAATGTGAACATCAAAGAAGAAAAAAGTGAGTTTTTACCTGAAATATTTTGACTTTTTAGTGCATATGTCTGCAAACACACACGCATAGCCTATATATATTTTATAACAATGCTTTTCAAAATTTTTAAAAACCAGCTTCAATTTTAAAACCAGTTAAAGCTTGAGTCTTGTCGTGATCGCGAGATATTTGTAAAAAGTCATTGCTAATAAATTTTTTTTACTGCAACCTACAGCAAGAACCACAATATGCCTCCCAGCCCATAATACTTAGTTGTAATAAGACAAACTCTGTCCACTAGATTTGTTTATTCAGTTTTGATAATTCATATATATATATATATTTTTTTTATGATCTGCACATTATTTTATTTATTTGTATAAAGAAAACATTATTTCTTAAAAAAAATATATATAAAAGAAATCCAGAAACAAAGTGAGAAAAATGCATTTTTACCTGTATTTGTTACAGTTAATTACCTATCGGCGCTTCATCATTCTTCTTTTTTTAAATGATAAAACGATCCATGACTAGGATTCTTTACACAAAGAATCGTATATATTTAAACACAACTGCAAATTGCTGGTGCTTTTCAGAAGAGTGCTCAATGACTTTAATAGTCAGAGAGATAATTTCTATTTAACAGAAAACAAATAAAAAAAACATTTTATTTTGTTCTTGAAAAATAAAATAACTTGAATTTCTCTCTGCAAGGGAGTAAAATCAACATCCTAAATCTCTGTAACTCACTTAGTGTCTTCATGGATAAGCTAGCTTAGTTATTAATAAAAACGCATGTTATAAAAATGTTTCTGCTATGTTTGACAGGCTATTATTTGTGGCCAGAGCTAATAATATGATAAATATTTGCGTAAAATATAACAGAACATTTTGCAATTTGAAAAAACTAAACTGTTTAGAATAAAGCAAGAATTTGAAAATATTGAAAAATGTGTTCAAAGTAAAAACTGATACTTGTCATGTATCTTCAAAAAGAATCTATACTTAATTAACAAATTTCTGTTTTGCTGCTACAGCTTCATATCCTCGAGTGGCCAAATTTTTAATGAAAACTCTTCTTTCATTTGGGTCACCACATCTACTGTAAGTGAAGCCGCTTTTTCAGCTCTTCTTGCCGTAAAAAAAAATTAGAAATAGGGTAAACGATGTAAACAACTTTATTTGTGCTTTATCCCGTGTAAACAAACAAACTCAAGCTTTGCATTGATTATTGTTTAAAAAAAGTAAAATATTGTATGTTTTTCTTCTTTCAATCCAGATTGTAGTTTGGGGAATTCTTTATTACATATTTTTGAAATGAGATCTACAGTAAAATAAAAGAGTAATACATTTTTCGATTCTTGCATTGATAGATAAATTTTGGTTTTCAGAGTACTTTTTAGAAGAGTAAACAGTTTTCAATTATTCACTCAATTTTTCTTAATTTATTTCTGATGTTGTATTTCAAAAGTGTCTAATCATCAACTTCCAATTTTTTGTCAAGAGCTGGACTTTATCTGAAATATTAGGGTTGTTGTAGTTGTCTGCAGCAACGTCTTTCTTGGTCCTAAACATTTTCAATAGAAAATTTTTTTTTCTGATATCATGCTTTACCATCTCCTCCCAGGTTTCTGGGCTTTCCTTTTCTCGTATTACCCACCGTTCTCTTTTCGTGTACTCTTCAAGTCAAACTCTTCACATTCATTCTCTTAAAATTTCTCAACCATTTTAGACGATGCCCTCTTAAATCTTCTTCAATATTGGCAACATCTTTCCATTCTTTTAATATTCAAACGTCCACAATAGCCTTGATTTGACATTTTTAGCTGAAACGATTCTTAGGATAGAAAGTAAAGATGAATAAATTATATTCAGTTATTCTACTATAACCAAATATGAAGATCTTTAAGGAGTGAGGCATAACATTGTTTTTAAAAAAAGTAGGTCATAATAAAGAAATTTTTGAAAACCCGTGCATCAAAATATTAAACTTATGTTGAAACTGCTGGTGGGACTGCAAAAACGTTTCTATAAGGCATTTCACACTTAGCATCCCAATATGGTGTATACAGTAGTTGTTTCAGTCATGGTGTAGAATAGTCTTTTTGGCTGCTTTTCTGATGTCGTTGCAGAATTTTTTGTAAGCCGCGTCTACATAACTTAGATTAAGCGGCAGCTAAGTCTTTGCATTGTTCATCAAAGCAATGTTGTTAATTCACTTGTTCCTGCCAAACTTTCATCGCTTACTGTCTACTGTCACAACTTTACTTGGTAATCTGAAAGGACCAGTTGACCTAGGCAACTGAAAATACGTGCGCTGCAGTAAAGCTGTGTTTATTTTTATTTATGCCGGCTCTTGAAATAGTTTGCAGCCGGAGAGAAGTTTTTAATATTTTGCAAATTTCTGGATTAGTACAAATGAATTCGTAAGAAAACGTTTCTCAACAGATAGCAAGAAACAACAATTTCTGACAAGAATATGTTAGTCACAAAATCAAACGAACTTGATCAACCCCTTAAAACTTGACTATTAAGCTTCAAAAAAGTTCAAAAAAATTCACAGCGCCAATAACTGCGAATAATCACTCAACAATTTCCTACTGAATAACTATAAGAGTAAATTAGCACCCCGATGGGTCATGTTGAATTTAATAGTTTTTCCAAACAATTCTATCTAACTGTAGAATTAACTTCCAAAGCGTCAACCTGATCCTTGACTACTAAACCAACGCCAAAAAAGCAACAGTAATACCAAACGGTTTTAACCACTTTAAATTCAACCAATTACTCAGCTAGAATGATTGTAAAACAACTACAAGCTATTTATATGTATAGATACAGCTGCCGCAGAATGACTTGAAATCTAAATCATTTTCGCACGTTCTCATTGCCATGGAGTACTAAAACCATTCTTTACAGCAAAACAACCTTTTTTTGCTTGCTGTAGTTCAATTATGATTTCAATGCATAGACAATGCGTTATTGTTAAGAAATAAATCTGCTTCAGGGTTTTTATGTGAAATAGTAGTGATGAGAATGCATAGTAAGACAAGCAAAAATCATAGCAGATTTGAAGTCAAAAGAATCAAAAGTAAAAGTTCGTCGAGGGGAGTTTTGAATATTTGTAGTGTACTCCGTATGCCTGAAAAGTACACTAGTGATGAAGAAAAAGTTCTTATTCTTGCATGGAGGCAGGAAAAGATTCCAATGAAAGTCATTTGTGAGCAGAGTGGAAAAGGGAAAGCAACCATCATGAGGCTCTTGGCAGCTGCCAGAGAGCTTCCAAATAACACTGTTCCCAAGCATAAGTTTGGTGGAGGAAGGAGAAGAAAGATATCTCGACTGACTGACACCATTATGAAACAAGAAATCAAAACAAATCCTCGTTTGACAGCCTTGGAGCTGCAAAATATCCACCCATAGCTGCTGCAACAGGTAAAAATCCGAACAGTCCAGCATCACCTTCAAAAAGATTTGGATCTTCCAAGTTGTAAAGCACCCAAAAAGACTTTGATTAATGAGAGAATGAAAAAACAGCATCCTGCCTTACCAAAAAACATGCACATTGGACAACTAAACAAAGGGGGAAAGTGATGTTTTCCGATAAGAGCAATTTCCAAGTCTTTAAGATGGGGTCTACCACCATGCGGCGTCCAAGATCATCTGCCGTTTTGACCCTCTATACATAGTGCCAACGGTTAAACATTCACAGTCAGTAATGGTATGGGGATGTTTTTCAAGAGAGAAAGGAAGAGAAGGTCTGTACTTTCTCCCAAACAACAAAAAAATGAATGCCGGTCTTTATCTGCAAGTCTTGGAAGACCACACGCTCAACTTTTACAACATTCATGACTCTGAGGTGTTTATGCACGATAGTAAACAAAAGCAAATGAATATTCTTGAATGGCCTGGTAACAGCGCGGATTTAAATCCCATCGAAAATTGCTGGCACAAGATGAAAAAAACTATGTCAGAAAAGAAACAACAAACCTTGGAACACTGAAAGAAGAGGTAAAAAAAGTGTGGTGCCAGGAAATGACAGCAGAATATTTTAGAAATTTGAGTGATTCTATGCCCAAGCATTTGCAAATGGTAATCAAAAATAAGGACAATATGACTAAGTATTAAAATATGTGGTTATGGTTTTAATAAAAGCAAGAATACAAACAAACTTTGCATTTTTCTCAAAAAACTAAGCAGGTCTCAAGTCATTTTGCGGCAGCTGTAATTAACCCTTTCGTACAAAATGGGTCTAATTGTACACATGCAACCTAATTGGGTTTTATATACTTCAGCAAAACAATTATTGGTTTGGTAGCCTACAGCATGTAAATATTTGTTCATATTGTTAACGTTACCAGCACTCTTACTATTAATGAATTAAAAATTTGTTCTTTAAATGTTTGATTTTCAAGGTTCTGTTTGGGGTTACATTTTGTACTAAAATAAGGGTGCATTAGATATCTCTGATACACCCTTTAAAAAGTTGAAGCAATCAGATATCTTGTCAAAAAGTATGTCGAAAAGAATTTATATTTTCATTTGGAAGCTTTTTTTAAATGAAAAAATGTTTTAAAGTGGCAATAATTTTTTAAGTTTAAGCATCATCATTTTTACACATGGTGTATCAACCACTAAAAATGTACACATAGTGTATCAACCAATAAAACCAATAAAACCAATAAAAGACAAAAAATTGCATCAAATACATGGGTTTGTAAAAAATCTGTACAATTGTACACAACAACTAATTTGCATATGAATGACATCACATCCAAATAACTAATTGTTTCATGCATTGGTGACCATATCCTTTTCATAAAAACAAAAAAATAAATTTTTGCTTCTTTCCATCAAGGGGTGTGTGCGAAGGGGTCAATTACATTTCAGACCACAAAATTTAGTATAGCAATAGTTTTATTTGCCCCAACTAACTATTTCGCTTGCCTGGGCTGGTCAGGGAGCTGTTTAAAATCTGAAAACACAATATAAATGAATAAAAATGAATAAAAATACAGTTTAAACAAAGCGATTGAATGCCGGCAAAAAATGTAAACAGCAACAAGAGAGCTACAGTTAAAATATTAATCGATGAATGAATTTTATCGCCAAAGACAAAGATTTTTACGTAGCTTGCTCTACTCTTTGAAAATAATGGATAAATTAAAAAAGTCTGTATTAAAAAATGCTTAAAAATTTTGATTAGATACACTGCATTGGAAAAGACTTTAGAAAGATGCTTTAAAAATACATTTAAAAATAACATTTATCAGGGTACGATTTAAAATTAAAACAATGAAATTTTTATCAGGATATAATTTAAGATTATTGTTAGCTCAATAGATGCGTAATGTAGATATAAGTTGTTTTATTTGCTGGTCAAGAAAGTGTGTCCGCAAATAAAAGTATGTTGATTGTAAAAGTGAGATGTAAAAATAAGGTAAACCGAGTGTGTAAAATAGTAAATAAATTTATCAAATGTCAACATGGTTAAAACTTCATAATTTAAATTTACTTCGGTGTCGACATTTTGAGACCAACTTTGAATGTTTATTTAGTAATTTTTCGGGGTCAGCCTGAAATATTTGCCATTTTTCCGATAAGCATAAGTTGTATGTTTTTGAACACAACTTATATGGAGATGCGTGGTGACGATGTTCCGTCTTATTTGTGGCGTTTGCTTTATTTGTTTGAATTTCCCAACGGCTATTGATAATTCAATGGAGTTAATTTTTCGATTGTCTTTAAAGGATTGGTTATAATTATAATATCGAAGTTTAAATGTTGTTTCTCAACTTCTGCAATAGATATTGTCCGTTTTATTAGCTTTTAGAAAGTTTTGTATATTATAGAGTTTCTGCAGCATTTTCCATTTAGTGGGCAATTTTTGGTTGATCTGCCATCGCATTGCTTGCATTTTATTTTATTATCTTGATTGTTCTGGTTTGAGATATTTTGCTTATTTACAATAGATGTGATATTGGGCATAAAACTATAGCTTAGCTTTATGTAATTTTGTTAAAGATTTGGTGATATTTATTGCTGGCTGGAAAATGCTTATTAAAGAAGATAAAAAATTAGTTTTTTGGTGCTAACTTTTTTATTGAAAGGGAGTTGAACCAAAGAATCTTTTTTAATCTTTTTTTTGAGTTTTTTTTTGTTCCGTTCCTGTTTGATATAGGTTAATTTTTCCGTATATGCACTTTTTCAAGAGCTAATTTTGTTGTTCAGGAGTTGTTTTGTTTAATTCTTCTAGAGTGATAAACATTTAATGAATAAATATTTGATAAATATCAATGAATAAAAACTGCATGAATTTTTTTTTAATCGAAAAATTTGTTCATTTATATAAAAATTACGACATCGCTGCCGCATTGAACTTCGCAATGGTTTAAAGCTTTAGTCAATCAATATGCTTTAAATAAAACAAAACGATTCTTTAAAATTTCTTATAAGAACAACTTGCAGACAAAATATATTAAATAGGTGTTAGTGTATCTATTACGGAATCACTACGTAACAATGAAAAAGATGACGTTAAAATTAGAAGCTTTAAAATTACTGTAAAAAAATTGAAAATCAACTATAGGTTTACAAAATTAAGATTAAAATAAAAATGAAGTATGACACGTACACTTGCAAAAGCTAGATCGGTAACGGTGCCAGTGCTTCAGTGGCCAGAATGAAACTATGCGGTATCCTCGAAATTATATGATGGGGCAAGATTATTATTATTTTTTTATCTGCCAAGCACTCTTCATGCTGGTGGTGGGCTTACCTGATCCATTCCTAGGGATAAGGGTGCGAATTGACTCCGCGGAGTCCTAATAATCGAAAAAGCTTCAAGGACGGACTAGAGTTTCAGAATAGCGAGAAAATGGCCAAAGATTGCCAGGTGTAAAGAGCTAAGAGCAGGGTGGTTAATCGTGGCCCCTACGTAAAGTAATTCATAAAGTTTTTGTAATTCTTTTTAACATATTATCAATTTGTCCGAGCAGGAATAAAAGAAAATGGAACTTTATGTTTATATTATTGTTTTTGATTTTAATCTTATTTTTTTCTTCCAGATGTTCAGCCGAAAAAAAACATAGAGACGTTGTGTAAGTGACATTTTTTGATATTTTTTTTGTAATGTATTGTTATAATTTTGTTATTAATAACTAGATTAAATATTGTTATAATTTAATTCTTTATCTTTATTTTTCTTTCTGACTCATAAGAAAACGTTGGAAGCACTATGCATAAAGCAACTATCAAGAAATTAGCCTACCCCAATCTGCTTCTAGGGATGCCGAAATATTGCTGTTCATTGAAAATTTTTATTTAGTGTTTTAATTTTTACTTACAGATGGCACTAAAGAGTACCATCTGCGGCTTTGTACATCACGCAAGCCGTGACTGAGACCATAGTTTTGAGTTTTAAACTCATCGAGGGCAGTCAGCTTACCCAGGTTTAGTCACAGAGCTGATCATATATAGAGAGAAAGACTTGTGCGGTTCCACCAGATGTATTTCTGCACTAATTGAAGCGGCATTATACATCACGCACACCGATGCAGATGCTAGAAATATATCAAGTTAAATAGGACAGATAACATTAAAGAGTATCATCTGTGGCATTGTACATTAGCAAGCCGAACCCGAGACCATAGTTTTGAGTTTTAAACTCTTATCAGGGACAGTTTGCTTATTCACGTTTTGCCGCTTCTGTCAGTGCAGCAATGCATCTAGCCTACAAATCTTAGATTTTTGTCTTTATATATGACCAGCTCTACAACAATACCTGGATTTTAGTTGGTAAAGAACTTTTAATTAGCAAAGTTTAGCTGGTTTGATGCCTGAAAGAATCATTAAGTAGTCTATTGGAGTAAGACGCAAGCATTCAAATGTTCAAGGCGTTATTCAAGACACTATTTATAAGGACAGCATTTGCGCTGCAAAGTACTCAGCTGTCAATTAGACCAAATATACGACAACAGTGAGAAGCGGGAAAATATTTTTGCTCAATGCCACAAGGTTTTGACGAAACGTGAGTGATTTTTTTAGCTTTATTCCAAGATATGTAGGAATCGAGCAGAATGATCTAAGTTCATTTTGTTGAGAACTTTTAGCTCAAGTTTGATTTTTTGCTCATTAAAATGACACGCTGCCGTCACCGTCTTTGAGTGATTGAATTTCATCCTTCAAGTTTGAAGAAAAGGTGAAAGACTGAGCGGCAAGTTCCATGATCATTTTGACCATGTACTTATCTGGAAGAAATCTCAGCAGCTTACAGGTAAGGCCACAATGCCAGGCAATTATAAGCATCTGTCAGAGCGAGGATTACAACACCGTCCTTCTTCTTAGCTTTTAAAAGATCCTCGATGTCTCCTGTAATAAGTAGGAATTTAGATTCGGTGAAGTAGGAGTCGGCTTTTTGATTTGGTGGAGCTAGGAATCGGAGTCCTTATGGCTTTTGCAGACTTCAATTTACGCCAATTTTTTATATTTCTACATATTACCTCTACATTTATCCTCTTGACTCGCAGGAACGCAACTGTAGCGCTCTAGATAGGGCAAGCAATTATCCTGAGCTGATTCGGGAGATGCTAACATATTACTGTACAATAAAAAAATTTTATTTAGTTTTTAATTTTATACAGATATGATTGAAATTTAGAACTGCTTGCAAAGACCACCAAGCAGTGGAAAGCGTAAAAAAGTGTTTTTTCCAAGGATACAACTGAATACCGCGAGTAGGTTTGAACCGAGACCATGTTGATCACAATCGCGGCGCTTTAACGACCTTTATCCACTCAACAATTAGGCCTCCAAGGTTGTCCTTAAAGGCTTTACGTCTTTAAAAAACTATTTCAACTCCACCCAAAAACATGCGGCTCCGACTTCCTACTCTAACTCCATAACCCTGGCTTAAACTAAAGCAACTTATGTAAAATCTCGTGTCTCGGTCTCGGTCTCGTTACTTCAATGTTTGATCTAGTCTTGTCTCCGTCTCGCTACCCCAAAGTCTCGTCTCGTCTCGGTCTCAAAGCACCGTGTCTCGACTCCACCTCTGATGCTGGCTCAACGCTATCACTGCCATCATCTGATCCGAGCAGTACAGCATTGTGGTGTAGTAAAAGAATTAGCATTCGGCCTCAGTTCTGTTTGTGTCTGACTTGGAGTGGATACTCTTTCAAACAACAGCGACGACCCGTCTTTGGCTTTAACCCTTTAATCGATTGTGCCGAGTATACTCGTGTGTCACAAGCATGACGAATAAACTCGGGTAAACTTTTTGGAACATGACAAGTAAACTTGGGCAAAACTAATTATTGATTAAAGGACTCAAACGATTATATTCGGTTGTTATAAGATTTTATTTTATAAAAAACCAAACTAAGGCTTTATTAAACTGAAAAGAAACTATTCTAAACAAAAAACAAAACAAACATTAGTATAACGAAATAAAATTACATTTGAGTTCACATAAAACGTCCTTTGAAGCGCAACTGAATCATTTTACAATTACAAACCATTTTATTACTTTAGTTATCTTTGCGGCGATGCTCGGTTGATTACATTGATAGTTAAAATAATGTTTGAGTTCGCTACTTCATTTGGTATTACATTCTCCCTCCTTAAATTGTACACATATTGCTTTAAATTAAATGTATGGAACAGCTCCGTATCTATCCATTGCTTTTCTTATGCGAGTAGATCTTCTTGGCACTGGAGTAACATCAAAATCAATATTCGGTGATTCTTCTTCAATAATTTTGTCTTGGTCATCGCGTTTAATACTTTCAGTTTTCATAATCGAACCATTACTAACATCATTTAAGTTAACATTTACATTTTCTGATTCTTCGTTTTTATTGTCAATATTAACGATATCATTACTATCAGCACTAGTATACGGCGTTACATCTTTTAATGAAACAGTTGTTTCTCTTCCGTTTGGTAACCTCACAAGCGTATAGTTTGGGGTGGCATGCAGGAGATTTATCCACTACAGGGTCGTATTTACTGGTGCGACATTTAAATGAAAACATTCGCTCGTGGGCCGTTTTATTAGTTGCAGAACATAGCAATGAACGTACAGAATGAAGAGCATCTGGTAAAACAAGTTGCTAATGACGAATATCTAAACATCGAGATTTTAAAGCAGACTTTATGGCCGACCAAATAATTCCATTATAGCGTTCACACTGGCCAATACCCGGAGCATTATAGACCGAAGTTCTACTACACTCTACACCACGTTTTTGCAAATAACTTAGAAGTTCCTGCGAGATAAAAGCGGTACCCCTTTCGGAATGAATATAAGCAGGCATACCAAACATTACAAACACTTGGTTTAAACAAGATATAAATGTTTTCGCGTTGACATTAGGGCAAGCAAACCCAAACGGAAATCGAGAATAATCATCAATAACAGTCAATAAATAACGCTTTTTGAATGAAGTCGGCAAAGGACCTTTAAAATCTAAGAAAAGCTTTTCGAAAAGCTTGGTTGCTTTAATTACGTGTGCCATTTGAGGCTTATAAAAAGTGGGTCTTAATTCAAAGCAAACTTTACACTTTGCAACAACATTACGAACTTCGTTGACGGAATACGGTAAATTTTTTACGCGAACAAAATAATGCAAATGTGTAACACCGGATGACACAACGACTCGTGCAATTCGCGCAGCGTGCTATTATAAATTTTGGCGCAAAATGCTCTGGAAAGAGCATCGGGAACACAATTTATTTTTCCGGATCGATAAATAAATATCAAGATCATATTCGCTTAGTTCCATCCGTTTGCTATGATTTTTGAAATTGTACATATATGCTACGGATTGTTGGTCTGTAATCACTGTAAAATGTCGACCGCATAAAAATTCTGTCCATTTACAAATTGCTTCCACAATAGCTATAGCTTCTTTTTCCACACTGGAATGGTGCCATTTATTTTTGGTCAGTATTCTAGAAAAAAAGGCAACTGGTCGGTCATGTTGATTTAATGATGCAGATATGGCATTGTCTGACGCATCAGTTTCACAACAAAAGGCACATTTTCATCAATAATTTGAAGAGCTGCTGAAACTAATTTATTTTTAAGTGACTCAAAAGCTTTCAGAGCTTTTTCACCGATAAGAAATTGTTTTCTAATATCAAAGGTTTTAGCTATCTTAATAAACGCTGATTGAGATATTGACAAGAAATACACTCCCGCTTGCTAGCTTGCTATTTTACTACTGAAAAAAATTGTTTGCCTGAGCAGTAAACAATTCAGTGCGCTTGTGACGTAATTTAGCAGTGCGGCAAAAACGCGTTGCTACAATAGCTCCCCCCAAAAAGCGCACTTGAGGAAAGATGACTGCGGACAAATAAAACAAACACACACAGAAAAAAAACAAAAACAAGCAAATGCAATATTATGATTTTGGTGGTCTTCCTCGTCTTTTGGGATGACTGAGTTGGACCGGAAGTGTCAATCAATCAATCAACATACTTTTATTTGCGGGAAAAAAATAATAGACATAACGAAAATGAAACACTAAAATAAAATAAAAAAAAATTTATCCGCAGGGAGACTGCGATTTGAACTTTCGGTCTTCTAGTCAGCAGCCACCCTTGAGAGCAAAGCTAAGGTACAACTACTTGTAAAATTTAAGTGTTGCAGAGAAGAGAGTTTTTTTTTATTTTAAATAATAAGGTTTTTTTATTTTAAATATAATAAGGTTTCAATAAGTGCTTTTTAAATTCATATTTAAAAATACTGTAAGAAGCATTTTGAATTTGAATGGGAATTTTGTTCCATATCTTAACTCCTTGGTACATACATCTTTGTAATCGTGAAGTTTTATAAAAGGAAAAATGCAAAGTTTTTTTGGGTTTTTCATTTAATCTAGTGCTTTTTTCCGAGATCTGGCTGGTTAAAATAAAATAATTAGACAAATTATTGGGGAGCATTTTTTTAAATTGGCATGAATAAATTTACCAACTTCTAGTTTATAAAGATCTGTAAGTTTTAGAATCTTAAGGCGTTTTTTAATAAGGTGAGGAACTATCACAAAGATACGGAATAATAACTGAAGAGGCGATTCGAAGAAAAAAAGCTGGAATGTCGTCATGGCCAACTGCTTTATTATTTTTTAGAGAATAAATAGCGTTAAAGATTTTTGTGGGGTTGGGTATGTTGAGATAGATAAAAGATGAAACTCGTTTGTTTAGATAGGTAGAAAAAGACTTAACACTAGCTTTACGGAGGGGTCGTTTTCGACCCTGGATGTTGTTTATTTGCTTTATATCTTCTAAATGCGTGACCGAATGTCAATAAACTGCTTTGACTTTTTCTAAAATTTACTCTAGATTACATTCTAGGTTTTGAAACTTTTTGAAACGGTTTTTGCTTACTACTTGAGTTTTTGCGTCTGGAAAAAAGCTACCCCTAGTTTTACGGAGGGGTCGTTTTCGACCCTTTTCATATATATTATTAGTTTTAGCAGGGACCAGGCATTATTGGAGACAGAGCTGTATTGCAAACATTTTGTTAGCAGTGGCAAACAATAGCTGGTCTATGACAACAACATTGTGATGTCTGACAACAGCAAAATGTGACAACAACGTTGAAAGAACCTTCTAAGTAAATACTTATGACAACGAAAAACAGGTACTGGTATTCTAACTCCGTAAGTCCATTTAGAAAGATATTTTTAGAGACAAAGCTCTGTTTGTATGCATCATATCAGCTGCAATTGAAATATTAGTTATTTTGTTGATAAGGAAACAAATGACAACAATTAAAAGAAAAGCTTAAATACCGCTGGTTAACAGGATTTTATAATTTTTTTTTGTATTAGATTCCAATTCATTACAGTATTTGGTATGAGGTGAGTAGCGCTAGCAAGAAGGTGTTTGCGTTAGCCAATAATAACAAAGTTTTTTCCTTAGCCAGGATAGTTTCATTTATGAAACACAGTACACAAATAGCCCACAGCGTACTAGAGTAAACAAAAGCTATTTTGTGATTATTTGTTAGATTATTCGTATAACTTTAGAGTCAATAAAAATGTTTTTTTCGCAGAATTTGTTTATCCTATAGTCTAAAGCAAGCTTTATGATAGATATGAATGCTAACAAAATTGCAGACACAGTCTTATCATGGGGTACTGGTGATGAGCTGTCAGATGAAGAAGAGATTTATTCTGGTGCTGTTGGAGACGAAGAAGTGGTATCAGCAGCAACATAGACATTGATTCAGATTCCATTAAAGGTGAAAGTGATGATGATTTAAACCCCAAGCCCACATCGACGCGAGTTGTGCAAAAATACGACTGAATCAGAGAATAAAGCTACAAACTCAAGTAACTTTTATTGGCATGATCTCATAAACTTCTGATTTGTAAAATATCAAACAAAAGAAAAAAAGTCAGTTTGCTTGCTTTCCAGCATGCACGACTCGACCGATTTTGATACAAGTAATGAAAAAAAAAGCCGAAAATGATTTTATTTTATAACGCAAACAAAGTAGGAGTTGATTGCTTTGATCAAATCGCACGCTTATTCACTAAAAGGTCAGCGAGTCGAAGATGGCCGGTAGCTGTCTGGGGGAACATCTTAAACATTGCTGCTATCAACTCCTACGTGTTGTATAAAAGAGTAACAAGCAATCGCATAATACGCCGGCAGTTCATACTAATACTTGTAGAAAACCTTCTGGGCATGCCAGAACCTTGTCTAAGTAACAGCAATAGGCAGTTCAAAGGAGAACATGAAGGAGTGAGGAAGCGGAGGAAATGTCATGGTGTATACTGCGACAAAGGACGTATTTGGAAAATTATTTGCTAAATTTGAGCCAATTGAGCAAAAAATTTTATTAAATTCATCAGCTATATTTTGATAATCTGAGATTGTGCCAAGGTCAGTTACTAATGAGTCAGGAGTATCTTTAATTGGTTTAGAGTTCGGAAGCGTAGAACGAATTACATTCCATACTTTACGGGCATCGTTTTGGCATTCATCAAATTTAGAAGTATGATATAACTTTTTAGACAAAGTCTTTAGTTTAGTTAATTTATTTGAGTAAACTTTATAAAATGATTTTTTTTTCTTCAACAATTAAAAAATGAGATTTAAACATCCGTCGCTTTTTCTTAATTGAAGTTATTAAGCCTTTGGTAATCCAGGATTTTTGTAAGAGTTTTTTCATTCTTCTTGAAATTGGCCTCAAAGGCGCATGGGTGTGTGGACAAAATTATTAAATAGTTCATTAAAATTTCTATTAGATTGGGTAGGTTGATGACTAAAATAATTGTCTAAATCAGTTTGAAGTTCTTTACAAAACGATTCTGAACAAAACTTTGTTTTATCACGATAAAAGAATTGCTCTATATTTTTTTTACTGTTAGTGGAATTTTTATTGATAACACAAAAAATTGGGTAGTGGTCAGTCAAGTCAGATTTAACTATAAAAGATTGCAATTCATGCTTTGAATCATTAGTTATAATATGATCAATTATGGTTGATGAGTTATTAGATATTCTTGTTGGTTTAGTAATTAAGGGAATAGCACTGTGACTCAAAATTAAATTAATATATAAGTTAGCACTATTCATACGCTTATCTCTATGTAAATTAATATTAAAATCTCCTAGGATATAATAAACTTTTTTTTTGTGAGAGAGGTCTGATAAGGAATTTGAAAATTCTTCAATAAATTCAATTATCTTAGTTTGGTCTGGATGACGGTAAACTGCACCCACGGTAAGCTCAGTTTTGAAGTTGTTTTCAGAAATATCTAACCATAAGCATTCAGATTTTGAAAAATTATATTGCGTGATAGATTTCTTTACTTGAAACTTGTTTAAAATGTAAATTTCCACACCGCCAGCGTTAGTTGTAGAATCAGTATGAAAAAAAGTATAATTAGGGCGTGAAATGTTTAATAGAGGGTGTAGTTTAATTCGTGTTTCAGTTAAGCATATTACCTCAAGTAAAAAATTTAATTCAACTAAAAAATCGTAAAGATTATCGAAATTTTTATGCAATGAGCGAATATTTATATGTAAAAGCACCAGGGAACGATTGGGATCAAAAGTAGGTCATTTTGAGTTTAAATCAAAATAATCACATATTTTTATATTGAAAAAGTTTAAAAAGTAGTCGTACACTTCTTCAGGAGAATGATTACTTATTCGCAGGGTGGCTGCTTTATTCGGCTCAAGGAGTTCAATTTGTTATTTCCCAAAAGCGCCGTATCTGCTTTTAAATGAGCCATTTTTGCTGTTGAAAGACAGGACTAAGCAATACAATTAGCAAGATAGGTTACTAACGCTTTGATAATAATAATTTTGATTACAACACTATATTGAGTAAAGAAAAATGAAAAGAAATTAAAAAAGAAGATTTAAAAAATATTTAGCTTTACAACACTACACTGTTTAGTTAATGCAGGACATACCTAAAACATAAAGCATCATTTTAACATAATGTTGTTTAATCAATAGACATATAATGTTTTAACTAAAATAAAGCACTAGCAATTTTGATAAAAAAGTAGCACAATATTATTGGACCATTTTGTAAGCTATCTCAATTTTACTCAACTTAAGATAGAAAGAATTAAATGGATACTCCGATGAGGTTCAAAGTTTGTTCTCTTTTGAATCGTTTAATTAAGATATTTATACTACAAAAAAACGAGGTGATGTTTTTTTTTTATTTTTAGGTTTCAATTTAAAAGCAGCGTTTGAATAAACTGCAAAAGACAATTTAGGAAATTACGAATTACCATAGCAATATTAAAAAAGAAAACAGTTTAGTAACTCATTTCCTGTATCAAAAGAATAGCACAATTTAAAAAATAAATGAGGTGAGAAAAGCAGCAAAGCACATTGGCAATGTAGGCAATAAATAATTGAATGAATAATTTATCAATAGAGAATTTACATTCGTTTATGACATCAAATCAACTTGTTTATTATCTATGAAAAGAGTATAATTACCATCAAGTGCTTTCCACATGGTTTTCTTATTATTCTTCTTCGTGTCGTGTCGACAAAAGCAGGCTTGAGTCGATCCACAGAAATAGCTTCTTCCCGGCTGCCAATATCAATCTGAAAAGACTTGGTTCCGCGTTGCAAGACCTTATACGGTCCCTAATAGGGTGGTGTTAGTGGTGGTCTGTGCGAATCACGTCGAATGAATACATGTGGGGCTAGCAAAAAGCTCACGAGGCATGTGTTGTGGTGCTACACCGTGTTGTGACATAGGTGTAATATTGAACTTATTGATAGTCTGTCGGAGACAGGGGAGCAGTGAAGAAGGGTTCTGGGGCTTGTTTGTACCGGGAATAAAGTCTCCCGGGACCGTAAGAGGGCTGTCGTAGACAAGCTCTGCAGTAGAACAGTTTATATCCTCTTTGGGCGTGGTGCAAATACCAAGCAAAACCCACGGGAGTTCGTCAACTCAATTTGCATCCGTTAGACGGGTCATCAAAGCTGTTTTTAGCTGCCAGTGAAATCTTTCCACAAGTCCATTGGCTTGTGGGTGATAAGTTCATTGGCGTGATGAATGGAGGACCATAGTTGAGAAATAAACTGTGGGCCTCTGTCACTGAAAAGGTGAGTAGGCACTCCAAAACAGGAGACCCAAGTGGAAACAAAAGCTTTTGCGCAGGCAAGGGTTGTTACCTTCTTAAGAGGAATTGCCTCGGGCCACCTGGTGTAACGATCCACCATGGTTAAAAGGAAACGGTTTTCTTCCGACGGTGCTAAGGGTCCGACAATGTCTATATTTACGCAATCAAAACGTCTACTGGGAGAGGGATAAGAAATGATTGGTCCTTTGATATGACGTTGGATTTTGGCTTTTTGGCAGGCTAGCCATTGCTTGGTCCATAGCCCGACTTGTTTTTTTAAACCGTGCCAAACAAACTGGGAAGCAATCAGCTTGCGCGTGGCTCAAATGGACGGGTGAGACAAACCATGAATTGCATCAAAAACTTGCCTCCTCCAAGAAATCGGAACGATTGGCCGAGATCTTCCAGTGGATACGTCGCACAGCAAAAAAACGCTAATCGAAATATCTTCTAACCGGAGATTTGTTATGGTTGTGCGATAGGCCTACACTTCTGAGGCCTCTTGATCTGCTGCCATGTCCTCGTAGTTCAAATTAATTTGAGGGGTATGAAGAAAAGTGATAGTTGGGCGAGACAGTGTGTCTGCCACAAAGTTCTGTTTCCCAGCGATATGGCGAATATCCGTGGTATATTCTGATATAGCTGAGAGATGGCGCTGTTGTCGAGCGGACCAAGGATCCGAAATTTTGGAAAAAGTAAATGTGATTGGTTTGTGATCGGTAAAAATTACGAAAGATCGACCATCTAAAAAATAACGGAAATGACGAATGGCGTGGTAAATAGCAAGCAGTTCTCGATTGAAAGCGCTGTATTTGGTTTCCGGTTTGCGAAGCAAACGGCTAAAGAACGCCAGTGGTTGCCATGCACCTTCGGTGAATTGTTTGAGAACAGCGCCAATAGCGACGTTCGAGGCATCCACGGTAACGGCCGTGGGAGCACTACTTTTTGGATAATGCAACAATATTGCACTTTTTAGAAGATTGATTAATAGGCCATGACTGAGAAGTTTTTTAAATAAAAGTTTGATGTGTTTCTGATGTTCATGGTGCAAGGAACTGGCGACAAGGATATCGTCAAGATAAACAAAGACAAAATTAAGCAATTGACAAACCGTGTCCATTAACCGCTGAAATGCTTGAGCAGCGTTTTTAAGTCCAAAAGGCATGCGGAGAAACTCAAATAGACCAAATGGGGTAATGACTGCCGTTTTGCAAATGTCAGCTTCTGCTATTGGAACCTGATGGTAGCCTCGAATTAGGTCAACTTTGGAAAAAATCTTTGCGCCGTCTAAACGTGCTGCGAAATCCTGAATGTGTGGGAGAGAATAGCGGTCTGGTAATGTGGCTGCATTAAGGCGACGATAATCGCCGCATGGTCGCCAACCACCAGAAGGTTTGGGTACTAAGTGAAGTCGCGAGGCCCAAGGGCTTGAGGAACGACGGATTATGCCCATATCCAGCATTTTATTAAATTCTTGCTTAGCGAGTGCGAGTTTCTCAGGCGAAAGCCGTCCAGTGCGAGAATGGACTGGGGGTTCTTGGGTCACAATAAAGTGTTGGACATTATGTTTGGGTTGAATTTGGAAAAATTGCGTGGTAGAAATTTGAAAAAATTTAGCAAGAAGTTGAACATAAGCGTTAGTAGAAGTAGCGATGGCATTTAGACGAGAAGCTAAGATATTTGTTTTGCAAAGAGGGGTGCTAGTAAATGATTTAGCATTAACCAGGCGATAGTGCTGTATGTCAACTAACAAGGAATTTGCTCTTAAAAAATCCGCCCCAAAAGAGTCTTGCTTACGTTTGCCAGAACAAAATTCCATCGAAACCGTGCTACGGGTAATTGAATTGTCACGGTCCGTTTACCGTAAGTTTTAATAAAACTACCGTTTGCTGCCACTAGTGGGCCTGAATTATTAAAAAAACGTTCATGGCTAGACGGGGGAAGGACACTCACTTCAGCGCCTGTATCCACTAAAAAGGAACGACTGGATATGCGATCGTAGATGAAAATCAAGCTAGGAATAGCGCCAGTCGCCGCGGCTACAACGACGACCGGCCAAGTCATTTCCCTAAAATTGACAGGGTGGAACACAGCGCAAGGCCTTATTACCGAAACGTTTATGATAGTAACATTGTCCTAGCTTGTCGGAATTTGTCGATGCTAGAGAATCTAAAACGAATTTTGGCTGCTTAGAGCGCTGAGATGGTGTCTTGCTAATTCTTGAAATGCTTGGTTCTTTTGATTTGGCCAGCCATAATATGTCTGCTTTTTGAGCTAATTGACGAGGATTGTTGATATCTTCGGGGAGACGTTGAAAAAAAATGTAGTTGAAAAGAAAACATGGTTGGTGGCTGCCTAAGAGAGCGAGCATATCATCCATCAAAGCTGTCGGTTTTCTATCTCCTAGCTCAGGAAAACTTAGCAGTCGGGCGGCACGTTCTTGCTGGGAAAGATTAAAAGTGCAAAACAGTCGTTTCTTAATACTGTCATACCTATCTTCTTCAGGGGGGTTTTCTAGAAAGTCGATAAGACAATTGGCGGTTTCCTGGTCTAAAGCAGCAACAACAAGTATTTAGTATCATCTGCAGTAATATTCCGTAAAGCAAATTGTGCTTCAGCTTGTTGAAACCACACTCGTGGTTGAGAAATCCAAAAAGGCGGAAGTTTAAGCGCAACAGCATTTTCGTTTGCCATTTCTCAAAATATTTGATTTTGAGCGTCGGGGTCACCAATTTAGCTACCTTAATAAGCGCTGATTGAGATACTGACAAGAAATACACTCCCGCTTGCAGCTTGCTATTTTACTACTGAAAGCAATTGTTTGCCAGAGCAGTAAACGAGTAATCAGTGCGCTTGTGACGTAATTTAGCAGTGCGGCAAAAAACGCGTTGCTACAAGGTCTCATTTTTTTCCGAAAATTGCAGTAACCATTGTGCATAATACGAAAACATACCGATTACTAGTTGTAGCTCTTTTGTATTTGTGGAGTTTGGCAAATTGGTTATTGGTTTCACTCGCTCCGGATCTGGGCGCATGTCTCCATCGGATATACAGTATCCAAGCAATTTCAACTCTTTCGTAGCAAAGACGCACTTGTTTTCATTCAGAGTTAAATTACAATCAGAAGCAGCTTCTAAAAATTGTTTTAAATTCTCATCATGCTTTTTTTTTGTTTTCCCACAAACTGTTATATTATCAAGATACGCAAACGTCCCCTCACATTTATAGTAAGATATTATTTGATTTATCACTCTTTGAAAATATGGGACTGCATTCTTTAAACGAAAAAGGATACGTTTCAATTGATATAATTGTCCAACGGCCTCAAACCCAGTGTAAATTCGTTCCTCAGGTACCAACAAAACTTGATTACAAGCGCTTCGAAGGTCTATTTTTGAAAACCATGTATAACGTGATACCTTCCTTAAAACACTCTGCATTGTTGGAAGCGAATAGGCATCCAAACGAGTAAACTTGTTGATTGTTTGACCATAATCCAACACACATACGTTTTTTATGATTTTCACTTTTCGTTACTACAACCTCAGCCCGCCATGATGAGTTACTAGCTTCAATAATATCATCAGCAAGTAGACCCAAAATTTTGCCACTAATAAAACTCAAGTCCGTACTTGAATAACCGCGCCTCTTGGTTGCTATAGGGCGAATGTTAAGGCTAAGATAATCAAACAAATGCACGGGTTTTATACCTCAAAGCATACTCAAGGCTCCTAATTTTAATGATGATTCAGGTCCACCAAAATTGATATTCACGCTTTTATACAGACTTAAAAATTCACCACTGTTACAGGAAGTTCCTCGCGGTCTTAATCTCTGTGTGTGGCTGTCTCGGAAATTTACACATCCTTGTTTTTATTCAATTTAATTTTGTGTAAATGAAATATAAAAGCGATACAAAATAGGACGGACAAAATTGAACGGACAAAATTGAACGGACGAAATTGGACGGACGAAATAAGACGGACTGTTTTCTATAAATAAACGTAAACACTAACAATTAATGTGTAAAGAAACATTTATAAACACTCACCAACTATGGACTGACACGGAGAGCAGACCGACAAAAAATAACAGTATCGAACAGTATATCCCTAAACAGTATTACAAACAGCCCAAAGGCCCCAACAACACTCCCAACGGCATCTAACAGTATTACAAAGAGTAACTCGACCACCGTCACTCAAAGGCTGAAGCAGCTAACTGAGACGTCTTTTCACGATTTTACAGCCAACGTGGAGAAAAAGGCATCTCAAGGTAACAAAAAATAAGCAAGCGAGCACCGTGAAATAAGGAAGCGGGTCAAAACAAATGTCAAACAAAACTAAAAGTGAATCAAAGGTAGAAACAAACCAGGGTTCAAAACTTAAGTGATACTTACTGTAACAAAACCAAGAATTACATCCCACAACAAATTTTCTAACACTAAAAAATTTACCATCGAAGAATTAGAAGGAATAAAATTGGGGGAGCCGTGTCAACTTTTCAAATCAAATGAGAGAAACAGAAAATTGTGCACTAAAGTTGACTATTTTTTATTTGGGAACAAGCTTTCGTGGGTTACTGCTCACTTTGTCAGGTACAATGGAATGTCCATTTAGTGCACAATTTTCTGTTTCTCTCATTTAAAAAATTTACGTTATTTTATCTTGTTCTTGATATCCAACGGAAGTGGAGCACAACCCTTTAGTCTTTACGGCCAAATTTTTCACAGCTAACTCCAATTTCAAAATGTCATTATTTTCCTCGTAATTTAATTTAGCCCGTTGACAAAATTTTGAATCTATGTGGTTAAACTTTGCACCAGTAGGGGAGAGTGGGACCCGGCTGGACACTGGGTACCGTCGGACATTATAATTAAAAAAAAAGTTGGAAACTCTGAAATTTCAAAATGCAGACATAAATATATTTCACCACCGAGCATTCACTCGTGTTAGTTTGAAAAAACTAATTATTGTAAAATAATTGTGGTAGATGAATTTTGCTTTTGAGGGTAGGTAAGTAATTTTGGAAAGGGTATAGTTAAACCTGTTTTTACCTTAGCCTTAATTTAAATTCTTCTCACCGTTGATACATTTTAGAACTTGGTTTATTTGCTATCTTATACCATAAAATAATCTGACGTAACTTTTAAGTTTTTGCCACCATCTTGAAAAATAAAAAAATTTTGGTTGGGGCTCAATCGGATATTTTTTTGGGGGAACAGCCAGACACTGTCCAACTCTGCCCTTTGATGATTATATAAATCTATTTTACACAATAGCCTATTTCGTTTGATTTATCAACAACTATTAATTAGACTTAACATTATAACTAATTTTATTAAAGTTTAAAACTACAATTTTTAAGTTACATATGATCCATATATTGTAAAAATTTTTTCTTAGTTTTGATAATATTTATTATTATGAAAATTATGGTAAGAAATAGACAAAGGAAGTCTACCATTGATACGTTTACCGAAAAAAAGCTATGACTCCAACCAATATCATAGATGAGTTTCAAAAGATTGACATATTCCCCTTAGATAAACACATCTTTGATGAATGCGATTTTTTACCCAGTCTAGTCACTGATCAACCTAATGATGCATCAAGAAGTATCAGACATTTGAAAGAAAACGAAAGTTTCCCACAATGTTGATTTTCAGTAAAAAGATTTAGAGTCGCTTAATGACCTTGAGATCCAAAATCTGGAAACATTCCAAAATAATTTTTTATTTCCAGAACAAGTAATTGGTTATCCAAAAGCTCCCAGAAGGAAAAAAAAATTGTAGCATGATTTTAACTGACACACGTCCCTAAGGAGCAGGCTGGGTTCTGACGCGGGAAGTCAACCGTAGATCAAGTTGTTCTGCTAATCCAGAACATCGAGGATTCTTTTGAGGCTGAAAAGAAGGCCGGTGCCGTATTTATCGATCTGACAGCTGCTTATGACACTGTCTGGCACCGTGGCCTTACCTGCAAGCTGCTGAGGCTTCTTCCGGATAAGCACATGGTCAAAATGATCATGAAGCTTGTGCAAAATCGAAGTTTCACCCTTACCACCGGTGACAGCAAGCAAAGTAGGCTACGCCGTCTCAAAAACGGCGTTCCTCAGGGATCGGTCTTGGCTCCCCTCCTATTTAACATCTATACGTACGATCTTCCTTCCATGATTTTCAAAACGTTTGCTTATGCTGATGATTTAGCATTGTTGCATTCTTTTGGAAACTGGAAGGGCTTGGAGGGGACATTAAGCCAAGACATGTCTACACTTTCAGCGTATCTCCAGACTGGGAGGTTGAAGCTCAGTCACACTAAAACGGTGACGATAGCCTTTCACTTAAATAACCGAGAGGCCAAACGTGAGCTAAAAGTGGCATTGCGCAAAAAACTATCTTCGCGCGTCACACTGCTGAGGCGACTCGTGGGCTCGGGATGGGGTGCTGGTGCTAAAACACTACTCATAGCCACCTTGTCTCTGGTCTACTCAACATCTGAGTACTGTGCACCAGTCTGATGTCGCAGTGCTTACACTCGCCTCATCGACAGTGTCTTGAACGACGCCTTGCGCATAGTTACTGGATGCCTGCCTTCCATTCCAACGGACCACCTACCTGTACTCTCAGGCATCTAGCCAGCTGAGCTTCGCCGACTGGGAGCGACACTCTCCTTGGCTCATCGTGGATCTCTGAACCCTGATCATATCTTGTATGGTCTTTTAAGTGGGTCCTCAGATACTCGCCAAGTGAGACTAAGATCCAGACGCCCGTTTGTGCCAGTTGCGCGGAATCGTTTAAACAACCTTGCCAGATTTGGCATCCGCGCTTCTGAATGGACAAATCACAAATGGAACGCGGAGTACTGTAAAAATGTTTCTAGGCTCCGTGCTTTTGTGCCCGAGACCGGTGCCAGGCCTGTTGGGATGGGCTTATCCCGAGTAGCTTGGATTAAGCTCAACCTCCTGCGGACTGGTGTTGGGCGATTCCATTCGTCCATGCACAAATGGGGTCTTGCTCCTTCACCGAATTGCGAGTGTGGCGCCTCTGAGCAAACCGCAGACCATGTACTAACAGCGTGCCCTATACATCAAGCACCACATATATGGAGCACGAGGTCTGACGGTTTTGGATGACGAAACTCGATGCTGGCTTAATAACACCACTGCCAGCATCTGATTCAGGCAGTGCAACAGTCTGGGGTAGTAAAAGGATAAACCCTCGGCCCCAGTTCTGTTTCTGTCTGACCTGTAGTGGATACCTTTCCAAACGACGACGACGACGACGAACTGACACACACCGAAAAAAGCTTTTAAAAAGTTTTAAAAAAGTTCAGAAAGTACCAAAACTGGAAAAGCTAAAAACACTAGAAAACGTCTGTATAGCAGCGAAAGTTCAAACATTGATGAGATACAGATTCTTCCGTCAGATCATTCATCTGACAACTTTTCAGACCCTTGTGATGTTAAAAAAAATCTCCTTGTCCCAGACTGCATTAATGAGCCTGCAATAGGTGACTATGTGCTAGTTGAATTAAAACATTTCCCGAAAAATATTGCAATTGCAATTTTTGTGATGAGCTATACAGTATGTTTGTTTTTTCTTTGGAAACCAAAAGGTGTACGTTTGTTGCATTCATAGCTGGCAGTTCATTTTTTAGAAATGCTCAGCAGCAGCAAAGATATTGAAAGTAAGTGCGATAAATTATAAGCCTATTGTAGAAGTTTTGATAGTGTAAACTTAACTTATCAGTAGGCCTAGTACTAGCACAAGCAAGTAATTTTCAGCAACAAAAACCTATTGCGTTGTATTGATTTTGCAGATGAAATCACATTGCATAACTGCATGCAACCTATGAACATGCAGTACACTAACTATTGAAATTTTTAGGTCTTAGATCTAGGCCAATCTAACCTGATTTCATAACAAATTAATGGCAGGTAGAAAAAGAGTAACGGCGCTAAAAGCTTTGGAGTTGTTACAAAGCATCCAGGAAGATGATTCGGATGCAGAAATTGTTATTGAATCAGATACAGATGTTTATGATTTACATGAGGACAATCGTAATAATTCAAAAGGTGAATCTTCATCTGATAATGAATCGCTAGTTTCAGAATCGTCAAACTCAGAAATTTCGGATTTTGAAGACAACGAAACAAATTCTAAAACAAATGAAAATCACGTTTTTCAAAATAATACAACAAGTTTTGCAACTTCAGACAGAATTACCTGGGATCTTTTGAACCCTAATCAAAAAAATTCCGGAAGACGATCTTGCCACAATGTTATTACACAAGCTCCTGGGCCATCTGCTCAAGCACGTCGTAGTATTATCAAAGAATCGGTTTGCAGTGCATGGGATCTATTCATTGATGAAAGTATGTTGCGTCATATACAAAGATGTACCGAAGAAGAAGTTCGAAGAGTTTTACAAACAGACGATTGGTGCTTGTCGTTACATGAACTAGATGCATTTCTAGCGATTTTTACGCACGTGGCGCACACAAGGCAACTAAGATAAAGATACGTGAATTATAGAATAGATTATGGGGAATTCCAATTATTTCTGAAACTATGGTGCGCAACAGATTCATTGAAATGATGAGATTTCTGCGCTTTGACTATAAACAAACACGATCTCATAGACTAGCTACAGATAAACTGGCTCTGATATCAACAATTTGGAATACCTTTATCGAAAATTGTCTTAAGCATTATAGACCGGGTACCAACATTACCGTGGATGAGCAACTTTTTCTTATCAAAGCTTGATGCAGATTTACCCAGTACATGCCAAATAAGCCCGACCAATTCGGCATCAAATTTTGGATGGCCGCTGATGTGAAAACTAAGTATATCCTGAATATCTTTCCTTATATGGGGAAAGATGATTCACGTCCGGCAGGAGTAACATTAGGTGAGCACGTTGTTTTGCGATTACTTGAACCTTACAGAAAGACAGGTCAAAACGTGACCACAGACAATTTTTTTACGTCGGTAAATCTCGCTAAAACTTTGAGGCAGCAGGGAATCAGCATTGTCGGATCTGTAAATCGCATCCAAAAAGAAATTCCGCAAGAAATCAAAAAAATAAACGAGGATCTCTACACAACAAAAGTTTTCAAACACGATGGCTGCTCCTTGACAGTTTATCAAGCCAAAACAACAATAAACGTTTTGTTGCTTAGCACAATGCACTCTACCGTTGATATAGATGACGACCAAAAATCTAAGCCTGAAACCGTAAACTTTTATAACTCTACAAAACTTGGAGTTGATGTGGTTGATCAAATGGCCAGAAAGTACACTGTAAATGCAGCTTCTCGAAGGTGGCCATTGCAATTTTTTTTACAACATATTAGATTCGGCTGCCATCAATACCCACATTTTATATAAGTTGGTTACCGGCTAACAATCTCACGACGAAGGTATCTTTTGCGATTATCCGAAAAGTTTCGTTCAAGATTTGTCGAAGAAGGAAAAGTTAACTCACACGAGTCTAGTATCACCAAAAGCAGTATGCAGAAAAGCCGCAAACGAAAGCACTACCAAAGTAAAAGTTGCACTAACAAAACACGTGAAACGTGCAGCAGTTACTCTAAGTTTGTTTTCGGTAAATGCATTGGAAAACAAGAAAAACTTATTTATTGTAAAATTTGCTGCCAATAAATATTGCTTATAATGTGTTTTGTAATGTTGTTTTGTAGCAATGCATGCAGTATTACTTTAAAAGCTTTTCCAAAATTTTGAAATTTGACTCACTCAAGAATCGAACCTAAATCTGATTTTTTCATGAAATAGATGGCACATGTCCAATTGTCCATTGAGTCTACAGTTGAGTTAATTGAAATTTAAAAAATGTAAAAAGCGTCGATAAAAAGAAGCGTCAATTTGACCCCACTTGGTACTTCTAGGTAGTGCAAAATCTCTGGTACTTCTAGTTTTAAAATAATATTTGAGTTTGATACTTCAGTTGGTATTATATCGGTCTAGGCCGTTTCATTTTAAAAAGAGACTGTTTAAATTTTATATCATTGAAAAAATAATTTTTTCTTGAGTACAATGATATAAAATTTTTTAAATTTGTTCAAAAACAAGTTTGTAATAAACAAAATAAAAGATCCCACTTTTTCTTGCACAAAATCTCTTTTTTCCCAATAATTACAACTAGCAGCAATATAATTAAGATTTTTATGTCGCTACTTGTCCCTACAGTTCTACTCTATCTGCTGCAGAAAGTTTTGTCGCTCAAGGACGCGAAAGAGAGACAATCTGCACCAACAAAAAGCCACCTCAACGTGGTGGTGCAGTCCCCTTCCCTGCACTGGGGAGGGCCAAAATTGGTTTTCGATTTCCCGAGGGTCTCATCCTCGGGCGATTCTCCTTCGGACAACTCCTCTCATTTTTTATCCCTGCTGTCCAATGCGCGGTCACATATGGACAGCACTCTTAAACCCAATTGACCGCCCCCCTACCCCTTATATTTTCTTCCGGACATCTCTTCCTCGTCCCTCCTTCCACCCCAAACCTCTTCATTACTTATCCCATTCACCGCTGATTCTTATCTCTATGCTTCTCCTTATCAGCGGTGACATTCACCCCAACCCTGGCCCTATAGACCCCTGCTCTGTCTGCTCCCGTAGAGTCACCTGGGTAAACAGATCAATACAATGTACCAACTGTTCTCTCTGGGTACACCTCTCCTGCTCTGGTCTTTCTCCCGCTGACTTCCGTAAAATCTTTCCTGGACACTTTTGGACCTGCCCAATGTGCCCATCCTCCTCCTCTCAACCCCTTCCCTCCCTCTCACACTCTAATCCTATTTCTTCATTTTTTTCTGTATCTCCATCCTCTCACACTCCAAACCCCCCACCTCCACTCACAAACAACCACAAAATTATATCTTCTAAAACTAATCCCTCCCCCAAAACAACCTCGAATTACCCCACCTATCTTCCTAATCACCCCCAACTGATTTATACTTACCCTCCCTCAGCATTGACTACTCCTACTCCTCAAACCCAATATACCAACTCTCCTCTCACACAATCGTCTTTCCATCCTCTTTCTCCCTCTCGAAATAACCTCCAAATCCTACAGTGGAATGCTAATGGGATTCGCCTACGACTGAACTCCTACACTTTCTCTCTCATAATCAGTAAGATCTCATCTTCATAGAAGAGTCGCACCTTTCCTCTGACTCCACCTTCCGTATACCCGGCTACAAAACTCTCCAGAAGAACCGTTTTATGACGAGGAGAGGAACCACCAACTCTACGGGAAACCTAGGAGGTGTACTGATACTTGTCAAAAACGGTCTATCTTACACTTCACTGTCCACACAATCCCTCTCCTCCCTCGACCCCAGCTCCGATTATTTAGCTATCGCAGTTAAAATAAAAGGAGCCGCTCCCATACATCTTTTCAACGTCTATGTCCCTCCTATCCGCTCCTCTTCCTCCGACTCTCGCCCAAAATCCTTCTCACCCTTTCTCCTACCATCATCTCCTACCACTTACATCTTTGGCGACTTTAACAGCCATCATTCATCCTGGGACTCCCACTCACCGGAAGACCAATCAGGCAAAGATCTGTTTGATGGGCTCCTGTCTTCTGATCTTTTACCTCTTAATAATCCCGAACACCACACCCTACTACACCGTGCCACCGGTAACCGCTCTTCCCCTGATCTTTCCCTAGTTCCTGCCCGAATAGCCTCTAAATGCACATGGTAGACCTTTCCAGACCTCGGGTCAGATCATCTTCCTATCTCCATGACTATTTCCACTTTCCCCTTAACTAACTCTTTCCACCGCCCCCCTCATTTAACTATAATAAAACTCGCTGGGACGATTATCTTACTTATATTGATACCCACTGCCCTACTTCCTCTAACTTTACAACACTTTCTCTTTCTAAAGCCACCCACACCTTTACCAAACTCCTCGATGATGCTGCCATTCCTTTCGGCAGCATCAATCGCCCTGCTAAAGCCTGGTGGTCTCCTGAAGTTGCAGATGCTGTCGCAAAACGCCGAAAGGCATTTGCGAAGGCACACTGTTCTGAAGAAGACCGCCAGCACTATATCGCCACTTCCAGATATACCTCCACTGTGATTTCTAAGGCTAAAGCCAAGTCATGGCAGAACACTTGCTCTAGCCTTTCTCCTAAAACCCGTCCCAGTCAAGTCTTTTCTCTACTTCGCTCCATCTCTGGCTCTCCCTCCACAACTACTTCTGACCTTCCCAATTTCCCAAATTTCCATACCCCTGTAGATTGTGCCAACCATCTCTCCTCACATCTACAGTCCCATTTCTTTACCCAAATTCCAAAACCTTTTCGAAGCACCAAGAAAGCTCAAATGAAGCATATCAGAACCGCACACTGCAACACTCTACATTCCACTTTCTGTTCACCCTTCTCCTCACTTGAACTCTCTACAGCTATCTCTCAACTCTCAACCTCAACCTCCTCAGGTCCTGATCAAATTACCTACCCTCTCCTATCCCACCTACCACAATCTGCGTTAAATTTTCTTCTATACATCTTCAACCTTTCTTGGTCAACACACACCTTCCCGTATGCCTGGAAACAATCAACAATCATCCCCATTCTCAAACCCGGAAAACCCTCTGACTCACCTTCTTCATATAGACCCATTTCTCTCACTTCATGTACCTTCAAACTCTTCGAAAGAAAGGTTTTAGGACGACTAACCTATTTTCTCGAACAACAAGACATTCTCTCACCCGTGCAAGCTAGTTTTAGACTTGGTAGATCGACTGTAGATCAGGTTTTCCTACTCTCACAGTCAATCGCAGATTCCTTCCACCAATCTAAGCCAGGCGCACGTACAGTCCTTGCCACTGTGGATTTTGCGAAAGCTTTTGACTGAGTTTGGCATTCTGCCCTTCTCTCTAAACTCCTCTCATTAGATCTTCCTCTTTTCTTTGTCGAATGGATACGACCCTACCTCTCAGATCGCCGTTCAAAAATCCGTATCTGTAATTCATACAGTCGTCCTTTCCGTCTCCAAAGAAAAGTTCCCCAAGGTTCGGTTCTAGGACCAGTTTTCTTCTCTTTATACATCAACGACCTCCCCACTTTCCTTCCTACTTCTGTTAAGACCTCTCTCTATGCAGATGACCTAGCCATCAGGGCCCCCTCCCCGAGTGTTGAGTGTGCAACTTCTGTAATAAAAGCTGCCCTCAACAGACTGGTGAAATGGTCCTCAAAATGGCGCCTTCCTCTCAACCCCTCAAATGTGAAACATCCTTTTTCAGCTTAGACCCCTACCAATCACGTATACAACCCTCTCTGCACATCCTTAACACCCCTCTCAAATTCAACCCTCATCCAACCTTTCTCGGTGTAACCTTCGACCGCACTCTCTCTTTCAAATACCATGTCTTATCCTTACGGAAAAAGTTTCACAGCCGATTCAAAGTTTCACAGTCGATTTTCACAGCCTTTCCGCTCCATTGCCTCTGCCTCCTGGGGCCCATCAAAAGAATCCTTATGTACCCTATACAAAACCTTCATTCGCCCCATCCTTACGTATGCTTCCCCAGGCTGGTTTCCCCTTCTCATCTCCTACTATCACCTCGGTGGAGAGGATGCATAGATCTTCCTGTAGAGTAATCACAGGTTGTCTATCGTCTACTCCCATTCCTCTACTTCATATAAAAGCACTTCTATCTCAACTACGAGTCACCCTCACCCACCAATCCCTCTCCTTCTTTGAACTAGCCCTCCGTCTACCTCCAGCCTTTCCCATAGCCTCTCTTGCGAACTCTAACTCCCGTACACCTCTCAAGAAGAGCTCATGGAGATCTTTTTCCAGATCACATAACCTTACCCCTAACCTACATCTTACCCGTGAACCTCTAATCCTCTGCCCTCCTAAACCCCCCTGGTCTTCCCCATCTAATTACACAATCTCACTCCACCTCTCATCCCCATGCTTTCACAAAGACCCCCCCTCCCTTCGCAATACTGCAGCTACCACCCACCTTTCCACTCTATCTCACAGCGATATCTCTGCCTGGACTGACGGTTCGGTACCTGGCGGGCTGGGGCAGGGTGGTGCAGGATACACATCAAGTGTACAAAGTGTGTCACTGCTACCTTGCTCTCCTTCTCGACTGGTCTCTGGGCTACCAGTTATAGTGCCGAAACCTTCTCTATCCTACATGCTCTTGAGTGGTGTATCTCTCACTACAAGACATGTAGTTTTGAATCTATCACCTTCTTTTCCGACTCTTTATCTGTTCTATCAACTCTCTCTACCCCCCTACCATATTTAACCCCAAAATCTCTATCCAATACACAATCTCTTCTCAATTCTCTATCCCAATCCAAGGTAGTCCATTTACAATGGATACCTGGTCACTCTTCCCTCCCAGGTAACGACGTAGCTGACTCTCTAGCTAAAGCCGGTGCCTCTCTCGATCCCTTCAGTATATCAGTGTCCCTTGCACCCCTTATTTCCTCCCAACGACTATCCCTCTACACCAGTTGGAGACGCAGTGTCCAATCTGGTTTCTTTCAACACCAAATCCCTTCAGTATCTCCCGAGGAGCTTACTCTCCCTCGCTCCGCACGCTGTGCTCTCTCCCGTTTTCGCTGCAACGGGCACAACACTCTCCTTAACTCTTATCTCCACAGGGTTGGTCGAGCCAAGACTCCTTCATGCAGCAACTGTGGTTCTGAACCACAGGATCTCTCACATCTCGTGCTTGACTGCCCTGTACTAGACCCTTTGCGTCGGGCCATTTTCGGCTCTACCCTTTCTCTTCTGGACCTCTGGTCCCGTCCGTGGGGAGTTGCCCGATTATTGGGATTCCGCGGAATTGATCCGCGCCCCCATCCCCAGGAATGGGTTGGGTAGAACCACCACCACCACCAAAGAGAGACAATTTTTTTTTATTTGGCATAACCATAGCACGGCATATCAACAACTAACAAACTTTATAATTAGAACAAAAATCTAATTGATTGAAAATTGTGCATGCAAGTTACACCATAGAGGCAGCGAAAGAACCATACGGTTATCAAAGTCAAAGTGCCTCCATTTTTTTATGAAGTAACATAAAGTTAATTTGAAAGGGCAAGAAATACTAGACGTAAAATTAGAAGAGAAAAAAAAACAAAAAACCAAACAAAATATAAACAAACAAAAGCAAAGAAAGAAAGCACATAATTCTGAAGTAATATAATTTATTGTAAAAATATGAAACTTTTTGTACATATTCCAACTAGATCAGATTAAATTTTTGATCATATATCCAACATATGATGACAGGAAATGTGAAAGTTAGGCGCTGTAATGGTCCCAAGACATTTACAGCAACACCTCATTAGTTAGTTACACCAACTGCTTTTTTAACTTTGTCCGAGCGTGTGTCTTGCGGGCCATTGCTTGTATCTTTGCGCGCTTGACATTGACTAAGAAAAAGGTTTCTGCCTTGTTTTCGTAACAAATAGAACGAAAAAAATCAAAGCCTTTGGCCTTGATTAGAAATGAAACGTGGTTTCTTGTCACTGAATAAATGCGTACGTAATACATTTCGATCGAGTAATGTATTTTTGCTAAAGCATACTATCACCGGTATTATGTTTTAACATAATATTTCAATTGGCTGATTTACAATTAGATTAGATTTAGCAAAATACTTTCACTTTAGTAAATAAAAATTTATCAATCAATTTTTATGCAAATACTAAAACGTTTTGTGTGATAAGCAATAAAACATTTTTACAAACAGAAGGTCACCGTGCATATAGCACACTAATCCTTACTATTTTATGTGTCTCTTTTGTTTTGTATGCGTCTTTTTTATTCTGTGTAATTTTTACTGTTTTGTTTTTTTCCTGTTATGGACCGTCAGTCTGAGTTAAATAAATAAAAAAATATTTCTATTTGAGATATCCATATTTATCCTCCGAAAACAAGAAAAAGCTTTGTAGACGCCATAAATAGAGCAGCTGTCAAGCAAGTATTCTGACCCGCTTCCGGAGATTTCAAAATATTGCTGTCCCGTTCAAATTCAATATTTTGTTTTAATAGTCTTTTCTTTAAAGGTACGACCGAAATCTAGAGCTGTTTGACAAGACCGCCAAGCAGTGGAAAGACGGTAAAGTGTCTTTCTCAAGGCCAAAATTATGTGAGTAGTTTTTGAACCGCTACCGAGTCGATTATATTCGTGACCCAACAGTTGATCGAACGACACTTAATCGAGCGACACTTAATCGAACGACACTTGATCGAACAACACTTGATCGAAACGACTCTTGATCGAATAATGAAATACAAATTTACAACTTTAAATCTGTCTCAATTTTGTCAATTTTTTGTCCCAAAAACATAGTGATCTCTTTAAAAAAAAGGTTTTCACTTTGAATCTGTCTCGGCTTTGTCCATTTTTTGTCCCCAAAACATAGTAATCTCCAAAAAAATAAATTTTTCTTTTTAATCTATCCCTGATATCTACATGGGTCTGCAAGGCGGGACCATGGCACAATGCCCCTCCCCTTATTTAAATAACTGACTAATCTTTAAAACGAATGCAAAAAAGTCAGCAATAGGCATCTAACGAAACATAACTATGACAAGAAATCTACTCGTTGCTCCCTTAGAAATGCTTTGCTCATGGACCTTGTTAAAAAACCCTAACCTTGACATTGATAAAAAATCATAAAAAATAAAAACAAACTGTCTGTTTACTGATGGCCTCTGTTTTTTATAAATCTAATTTACACTAACAAAAAGATTGTTTAATTGCAGAAACTTACAAAAGTAAATCTTTTATTTCATCAAGTGTTATTTCGATCAAATGTCGTTTCGATCAAATGTCGTTTCAATCAAATGTCGATCAAATGTCGTTTTGATCAAGTGTTGTTTGATCAACTGTCGTAGCACCAATTACGTTCGCCATCAATTATAACGCTTTGCCCACTCGGTTACGCTGTTAACTTTTTATGACAAATACGCAATTATACATGTAAACACATGATTCAAAACTTACTTAGAGAAGAATGATGCAAAGATTGAGGCTAAGGCAGTATTTTTAAACCTTTTTTCGGCAATGCCCTACCCCCTATCACTTCTAAAATTCTGATGTTCCCTATTTGGTGATACATAGCTGCAAGAGCCGAAAAAATATTTGTGGGGCAATTCAGTTTGCCCAAAACTAGTAAAGACAAAAAAAGTCATCACTTTGAAACAGTCTGATTTTTTTATTTTTTCCTCTAAAATAAAAATGAACAATTAGTGGATGGATTATTTTATCGTCCTTAATTTTTCTTTCAACCGGACATTTCGTAAATTTTTGGCTGATTTTATGTTTCTTGTAATTTAGTTTTATTTTTTTAAATTTTATTAATCACTTTGCAACCCTTTTGGTTAAGGAATTATAGCAAATACAACTCTTTTAAGCCTATCGTCTCTAGTAGCTTCTATGTTCATTTAACGGTCACCGTTTAGCATACGATTGATTAAAAATAAAGTTGGTTCGGGTCAAACTCGGACTAATTATACGTATAAGACCCGTTTACAACCCTTTTATGTATACACGCATGAACTCTAACTAAAAAACAATTAAATTTTCTTTTAAGCAGTAATTCACCTTTGGTTAAACACTGACATATCCATTGATTGGAAGCATTAAATTGGAGAAGATTTTCAATTATCTTTTGGATTTTTTAAAAATTCGATTTTCAAAGCTAATTATTTTTTAATTCCGCAACTAATAGTAACATGCAATAGTTGCTGCTTGATTAATATATTTTAAGTTGAGGAAAGATAGCACTATGTCGGCAGCGTGGTCGAGTGTTTAAAGCGCCGAGCTTATGATCAACATAGTCTCGGTTTAAAACCCACTCGCGCCATTCTGTTTTGTCCTTGGAAAAGACACACTATAAGGCACTTTTCACTGCTTGGTGGTCTTGGCAAGCAGCTCTAAATCTAAAATATTAAATTACAAACGGACAGCAATATCTTGGCATCTCCGGAAGCAGGTCGGGGTAATTGCCTACCCTATGTATTAGCGCCTCCGTCGCTTTCCTGCGAGTCAAGAGGATAAATGTAGAGATAAAATAAAAATAAAAAAACATTTGCATCATTGTTTATCTTGCATGCCGATACCAAGCTCGCTTCCGACCCCACGATATTTTGCTTTTCGTGCTTGCACCTTTTTCAAAGAAAACGTTTCCAATGGCCTTAGATTGGTTATAAAAAAACCTTCAATTTAATGTAGGTCCCGGTTTTATTAAAAAAGTTTGTTTTATTAATCTATTAAATTTGTTGCTGGTATTACTTTTTGAAATTTTTGCTTGAAATCTTGCTTTTCTTATAAATAGTTTTAAAATTGTTTTAAAACTGTTGCATATTATTAAATTGTTCTCAATTAAACTTTTGTAGGTAAAGAACTTATACAAAAGCTGAATGATAAACTGCATCGATTATATAACTCAAATAATGTCTCACCTGAGAAAAGAATTCTTCTTTCAAACCAGGAACCTACCCACATGAAATATTGCGTCAAACAGAGCTTTAGTCGAGAAGATATTTCTCGTGAAATTAATACGGAGCCCGAAGGCACAGTCAAACTAGAAGAGCTTATTGAATCAGATTGTAAATGTGTAACAATTACAGGAGCACCCAAAGCAGGAAAAACTATGTTGATCTTAAAAACTATTCAAAATTATTTAAATTCAAAAAAATTTAAATATATCTTTTACTGCAATTTCAATCAAGAATCCAGAATTCAGCCATTTGAAGAAATAAATCTTTTTGATTTTTTGACATCTAAATTAAAATATTGTAAATGGATGAATAACACAGATACTTGTTATGAAGTTTTAGATGAGATTATCAAAAGCGAAAACATTCTTTTAATAATGGATCATTTTGATTTTTTAGATTTAGATGAAATGAAATATAAACAAATGGATAATTTCAACAAATCAACCCGTGAAAATATAGTAATGAATATTCTTCAAGGTTACATTTTAGGAAAAGCAAAGAAAATTATAATTTCTCGACCTTTTAATCTTGAGTGGATGCTAATGTGGCCTGATATTAATCCTCCCAAACATGTTAGTTTTTTGGGCATTAATCGCCAAGCTCAGCGTGAAATTTTTGAACAAAACCACTCGCATTTGATCCTAAACTTATTTGAGAGTTCGTCAATTTTTCCAGATGTTTGGTCATTTTCTTTTTCTCCTTACGTGTGTTGCTTGGTTGAAAAATCCTTCCATAAAAAAGAGTTGTTTCAGTTAACAACAACTTTTACGTTTACTTCAACTTTCTTGAAATTTGTTGATCGCCTAAACAAAGATTACGAAAAAAACTTTAATCTTGAAATTCTTGCAAAATTTGCTTTTTCTCAATTTTCTCAAAGCAAGCTTTGTTTCGAAAAACATGATTTGTCAAAAGAAAAACTAGGCAACGATTGTATTCGTTCTTTCTTTTCAACTTTGCCCTGTTCTTCAGGCGATGACTTGCTGGATGATGATGAATATAAATCCCATTTTTCTCACATACTTATTCAGGAATTTCTAGTTGCTTTGCATTTAATTTCTTTGTCTGAAAAACAATTTTTAAAATGGTTTAACTCAATAATTTATAGAAAACATTACAATGTTGTACAAAAATTTTTATTCGGATTGTGTGATAAAAAGCTAAATGACAAATTAAAAAGTAAACTTTCACAACCTAGCTTCAAAAATTTAAATAAAAATAAAAAACATTTAAAAGCAAATATTGAGAAATCATTGTGTGATCAACAAGATCTGAAAGTTATTAGAAGATATTGTGAATACATTCATGAAATGCATGACGATGAATTTACTCGCTCAGTTATGAAGCCAAAAGTCTCGTGTGCGCCGGAGTCGTCAGTAGGTTGCTATATTCGCACAATTTGTAATTAAACTGATAGCTTTTTAGTTGCTGAACAAGATAAATGCCAGACATAAGCTTTTAATAACTTATTTTAAAAAATTATAACAATCAAAGACACTGCCAAATTATTTTTGAAAAAAAGATCAATTTTGAATTTTTTATTAATTTTAGTCCTATACCCAATGTTATATTTTAAGGCTAGCAGCAAAGCAGTGAGAAAAAAACATAAATTTAATGGCCTGCTTGTCGCAAAATAGCCTACTTGTGACTCGCACTACCTACTTTAATTGACGATAAGATAAAATCAAAAAAAACATTAAGATTAAAAAACTAATTAAACCAAAATATTTATCGAGTTCAGAGGTGTCAACTTGCTGCCACAAAATCTGTCTAAAAATATTTAATACACGTTGTTCTGGGTATAATATGTTGAGGTTTTTGAATGATTTTCGTAAAAGGTTTTGAGTTTAAAAAGTCCACCCACCACTGATTAACTGTTTTACCAACATCATCTATCTACATGATATGAGTTATAGATTGTGCTACCCGTTTTTTTAATATTTGAATTTTTGATTGTTTTTGAAATAAATTTTTGTTTTTTTAAGTAGATTATATAGCTGTTGAATCAAACTTTGCGTTCATAATTATACGATCAATTTTTTGTATAAATTTGTAAAATTGCTCAATTTTTCTTCGTTGTTTTGTTTCTGTTTTTTTACCGAATAACTTTTCTTGTACAGTTTTTTTTGTTCAACTTTATACTGAAACGCAAAAACTTTGCCTTGAAATTTGATTGATTTTGTAAATATGTGGCCCACACTTCACATTATTATTTTATAATTTTGGTTTTATTACTTTTACTGTTATTACTTGTATCTATTTGAATAAAATTAAGATGAGATAAATTTAAAATAAGTTTTGTTCATTTGGTTACTGATTTCTGTTACTCGATATAAGAGGTAATAATTGTCAACACAAACAACATCTCAAAATTGCTTTAATAGCTGGAAATAATGTTGGTTAAAATTTAAATCTTTCAAATTGTTGTGTTTTAAAGAAAAAAAAAACTTTTTTTTTTTCTGCTCGGCGTTTTAACAAGCAGTTTTAATTGAAGACTTCATAATTATAAAAACTAAAAAAGAAATTTAACAGTACTACAGCCAGTACTTTGGCATCTTTGAATGTAAATTGAGGTAAATATTAGCTTTGGTCCAAATTTACCGACTCAAATGTCGTGCTACAGCAAATTAAGAGAAAACATAGTTAAAATGGGAAGTTAATATTTTGTTAAAATTAAATTAAATTAAAAAAAACGCGCTAAAAAATGTTAATATATTCAAAGTTTATAGCAGTTTAAAATAATGGAACTAAGCTGTACCTTTAAAACAATGTAAATAAACTGATTTAAAACAAGAAAGTTGATCAAGATAAATTTTTAAAAAGTGAAACAAAAAATATTAATTATATACATTGTTTATAAGTGCAAAAAAGTAGTTGTAACAATAAAATGTACCCCTCCTATTGTGCCAAATAAAAAAATATCGCATAATCATGGGTGCGAGAAGCAACAAACTCCGTGGCCAAAAGATTTAAGGTTGAGGTAAATGCAATTTATGCTGTAGGAAAAATGAATGTTTTTCGGAGAAAATGAAACTTTAGTGGCAATGATTCAAAGCTGCAATTTGACTAAATTTCCATTACTGTACAAGATTGTTAGTGGCTTCGATTTTGCAATTAATGATAAGAAAGTAATTATAAACTGTAAGGGCTTCAGTCTTTTATTTGCTAAGCTCTTGCAGAATTAAGTTGCAAAAAACATTTGAGAACTACTTTCCTAATTAACGGCAATATCCAAAATAGATTCCTCGGCTATTTGCTGTTGATACTACAACTGCAGATGTAGACAATAGATTTATAAATGATATCATTGAGCTTCAGGAAAGCAAGGCTTAATAACTTACATTTTACTCAAAAAATCTTCACATGTTTTGGTGCCAACAAATAAAAAGTTATTCTCATATTGTTAATGTTGACCTCAAAATTCTCACGCCGTTTGTAACCATTTGTCTATGCAAGCATGTTCTTTTTATTCTGGTGGAAGTTAAAACAAAAAACAAAATAGCTTGCATACAAAAATAACATAAAATTTCTTTTTCCAAAACGAATCTTCAACCACCAGAATATTTTAGTTGGTTATCGAAAAACAACTGCAAAAGACAGATTGGTACAAAAATAAATAAATTAAATATAGCTAGCAGGTCGGGATGATTATTTCTCCTATGTATAGCGCCTCCGACGCTTTCGTGCGCGTCAAAAAGATAAATATAAACATGAAATGAAAATAGTAGACTTTTGTTTATATGAGCAAAAATTTGAGGTTTGATGAAAGCTTGCCTAATAATGTAAGGATCCGTCAAGTTAGCGAAGGTTAAAAACTACTGATTTATAGAAATATAATAATATAGAGCCAATATATTAATAAAAGATTGATATTTTTTTGAGACCGACAAAAACGAACCAATTTGACAAAACTGCCAATAAAGCCGATTTCAAAAAAACTAGAAAATTTATTTTATACGAAATTTTTGGCAACTTATTTATTATTTGAATCGATATTAGTCTCGTTTTTTGCTTAATAAATAGGTCTACCTTAAAAAGATTTTTAATTAAATCTTGGCACCTCCGAAAGAAGTTTGGATTATTGCTTAAAAATTTCTTTAACAACTTGGTTGTTGACGGCTAACCCAAAGATTGAAAAGCTGACATAAACTGTATTTGTTTTTCAACCAAAAAGAGAGACAAAATAGCCAGGTGCTATTATTATTATTGAATTGGTGGCTAGACCTAGATATTTTTACAGACTAATTGAATACCACTCAAAGGCTCTGACAAAGAAATTGGTTGTCCATTTACCGCAAATCTAAGCACCTAGTTTCACCTTTCTCAATTGGAAACAAACAAACGAAAAATATTAAGTTTATGATGATGATGGTGGTGATGGTAATGGATTTAACCAATCATTTTCTTGTAATGAATGCAATTCAACACAGGGTGTCCCAACAATCAAGTGATACCCCATGCCACAACTTTGCTCGAGAATGCAAAAAAAATTGAACTAGGTATTATATTATGAAAATATTACCCAAATACCTGTAAAGTAATGCAGCGTGGTCGAGTGGTTAGAGCGCCGGAATTTTGATCCACATGGTCTCGGTTCAAAATCCTACTCGTGCCATTCTGTTGTATCCTTGGGAAAAACACTTTACGGCACTTCCCCCTGCTTGGTGTTTTTGGTAAGCAGTTCTAAATTACCGTCATATCTTTATTAAACTTCAAGCGGACAGCAATATCTTGGCATCTCTAGAAGCAGGTCGGTGTAATTGCTTACCATATACATCAACGCCTCCGTCGCTTTCCTAACAGTCAGGAAGATAAATATAGAGATAAAACAAATAAGTAAAGGTGTGTTTATTTTTTTTTTACCGGCTCTCAAAATAGTTTGGCGCAAGAGTGAAGTTTGTATTACATTAAGTTCTGGCTAACTACGCTGATTTCGGCAAAAAAACTGTTCTTTACAAATAGAAAGAAACCACTAGCAAAATCAAACAAATTGGATGAACTTGACTTTCAAGCTTCACCAAACTTTAAAGCAATTCACAGCGCCAACAACTGTGAATAATCACTCAATAGCTTGGTACTGCCTAATCTTAAAAAAAATTACTACTTCGATGGCTAATACTAAACTTAATAGTTTTTCCTTCAGACAGGTCCAAATAATTCTATCTCACTTTAGAATTAACTTCCAAAGTGTCAATACTGACCCTTAACTGCTTAAATATTTAAACAAATTTCACGCAGGTCACAATAACGCAAACACTTTTCAACTGCATTCAACTGAAATGATAACTAAAATAATGAAAAACAAACTGCGAGTTATAACATTATATATATATATTTATTAATGAAAACACTAAAACAGAATAAAATTTAAAAATTTAAAATCCACAACAGCCTGTTTCACCAAAAACGGCTTATCAGGTGGAATCTATGAAGTAATAAAAAATAAAAAAATATATAAAAAATGTAAAAACCAAAAACATTATTATATTAACTGACACTTATATTATCCATTAAAACAGAAAACTGCTGAAAAATTGCGAACAGTTACACATGCAGTTCGGCTAAATCTGTGCTGAGCATAGAAAACTTGGTCTGATTGAAAACAACTAGAAAACACAATAGCACTGCATAAAAACGTCATACAGTAGAGATAACAAAGAAAAAAGAAATAGAAGCAAGGCTTGGACAAGTGACACGGAAAAGAAGCGGGAAGAGTAAGTCAAAGAAATTTAACAAAAATTGCTTGATTTAAATTTGTTCGCATGACGACATTTTCCGTTGAGTTCCGTTCTTTTGCGGAGAGTTGAGTTTGAATCTGCCGGTAAGGTCGTTAGTTTTTCTGTGAGGCATAGATTGCAAGACCTTGTTCCCGGTTAGTATGGGGCTGTGTGGGCCGCGATGCTCCATTTCATGCAGAGGTTTTTTCTCGCGTCCTTGGCCTGCCAGAAAGCTTTGGAGAGTTTGGTGGCGTTACTCTTCCTTCGGTATTTAAAGTTTTGGTTATGGTTGTTGTTGGAAATGGGCTTTGAACTCCGTTTAACAACAACCATCATAATTGCTGGTGCCGTTGCCTGATATTAAGCATGCTTTATAGACAATAGAGCTTTCGCGGCATTTTTCCTTTAATGAACAACTGGCTTTGTTTCTACAATTGCACGGTGGTGTGGTGCTATTTGCAATAGTCCTAATTATAATTTTGTTATGCCTTGATACAATTGTAGCCATGTTTGGCATGCAGCTGCCGCTTACTTTGACGTTGAATTTGTTGCAAATCTTATGCAGTCGGTGATGGGGAGGAAAGTGCTTAGTGAGCAGTCGCAAAAATTCCTTTCTGATGTTGTTTTTGACATGCTCACTAAACGGTGGATTTAACCATGATGTTTTTTTTCTCTTTTTTTTTCATTGGAGCCAAGGATATCTGCATACTTCAGTTTATTAGTGTGTCCGCTTTAATGCATAGCCTTCGTGTACTCCGGGACTGCTTCGGAAAATTTCTTGCTGTTGCACAAGAGTAGCGAGAGGCAAGTAGCAAGCATTTGGGCAGTTGCTTTTTGATAACTGGCGGATAGATAGTTGCTGTATATAAAATGGTTGGTTGTTGGGCTTGCGGAAGGGTCAGTATCTCCCCGACTTCAGGTCAAAAGTGACGTCGAAGAAATTAGTTTAGATGAGGTTGGTTTCTGCTGTTATCTTTAAGCCGTAATGTTGGAAGAGGTTTATGATCCGTTTTTTTTGCGCTCTGGGCTTGGACCAGTGGCATTTTTCAGGATTGCCAAACCGTCTCTGTAGAAGCCGATATTGTTGCTTCCGACAAGTTGCGTCAAGCTGTCGGGAAGAAAAAGGCCAACCAATTCACATATCTTGACTCCATTAAAAGAGCCCATTGCAACGTCAAATAGTGAGCCATTCGTTTTTATCCAGGCACCATCTCTGCTGAAAAGAAGTAATTTTCTGCAATGCATCATTATGCTGACTTCGCATTATTGATTTTTATAAATTGTCTTGCAAAATTGATGGCATCTGTGAGCAGTTGTTCTGAAATAGAAGGGTAAAAATCTATGACGAAAGACAGGAATTTATATTTCTCCTTGTTGGGGAATTTATTAAAGCATAAAATCACAGCCGTAGTATTACGCCATTGCAGCAGATTTGTTGATTGACAAATTGAGATGTTGGTATTATCCAGAATGTGTTTGCTAACTTTCCCAAGATTGAATTTAGTTGGGTTTATGAGTCTGCATTTGGGGTTGGTGGAGAAGTTTGGCTTATGGTCTTTCAAAGCATGCCTGGATATAATGCTGCATGCCAAACGTGGCTGCAATTATATCCAGGCACAACAAAATCATACTATTTAACAAGATTCTTGCAAATTGCACCACACCACCGTGCAATAGTAGAAACAAAGCCGGTTGTTCATTAGAGGGAAAATGTCGAAAAAGCTCTATTGTCCATAAAGCATGCTTAATATCAGATGTGGAGTCGAGACACGATGCTTCAAGACCGAGACAAGACGAGACGTTGGGGTAGCGAGACGAAGACCGGACGAGACTTTGGGGTAACGAAACCGAGACGGGACGAGGCTTTGAAGTACTGAGACCGAGACGAGACACGAGACTTTACATAAGTTGCTTTAGTTTAATTCAGGGTTGTGGAGGGCAAAATCTATAAATTTTTGCCGAGTAATATTAATGTTAAACTTAATTCTAGTATAATTGCGATTTCAGACAGTATTGACTATTTAGACATCCTAATTGATTCCAAATTATTGTTTCGTGATCATGTTCATAAAATTCAAACAAAGTCTCTCGTGCAGTTGGCATTTTGTACAAACTCAAAAATTTATTTGCTTCTTGTATATTAAAAAAACTTTACTTTGCCTTCTTACTTTTCTTACTATACTGTCTTATAATATGGAGTGCCACATATAAAAGTTATCTCGAATCTTAACAAAAACTGCAAAATAAAGCTATGCGAATCATCAGTAATATGCAATTTTCATCAAATGCTGATCCTTTCTTTAGAAAAAACAAAATTTTAAAATTGCAAGACTTAGTCAAACTTGAAACTTCAAAATTAATGTTTAATTTTGACAAATGTAAATTATCGAATTTTTTCACTAAGTATTTCTAAAAAGAATCTCAAATTCATTCCCGTGTAACCCGTTCATCCGACAATAATATGTTGTACTTACCAAGATACCAATCCAATCGTTTGCAAATATCGCTTAAATATAGAAGAGTCAAAGTTTGGAATGACGTTCCATATAATTTTTAAAAAATTGCTACCCTTCATATAATTTTGGCTATATGTACAAACGTTATATCTTAACTTCTTATTCTTAAATCCATTAATACAGTATTTTAAACTAAACTTATAGGGTTTCTCAATTGAACTCGGCACTTTTGCAATCAAACTCGGCACATTTGCAATCAAACTCGGCACTTTTGCAATTAAACGCGGCAAAATTTTAATTTAATCTTCAAACTTATTAATTAATATATATATATATATATATATATATATACAGTGTATATAGATATAGACCTATCGGAGATCCTATATGAAGACCCAATATTACTTGGACTATATTATGGACACCATATCATGGAGACCTAATATTATGGTGACCTAATACAGAGACTCTATATTATCTATATATTTGATAATATAGACTCTATATATTTAATAATGTAGAGTCTCTGTATTAGGTCACCATAATATTAGATCTACATAATTAGGTCTCAATGATATACATAGTCTCCATAATTAGGTTTCTATAATATAGTTTTCATAATATTAAGTCTCCAAAATTAGATCTTCAAAATTTGGTCTCAATGATAGATATTAGGTCTCCGTAATATGGTGTCCATAATATAGTCCAAGTAATATTGGATCTTCATATAGGATCTCCGATAGGTCTATATACCTATCTTTATATATATTTGCAGATTAAATTAAACTTTTGCCGATTTTAATTGCAAAAGTGCCGAGTTTGATTGCAAATTGCCGAGTTTGATTGCAAATGTGCAGAGATTGATTGCAAATTGCCGAGTTTGATTGCAAAAGTGACGAGTTCAATTGAGAAACCCTATATATCCACAGTGGTCAATTTTTTATCTTATTGCTCTAGCATACGTACGTTTATTTTCATAATTTTAATTAATCGGTGGCTGCTCGACTTGAAGACCAATTTATTATTTTTTTGCTTGTCTCCGCATACGTTCGGTATTTTTTTTCACGTATAACAAATTACCTCAGTAAAATGCACTCTTTTTTTTCTTTATTATTATTGTTTTTACTATTATTGTTTAGTGAGCATTGTTGTATTAATATTGAATCGTATGAAATAAATTTGTCTGTTCTGTTCTAAAAAACTAAAAAACGAAATAAAATATTTCTATCGGACAGCAATATCTTTTCATCTCCGGAAGCAGGTTGGGGTAATTGCTTGCTTTATCTATAGCGCCTCCTTTACTTTCCTGCAAGTAAGGAGGATTATATATGTATATATTATTTTTTTATATCCATATTTATATATGGATAATTATATATGGATAAATATAGAAATGCAGTAAAATGTAAAAATGTAAAATAATTTAGTGTCAATCAAAGTCTTTAAAAACAATAAGGATTCCGATTCCTAACTCCAACGAACCTAAAAACTGAATCCTACTCACGACTCCATCTTGATCGAATTCAAAAAAAGTAATTCGACTCCGCTCTAAAACATGCGACTCCGAAAATCCGAATTCACAGCTCAGCTTATAACTATATTGTTGAGTCGTAGTTGCTGGAGCCGCGTATATTGGAGTGGAGTGGACTCCTTTTTCACATGTGCTAAAGTTGGAGTCGTATTATTAGATCTCGTCAAGTTCAAATTGGAAAACGTTGAATTGGTGGAGTTGAAAGATATTTTTTCCGACTCCACAATCGTGGTTTAACCAATAAGTACAAAAAAATATATGAACTCTTTTCCACATCAAAAAACTTCAACATAAATCACAAAAAAGTTTTCTAAGTTAAAACATTGACCCTTGCCAATTAGGTTTACATTAACAAGTTACCAAGTTTTTCTTTGCCCGTGCTAGCACGCCAGTTAAACACATTTGTCTGCACAATCATATAATCTCAATCAAAATTAAATGAAACAGTTTATAAAATATTGATATTACAAACGTTTTTTCGGAAGAATCCACATAGTAAATAATGTAAGTTACCACGAACGGAAAATTTAGAAAAAAGACACTTTTTTTGGTTGAAATATACTTGCAATAAAAGCGAATAAAAGACTAGTATAAAAATTTTAATGCTTGAAAACAAAAAAAAAGAAAACCCATTGCGTTGACGAAATGGCACAATCATTGTGTTACAGCTTCCAACTTTATAGTAACTTTCTTATCTATCTGTCCGCTTTCCTATATCATTTTTGCTACACGTGCTTGTGTTGCGATATCGCTTTTTTGTTTGGTATGTGCCATCTTTTCTAAGGAATTTTGTGATATGTATTGTCCTTTTCAATCGCATTTGTTGTCTCAAATGAAAATGTCGTAAATTTAAAACTTTAATAAAGATTCCTTTGTTATAATTTGATTGTTGTGTAAAATAAGTAAAGGCCAGGCCAATGTAACAAAAGGCTCTATATTGTGAAAAAAATTACCAAAGCAACTATACACACTGATGATTTTTTTTATCTTCACTTTGTATTTTAGACAATAAGTTTGAATTCAATTCCCTTATAACTAAAATTTCTGCCTGAAATTTTGTTGAAGACCATCACTTTATTTTTCAGATACTAAGTACTTTTTCGCAGCCTGGGCCGTGAGTACGTCTTTTCATTGGTGTTAAAAACGACAGACCGAAACCAAGCCTATCAAAACGGAAGGGTATCCACCCATTCCGATGTTCAGCGTGGGTCTGCTAATCGGCAAACGTCCTTCAGGACGGGGCGATGCCTGGATAAAGTTGTTTTTTCAGGGCACATTGCCAACAAGTTCCGAAGACCCACTATTCTTTAGCTGAACATCGAAGGCTTCATTGCATGCAAGATTCTTCATCACCTCGCTTTGCAGTCTGAGGCACTCGTCATTCTACTACAGGAGACCCAATACACTGATGCAGAGAAGTTGGTACTTTCAAACTACCAATTAGCTGGGTTTTTTAAGCAGGAAGCATAAACCTTGCCACGCTTGTCCACCAGCGACTAAAATAAACGCTTTTGGACTGATCTCCACCGACATCGGAGATCGAGTAGTTGTGCGTGGATGATAATGATTTAAAATAGTCAACATTTACAAACCTCCTCCAACGCGACTGCAATCCCTGTATCTCCCAGTGTTTCACATCCCCTCTTTTATGCTGGCGATTTCAACTATCGCCATGCTGATTGAGGTTACAATAATAACAGTGCGGTGGTACTTGCTTGACTGGCTGGACAAGTATTAATTGTCTTGCCCTCCTATACAATCCCAAGGACGCCGCCAGTTTTTACTCCGGCCGCTAGAACACTGGCACCAATCCAGAACTAGATTTCGCTAGCGTAGGTCCGAACAGTCGCTTACAGGATAGACGTGTCCTTGAAAAATTTCATAGATCACAACATCAACATTCGCTTATTACACCACTAAAGTTTGCTCTGACAATGCCAAGCATGCCTGTTAAGCGATGGAAATTCCACAAAACCAAATAGAGTCATTACATTGCTTTAACGAATAAATTTGCAAAGACTTTGTTGCCGCCTGATTCACTTGATGTGGATGCAGCTTACCAGGACTTCTGTAACATCATCAAGAAAGCAGCCAAAAAAACTATCCCATGCGGGTATCGAAACAAATGTATTCCATGTTGGGATGCGGAGGGTGAATCCCTCTATAGAACCTTTCTGCAATCTCCTCAGGGAGACGAATCGAGTTTGGCTGCTACAGCTTTGCTTGCCAAGCTTGACAGGAAGCGGAGAGATTGATGGTTTTAGGTAGTTCCGTGCATTAATTTTCACACTCTAGTCGAAAAAGCATGAAGTATTCTAAACAACCTTACTGGTAGGTCACAACACTCTCTTTGTCACTGTCCCGTCTCAGCTGATGCTATTGCATCTCAGCTGGTCAGAAATGGGAGATACGAGGTTATTGACCGCAAGTCATTTCAACTTTTCTCTCAAGAAGTGTCTGACCTTTGGAGGGCCACAACACCAAGCGCAGTAAATATCTCTGACACTTTTTCACAGAGAGAATTTGCTGCTGCCCTCCAACATTTAAAACCAGGTAAAGCTGGGGCTCTGATTCAATCTTCCCAGAGCTTATAATCCATGCTGCAGCTGCTTTGAATTCCTCTTTACGTGACGTAAGTTCCTCTCTTCCTGCTTGCACTGACTCAAAATTTCCAAGATCTGGAGAAGAGCGCTTGTAGTCCCGATTCGAAAGCCAATCAAGCCCGTGGGGGACCTAAAGAGTTATCGACCGATATCTCTGTTCTGTGTCCCATGCAAGATCCTCGAGAGACTTATCTACGCCCGCGTTGAGCCATTAATTGATTTACTGCTCCCTAAAGAGCAGGCTGGGTTTCGACGCGGGAAGTCAACCGTAGATCAAGTTGTTCTGCTAACCCAGAACATCGAGGATTCTTTTGAAGCTAAAAAGAAGGCCGGTGCCGTATTTGTCAATCTGACAGCTGCTTATGACATTTTCTGGCACCGTGGCCTTACCTGCAGACGGCTTCTGCCAGATAAGCACATGGTCGAAATGATCATGGAGTTTGTCCAAAACCGACGTTTCACTCTTACCACCGGTGACAGCAAGCGAAGTAGGCTGCGCCATCTTAAAAACCGCGTTCCTCAGAGATCGGTCTTGGCTACCCAACTATTTAACATCTATACGTACGATCTGCCTTCCATGATTTCCAAAAAGTTTGCTTATGCTGATGATTTTGCATTGCTATACTTTTCTGGAAACTTGAAGGACTTGGAGGGGACATTAAGCCAAGACATGTCCACACTTTCAGCATATCTCCAGACTTGGAGTTTGAAACTCAGTCGCACTAAGACGGTGAGGGCAGCCTTTCACTTAAATAATCAAGAGGCCAAGCGTGATCCAAAAGTCTACAACAATGATAGACTTTTACCGTTCTGTCCAACCCCTACTTATTTTGGGGTAAAACTGGACGGATCGCTGTCGTTTTGTCACCCTTTAGTGGCATTACGCAAAAAACTATCCTCGCGCGTCACACTGCTGAGGCAATTTGTGGCCTCCGCATGGGGTGCTGGTGCCAAAACACTACGTACAGCTAACTTGTCTCTGGTCTACTCAACAGCTGAGTACTGTGCATCAGTCTGGTATCGCAGCGCTCACACTCGCCTCATCGACAGTGCCTTGAACAACTTCTTGCGCATAGTCACTGGATGCCTGCGTCCCACTCCAACGGACCACTTAGCCATACCCTCAGGCATCCAGCCAGCTAAGCTTCTCCAACTGGGAGCAACACTCTCCTTGGCTCACCGTGGATCTCTGGACCCTGATCATATCTTACGACTTACCCACACTTTATCGCCCGAAATTTTATCACGCAACTGTTAATCACGGACATTGAACCACTGGACACTTTATCAAGTAAACTTATTAACACTACAACATTTAATCACGTATTCCTATTAACACGTTTAACCACCAGACATTTTAATGTATTTGCATGGTATTGCGTATTTATTGCATAAATAAGCAATTATATTATGACTTTTTTTAGGCCTTTTTATTACGTATATAAACAATTACTTTATAAATTTTTCAGGCCTTTTTATACGCTAATTGCCATACTTAACCACACTTGAGAACGTGATTAAGTGTTTCTGCAATTAAATTTTTAAATGATTAAATGTATAGTTGTTGAATGTTTGTAATTTACAATCGCGTGATGAAATGTTTTTACATATCTTACATGATCTTTTATGTGGGTCCTCAGATGCTTGCCAAGAGAGATTAAGATCTAGACGCCCATTTGTGCCAGCTGCGCGAAATCTTTTGGACAACCTTGCCGGACTTGGTATCCGCACTTCTGAGTGGACAAACTATAAATGGAATGTGGAGTGCTGTAAAAGTGCTTCCAGGTTTCATATTTTTACACTTAGGACCAGTGCCAAGCCTGTTAGGATGACCTTCCTTGAACAGCTTGTGTTAAGCTCAACCGCCTGCGGACTGCTGTTGGACAATTCTATTCGTCCATCCACAAATGGGGTCTCGCTCTTTCACCGAATTGCGAGTGGGGCGCATCTGAATTAACCGCTGACCACGTTCTAATAGCGTACCCATACATCGGGCACCATATGGAGCACGTGGTCCGACGGTTTTGGATGACAAAACCCGATGCTGGCTTAATAACATCACTGCCAGCATCTGATTCAGGCAGTACAGCAGTCTAAGGTATAAAAGGATAAACCCTCAGCCCCAGTCCAGTCCTGTTTGTGACTGACGACTGTATTTCCACAATAGCATAGACGGAAAATAACTAAAATAATTTATTATAACAATAAAATAACTATTCTAATAAACTTGTTTTGTTTCTATTTTGTTTTTTTTTTGTTTTTTTTTGTTTTTTTGTATGCACTTTAATTTTTAGCTGATAAATTTGAATTTAACTGCAAAATTTCTACCAAAAAATTAGTTTAAGACCAAAAAGAAAAAAAAATTTATGCACCTTTTTATTCAAATAAAACAGTGCTCTTATTTTAAATTTTTCCCGTCTCGCCAAAACATTTTGCAACGGCTCTGACACTGGGACAGAAGCAGACTGACTTAGGGCTAAAGCTTTATCTTTTTTCTTTTCCAAGCTGCTGTACTTCCCGAATTAGATGCTGGCAGCATCGGTGCTACGCCAGCATAGGAATTTGTCATGCAAAACCATCAGTGCTCGTGCTCTAGGTAGTGTTCTATGTATAGGGCACTTTATTTAGACGTGATTTGCAATTTATCAAGTGAAGCCGCTTTCGCAATCTGATAAAAGTGACAGATTTTATTTCTTCCGCCCAAAATCATTCCGCAGCTTAACCTAAGCTGTTAATGGAACTCTTAACTATAAAGTTGTAAAAAGATTTTTTGTGGCACAAAATTTTAAAACAGCCTGAAATGTCGCTATAGACGTGGCCATCTATATAGAGAAAACTCTTTTATAAAGAGAGGGGGTAGCCTTGAAAAAGGCTGTTTAGGAAAACTCAAACGTTTTCGTGTAGCTCTCATCAGGAGAAATCGCTACAATGAGTAAAGAACTGAAATGTCGAAATTATATTGAATAAGATTGTCGTTTCGCCGAGTAAGAAATTATACTAAAGCGCAGTTGATTAGAAGCATCAGCCACCAAGCGGTCGAAAATGAAAAATTTTGTCGTTTCGTCGAGTTTAAAATGGAACAATTTTTATTGGACGGAATTTGGATGTTTAACTTGGCAAAATTATAGTTGTAATTTGAAGTCTGAAAAAGAATAAAATAAAACCAATATAATTATGTTGATAATTTAAGCCTATAAGCGAACTCTTTTTGACGGCACAATGCAGGTTTGCTTGAGGTTATGTGGATGGATTCTAATACAGCAAGATGAAATTCAGATCTGGCTTTGGATAGAATTGAAAATTGATTTCTGTATCACATTTCTGTAACATTCTGTAACATTCTGTAACATTTCTGTATCACTCTCGGATGAAAATATTATTAATTTGTCTGACCTTTCTTAATTAATATTATTAATTTGTCTGACCTTTCTGAAACTGAAAGGTATGTTTTAGCTCACGGTTTAGAATTCTGTCTCCCACCGTCTAATATTAAACGAGAAGAAGTTTTTGCTGAATTTGAAATTTTGCTATCTCAATTGTTACATTATAAACCAAAAATCAGCGATGAATTAATTTTACTAAAAGCCAAGCTTAATGAGGTAGCACATTCATTTTGTGGTTCACCGATTGACACTTCTAAATTTTCAGTGGATAATAGCTGTCTTCAAGCAATTAAATCACTCAGGTCTAACAAAGCAATTCTAATTACTAAACCCGACAAAGGCTCCGGAGTTGTGATTCTTAATAAATCTGACTACGTGAATAAAATGGAGTGCATTTTATCGGACACTAGTAAATTTAAACTTCTTGGCCCTGTCAGTGAATTCGACAAAACTGAAAAAAATGAAGCAAAGCTCCAAAGACATTTGCTAAAACTCGTTAAAGCTGATGAATTACCTCAAAATGTTTACCAAGTCATCAGACCCACTGGGTCACAAAGGCCTAGAATGTATGGACTACCCAAAATTCATAAACAAAATGCTCCTTGTCGCCCCATTCTTTCCATGATCGGTTCTGCTCAACACGAATTAGCTAAATTTCTTGCTGCTCTACTTCAACCTGTTTTAAATCGTTACTCAATCAATTGCATTCAAGATTCTTTCACCTTCGCTGAAAGAATACAAAAACTTAGCGTCAATCCTAATAAATGTTTTCTTTGCTCATATGATATTTGCAGTTTATTTACCAATGTTCCTCTAGCTGAAACGATCGAAATTTGCAGTCAAGCTCTCTACAATGGTGATCTTCCTGAGCCAATCATTCCAAAGCACGTTTTTACTGATTTAATGAAAATTGCAACATCTTCCGTTGAATTTAGTTTTAATAATTGTATGTACAGGCAAATTGACGGAGTCGCTATGGGCAGTCCGCTTGGTCCGGCCTTGGCAAATATTTTTGTTGGATTTTACGAATCTAAACTGTTTGACAAAATTTCCAAACCTCAAATCTATTATCGTTACGTCGACGACACATTTGCTCTCTTCCAAGATGAAGTGGATTTTGAAACATTTTTAATTAATTTGAATTCTTTGCATACCTCGCTCAAATTTACAAGTGAAAAATGCTAAATTCCAAAGAAAAGGAAGGTGTGGAAGGAAAAGAAAAACTACCAAAAGTGATGATTTGACCCTTTTGCGCAACAACAAAATAAACTCACGAAAAATCAGTAAGGAATTGAAAAGGGATTTGGTTAAAAGTGGGGTGCATGTGTCTTCATCCACCGTTCGACGACGATTATTAGAAAAAGGAAGGAAAGCGAGAAAACCAAAAAAAAGCAACTGTTGACCGCCGCAACGAAAAAGAAACGATTCCATTGGGCAAAAAAACACAAAGACTGGTTTGAAAATGATTAAAGCTGTGTCCTCTTTTTAGATAAAAGCCATTTTTTTGTTTAGGGATTCAATCCAAAATTCGTTCGCTGTTCACCCAACCAGAAGCTGCGTTAAGAACATTTTGTGCAAACGGTGAAGCACCCAGACAAAAAAATGTTCTGGAGTTGCTTTTCTATTAACGGACCGGGATTGCTTGTACCGGTCGAGGGCATGATGAACAGCAAAGCTTGTTCGCAAATTATTGAAAGAAAAGTCTGCAGAGAATTGTCTGACCTCTACCCACGTGCAATTTTTTTACAAGACTCTCCACCCTGTCACAAGACTAAAATGATAACAAATTGCTTCAAAAAAATAAAAATAACACTATTGGATTGGCCAAGGAACTCACCAAAAGTTTGTAGTCCATTGTTAAAAATTGCCTGAGAAAGATGGATTGCACCAATAAAATTAAGCTCATTCAGTCTGTAATACATGTATGGTTCGATGATGAGAAAATTAAACTAATCTGCAAAAAATTGGTTTTATCTATGAAACAACGAGTGAAATTAGTGCTAGAGAATAAAGGTGGATATATTAGCTATTGATTGTTTCGTAGTTTTTAAAATAAAAGCTAAAACTTTAAAAATTGGCCTTTTTGTAAGTGTTCAGATTAATTTCCACAAGAGTGTATATAGTAAACATATCCATTTAATAACCCAATTTTGTCTTTATATTGAGAAAGCACTACTTAGTGTCTATAGTTTTGAGAAATTGAATTTAGCCTGTGTATATTAAGTAAATAATTTTAATATATCTTATTATCTACCCAGCGTTCTATTGAACAACCATGTCGCAATCAAAGACTGTAAACTCGATGATTAACTCGTAGAAAGTTGGCGAATACAATCTAATATACTGGACAATAAATCATTTTCAATAATGAGGTTGGAAAAATAACTTGATAAATAGCTGCTATGAAGTGCTATGAAGGCCAAAAGCTAAGCTTTATTTTTACCCGACACTCTTGCCATAAACCAAAAATTGATGAAAAAGAAGGCTCAAGAAGTAGTTTGCTATGAGTCTGAAGCTTTTATACAGTTGGCTTTGGCTAAGTTCTGATTGATTCGTTGAAGACTTTTCTCAGCAAACAAACAGAGACCACTGTCTCTAACTAAAAGGAATGTATTATAAAATTTACGACTCACGACTGACGAAAATTCTCTTCCACGCTTTGCCACTGCAAAACGAAAATCAGCGCTACGACTTAATTCGATCAACACAAATGACTCTACCTTCGTAGAACAAAATTCAAAACACTGGCACAAAATAAATTCAACGCTTATCACTGTAATACCATCAAAGAATCCTTTGCCGCGCTCCACGCCAAACCAACGCTTAACTCTCTTCTCTCGTCGTCGCATTCCTTCAATCGAGCGTGCAATATATTAGACAAAAGGTCACATAATGCAAATCGGCTGGAGTTATCTCGAAAACGCTTCGGTGAAGAGCGTTAAAATTAGAAAGCATTTTCCATAGTAAGTGAGAACATTCCAGACTGCACTTAACTCGGTCATACGATAAAGACAAAGCGCATTACGTCATTACCGTCTAGCGAAAGAAAAAAAGAAAGTTGCATTCGAACAATTGCAAGCAGATAATAAAAAACATAGTACAAAAGCGATTATCACTTGCCCAAGCGATTTCTGCGTTATAACAAAACTTTAAATTATTTTTAAGGCGGAAAATAAGCTATATCGCCGTGATTAAAATTATTAGGAATGAATTGTGACAGAATCGAATTAGAGATTAAAAGTAAAAGCCGTTACTCAGGGCAATTTTAAACTTGCTTCTTATAATTTTTACAAAAAACCTATAAAAAAAACTAATAGGTTTTATTTAAAAATTCAAAAAGTACATATTTGGCTACTGGTTTAAAACTTCTCAGCTTTGCAATATGGTTGAAAATCTGCTTCTTTTGATTTGTTATACTGTATAAATCTGGGATAAACTAAATTTGTGTGAAACCTGATAAATCTGGAAAGCGCGTTTTTACTGGAGCAATTTTTATTCTTTTGACTTTCCCTAACTAAAATAAACCAAACTTTCTGGTTAAGTATACTTGGAATTTTATTATACTGTATTTAAAATTTTACAAAAAATCAAGTTTTTTAAATTTTTAGATCTGCGCAAGAGTTGAATAATTGAACTACTACGTTAGCATACTGTAGATCTGCTTTCAGAGTTTTGAATGTGCCTATCACTAACAAGCTTTTTTGATGTTTAAAATGATTTTAAATAAAGTTCAGTGTAGATGACAAATTGTTATTTCGTAGAAAAAGCGTTGGGATCTTCTCAATAGTTCACCATAAAATCCTTGGGGTGTATCGATCTCAAGTTGAGAAACCTTAATCTAGTTTCATGCTTTTTAACCGGGAGTATAGTACACCCCAGTATGTGCCAGAATTTTTTAAGAGTGTACCAGCTTGATTGGATGTACAGGGTCTTCAATTACTTCTTCAGTTTAGTCTGGCTATTGCATTGCCTGTTTTTTTTTCATTTAATCTTTTATGACCATTTTTTACTTCAATTATTGGTCGATATTCTTTTTTTGATTATATGTTGCATTAAAAAAACAATAAAGACCAAAAAAATAAAGTCTTTACTTTAATTATTCATTTTTTTTAGATTTATAAATTTGATATACAATAGAACTAGGGCGGTGGTTTTCAACCGTTTTCATACCATGGCTCATTTTCTAACTCAAGGTAACTTAATAACCCACTTCGGTGATCAGAATTTAATTTCCATCTCAAAAATCTGTGATGTTTTAAAAAAGTCTTCAATTGGAAGTTGTTTCCCATTTTTTGCTCATAATTACGTACATCATTATACAAGTCTCATATTGCTTTCATTCTGATTTATACACTGTGGCCCACTGAAAACAGCTCCATGGCACACCACTGGGCCATAGCCGACTGGTTGAAAACCACTGAGATAGGAACTAAAGGTTTTATAATTTAGTCAAAAGTGCATACAGTTGCATGAAAAGTTGAAAAACATTGATTTACATAAGCTATGCCATCAAATTTTGGTAAACCGGTGTAAAATTGCTTACTTAAATCGGGCAAAATTGGAAATGTTTCCCGTAAATTATTGCCACAAAAAAATTAAAATGTTTTTGATGTGTTTCTTTTGAGTATAATATGCTTTTATTTTGGAATGACTGAAAAAAAATTTAGTTTACCGATTCTTAATTTAAGCTATGTTTTACCAATATGTCTCCGATGAAATATTATTATGAACTGTTTTTTTATTTATGGTTTTCTAATGTTTAAATTTTTTCTTGCGTTTAAACATAACTTTAATTCATTTTTTGTGTTTATTTGAGTGGAATAAAACGATGCGTTCGGGATTGTTTAAGCGATTTTTGTACCAATTTCCAATACCACACTAATTTTTCTTTTTTAACAAGCTGTTTAAAGATGAGAAACACCAGACTCGAGTTTCGCTCTTATTAGAGCGAGTCAGTGATGCTTATCTCACCGCGAATCGAACCTGGGACCTGTAGTCTTCCAAGCAGGTTACACTACTAGACCACAGATCCCAGATGACAGATGGACTCAAAGCAGCTCTTATAACTTATTCCCAGATTTACTGAACAAGAAATACATAGAATCCACTATGTTGTAATTCCAAGGCCGTACCTCATGACCTGGACTTACCCGACAAGCGTTAAACATCAGTCCCAGGTTCGATTCGCTGTGAGATAAGCATCACTGACGAGCTCTAATAAGAGCGAAACTCGAGTCTGATGTTTCTCATCTTTAAGCAGCTTGTTTAAAATTAATTCTAAATTCTTTACAATTCTTCAAATATAAACTAATTTTTTTGTGCGTTTTTATGCAACAACTTTATGTGTATGTTTCATTTGATTCAACTTATGTTGCTTCTACAGGTAGCGCAAACACTTTGCATAAACATTTTTTTAATTTTGTTTTTATTGGTTTTTTTATGACTTATATCTATTTGAATAAGTTGGAATCAAACGAGACCCAATACGAAATAAATTTGTTGATTTTGTTAAATATTTTTGTCGATAAATAGAGAGAAACAATTGCTGATTACCATAAACGAACAAAATTGATCGGCAGTATTTTGATGGCAACAGTGATTAAAATGGTGTTGGTGCGGCCTTGAAAAGAACACTTTATTCACATTCTTTTGTTCGGATGTAAGATCGGCTTGGCCTCGCGACCAATTTTTTGGTCTCGGTCTCGTCTCGGTCTCGACGTGATGTAGTCTCGATCTCGTTTTTTTTCAATTGGTCTCGAGACCGGACATTTTTGATATGTTTGTTACTTGATGTTATAGTCATGAATTTTTCAATTTGGTTAAGAAAGATATTCAATTGACAGCTTTGCCGCAATTTGAAATGGCAAAAATCTTGTAGTCAAACTATCGGTAATCTAAAGTTTTGCAACTTTTTTACATTTATTTTAATAAAGATTGTTATTGTGATCAGGGCCCCCTGTTACGAGATAATCCAATTACGAAAAAATTTTATTTAAGTTTTTCTTTTGGCAACAAAGAAGTTTAGTAATGCTTTGAATGTTTATACTCACATCCTTTCCTGCAGTCGGTACGTATTACAGTGATAAAACTTTTTTTAGTATTTACTTTGATTTTAATATTTATTTTAAATTATCATCCATGTGAACCTGGATTGAAACTTTTCCCCCCAAAAAAAGGATTACTTTGATCCTACGTATTTTTTTCCTAAATAAAGGAAACAAATTTTTGTTGTAACAAAATTTATGTACAATGAAAACAATGTTCCACCAGCGCAACTGCAAAAGACACCGCTAAACCGCAAGGGTATACTGGCGGCGGTTCCGATATGCTAACTACATCGAGTTAGCTAACACGGAGACGGGTTAAGACAAGCAAAACCCTGCAGTTCCCATTACAAACATATAGTAAGAATGGTCAAGTCAATCAACAAGCAAGTGCCGACAGACCTGTTTCGTCCTTATTAGGACTCGTCAGGACACTACAGCTTGTTGTTGACCCCAGCTGAAAAAGTTGAAAACTTAAACAGCTGGCACAACTGGATGTTTGAGGTGTAAAAACCACAAACAGAAAGTTGTGCCAGCTGTTTAAGTTTTCAACTTTTTCAGCTGGGGTTAACAACAAGCTGTAGTGTCCTGACGAGTCCTAATAAGGACGAAACAGGTCTGTCGGCACTTGCTTGTTGATTGACTTGACCATTCTTACTATATGTTTGTAATGGGAACTGCAGGGTTTTGCTTGTCTTAACCCGTCTCCGTGTTAGCTAACTCGATGTAGTTAGCATATCGGAACCGCCGCCAGTATACCCTTGCGGTTTAGCGGTGTCTTTTGCAGTTGCGCTGGTGGAACATTGTTTTCATTGTACTACCTACCCAGCGTTCAGGTCCACAACTGGATGTTTGAGGTGTAAAAACCACAAACAGAAAGTTGTGCCAGCTGTTTAAGTTTTCAATTTTTTCAGCTGGGGTCAACAACAAGCTGTAGTGTCCTGACGAGTCCTAATAAGGACGAAACAGGTCTGTCGGCACTTGCTTGTTGATTGACTTGACCATTCTTACTATATGTTTGTAAAATTTATGTAAGTAATAATTTGAACATATTTATATATTTATTAATTATAACCCGGGAGTTTTAATAAAAACGTAGAGTTAATGCCCCTCTTAGTTAGAACGCTTGCCCAACCCTATAATTTGTTTGTTTATTTTTTATATTTTCATCTTCACATTTATCCTTCTGCCACGCAGAAAAGCGTCAGAGTGCTATACTTAGGACAAGCAATTAACCCAACCTGCTTTCAAAAATGCCAAGATATTGTTGTCTGGTTAAAAACTTTTTATTTTGATATTTTAGTTTTTTAAAGAGTACGATTGAAATTTAAAACTGCTTGCTCAGACCGCCAAGCAAGGGAAATGTGTAGTAGAATGTCTTTCCCAAGGACACAACAGAATGGAACGAGTAGGTTTTAAATCGCAGCCATTTGGATCACAATCACGACGCTCTAAACACTCGACCACATTTCCGACAACCCGTTAAATCACTAGTTTAAACGTTGTGATCAATGAATTTATATGCGTATGTGCGGAAGAGGAGTATGGGGAGTTAAAAACCTTCATAAAAATTGATAATCAAAGGTTCATACTAGCAATAAGACAGATGAAAAAGTGTTAAAATAGAGTGATTTTCAATGGAAAGAAAATTAAGGCTTGAAAAAAATGAAAAGCAAAAAAGGTCTTCACGTTCGTTCTAAATTTGTCGGCAGTGTGGTTGAGTGGTTAAGAGTACCGTGACTGATGGAGAACGTGATTGACACCATCGCGGTTCAAAGCCTACCTTCTCCATTTCCATTCTCCGTTTTGAAAAATCACTTTATGGCACTTTACCCTGCTTGGTGGTCTTAACAAACAGTCCTAAATTTGATCATACCTCTAAATGTAAACTAAAAAAAAAATACAAAATTTCAACCGGACAACAATATCTTGCCTCCTCCGGAAGCAGGTCTATTTAATAGCTTGGCAATTGCTCTAAGTATAGCAACTTCGACAATTTCTAGAGAGTCAGAAAGATCGTGGTCGTCGTCGTTTGGAAAGGTATCCACTACAGGTCAGACACAAACAGGACTGGGGCCGAGAGGGTTTATCCTTTTACTACCCTAGACTGTTGCACTGCCTGAACCAGATGCTGGCAGTGGTGTTATTAAGCCAGCATCGAGTTTCGTCATCTAAAACCGTCAGACCTCGTGCTCCATGTGGTGCCCGATGTATAAAGCATGCTGTTAGTACATGGTCTGCGGTTTGCTCAGAGGCGTCACACTCGCAATTCGGTGAAGGAGCGAGACCCCATTTGTGCATGGAAAAATGGAATTGCCCGACACCAGTCTGCAGGCGGTTGAGCTTAACCCAAGCTACTCGGGGTAAGCCCATCCCAACAGGCCTGGAACCGGTCTCGGGCACAAAAACACGGAGCCTGGAAGAATTTTCACAGTACTCCGTGTTCCATTTGTGATTTTTCCATTCAGAAGCGCGGATGCCAAATCTGGCAAGGTTGTTTAAAAGATTCAGCGCAGCTGGCACAAACGGGTGTCTGAATCTTAGTCTCACTTGGCGAGTATCTGAGGACCCACTTGAAAGACCATACAAGATATGATCGGGGTCCAGAGATCCACGATGAGCCAAGGAAAGTGTCGTTCCCATTCGGCGAAGCTCAGCTGGCTGGATGCCTGAGAGTACAGGTAGGTGGTCCGTTGGAGTGGGACGCAGGCATCCATTAACTATGCGCAAGGCGTCATTCAAGACATTGTCGATGAGACGAGTGTGAGCACTGCGACACCAGACTGGCGCACAGTAATCAGCTGTTGAGTAGACCAGAGACAAGATGGCTATGCGTAGTGTTTTAGCACCAGCACCCCATCCCGAGCCCACGAGTCGCCTCAGCAGTGTGACGCGCGATGATAGTTTTTTGCGCAATGCCACTAAGTGATGACGAAACGTGAGCGATCTCTCCAGTTTTACCCCAAGGTAAGTAGGGATTGGATAGAACGGTAAAAGTCTACCGTTGTTGTAGACCTTTAGCTCATGTTTGGCCTCTCGGTTATTCAAGTGAAAGGCTATCGTCACCGTCTTAGTGGGACTGAGCTTCAACCTCCAAGTCTGGAGATACACTGAAAGTGTGAACATATCTTGGCTTAATATCCCCTCCAAGTCCTTCCAGTTTCCAAAAGAACGCAACAGTGCTAAATCATCAGCATAAGCAAACTTTCTGGAAATCATGAAAGGAAGATCGTACGTATAGATGTTAAATAGAAGGGGAGCCAAGACCGATCCCTGAGTAACGCCGTTTTTAAGACGGCGCAGCCTGCTTTGCTCTTTGCTTGCTGTCACCGGTGGTAAGGATGAAACTTCAATTTCGGACAAGCTCCATGATCATTCTGGCCATGTGCTTATCCCGAAATAGTCTCAGCAGCTTGCAGGTAAGGCCACGGTGCCAGACAGTGTCATAAGCAGCTGTCAGATCGATAAATACGGCACCGGCCTTCTTTTTAGCTTCAAAAGAATCCTCGATGTTCTGGGTTAGCAGAACAACTTGATCTACGGTTGACTTCCCGCGTCAGAACCAAGCCTGCTCTTTAGGGAGCAGTGGATCGATTAATGGCTTAACGTAGGCGTAGATAAGTCTCTCGAGAATCTTGTACGGGATACAGAGCAAAGATATCGGTTGATAACTCTTTGGGTCCCCCATGGGCTTTGCTGGTTTTGGGATCGCGACCACAAGCGCTCTTCTCCAGATCTTGCAAATTTTGAATCGGCGCAAACAGGAAGAAAGGAAGTCACGTAACCAGGACTTCAAACCAGCTCCAGCATGGAGTATAAGCTCTGGGCAGATGGAATCCGGACCCGGAGCTTTACCTGGTTTTAAATGTTGGAGGGAAGCAGTAAATTCTCTCTGTGAAAAATTGTCAGAGATATTTACTGCGTCTGGTGTTGTGGCCCTCCAAAGGTCAAACACTTCTTTACAGACAAGTCGAGATGACTTGCGTTCAACAGCCTCGTATTTCCTATTTTTAACCATCTGAAATGCAATAGCATCGGCTGAAACGGGACAGTGATGAGGAGAGTGTCGTGACCTACCAGTAAGGTTGTTCAAAATACTCCACGCTTTTCGACTAGAGTGTGAGAAGTCAATGCTCTGAACTGCTTCGGACAATCGATCTCTCCGCTTTCTGTCAAGCTTGGCAAGCAGAGCTGTAGCAGCCAAACTTGAGTCGTCTCCCTGAGGAGACTGCAGAAAGGTTTTATAGAGGGATTCACACTCTGCATCTTAACACGGAATATAGTTATTTCGATACCCGCGTGGAATAGTCTTTTTGGTTTCCTTCTTCATGGTGTTACAAAAGTCCTGGTGAGCCGCATCTACATCAAGTGAGTCAGCAGCAACAAAGTTTTTGCGAATTTATTCGTCAAAGCAATGTAGTGACTTCATTTGGCCTTGCGGAAATTCCATCGCTTAACAGGAATGCTTGGCACTGCCAGAGCAAACCTTGGCGGTGTAATAAGCGAAGGTCGATGTTGTGACCTGGGAAACTTATCAAGGACACTTCTATCCGGTAAGCAACTATTTGGACCTACACTAGCAAAAGCTAGATCTGGATTGGTGCCAGTGTTCCAGCGGCCGGACTAAAAACTGGCAGCGTTCTTGGCATTATATAAGAGGGCAAGACAATTAATACTTGCCCAGCCAGCCAAGCACTTATTATCCGGACTGTTGTCATCGTAACCCCAGTCAGCATGACGACATTAAAATCGCCAGCGTAAACACAGGGGTGAGAAATTGGCGGTGGCTTGTAGACGTTGACTATTTATAACCATCAACGTCCACACACAGCCACTCGATCTCCGATGTCGGTGAAGATCGGTCCAAAAGCGTGTATCTCAGTCGCTCGTGGACAAACGTGGCAAGGCCATGCTTCCTGCTTAATAAAGAGGCAGCTAGTTGGCAGTTTGGTAGTACCAATTTCTCTGCATAGTATCAACTGTCAGGGACTTGCCCTGCATCATTAGGTTTTTGTTTTTCACCAATCATAAAATTATTTACTGTATATTAAGACTAAATATAGTTTATACATTGGTATACCGTATTTTTGAAGGGGCGAGCCGGGACGCTCGTTGACAGGAAAAAATCCGTTCCTAAAAAGTAGTGTTTATTAAAAAAAATCTTTAGATTGAATCAGTTTCCAAATTCCTACTTTTTTTCCGTAAAAAAAGGCGTTCCTAAAATAAAAAAAGGTCTTTACTTTGGATCTGTTTCGGATTTCATGATTGTTATCTCTAAAGACCAGTAATCAGTGGCAGATCGCACAGAGCTTCAGCACTCAAAATATCAATGTAGCAGTTATAAATATTATTAGATATTATCAGCAACGCTTGTAAAATTAATAATTTAATTATATTTTTTAAGCGTTGCTGATAATATTTACAACCGCTGCACAGATATTTAAAGTGTTGCAGCTCTGCAGCTCCAATGCGCGAGTCGCCAATCTCGGAAAAAAAACAAGAAAAAAGGGGTTCTGCACATGGAGTCTATCGTTGACTTCTGGCAGGATTTCTGCCAAAATGGGCCGGACAGAGCCCTAAAAATCAGGACCTATTTTTATAGCTTTCGCCTATATGCAAAAAAAAATAATAATAATTAAAAAAAACTAACAAAAACTGAAATAGTATTGGTAATTCTCAATCTCTATCTACCTATCAGACAAATTCACACGCTGCTTCTAACTTAGCACTTCAAAATTGTAAAGACAAAAGTTTTACAGCTTGATCGCAATATATCACAGAGAGCGCAAACGTTTATATTCGCTTTGATGTGGACCACATGAAAGACTATCGTATCACTGTTTCAGCTATTCCTAAATACTTAGCAAGCCACTAACTTTCTATCCTAAATCGGCTCACCGTTAAATATGCTGCGAAACACACTTTGATCATTGTAGACGGCGCTGTTGATGTTTGCAGAATTTTGCAAAATTTCTTTAATTTTGATTCAGAAATTTTTACAGTGTACCTCTAATTATGATAAAAACTTTATATATATTATTATGCCGGCCGCATGAAACGATATGGAGGGCCGCAGGTTGGACATGTCTGGTTTAGAGTGTAACGTTTTTGCAATTGATCGTTATGATTGGTTGAATCGACATTTTTAATAAGTAAACCGTTATGTGAGTAATCACTTTTAGTGACTTGGTAACCTCGTCAAATTGTTAACACAGTAAGTTAGCCAACGATAGATTGATCTACATCCACTTTAAGTAGCATAGCGATAACTGAAGCTAAATTAGAAAAAAAAGTGAGCAAATAATTTTGATTATTATTTAAAAAAATTTAAAACAAGTCAGCTCAATTTCTGGTGGCTTAAAATTAATTGACGAACTATTCACTAGGGGGAGTTTTGGCAATTTTTACAACTTTTTTACAGCTTCTGACAGTTTGCCACGTACTCAGACTTTATATAATACTAAGTTTTAGCTGTTTCCAGGGATTTTATATCGCAACTTTAGGCAACTTTTTGCTTTTCTATATGCAACTTTTTGCTGCAACTTTTATCAAGAATTACACAAAATATAAAAGTATGATTTAAAAACATGCTATAAAATAATCTATGGTTTTCAATCTGTGGTATGCGTACCAGCCGCACCACTAGTGATACGCAAGAGCTTTTTGAGTGATACCCGAGTATTTCTGGATTCAATAAATTTCAATACAATCCAACACTCAAATTAAATTATATTTTCTAGGTATTTATTGGTGTTATTGTAATAAAAACATTCAAACTAAACTTTTAGCTAATTTATTGTATTGAATGTTTTTATAGAAATTAAATTATATAAATGCAAAAATTAGACTGGATATTCGTGGCGCAAAATTTAAACAAATTCAAAGAGAAATTTTGAAAAACCTTTAAAAAACTTTTTAAATTTTTGAAATTTTTGAAAAACCCAACTCTCACTTCTTTAACTACCAATATTTCTAAGCACATGGAAATGTGAGCAGGGGTTTTCTGCAATGACGAATATTGAAACTAAAAACTGCAATCGTTCTAAATCGCCCGCCCAAAACTTGGTCGGTTCGCATATAAATTAGCTTTTGCTGAAGAAACAGATGCTAAATAATATTACCATTGGTATTTAAGTAAGTCCAAATATTTCATCTTCTTATCAACAATATCTTTTTTGTAACAAAAAAGATATTTAAATCGTACAAAAAAGTTAAAAATCACTGCTATGAAACTATTTCACTAAAGCAACCATTGGTTTCTACCGAATAGTGACCTAAAAGCAATAGCAAAACTGACCCGGATAAACATCGACCCAAAACTGTATGCCGAATTGTTAATCGCCAAGGAACAGCTTCATGCACTGTCGAGCGAAATTTTAGCTAGTTTGGCAAACTGATGTTCCAATTTTCCCCAGATAATATTCAAAAATATTTATAGCATTTTTAGTAAATAGATAAATAGCTGGAATAAATCAATGTATTTTAAAATGCTTGTGCATAAATTGAACTCTTACTGCAACTTTTGTAAAAATACAAATGTAAATTTTTGCCATTTTATTGCAATAAAAACTTCCCCTACTAATTACTGTTTAACTTATTTATTCACTGATTAGCACGGATCATTAGTGGCTTTCCTCCAACTTGGTTAATTTGTCGCTTTGTAAAACGTAAAAATAAAATAAAAATAAATAATTTTTAGATCTAAATATGTAAACTCAATGCATACAATAATAATCTATGCTGTTTACCATTACTCTGGAGCGTCGAAAATTTTTTGAAAAAGGGGTGGGGGCAAATTTATAACAAAGGCACCTTTTTTGTTAAATATTATTTATTTATTTATTTCTATTTTATTTTATCTCTATATTTATTCTCCTGACTCGCAGGAAAGCGACGGAGTCGCTAATACGTAGAATAAGCAATTACCACAACCTGCTTCCGAAGATACCAAGATATTGCTGTTCGCTTGTAATTCAATAGAGATATAACTGAAATTTAGAACTGCTTGCCAAGACCATCAAGCAGGGGAAGTTGCCGTAAAGTGTCTTTCCCAAAGATACAACGGAATGGCGGGAGTAGGATTTGAACCACGACCATGTTGATCATGAGCATGGCGCTTTAACTACTCGACCACGCTGCCGACTGGTATGGTGACGGTTCAAAGATTACCAATCCAAGAAATTTTTGGTGTAATTCAATTTTTCAGAAATTTTATCGACGATTGCCCGAATCATAATCTTGTAGCATTTCACAAGGTGTCAAAATGAGACATATTTTTGTCCCAAAAAACTAGCAAAGATAAAAAAAAGGTAATATATTGAATCTTCGTTTAATTTTAACATATTAGTTCAAACAAACTGGTGATGACTAAGAAATAAAAAAATTCGTCACTTTCAATTATTCATCTGATATTCATCAGGTTTAAATATCAATGTTTTCGCACTATCTGCCCACTTGTACCATTCCGTTTAAAAAATTGCTCCTTGCCCTCCTGCTTTTGGCACCCCTGCCACTATTTAGGGCTATTGTAAAACTTTTCTTAAAATTCTTGGATTTCAAATAAATTAAGTTATTGAAATGACACATCTGCTGTTATTTTGTTAAAAGTTTGAGTTTTTTTTGTTCCTAGCTGCAGTACCTGGAGTACCTATTTGTTAATCCAAACTGTTTTTTGAGATTTTGATAAAAAGTTGATTTATAAAGTTTTTTTTATTACATTGACTTAAATATATTCAATTTTCTTGTTTTGTACAAAGTTAATCTTTTTAGCTTGTTTTTTTTCTTCGTCTACCTTTTACTTTATTTTTTACAATCAAATAAAGTTACAAACTCTACAGTAATATCTTTGCATCTCCAAAAGTACGTCGAGGATTTGCTTGATATTTGCTTCACGTATAATGAATCTGCTTATTACCAGCAAATCAGACAGTTACAAATATCACATATTTATGATTACAAATGAAAAATACTACACCATGATTATTTTTTGAGATATATTTAGTGCATTTTAAACACTGGTAAAGCATATCTAAATCGTTTTACAACAAAATGGTAAGTTTAGCCTTTTATTTGTAAATTTGAGAAAAATCAACAAAAGCATTTAACAGTGCAAATCTGCATTAATACTGTAGTGTAAATAGGATAAACATTATCCACAATCCTATCACGATCGGAGGTGTTTTCTTAATAAACTATTTTTATGCTAACTACTGTATATTATCAAAATATCAGTCTAATTTTAAAAACTTAACAAAATAACTCAAGAAACACTTCTTAATTACAATGTCAAACTATTCGTAACTTTGGTTTTCGATTAAGATTTGCCAACATTCAAAGATCGTTTTTTATTATTATTAATATAAAATATATAAATACGTAAGATTAACTAGGCCTATAGTGCCAAACTTCCAGTAGTCAACTGTTTTGGCGTCTATGAAAGCTTTCAATAAAAATTTGGTTTATTGTACAAATTAAAGTAAACTTGCGTTTTTCTCCGGTTTTTGGGTTCTGGCTTAAATTCCCGGGCAACTTGAACTCATGTCAAAAGTAGAATATTTTATGCTGGCTGCAAAAAAACAAAACTTGATCTATAAAACCGTTCATTGGTCATGGTCAGTAAAATTGTTAAATGTTTGGAAGAAACTAATTTTTACTTTTTTGCAGATATCGATGAATGTGTGAAAAATTTGGATAATTGCGATATTAACGCGCAATGCAAAAACACAGATGGGTCTTTTGTTTGTATGTGTAATACTGGGTATAGCGGAAACGGACTGACCTGCATAGCTGGTAAGATTATTGTTTTTGTCATAGAAACTGTTCTTCTTAACTTGTTTTTTTTATTTAACTTAGTTTTTGTCGTTTTATTGTTGTTCAACAATAAGTATAAGGCTGCAGCTGCTAATTAGAATTTTTTTAAATATTTTACTATTATATAAAAAGAACAAAAATTCTAAAAGAAAATATTTTAGTACTTGCAGATTTGTCAAATGGATGACATTAAAAAAATGTATAGTATTTTTTACATAAATAAATTTATGTGCAAGTGCTCTACATAAGCCCTTATATAATTTTTTGTCGGTTGATGGGTTCAGTTTTCATGAAAAAATTGAGCTTTTAAGCTAAGTTTGCTAGCGGACTAAAATAACTGCTTAAATTCTTTATTAATATATGTTTAATTTAATAAACTACTAAGTTGTAAAATATTTTGTGTGGTAAAACAAATATAAATACAGAGGTTATATTTTTAATGCATGTATTAGACTTCCGTTTTATACAAAACAATTTTTTCTATTTACAAAAAGATTTTTTTCAATAACTTCTTAAACTCAAATATTTCTTCATAATTTATAATGTAGTTGTAGACCTATACTAAATTGTTTCTATATTGGTCAAAATTTGTTTATCTAGTTTTTTTATTATTCATTTTCTGAGCCAGGTAAAATTTATAAAAGTAAATCTAAACAGAAACAGAAGAAAATTATTTATTTCGAAGTTTGAGAATTGTTTGATAATTGTTTTATTTATTTTTTTATTTAAGCATTTTTAACGTTATTCAATTAATGATTTTAAGCCTACGTACATTTTTCTCCCCTAAAAATATTTCTTTTTCTCTGTGAAATGTCGATTTTACTATTTAAGTAAATTTGAAACTTAATTTGGCAAAATACAAAATAAATTTTAATTTTACAGTTGATGCATGTATGTCTAATTCGTGCGATGACAATGCACAATACCAAAACACTTTTACAGGAAATTATCTTTGTACTTGCAACAAGGGATTTACAGGAGATGGAAAAACCTGCTCACAAAATAACCAAAGCGGTATAAAGAAAGATTTATTAGTTTTTAAATCAAACATTGACGACATAATTATATATCACTATTGAAATAACTTAAATGTTTAATTTTAAATATAAAGAGCAAATTAAAAAATAAACTTATTCTATGTTGTTTTTTTTTGGTTCTTAAATCCGCATTTTAAAGGTTTCAATTATTTCTATTTAGTTGCAAATCAACGTAAGATAAAAGTTTATTTTATTTTTAGGTTTGTTCAAATTTAATTCTTCATTGAAGCTAATGATTTTCATGTTGGTTTTTGATTTATTTCTGGTTTCCTAACAGAATGCTCGGTGACGACAAATTTACAACTAAATGAGCTTAACTGTTCGATGTGACGAATGTCCAGAATTTCTTTGAATTTTTTTACCCACAGTGTGACTGAGGGGGAAGAATTAAATGCAGAAGGTTTTTTTGTCAAGATTATTCCCTCGCGCGTTTTTTGATTTGTTTGTAGAACTCGACTGTGACTTTTTGAACCTTATCTTATCTCAACACAAATTTCAAAAACGATAGTGGTGTGTTTATTTTAATCTTAAATTGTCACACGAGATAGCAATTACAGCTGAGTTAAATGACAGCGACTTAACTTAACTTGATGGTTACAGCAGTGATTCTCAACCTTTTTAAGCTTGCGGACCGGTAATATTTCAAAACAATCTTGCGGCCCGGTAATCTTTTTTAATATTGTATAAATTATAATTGTATAAATTGTAATGGACAAAATTGTAATAAACGCGATAACTTAATAAAAAGAATCTTAATTAAACAAAAGGGAGCATTTAGCATCAGAAGAACTCTGTTTGATGTGGAATTTGCTGTTGTTTCTTGATATAATACGTAGTAAAAGTGGCTTTATTAAAGTTTTAAAAGGCAAAGTCAGGGGCGCCAGAAGCAGAGGCGCACAAGGGGACAAATAGTGTTCTTTGAATTTACAATACAAAAGCATTGGATTCGATTTGTCTCTACACTTACATAAATTCAACCGGAATTAAATTAAGCAATGTTTTTAAAACAATGATTTAACAACAGCAAAAAAACAGTAAGTTAGCAAGGGCGCAAAATTGAAGAAAAGAGGCACTCTTTTGGTTGATAAGATACTCACAAAAATATAAAAATCTTTTTTAATATATATAAAACAAAACCGAAAGTACACTAGGTGAACAAACTACCAAACAGAAGATGAAATTTCTATTTTAGTCTTTAACTAACTTTTCAGGTGATGCATTAGAGTACCTGTTCGAAATACAGTTGAAGACATTACAGGGAATTTTCAATTTCGTAAAAATTTATTTGCTTTTCTTAAATTAAAAAGACGCGCAAGAACGCGTCCTCTCGAAAACCGTATCACTTCTGCATAAAAGACGAGATGGTGATGTTACAAACCAATGCACTCACACAATGCCTCAAAAACCCTTAAATGCAATACACGGTTACGAATATATTTTATAATCTTAACTGCTCCGATCATAGCGTCATATAATTCAGGTGACAAATTCTGGGCAGCTAAATTTTCAAGGTGAATTATGCATTGTGCAAGACAGCAGATTTTTGTTGGTAACTTTTCTTATTTTTGCGCTTACACCCGAATGACAACCAACCATGCTGGCAACTCCGTCAGTACAGACACTACACATTTTCGCCAATTGGCTTTAAACCTTGGTCTTGCATTTAGTTATTGAGCGAAATTAATAATTACTGTTAATATTTTTGTGACACTGTTTTACTTTAGAACTGGTAGCGCCTCTTTAAAGTATAAAATTGGAATAGATTGTTGCGGACCGGTAGAAACTCTAATGCGGACCGACACCGGTCCGCGGACCAGCCGTTGAGAACCATTGGTTTACAGTACACTGTTGTTGAAACTAAAAGTTTAATAGAATTTTTGGATTATGACATTACGTTCTTGGGGGCGTTTTTTAGCTGTGTAATTTTGCTGGCGTATTTTTCAGTTATGTAATTCTTGGGGCGCATTTTTAACATAATCCAATTTTTTATTTTGAAATTACGTTACACTGAGAGATCCCGTAAAATACGCTCTGTTGTGTCACACTGGGGGCGTATTTTTAATATAATCCAAATTTTTTGATACTTGATGCTGCTTCACATCAATCCAAAGACTGGTATTCAAAATTTCGACATTTTGACAATTTTTTCTTTAAAGGATTTTTTGAAAAATTACAATTTTGATTAAGTGTTTTTAAATTTTATTCTAGAATAAATCATTTTCATTTTGTTGGTATTAACTGTTTTGCCATAGGAAGGTTTTATTTCAAGAAAACACAATTTTAAAAGCAAAACAACTGAGTTTTATAATTTTTTTGCTGAACGTTTTAAAAATGACTTTAATTAAATTTTTTAAAACGAATTCAATGCATAAAGTCAGAAAACAACTTGGTGTACTACACTTTCCTGCAGGCTTGTTAAACTTGTTGCCTATGCAGGAGTTTTTTTAACCTTAAAACGTTTGCCAAGAGCCTCAGTATAGTTACTAAAAAAAGATGAAGACCTTTTTTTGGTCTCCACTTCGAAATCGACAAAAAAGGTTCACTCTTTGTGGCCGAATTTTGTCGGTTAATTTTAACCAGGACTTTTTTGGTCTCGACTTGGATTGCAACTTATAATTTTGAGATCTTTCCACCAGGATATGAAATTCGCGCTCACAACCACGATATATTAAAATTTTACGTTTAAATCAAAATAAAAAAAGTCGGCGCTTGAATCAACCGACAAAACTCGGCCGCAAAGATTTTTTGGACCTTTTTTATAAATTTTTTGTCGATTTTAAAATGAAAATCAAAAAAAAGGTCTTCACATTCTTTGGTAAATGAATTGCGGCCCGAGACAAAATTTTTTTAGGTATGACGTCGTATTCGCAGATAAAACCTAGCCTTGAATTGATCAAGATTTGGATTTCGTATTGAGCATCTGATTAAAAACGATTCCTAAAAGAACTTCGCAGGTCGCAAGTTTGACATGTCTGCTATACTGTACTGCATTGAGCCGTTTTGCTTTTTGAGATTACAAAAATACATAAATTTTTGGTCTTGCTCACTGTATTGTATGTTTTTGTGAACTTTGTATGGTTCTAAATTTTTTAATTTTTTTCTATAGATCAACAAAATATAGATCAACAAAATACTAAAATCAAAAGAAGTGGTATTTTGAATTGTTTTTAAAAAATTTATTAGTATAGGCAACCAGAAGATAATATCAGTTCTAACGGATTTTTTGTTTTTCTGTATAAATTTGTCTAGATTAGTGTTTTCAATTTTTTAGTACTATTATTCTTTCGGTTTTCGAAATTTTTTTTACTTTTTAAAGCAAAAAAATCAAAAAATGTGGAAAAACTTAAAAATGCAACGATTGACAATGCTTTGTCATCAAAGCTTCGATGTACATGATACTTGCAACTTTTCTTGTTTGCAAGTCAATAAATTGGTAGCAAAAAAAAAATTTTTTTTAATTATTTAAAACCATAAAATTTTGCGCGGACTCTTGAAAGTTGCTCACGGACTCCGAGAACCACTGATGAAGATTATATTCTGTGTGGAACCAAATCAAGGCTAACAAATTTTCTGTTTGGCAAAAGGATATGTATTAGTGCTCTTAACTGGGGTTTCTTGAAACATACACTGAGTTTTACATACTTTTAATTTTTCCATTTAATTCTTGTAAAACATGTTAAAAAAAAATTGAAAAAAGTACCTCAAGTATCCCGTGATACAGAAAAAATTAAAAATCATTTGACCCTGCATATTATTCCATAAATTTTAATTAAGTTTGTTTTAGGTCTTAAAATATTTTTGTGAAAAAAATCATAAGGAGGTGAAGGCCTATATGTCAGGCTTGAGATTTTAACAACATCTTTATGTGTTTTTGAAATATGATATTGCGGTTACCCTAAGTTATTTGTACCAAGCGGAAATATTGTTTTGAGTGACGACGGCGCCTTCTTTTATTTCAAACCTTTATTTTGTTGTTATTATTGTAGTTTGTAGTTGTTTGTAGTTATTATATTTGTAGTTATTATTTTGTTGAAACTTATTTATTATTGTTATTAGGCCTCCCCAAAGATCATGGCTCAGTGATAGAGAAAGAATACCAAATTTAAATTGATTTATCGAACTACTCAGCAGCACAAAACGTGTTGGCCTACCACTTATAAATAAGTAAGAAATTTCCAAATATATGGTAGTTGCTGTTGACCGATCTCTATCTATATATTTGATAATATAGAGTTAATATATTTGATAATATAGGGTCTCTGTATTAGGTCACCACAATATTAGATCTTCATAATTAGGCTCCACGATGTACATGTATATAGTCTCCATAATAAGATTTCTATAATATAGTTTCCATAATATTAAGTCTCCAAATTTAGTCTCTATAATTTAGTCTCTATAATAGATACTGTATTAGATCTCCATAATATGGTCTCCATAATATAGTCCCCATAATATTGGGTGCCCATATAGAATCTTCGATAGGTATATATACCTATCTATATATACATTATGGAGACTATATTATAGAAACATAATTATAGAGACTATAGATTAAGGAGACCTAATACAGAGACTCATATTATTTATATATGTACATAGACCCTATCGGGAGACGACATATAAAGATACTGTATACATATATAAAAGTTTTTGCAAAACGAAATTGATTGCAAAAGAATGAATTTGATTGCAAAAAGAACAAATTAATTGCAAAAACAATGAATTAGATTGAAAAACCCTATAAATTCTTTGAGGTATTCTAGAAAATTATGATATTCTTACAGTATTTGTAAAACTTTAATTAACAAAAAACTTATAGTAAAAATTATATCTCAAAATTGTTTACATGTATTTACCAATAAAAATAAAGCTTGTCGACATAACTATTTTAGGTCGGTACACGATCAAAATTGATCGACACAAGATTAAAATTGATCGGCACATGACTAAAATTGGTCGACACAGAACTAAATTTGATGGGTAATGACTAAAATTGATCGGTAGAGGACTAAAGTAGATCGAAAAACACTGTATTAGCCAAACTATAATATAATGCAAAAAGCTACTAGTTATTGAAATATATGTTATAACGGCAACCCTCCGTTTTAAACTGTTTTATGGAAGTATTTTTATTTTATTTATTTTATTTTATCTCTATATTTATCCTCCTGACTCGCAGGAAAGCGACGGAGGCGCTAATACATAGGGAACGCAATTACCCTGACCTGCTTCCGGAGATGCCAAGATATTGCTGTCCGCTTGTAATTCAATAGAGATATGACTGTAATTTAGAGCTGTTTGCCAGGACCACCAAGCAGGGGAATGTGCCGTAAAGTGTCTTTCCCAAGGACACAACAGAATGGCGCGAGTGGGTTTTGAACCGACACTGTGTTGTCGTAGCCTGGCGCCACTCGACCACGCTGCCGACATGTTTTACGTAAGTTGACATAAGCGAGCACCTAAAATACTGGCATAATTTTAACAAAAGTTTTCTAGGACTTTGCATAAGTTGACATAAGCGATTTTACGTAAGTTGACATAAGCGAGCACCTAATGTTGACATAAGCGAGCACCTTTTAATGGATTTTAAGTAGGTTGACATAAGCGAGCACCTAAAATACTGGCATAATTTTGAAGGAACTTTTCTAGGACTTTTTAAAAAGAAAAAAGGGCTCAAAGACAAAATCTGAAAATGATAAACGTTCAAAGTTTACATTAAGAGGAAATAAGTAGAGACAGTGGCGGCTCGCCCATAGGAGCTGCAGAGCTGCAGCACCCCCAAATATTTGTGCAGCAGTTTTAAATATTCCCATGAGAATCGTATTGTAGCTTAAGCTATGCTCTGCTAAATTTTAGGTTATAATAACTTGCAGCACCCCCAAATATTTTGATCACAAGCCGCCACTGAGTAGAGAAACCAAAAGTTTAATGACTGGATCAAATAAAGACCACCAAAATAATTCTGATTTAATTTAATTTCATTTTTGATTAATGCTTAAAAAATATCAACAAGATCCGAAATTGTCGAGTGCAATTGCGAGGAAGATTCCTTGAATGAATTTATGATTAAAATTTATTTGCAAAATTTTGCAACGTAAAAACGATTTGTTGTTCAGAACAAAAAAGTCGAAAGCTAATTTTTTTGTAGCCTATTAAACACTAGGATTAAATACATTTCCATTTAGCCTATTAAACATGTACAAATCGAGCAGCTTACGCAATTGCGGAAGTTCATATTGAAGATTTTTCATGGTAGTCGACCAGAAAAATTGTAAAAAATTCTATCTAAACCTACATTTAAAAAATAATTTTTGTGCGCCAAAGCTTAAAGCTTGTTTGTAATCTATGTGCTAACTTTAACATAACCTTTTGTGACGTCATTAATTGCGCTTGCCTGCAAAACTTCAAACTCGACGCCTTCGCAGAAAACTTGGTACGTTTTTGTGAAAAATCAAACAACGCGCTGTGACTAATGATATTGCTTAAACCAAAAGTGTTTAACCTGCCGCCCACTTATTGTTTTTATCTGGCCCACTGCTTACCAAAAGTTTTAGTTATATTTTCATAATTGTATAGCAGCATTTCTCAAACCGTGTTCCGTGAGATTATTTAAAGTGTTTAGCGAAGCGCTTTGAGACAAAAATTGATAAATCAGAATCAGATTCAAATCAAAAACTTTGTTTTAGAGATCATTACGTTTTTGAGACGAAAATCGAAAAATTAAAAATCAGATTTTAAGTGAATTTATACAATTAATTATATTAGGCCTACAGATTATTAGCCAAACTATAATATAATGCAGAAAGTTACTATTTATTGAAATACATCTTGTAACGGCAACCCTCTCTTTTAAACTGTTTTATGGAAGTATTTTTAATGGATTTTACGTAAGTTGTCATAAGCGAGCACCTAAAATACTAGCATAATTTTAACGGAAGTTAGGACTTTTTAAAAGAAAAAAAGAGCACAAAGGCAAAATCTGAAAATGATAAACGTTCAAAGTTTACATTAAGAGGAAATAAGCAAAGAGACCAAAAGTTTAGTGACTGGATCAAATAAAGACCACCAAAATGGTTCCGATTAATTTGATTTCATTTTTGATTAATGCTTAAAAAATATCAACAAGATCCGAAATTGTCGAGTGCAATTGCGAGGAAGATTCCTTGAATGAATTTATGATTAAAATTTATTTGCAAAATTTTGCAACGTAAAAACGATTTGTTGTTCAGAACAAAAAAGTCGAAAGCAAATTTTTTGTAGCCTATAAAACACTAGGATTAAATACATCTTTATTTAACCTATTAAACATGTACAAATCGAGCAGCTTACGCAATTGCGGAAATTCATATTGAAGATTTTTTCATGATCGTCGACCAGAAAAATTGTAAAAAATTCTATCTAAACCTACATTTAAAAAATAATTTTTGTGCGCCAAAGCTTAAAAGCTTGTTTGTAATCTATGTGCTAACTTTAACATAACCTTTTGTGACGTCATTAATTGCGCTTGCCTGCAAAACTTCAAACTCGATGCCTTCGCAAAAAACTTAATTTGTTTTTGTGAAAAATCAAACAACGCGCTGTGACTAATGATATTGCTTAAACCAAGGATGTTTAACCTGCCGCCCACTTATTGTTTTTATCTGGCTCACTGCTTACCAAAAGTTTTAGTTATATTTTCATAATTGAATAATAGCATTTCTCAAACCGTGTTCCGTGAGATTATTTAAAGTGTTTAGCGAAGCACTTGGAGATAAAAATTGATAAATCAAAATCAGATTCAAATTAAAAACTTTTTTTAGAGATCACTATGTTTTTGAGACGAAAATCGAAAAATTAAAAACCAGATTTAAAGTGAAGACCTTTTCGTGGACTGCCGACAATAGGCCTAACTAAATTTATAATTTGGCCCATTATGAAAAAAGGTTAAACATCCCTGACTTAAACTATTAAAGTATCTTTTTCTGTTTTAAAACTAGCCAATCATCTTTTTTTTGTCAGTAAAGCTACAGACAATTAGATAATCACCAAGCCAACATAAAGACACAAATTAAATTAGAATTCTTTTCCGTGTTCCTGGAATCGGTTAAAGTTTTTCATAAGTAGGCTACAACACCAGCATCCCAAATTCATCAGTGATAGAACGTGTCTTCTCTGGTGGATCAGATACAATGAGACTGAGGAAACAAGTTATTGTCGAAAAACTTTAAAGGATTTGTTTTTATTAGAGAAAAGGAATGCAAAACGAAACAAAAAGCGTGTGGTCTCGCGTGCCTAATGACCGATTGCATTCAAAATTGTTTTGTGAGTGTTTATTGGTGGTTAAGTGTTCACTGTATTATTCGCGTTATTATATCGCATTATGACGCAAATAGGTTTCAACTGCAACCGTGTAAATCGCGTTCACCATCATTATGGGCTCCTACCATTCAAAAGCGCTGCTAACGTAAACATTAATATAAAAAAAAACTGAAAAAGATGCATCAACATCAAAAATGCTGAAATCGTTGTCAAAGCTCCAATCAAAAATCGAATAAGAAGCCAATTTTTAAAATATCGACATTGGAAATAACCTGAGGCAGTATCGAAATGTTACTTACTTTAGTTCAATATTATACATAATTGCGTTCAATCAAAGTTGACTTTTTTTGATTGCTGCTTGGTATGCGATCTCAGTGATAATGTCGATTCAAATTGAAAGCGGACGCGCAAAAAGTACAGCGTATGGCGGAAAGCGCAAAAAAAGCAAACGATTTCCCAATTTTTTGCAATTAGGAAATTTTGAAAAATTCTTCACCATAAACCTTGTAATTGAATTAAAAAATCTGCTCACCCGAGTTTGTAAACAAGGCGAATAAAATTGTTTTTTGTAGGACTTTGCTATATCAATACAAAAAGATCTGCGTCAGTGTAATTGAAAACCGATGAAGTAAGACAAAACTATTGTTTCTTAAAATATACGTTACGTGTCACATTCTTAACCCTTAAACGTCAAATGTTAACTTGAAGCAACAAACGGAACTTTGAATTTGTTCTCACGTTTTCTTTTAAATTCGTGCGAAAGAGCGGTGTTAACCCAAAACAACTTCTGTACTTGTTATGTTTCTTGAAACAGTTTTAGTATAGTTTGAATTTTTGCTCACGTTTTATCAAGTTTTTTGTTCGGTAATCATAGGTATGCGGTTTTAGACTAGAATTTGATTTTCACAAGCAAAATTTGAAAGCTCGGTGAAAAGTACAACTCCAATTTTTTTTCATACGTAGAAAGATCAATTGCTTTTTCAAATTTCACACTAGTTAAACGTTTTTTAGGTGAAATAAACCATCACTTAGGAACAAAAATTTGTGTTTTTGTGACAAATGTTGCTTTGAGTTAACAAACCTAAAAAAATTGTTATGAATATCAATATTCAATATTTCTCACATTTTTTGCTTCATAGTGTGATTACAGTCTCGCGTAAATAAGCAAAAAATTTTTTTTATCAAAAGAAAAAATTTGGTCCTTTAAGGGTTAACTTACTTAATACCGGTAATAGGCAAACATTTTTCGTGCTTTTTCACATTTCAAATAAATTTTTAACAAAACGTTTGTTTTACGTTTGATGATTAGGCTATTTTTCAATACCTTAAAAGAGTATAAAAATATGTAATACGTATAACTTTTGTAATGATGTTTTTACTTAAAAAACTTTGATAGAAAATAAAGGACATAAAAATTTTTTATGATTTACAACTTTGGATGATTACTATTCTATTAAAATTTAACATGACTTTTACTACCTTAGGAAAATAATTTTTTTTGAACACTCCAGTTGTGAATCCAGGAATTATTTTAGGGGATAACTGAGGTTTAGTAAAGTCTAGATTTCAAACTTGATTTAAAGGTCAAGACCTTTTTTGGCCTTCAGTAGTGTAAAACAAAATTTTTACTTCGGACATCAAGTAGATACAAATAAAGATTTACTATAATTTTATCATGTTATTTATTTTATTATCCCTTTCATGCTCAAAAGTACTTAAACTCAATTTTATAATAATGCATTAAAAAATAGAAAGTGGTTTGGCAAATGACCATTGACATGCAAAGGATTTCAAGAGCTACCAGTTTATATTTTGAAAATGTTTGTATAATCTGTCTTTTTTTCTTGCTAAGTGAAGAAGCTCTCTGTCATACCATGCACATTTGAATTCAATATTTTTTATTTGTTTTTGCTTAAAGCTATACTCTGCAAAATGATCAATTTTATTCTAAAAAAATTGAAAGCTTTTATCAGTGTAAGAAATAGTATACAAGTTGGACCAGTCAATTTTCGAGAGAGAGTCAGAGAATTTTTTCAAATTATTAACTGTATATGACCTTCCTGCATTAGACTTCATTTTCAGTAGAGGTTCACCAACTTTTGAAACTTGCATAATGGGTAGATGGTCACTGATTTCATGGGTGATTATTGCACTGTTTATGGATGCATTAGTCAAATTACACCATATATGATCAATAGCAGAGCAGCTGGAGTTGGATACCCTTGTTGGTTTGTTTATCAGTGGGTAAAAATTATACTCAAGCATCAACTCGGAGAATGATTCAACATGTTCATTATTGGAAGCAAGAAGATCTAAATTGAAGTCACCATGAACATAGCATTTTGATTTTGTTTATTGTAATTAAATTTTTTTGTAAATAATTTGTGAACTGGAGAAATGATTTATTATTGTTTTGAGGAGATCTGTATATGTTCCCACATACAACTTCGTTATTTTGAAATTGTATAGCAATAAAAATAGATTCAAATATTTTTTCTTCCATTATCATTAGGTCAGTTAGAATTTGAAACTTTAAGTCCTGTTTAACATAAAAAGCTACACCTCCACCTTTATATTTTTTTCTGGGGTTGGACACAAAAATGTAAAGTGTCTAAAGTGACCTGATGAACTTGTGCTTTCCCAAGTTTTAGTTATACCAATTACATCTGGCTTATAACCCAAAGTAGCTATCAGTCCTTCAAATTTGGTGTAATTTATGAGATTTACTGAGATCTAACATTAATACATATTGAAGAAAAAGGTTGTATTTGACAATTAGAACTATTTTCCATTAATAATTTTGCTTCTTTTGCACTTACATAAAGCTCGTTTCGAATATCAGCACAAATAAAATTGTTCATGTTGTTTTTTGGTTCAATTGTATCTGTGAATAACTGATTAAATATTGATGCATTCAGTGGTATTTTTGGTTTAAAGATTTCAATAATTCTATGTAATCAATACTATGAAATGGAAATTTGAAATGAGCACAACCTTGACATAAATAATTGTTGTAAAATAATTCTACTGGACCTGCAGATTTTATACAAGTTTTGTGATAATTATCTTTAAAATGACTACAAAATAAATAACCTTGTCTTTTGTAAATGTTTTTAAAACAAACTTTACAGTTAAGTTTAAATTGTTTAGGCATGTGAAGACACAAAAGAGAAAAAGATACACACAAACACAAAAAATAGAAAATTAATACATAGAAAAAAAATTAAATTTAAAAAAGAAAAATGCAAATAGATGTTAAAATTTGTAAAAAAAACCCAAAATAAACCGTTTTTCTATAATACGCCTTAAATGATTTTTTAAATTAACCCAATTAATGTAGCTTTATCAGTCAGCTTTGAAACTTAGCTATGAAGAGAAAAAGAATATCTCACTAAAATTAATTAAAGAGATTTAAAAAATAAATTTGGTATATATATATATATATTAGATTAGTACAATTTTGAAATCTATCTCTTTACAGCATCGGAGTAGCTGACCGATGAATGCTTTAGTTTAGCAATATCATTGATGTTTTTAACCACCTGTTTTTTTCTTCCAACAAATGCATATATGTCTCCCATCATGGACCAAACAGATTTCCATCCAAAAGCATCTCGGGCAGCTTTAAGAAGTTGCAAGCGACGCTTTGTCAGGGACTCTGTTATCACCACCCCTTTTTTATTCAAGTGCTTTCTTTTTGGCATATATTTCGTTTCTTTGGGTTCAATGCAGAAAATTAATTATTATTGGAGTTCCCCTCACATTCTTTTTTGAAGGAAGTGGATAGGCTATGTCTATGTCATTTACCTGTAAAGGACTGAGGTAAATTGTCATTTAATTTATCACAAATATAATTTCACATTCAAGGTACTTTTCTGTTTTGGGGACATCTTTACATCTATGAACAATAAGACAATTTGATCTGCTATATTGTTCCAAGTCATCATTTTTTTTCTCAACTTCTTCCAATTGCTTCTGTATGTTTTCGACCAACTTTTTAAGATTGCTGAATGAAGTTTCTAAATTGTGCAGATCTTTTTCTTGGCTATTACTTGAAACAGAATCAACAACAGCAGCACCACAGGAACCAGAATCATTTGACATTTTTTTTAAGTATAAAGTTTCATACTTACTTAACTTGTTTTCCATCGATTGTAATTCGTTGGGCACTTTCTTCATGAAGTTCTCTCCATTGTTATATTTCAAGTTTTCAACACCAAGAATTTAGTAAAATTAATCAATTATTTTAATAATAAATCACAATTAAAGGCAAAATTAACAAAACTTACCGTTCCATAAACCTTATTCAAATAGAATTCCATAAACCTATCTAAAATAATTTAGTTTTGCATAATTAGGGTTTCAATGCGTACAGGGTAACTTAATAGTTGGTATGAATTTTAATAAGAAAGCACAAAAAAATTCAGAAAGAAAATAAAGTTTTCATAGTAAAAGGGTATTTTTCAAAATCATTTCATGACAATCTGAGGAAAAGTCCATATTAATGAAACAAAACAGGCAAGTGAAATGAAACCATTATTTCGTTAGCATTACATAATATAAAGCGCCTTAATCTTGTGGTTCGGTCTACATCTGCCGTAAGTTCTTTGTTTGTTTGTTTTTGCTGTATGACATTATACTTTTATAAGTGAAAAATCAGGTCATTTTTCTCAAATCATATTTTTTTAAAACGTTTAGTTTAAAATCAGAAGCTTGAAATTTAAAATATATGGAAAACTTCAAATAAGATTATTATTTTGTACTAAGCAACTTTTTCGTCTTTGCGGTACAAAAAGCACTTAAAGCTTTTATTTAAAAATCTTCCAAACTTTCGTGGTACATTTTAACCAAAGTAAAGAAGTTTTCTTCACAATTTTGAAAAAGTTTTTTTTTTATCTGAAAGGTCATGAAGAGAACAAAAAAAGCCCAAAACGTTTAATTTTTGGCCCTTTTGGGGAAAGTGCTGTAAAGTGTCTTTCCCAAGAACAAAACTAAAAACTGCGAATGGGTCTTGAACCGTGATCGTAGTGACCACCAGCACAGCGGTTTAATCGCTCGATCACGCTACCGACCACGGTTTTTTTTATATTTTTTTTATTATTATCTCTATATTTATCTTCCTGACTCGCAGGAAAGCGACGGAGGCGCTATACATAGGGTAAGCAATTACCCCGACCTGCTTCCGGAGATGCCAAGATATTGCTGTCCGCTAGTAATTTAGTAGAGATATTATTGTAATTTAGAACTGCTTGCCAAGACCACCAAGCAGGGGAAAGTGCCGTAAAGTGTCTTTCCCAAGGACACAACAGATGGTGCAAGTGGTTTTGAACCGAGACCATGTTGATCATCAGTCCGGTGCTTTAACCACTCGACCACGCTGCCGACTGTTTAGATATTGTAGAGCTAAAATTTCGGAAAAGGCATATTTATTTTTTCCGAAATATACCTATTTTTTGTCTTGCGGCATACTGGCTGCGGAGCACTAATCTTTTAAAATTAAAGGTTATATAATTGTTCGATTCTTAGGTACTTTCTCAGCAACATTTGGACTAAATTTGTTTTTGTTTGTAATATCACTGCTTTGAAAAAAAATAAAATAATCCTGTTTAAGTGATCTATTGTTTGATGTCCTTTTTTACATTTGAATGGATTGTTAAAAATATAGAAAAACAATGTAAATATTTGACAGCTTTTTGTACCTTGCTTTAGTTTTTAGATTATGACGTTGGTTGCTCATAGACAATTTTGTACTTAAAAACAAAATCATACAGTTGGTCTTTCTTCTGTGCAAAAACTCTGTAATTCGAACTCGAAAACATGGATTCAGATCGAGATTTTAAATAAATGAATCTGGATTTATCTTATAAATAATCTGCAAAAGCCTTTTATTGGCAAGAATGAGACAGCAAGCAAACGTTGTGTACTTTTAGCAAAGCAAAATTTGGCGCTACTATTTACTAACGACCGTTGTATTTCTCTTGAAAACATGTAAAATCTAAACCTAGTAACTGAAATCTAACTAAATTCGCTTGAGGGAAATTTAGCAAATATCTTCTTTTTCTCCTTTCGGCCTTTCCCTTCAGTCAGGGGTAGCCACAGCGTATCATTATTCTCCAAACTTTCCTGTCTTCAACCTCCGTCTCCTTTGCACCAACTTCCCCCATATCGTCTTTCACTACATCTAAAAATCTTCTCTTTGGTCTCCCTCTTTTCCTCTTTCCTTGTAATTCCATTTCCATCATCGTTCTTCCTACACACTCTTGGTCTCTCCTCATGACATGTCTATACCACCTCAGCCTGCCCTCCCTCATCTTCATTCCTAAACGTTCTACCTTAACGGTACTCTTTATGTACTCACTTCTAATCTTGTCTTTTCTCGTCACTCCCATAGCAAACCTCAACATTTTCATCTCTGCGACTTCCATTTCTCTCACTTGTTTCTTTGTGACCGCCACCGTCTCAAGTCCATACATCATTGTTGGTCTCACCACTGAACTGTACACTTTTCCTTTTACTCTAGCTGGTAACCTCCTATCCCAGATTACTCCTGATACTCTTCTCCATCTGTTCCATCCTGCCTGCACCCTCTTCTTTACCTCCCTCTCACAACTACTACTTTCTTGCACCGTTGATCCCAAATACTTAAATTTCTTTACTCTTGGTACTTTTGTATCCTCCATCTTTACTGTTTCGTCGTCACTTTCTCCATTTATGCACAGATATTTAGTCTTTGACCTACTTACTTTCATCCCTCTTTTTTCCAATGCATACCTCCAGGATTCTAGTCTCCGCTCCACTTCTTTCCTGGTCTCTTCGCAAATCACAATATCATCAGCAAACAGCATCGTCTATGGTGGTTTTCTCCTTACTTTATCCGTTAGCTTGTCCATTATCACTGCAAACAGGAACGGACTTAACGCTGATCCCTGGTGCAGTCCAACCTTGACCTTGAAACTTTCTGTAGTTCCTGCTGCGCACCACACCACTGTTTCGCTTCCCTCATACATATCCTGTACAAGTTGCACATACTTTTCCACTATTCCTGATTTTCTCATACAGTACCACAGCTCTTCTTGCGGAACTCTGTCATAAGCCTTCTCTAGGTTTACGAATACACAATGTACAGTAGCTCTCTTTGACTTTCCTTGTACTTTTCCATCAACATTCTTAAAGCAAACATGGCATCGGTGGTTCCCTTTCCAAGCATAAATCCATATTGCTGTTTGCTGATCTCTGCTCTATCCCTTAGCCTGGCTTCAACAATTCTTTCCCGTACTTTCACTGTGTGGCTCATTAGCTTTATTTCTCTGTAGTTTTCACAGCACTGTGCGTCCTCTTTGCTTTTATAGATTGGGATAAGCACACTCCTTCTCCATTCTTTTGGCATCCGTTCACCCACTAATAGTCTGTTGAACATTCTGGTCAAAATCTTTATCCCCATCTCTCCCATGCACTTCCAAACTTTTATTGGCAACTCATCTGGCCCAACCGCTTTACCTTTATTCATTTTTTTTAATGCATTTTTTACTTCTTCGCTACTGACGCAATTTACCTCTTCGTTAACAACTTCTGCTTCTTCTGTCCTAGGGTCTCTGTTATTTTCCTCGTTCATCAGTTTCTCAAAGTACTCCTTTCATCTCTTTAGCACTGCCTTCAAATTTACCATTGCATTACAGTTTTCATCCTTTATAACCCTCACATACTGTACATCTTTTCCTGCTCTGTCACTTCCCCTAGCCAATCTGTACAACTCCTTTTCCCCTTCTTTTGTTTCCAATCTAGCATACAAATTGTCATAGGCAAGTCCATTTGCCATCGCAACCGCCTTCTTTGCTTTACTCTTCTTTTTTTGTAGATCTTTTTAGTATTTTCATCTCTTATTTTGTCCCATTCTTTTTTTGCCTCTTTCTTTTCTTTTATGCTGCTCTCCTGAACTTCCTCATTCCACCACCATGTCTCCCTGTCTCCTTTTCGTTTCCCAAATGTCGCTCCCAATACAGTTTCAGCTGTTTTTCTTAGCATTTCTGCGTTTTGTCCTACTCACCAGGAAATTCATCCTTGCCTACCAGAGTCCTGGTAACCTCTTGTCTAAACACTTCTTGACAGCTTGCTCCTTCAGTTTCCACGATTGCATCTTTGGCTTTACTTTTTCTGCCTTTTTGTTTTTCACCATAAGAGCTATTTTGCATACCACCATACGCTGCTGCTTTGCGACGCACTCATTCACTATTACCTTACAATCGCACATTTTTTTCAGGTTCCTCGTTCTGCACATCACATAATCTACTTGGGTACTTTTCCGCCACTTTTATCAGTCTCCGTTGCTCATCTTTCTTCTTAAAATAAGTATTGACAATCGCCAAATCCATCCTTTTCCCAAACTCCACAACCATTGATCCTTCCTTATTTCTTGTTCCAGCACCGTACCTTCCCATTATTTCCTCATCCCCTACGTTTCTTTTGCCCACATGTTTATTAAGGTCTGCACCAAGAACTATCCTCTCCTCTTTTGATACACTTTTTATCAACCCATCCAGGTGTCTTCCCAAAAATCATTTTTTTCATCCATACTGTTGTTAACCTGTGGACATACGCCCTTACTATATTTAGGATGTACCCTTTTGCCTCCAGCTTCATGGCCATTAGCCTGTCTGACACCCTCTTCACCTCCAGGACACTTTCAACAAGCTCCTGCCTCACCACTATCACTATCCCATTTTTTCTCGTCCATCAGCTCCGTTGTGAAATAGTTTGCATCCATCTCCAATATTGCTTGCTTTACTTCCTTATCCACTTTGTTTCCTGTAGGCACAATATGTCTACATTCCTTCGCTCCATCATATCTGCCAGCTCTCTTCCCCTTCCAGTCATTGTTTCAATATTTAAAGTACCCACCCTTATGAGTGAGCGTCTTCCTTTCCACACTTCCTGCTGCCTCTTCACTCGCCTTCCTCCTCTCTTTCTGCTCTTGTTTTCACTATGTTTAGCAGTAGCATAGTTTCCACAGGTGCCCTGCTGTGGGACACCTGAAGCGGTCGTTGGTATTCCAGGCCGCGACCGATCCGGTATAGATTGATGATTGTAACGCATTTGTATAATCTGGCAAATAAGTTTTACGTCAAATGCCCTTCCTGATGCAACCCTCCCCATTTATCCGGGCTTGGGACCGGCACCAAGAAACACAGAAATGTACTTCCAATAGCTGGGTTGCATATTTAGCAAATATAAAGTGCAAAATTTAAAAAAGTAATTAACTTGAAGTAAATGAAAAATTTTAACAGTTGTAATATTTTTGTTAAAAGTAAAAAACTAAAACAAAGCAAAAAGTTAATGGATTTTTTTGCTTTGTATCAATTTGAATCAAAAAAGCATTTAGAGTACACCATTTCAGCAGCATTTAGAAAATATACAATTCCATAAAATTGGTTGCAACAATGGTCAGTGCCATTTGAATTACTTTTTAATAGGGGGCTGACTTTCCTACGTCGGTTTATAACGATTTATTTTAGAAGAAAAAATATATAAAACTTTTTTTATCTTAGGTGGAATTGGAATTAAAAAACGAAGATAAGTTCATTTGAACAAAACAGCGGTCAATGCAAGTCAAGACCAAAAAAGTATTCACCTGCAAATTATTGCAAAAGAGGAAATTTTTTTAGGACTGAAATTTGAACTCAGAAAATTCTAGACGAGCAGAATTTTTTAGGGAGCCTTTAACTTCAAGTGCCTTCTTACTTCCAACGCCCCCAAAAATGATTATGAAATCCTTCTGTTAAAAAACAAAACGAATAAAATCACAAAGCAAGCAGACTATTACGTAATTAAATTATTTATAGCAGAGCAAACAATGCCGTAGATAGTGACGATAAGTAAGTTCAATTTTGTAAATGAGTTTGTTAAAAACGTTTGTCCTCTGTGCCTCAGCCTACAAAATATACACTTTGTAGGCTGAGTGTTTGTTTTGTAGGCTCTTTAACTAAAATTGTGCTGACATTAAAAAACCGCTCTTTAATCCTTTATGTCCTAAATCAGGGTGGTCCAACTTCTGCACTCTTGTGGGCCACTTTTCAAAATTATTCGAGTTTGCGGGCCTCAGTCGGCTAAAAATTCCTATTTTCGTTCCAAAATCAGGTGTTCTCTAAAAAAAAAAAAAAAAAAAAGGTCTTCACTTGGAATCGGTCTCCAAAATTCCTATTTTGGCGCAAAATCATAGCGTTCTCCAAAAAAAAATTACGGCTGCTGCTTCTGATCGACAAGACTTGTGCAAAATTGATATGCGGCATGCGGCCCGCGAGCCCGTAGTTGGACCACGCTGTTATAGAAGATTGCCGCTACTTATGATCGACAAGACTTGAATTGTGCAAAATTGTTCTGCGGGCCGCACAAAATTGTTCCGCAGGCCTGTAGTTGGACCACGCTGTCCTAAATTACTACAAATAAAATTTGGCATAACATTTTTTTAGACTAATAAATGATGAAATTCAATATGGGTTCTGCCAAATAGGGCAGTAGCTTGAAGCGCCATTCGTAGGGAAACTTGAAAATCATTATATTTTGTTACGTTTAAGTACCACTAGAATTGCATCTAATTTTTAAAAAATAATAAGAGAAGTTTTACGGTATGTTGGTATTTTAAGTACAACTAGGACATAAAGGGTTTACTAAAGTTTCTTTAAACATTTCCAGGATTCCTTTAATTTTAAGTTTTTTTGTTGATTCTTTACTTAAGATATTTTATGGAATTTCACAAAATTTGCAAAAATACTCAAGAGTTTTGTGATACCGAATAGATTGAACAATACTACTTTGACATTTTTGATTAATAACGTTGGTCAACAATTTATTTGACCCACTTCTATCACGCTATAGACGTGATTCTCTGAATTTAAAATCGAAATTAGTTTGCCTGGGCAGCTCAGTTTTACCATTTTACTAATTGTAAAAAAGAAATTATATAATTCAAACATTTTTTCAATCAATTCAATCAATTGTGTTTATGAAAGTGTAGTCTACTGCAGAATGAAGATTGCAGTGAAATGTATTTTGTTAAGAGTAAGTTTTATGAGCAAAAACAATTTTGTAGTTTTCCTGAAATTGAACAGTTAACAAGAAATACATTCTATTTTTAGTACATATGATTTTTAACAATTCTTTACCGCCAAGATTATAAATTAGCAACCTATCTAGGAGATGTAATTGTTATTTGTTACAATAGGTGATTCAATGTGTTGGAAAATCAACTATTTGTTGTTAGAATAGTAAGCCTGAATTTGAAAACATAATAAGTTCAAACTAATCAAATAAAGTAAAAACTAACTTTACAACACTGTTTTCTAAGCAAACAAAGGTAAATCCAACACAAAAAAGCACTAAATAGCTATTTTAACACTAATCAGTTCTATTGTAAATCTATAGGCTTTCTTTGAACAAGTCTTTATGATTTTGTAAATATCTGATTTTTAATCGATTTTACTCGGGTACGGTTTTGATACCTCAGTCTCAGTATTTTGATATCTCAGTTTGATATAAAGTCAATCAATTTGACTTATCTCAAAAGTGTTTTGCGATTGAGTGGTATGATTAGATGCTATGTCGGCGTTTTTTGAATAGTCGTCAGTTGGGAATCAATTTCTCCTTTTGAGTTGATCACCATGTCTCAGAGTTTGAAAGAGCAAGTTTGCCATTGGTTAATAGCTCTGCATTTGTGTTAAATTGTTACTACTGTAAGTTAAAAAAAACGCAAATTCGAAACACAAATTAAGCAAACAGTTTTGATTCATATTAAAAAAATTTAGAACAAATCAGCTCAGCTGTCAATCATTTTAAAAAAATTCGATTTGGTTATCACTAATTACTTTTACTCTTTTCACCAATAGTCACCAAACAATTATTAGTTTTGGTAACTTTAATAGGTATGATGTCGGTATAGTAATAAAGCTGTATATGCACAGAGAGCTGTTAAAGATTCAAAAAAGCAGGATAAAGATTCAATAAAGCAAGCTTATTCAGAGGTTGTCTTTGTTCGTTTTAGAAGGGTATCCACTCCAGGTTAGACACAAACAGAACTGGGGCCGAGGGTTTATCCTTTTACTACTCCATACTGCTGCACTGCCTGGATCAGATGCTGGCAGTGATGCCATTAAGCCAGCATCGAGTTTCGTCATCCAAAACCGTCAGACTTCGTGCTCCATGTAGTGCCCGATGTATAGGGCACGCTGTTAGTACATGGTCTGCGGTTTGCTCAGAAGCGCCACACTCGCAATTCGGTGAAGGAGCGAGACCCCATTTGTGCATGGACGAATGGAATTGCCCAACACCAGTCCGCAGGCGGTTGAGCTTAACCCAAGCTGCTCGGGGTAAGCCCATCCCAACAGGCCTGGCACCGGTCTCGGGCACAAAAGCACGGAGCCTGGCAGCACCTTCACAGTACTCCGTTTTCCATTTTTGATTTGTCCATTCAGAAGCGCGGATACCAAGTCTGGCAAGATTGTCCAAGAGATTCCGGGCACCTGGCACAAACGGTCGTCTGGATCTTAGTCTCACTTGACGAGTATCTGAGGACCCACTTAAGATACCATGCAAGATATGATCGGGGTCCAGAGATGCACGATAAGCCAAGGAGAGTGTCGCTCCCATTCGGCGAAGCTTAGCTGGCTGGATGCCTGAGAGTACAGGTAGGTGGTCCGTTGGAGTGGGACGCAGGCATCCAGTAACCATGTGCAAGGCGTCGTTCAAGACATTGTCAATGAGGTGAGTGTGAGCACTGCAACACCAGACTGGCGTACAGTACTCAGCTGTTGAATAGACTAGAGACAAGGTGGCTATGCGTAGTGTTTTAGCACCAGCACCCCATCCCGAGCCCAGGAGTCGCCTCAGCAGTGTGACGCGCGATGATAGTTTTTTGCGCAATGCCACTAAATGGTGACGAAACGTGAGCGATCTGTCCAGTTTTACCCCAAGATAAGTAGGAGTTGGACAGAACGGTAAAAATCCACCGTTGCTGTAGACTTTTAGCTCAAGTTTGGCCTCTCGGTTATTTAAATGAAAGGCTGCCGTTACCGTCTTAGTGTGACTGAGCTTCAACCTCCAAGTCTGGAGATACGCTGACAGTGTGGATATGTCTTGGCTTAAAGTCCCCTCCAAGTCCTTCTAGTTTCCAGAAGAGTGCAACAATGCTAGATCATCAGCATAAGCAAACTTTCTGGAAATCATGGAAGGAAAATTGTACGTATAGATGTTAAATAGGAGGGGAGCCAAGACCGATCCCTGAGGAACGCCGTTTTTAAGACGGCTTAGCCTGCTTTGCTTGCTGTCACCGGTGGTAAGGGTGAAACTTCAATTTCGGACTAGCTGCATGATCATTTTGACCATGTGCTTATCCGGAAGTAGTCTCAGCAGCTTGCAGGTAAGGCCACGGTGCCAGACAGTGTCATAAACAGCTGTCAGATTGATAAATACGGCACCGGCTTTCTTTTTAGCCTCGAAAGAATCCTCGATGTTCTGGGTTAGCAGAACAACTTGATCTACGGTTGACTTCCCGAGTCGGAACCCAGCCTGCTCTTTAGGGAGCAGTGGATCGATTAATGGTTCAACGCGGGCGTAGATAAGCCTCTCGAGGATCTTGTAGGGGACACAGAGCAGAGATATCGATTGATAACTCTTTGGGTCTTCCACGGGCTTTGCTGGTTTGGAGATCGCAACCACAAGCGTTCTTCTCCAGATCTTGGGAATTTTGAGTCGGCGCAAACTGGAAGAAAGGAAGTCACGTAACCAGGACTTCAAAGCAGCTCGAGCATGGAGTATAAGCTCGGGGCAGATGGAATCAGGTACCGGAGCTTTACCTGTTTTTAAATGTTGAAGGGCAGCAGTAAATTCTCTCTGTAAAAAATTGTCAGAGATATTTACTGCGTCTGATGTTGTGGCCCTCCAAAGGTTAGACACTTCTTGAAAGACAAGCCAGATCTGGCCCAGATGGTAAGTGCTTTCACGCAGCCTGGGCCGTGAATAAGTCTGTTCATTGATTTTAAAAATGACAGACCGAAACCGAACCTACCAAAACGAAAAAGTATCCACCCATTCCGATGTTCAGTGTGGGTCTGCTAATCGGCAAACGTCCTTTTCAGGACGGGGCAATGCTAGGATAAAACTGCTCTTTTCAGGGCACATCGCCAACAAGTTCCCAAGACCCACTATTCTTCAGCTGAACATCGAAGGCCTCACTGCAAGCAAGATGAACGTTCTTCATCACCTCACTATGCAGTCTGAGGCACTCGTCATCCTACTGCAGGAGACCCACTGCACTGATGCAGAGAAGTTGGTACTTCCAAACTACCAACTAGCTGGGTCTTCTTTAAGCAGGAAGCATGGCCTTGCCACGTTTGTCCACGAGCGACTGAGATACACGCTTTTGGACCAATCTCCACCGACATCGGAGATCGAGTGGTTGTGTGTGGACGTTGATGGCTATAAAATAGTCAACGTCTACAAACCACTACCAACGCGATTGCGAACCCTGGATCTCCCAGTGCTTCCTCACCCCTGTCTTCCGCTGGCAATTTTAACTGTCGTAATGCTAACTGGGGTTACGGCGACACCAGTCCGGACGGTGAGTGCTTGGCTGGCTGGGCACGTATTAATTGTCTTGCCCTCCTATATAATGCCAAGGACGCTACCAGTTTTTATTCCGGCCGCTGGAACACTGGCCAGATCTAGCTTTCGCCAGCGTAGGTCCAAACAGTCGCTTACCGGATAGACGTGTCCTTGACAAGTTCCCCAGGTCACAACATCGACCTTCGCTTATTACACCACCAAGGTTTGCTATGGCAGTGCCAAGCATGCCTGTTAAGCGATGGAACTTCTGCAAGGCCAAATGGAGTCACTACATTGCTTTGACGAATAAATTCGTTTTAGTAATAAATTACAATGTTGAAATCCGTTCAACTTATTTACACTACCAAAAATTGGATTTTGCCGATCATCAATATTGTGCGCTACATTTTTGCGCTATAATAAAATGTTCTTTTAGTTCATATAACGTAAAAAACCTAAAATCCTCTCTTGTCAAACTTTTTAGAGCATTATTATTCTTCAAACAAAAATTGAGTCAGATGTGCACCGGGGTACGTCCGAAACTGGCTGAAAATTTAGCGATAACAATCTATCAAATTTCGCTATAATTTCAATTTGAGGATTTCTATTTGTCATATGATTGCTTTTATGGTATAAAATATATGTTTTTTATAAGCAATGTTGCGGAAATAGATAACACTTGCTGCAGCAAGTATGGTGAAAGGTGTTGTTTGAAGAGATTTAATGAATTAGTGTGTTTTATAAAACAATGATGATGTTATCAATAACATAGCGGAGAGTTGCTTTTAGACTTTTTTAGATGGTAACTTATACTAGAAAAAAGTTATAGCTTGGGTAAAGTTTAAAAATTGTGGTTCCGGTTTACTCCAGTTTAACCCAATGTGTAGTTATCCTTTAGTCAGGTGTCAATTTTCATAAAAACAAGCAGTGCTAGGCTATGGCTATTCGTCCATTTACACGTTTACTATTTTAAATATAATCTTATTTTATTGCTTCAAAAATTGGGTTAACCTAGATTTTTTAGCTTTCCACTGTAGACTTGCGTTAATGATATGGTTGTTTTAATTTATTAAACTCCCAATGTTCAATAAAAATTACAACATTCGCGAAATTAAGAAAACAATTGTGACCAACATTTTGAGATTGAATTGTTGCTATGCATTGAAAAAAATATTCATATATAGCAAAAATCTAAAATAAAACACAATTTTTTAGGATTTTGTTCTAAAAACTAACAAGCTTCTGTGACACTTGGAAGAAATGTAGGGAACACTTTTTAGGAAAAAAGTTTTTGGATTTTTTAAGCAAGCTAGTGTTTTTGTATCAAAAACTTTAAAATGTAAGACACTTAAAAGAAAGGTAGGCCTTTCAAAAAAAAAGTTAAATTTTTTTACCTAGAAGAAATCTAGTGTTTCCAAATAAAAAGTTTTAAAATGTGAGACTCTTGAGAGAATATTTAAATAACGACAATTAGGCTTAAAGTTTTTACAATTTTATGAATCTTACCACAAAACCTCCGTGTGAAAAAACTTACAAAATATATAAGCCTATTCATAAACCCATTTTCAATATCCATAGTTGTTTTACAGAGTTACCGTTTTTATTCTTTAACTTTTAATTACTCAATCCGTACTAGTTGTCGACAAAAAAGTTTGCATTTTTAAGCTCAAATTAAGATCGCTACTTGTCCATTTTTGTTTTTCTTTAGGTACCTTTCCATAATATTTTGGCCCCTTAATTTTTTTCTTGGTTACACCCCTACAAATAGCAAAGACAGAAAGTTTTACTTAAAGATTTTTACTCAGTTTCAATGATGACTGTCCAACTGAAAAACGACTGTGATTTTAAAATATTGTTTGTATAACTCGAATTACAATGTTTTTTAATTTTTTTCTTGGAATTAACCAATAAGTTTCTCCATAAAATTTATTTTTTTAACAAAGCCAACAATGTTACGTTGGAATAAATTAAATAAAACTTTATTTTAGAACAATGAGTTAAAATTAATTTTATAAGCATATTGAATTTTGTTTTAAAATGTAAAAACAAGGAAGTTCATATTACTAACTGAGAATCGAGTTAAATTAAGTCAGCCTTTAAGAAATTTTACGCTTTTTCAGGTATTTTTCATTTCAAAAAGATTTGGGAAGAATTGTTAAAAAGATTTTCTACAATAATTTAAAGCTTGAACACAAAATGTTGGTATGGAAAATAAAGTTAAAAAGTCTGTTTTTAATATCCTTAATATTGATTTTTAATACAATAATAAGACGGTAGTAGTATATGAAAGGAATTTTCGTTGGTGTTGTGACGTCATCATCCAGGCGCGCAGGCGCGATGACGTCATCAGTGCACCTACGGTTCCGAACCCTAAGTTTCATGAGTAGCAAACCTAAAAAATCGAAACCCGTTTTGTAGTCGAAAATCGATTTAATTTAAAAAAGTTGTGTGTTGTATTATGCAGCTTCAAGACTGATAAGATTTATTGAAAACTGTTTTATAAAGTTTAGAAAGTCTTGATTTCTGTTTGGCGAAGAGATAATTTAAAAACAGATTAATCGATATTAAGAAAAAGCGCATTGTTTTGAAACGACTAATCTATTGTACTGTATCATTTTTAAAAGAAAAATGGAGTGAAGTGCAAAGAAAGAAATCTGAAACCGTGCAAAATAATGTTGAAACGTTTTTGTCCCTGTTTAACAACACCGTTTATGCTTTAAACAATTCATACTCGCAAGCTTCGAGGTTTGAAAAATTATAATATTCACGAAAAACTTGAAAGATCCACGACGAGTCAAAATTAAAAAAATTAAATCCGTGTTGCTTTTCCACAAAAATCTACAGCTGACGTTCTGTTGCTGCTATGCAGATACGCATTGAAAAACGTTAAATAACACCAAAAAATCTCGAATAAATCACAATTTTGTAGGATTCTGTAGGTTTTTTGTGTTTGAAGAATTTAAAATAATGTAAATTTTTATCTAAAACTTTCAAAATATGAAACGGTAAGTTTACAATTGCAGATTTTTCAAAAGTTTTTCAAAGTATAAACAATATAAAAATTTTCTTGCAAGCCCTATCCACAGTTGACGTTTTAGAAACGCGTTCATGGTTTTTCGTTTGGATATTTTGCAGCTTTCCGATTAAAAGCTATGCAGAATGTCAGATTTTGATTGTCAAATAGATACAATTTAAATCTTTTACACCGTGGTTTTAAGAACTTAGCACAAATACCAATGTGAAAAATGTGTAAACGTATATTTACTGTCAATGTACTTTATTTTACACGGTCAAAACGTTTTTAAAAATGGAACCACAACATATTTAACGATTCTGGTTTCGTTAGAAACAGTTTGTTTAAGATGCGTTTTCTACTTTGATGTTTCTCACTCGAAGAACAAAAGCATGTTTTAAGCTCTTGTGCAATTATCATTGTTTGACGCGGATTGTTTCGGACAAGCTTTGAGTGCACAACCAACAAGAATAGATGTCTTGTATACAGGTCCAGCAAAATATCATGGGTCCAAAAGGCATGCAAACTGCGTTTTTTCCTTTTTTTTTACATTTCACGCATTTGTCTTCTTTCTCTATGTCCAAAACAATGCATTTGTTTTCTTTCTCTATGTCCAAAACAAGGTTGAGTAGCTCTTGGCAATTGGAGAAGTTGCAGTTGGTTTTTTCCATTTTTGCAAAAGAGCATAACGGATCTTGGTGTCTTCAATGCCTATGCTTTTTGCATATTTCACGTGAGGGTCAAGCAGCATCATTGCTTTTAATCTTTGACTTCTTTCCTTGGCTGTAACCGTGCTTTGCGTTTGATTGGTCAACATGGTACGCAGTTGATTCGTTGCAGCGGATCGAATTGGATTTTCTATATTTGATCGATATAAACCTGAGTATTGTTGGCATACTTTTTCCACATATTTCACACCTTGTTTCTTTAGAACAAATTCGCACAAAGGAAACCACTTTGCATGCTCGTACCACGGGTTGTCACACAGTTTCCAGTGAAATAATCGTTCTCCACAATAGAAACAACTGACACGGTCACAAGAACCCATACAAAAAAATCTTGCGTCAACCAGTTCATGCGGCGTTGAACTTTCCTGATCATACCAAGAGTTGGGAAAGGATCGCATACGATCCTCTTTGTCACACATATACGGTTTTTGCAAGTTTAAGCAGCAAAACATTTCAGCTTCTAACTCTCGAGAGACAGAATCTTGCGACATATTTCAATGACGAAACCAAATCACGCTGTCTTATATACACCACTTCGTATGACGTTGTGGATTGCATCATGTTTTGTAACCGTTCTCTAGGAGACTTTTTAATTGCTGACATGTCTTTACAGTAGAAGGACAGCTGCTCAAACCTCGTCAAACCTGTAGTTAAACGCGACTTCGTCGCTCTGCCTGGGAATCAAACTCGTGGTTTTAGCTAGAGCTATGGTTAAGATCCCCCGCCAGATTTGAGACAGACCGGGCACAGCTCCAGCACAATTCACTTCAAATGACAAATCCCTACTACTAGCAATATTTGACCAGCATGTTTCTGCTACCAACGATTTCTTGCAAATAACAAGGTTTTCTTTTGCACCTGGTTTTTATAAGGGATTTAGTTTTTTGGGTTGTAAATGCAAAATCGCACTTACTTTTCTCTTGCAAAAACAAATCCGTTTTGCTTGATCGTCACAAAGCGAGATGTGAATGTCACTAAGATTTTCTTCAAGACAGGATGGTATTGTACATTTGTCGTACCTTTTGGAAACGTAAGCACCCGGGTTCCCTGTTACCGGAAGAACACCAATCAAGGGTGGAAGAGTATGACCAACCGTTCTAGGTTCAATAACATCACAATAGACATAGATGGCGTTCACAGTGTCCACGTTGACAACGCTTGCTAAATTGTACTCTCCAATTTCCCGATACCAATCCTTTCGGAAACCCAGAATAGAAGCCAACTCACTCAAAAGAGACACCACCATATTGGGTTGCATGGTACCATCGCGTTCCACCATAGGCGCTACTTTTTTGTGTTGGATGGACATGGTGGTACGTTGCGTTTGAGGATTGTAAGTGAGATCAAAGAGAAAGTCGATTGGTTTCTTCAAAACTCCTTCACCGACAAGCGCTTTGTTTTTAGCTTGAAACTCTTGTTTCATTTCCTGAAGTATCTGACGCACGACATATTGAGGTTGTTGATAATAACCTGCTGGAAGCAGTGCTACCAATTCTAAACAAGGGGAGGGTGAGGAACATGTTTAGTAAGAATGGGCGAAGGGAGCAAATAACTTACAGAGCTACTTAGCAGACTAATCCAGAGTTCTTTGTTGTCGTTGTTTTGTGATTAATTGTACAAACTGATGGAAACCACAATGTAAATAGCCAAAACTTGAGCACCAAACAGAACAATGTCAAAGATTTTTAAAGGAGGCATATCATGTCTTTTTTTGGCACCCAAGAAGAAGGATACCCAAACCACTTTACTAAAAATTCAACACCCTTCTTGCGTTTGCATTGTTGGAGAATACGCTCGATTTGAAACGCGTCGTCTTTTTATAGATTTTCTGTAGCTCTTCTTCGTAAAAAGTTCCTTCCAATCACTCTCTTTGTAAATCTTTGATTTTGTAATATGAAAGATTGTCTTGGAACACTTGAGCAAATTGAAACAACTAGTCCGTCCACCCGGATAAATAACCTTTGCGGAACCGCATTCGAGTTATGGACAGTCTGACTTGGTCACCTACTTTCAATTTTGGTTTTCTTAACTCGGGGTCGGCATAGAGTGTGAGCCAAACCGTTTCTTGGTTTTCAGAGTTGACTGAATTTGGAGCACGTTGAATGGATCGGTGATAGGTGTTGTTGTAAGATTCAACCAGAGCAGGCAGCACTTCCACTTATCTTCGGCTGTTGATGTAGGTAAAATAACGCCATAGTTTCTCTTTCAAACCGCGTATAAATCGCTCAGCAATGGTTGCTTTGGTGTCGAAATTTTGAGTGTGAAAGTGCTCCGTGTGATGTTGTTTTAACCAGGTTTGAAAGGGTCGATTCAGAAACTCACGTCCCATATCCGTTGCAATTTTTGAAACTTGTCAATTTCAGGCATCAACTACTCAAAAGCCTGGATCATGTCCGAGCTTCATTTGGTTTTCAAGTAACCAGTAAAGGCTTTTTTCGGTAACACGTCAATGACCACTAAAATGTATTTATAATGGTCGTTGTACTGTACAACTTGAGCAAAGAAAAATCAATGAGATCGGCTTGCATTTGAAAGTTGGCACCAGGCACAATCGTTTTTCTGGGTTTAAAGTTTTTTCGTACTGGTTTGTGAAGTGTGTAAGTGTCTTGTGATTGCAACCATTGTTGGGTTGCTTTTGGAAAGCGATGTGCTCCCGAGAAAGAAGCTTTTTTTTAGGATTGTAGTAATTTAAACGCTCTCCTATAGCACCGACTCAAACTCACGTACACCGGGTAAAGTAGGATCTCGTTTCTTTAGGGTGGATTGAAACAAATCGTCGATATGAGATCCAGGTACCACTCGATCGTTTAAAAGCATTTGACGGTCCTCATTCCAATCTAAATTCTTTTTGCTAGTGGCGTCTTTGAACAGTTTTTTGGCTTTGGTTTGTTTTTTAAAACGCTTTAGCACTGCACTTTCAGACAAGGGTTTTTTCATTGTTGTTTTCGGTTGAAACTTTTTCAGAAATAACTTTGATTTTTGCAACGCCTCGTTATAATGGGTTACTTTCTCGCTGTCGGGTCGGTTGGACATTAAGACTTCCTGCATTTTAGCATCCAGTTCAGAAAATACTTTTTTATCCGTGACATCTTGATTTTATCCGTACTTTTTTATCCGTGTTAGTTTTTGAGTTTTTCATACACTGCAGGTTCCAACGCGATTAACTTTCTCATTTTATAAGACTACCTAACACACCACCAATGACAGGAGCGAGTGCAGACAACAAGATGGGTAAAAATCTACCTTTTTGTATAATTCTTTATTTTGTCTTTAATGGTACCTTACGGTCAGCCAACTTTCGAAGTTTGGTCTTGTGCGGTTTTAATTTCTGCTTGTGGTGATGCGATATTTCGACGTTTCCTTGCAGCGCGTTGTGAGCGCAGTCACAAAGACAACGTATTAACTCGGGCGATGCTTTGTCTAAAATACGCTTTTGCAAAGGTGCGGGGGCTTTTTGTAGCAAACGCAAGATGGGTCCGTTTTTTCGCAAGCGGTTCATTGATAAAGATAATGCGTATCTTTTGGAAAAATCCCAGAACGAAGATGTTGGTTATCGTGTGTTTCGCAGCGTAAGTCAATGACCAAATAACCTCTTTTGGAAGAAACAGCGTTTTTATAGGCCTCAAGAGCATTTTTATACGTTTTGGGGTAGATTTGTCGTAAAAATTGTGCAACTTGGTTTACGTCCCTACAACTTTTAAAGAGCACCATAATTTGTGCATTGAGACTTATTTTACGCAAACCTTTATGAAACAAATTTTGCATGGCTATGAGAACACTGAAATGAAAGTGGTGGGAGTAGACGCCATAGATTTTGGATAAAAATTCAGAATTGGCAAACATCAAATCGTCCAATACTAAAAACGCGTCTCGACTTCTTTTAGATCTTCAAGACTTGGGATACCTTGTTTAAAGTTTACTTTATCCGTGTAACGATCAAACATTTCTTGCCGTACCTCGTAACGATAAATAATTTGTTTTATTTCAGGGAAGAGTTGTTTTAGACTGTCTATAAAATCGTAGGACCCAATAAGATTTTCCAACTCCGGAAGGTCCACTTACTACAAAGCTAGTTGGATTTTGAAATCGCAAAGACATTATGCTAGCTGGTCGTGGAACAAAATGAAAGCAAACGTCATCACATACCACTTTTGTATTGAAAACACAAACTGCACGGAAAAACAGTAACTTCGATGATTGAAAAAAATACATTGACAGAAAATCACACAGAAAAAACATGGATGAAAAACACATTCACGAAAAATAAAAATTTGCTGGTTGAAAAATTCACGGAAAAAATCACAAAAATATAACAATTTTTGGAAACCCCACGGTGTGTGAGAAACTTGGTAAAAATGAAAACCTCTTATAAATCTAGCGGCACAGTGTGAACCCCATCTCTCAACAACTTTCTTTTGGGGTAAAAATTACTTAATCCTTTTTTCTTCTGTACATAACTAAAAATTTGGGTTTGGTTCGAAATCCGCGGTTTTTTACAAGAAGCGGTTTGTTGGTCTCCAAAACATTCAAGTATTAATCAAAGATGAGAGGGTTCTGGGCAATAGACACCCCTTTACAAACTTGTTTTTTCGTTTCTCCTTGACAAAAATAGGATTTGGATACAAGGCAAACTTGGTTTTTTCCTTCAAATAAAATTCATATTCCACCTTCATTTTACCTAATGTTCTTTTGTCGAAGGCTTCAAAGGAAGAGCAACAAGGTCGTGTGTTCCACTCTTTGTTTTCGATTTTACACTGGATGAAGGCTTCCTCGTGTTCAGGACACACTTCAGAGGTCAACCACTTTAACTTGTCACAAAAATAATTGGGTTTTAAATGGGAAAGAACACAGTCATCCAGATGTTCTTTATTAATACTAAAATAAATAGAGTCGGTATCGGTTTCTAACAGCTCAAAATGACGATCCGGAATGTATTTTTTTAAAAACACATAAAAGAATTTTAACATATGTAATTTTGAATTAAGATATATGTTGAGGCCAATTTGTATAGGGAGATCGTTCACAATTTTATTCTTTAAACTTTTTACTTCATAAATATGCTTTTTAATTTCATCCAAATGAATGAAACGAAAGTCGTTGATGGTTTTGTTGATTGTTTCCTCCGAATGATATGTAATATTTCTGTGATTTTTCTTATTTAATAGACTAGCAGAATAAAGAGAATTTCCAGTTAGTTTATTGGTAAGAGCTATCACTGTTTTGGATTTATCTTTGTCGGCCAATCTTCTGGAGTTTACAATTTCTTGTGCCAGAGGAGCAAAACATTTTTGTGGATAAAATTCTACAAACTCGTACATCTTGGTGATTTTTAATCCCATTTCTATGTAAAATTTGGCCATTTCCGAATTAATTAAAAATTTCTCTGCAAAATAGCTACTAATTAAATATTTTTGCGGTTTTTTAAAAAAACCATGCTCCTCTGCCACATCTTTCATGTAAGAACCGATGTTTTTCCGAAAAATAAAACTATTTTTTATAATTAAAGGAAAATCTTTGAATTTTTCTTTTAACTTGTCGGGAGTGTGGATGTCAATGATGAGAAAATTGTAGAGTGTTTGTTTTGAATGCCTTCTACTATTTTTTCAAAAGTCAATTTCCGTTTGGGTGTTACTGATTTTAATGTTTTCAAAAAACAAAAACTTACGGCTGTTTTCTTGTCTTCAACCATTCACACTACCTCATCTCTACAACACAAAATCCTTATTCTTCTAATTTTTTTTATTGTTTTTTGTCTCTTCCCGAATATCCTAACGAGGAATGTTTTTAAGGGGATGTGTCTCTTGCAGAGTTCGGTCAGCATTTCGGTTGGTATTACATCGATCGCAAGAATGGAAAAAACAACCAAGAAATTGATACACAGTGTTTTGTTCTTCAGAATAACCGTCCACTGGCAAACTGTATTTGCTGACTCTTCTTTCTCCCATATTGAAACGTGTTTGCAAAAATGTGTTTTGCTTAAAGACAACATAACTCAACCACTGGTAGGATTGATATCCGAATTTAAAACAAAGGTCAGGCCGAAAATCTTCTTCTTTGTAGCAACAAAAATACCCAGTGGGGTTATTCTGAGCAATAGCATGAAGGTAAAGAGAATTGGCGTCCAAACCGAGCACTTTTTTGACAGTTTCGGGATTTTCAATTTCGTGGGAACGGATTTTGGTTTCTCCAGAAATTGCAAGGTCGCAGAAAATCAAACTTAACCCACCCATCAATTGGGAGCAAAAAGTTTTGTACAGATCTCCATGGCGCTTAGGAAAGAGACAAAAGAAGATATTTTTTGGAATTTTTTTTATCATTTGCAGCTTGGCCACTCCACTAACAGAAAAAGACGTTTAAAGATATCCAAACCCTGTTGCAGAAAAGGCTGGAGTAAGTTTTGAACGGCTTGTATAAAAGGGACACAATCCAGAACATTGTAATAAATAAGCATTTCATGTAGAGAGCTCCAACCTTTTTCCACCCAAGTTTTTATCATAAGATTGTATTCTTCTTGGGTGATGTTCGATTTGGATAGAGAAGAATAAAAAGCACTGTGTTCGGGCAATTCACTTTTTAATTTGTCAAGATCAGTCACAAATTCATACGGAAAATAAAACTTTCTGAGTTCTGCCTCATAAGCTACCAAAAATTTGCGGTAACTAAAACCGGGGGCCAGAAAGTTTTTGATGTCTAAAAATCGTAATTTGGATGTTTTCAAACAAAGATAACTGTTGGTTCTTTTAATTACAAATTGAATGTCTTTAAAAAGAATTTGTATTTATGTGGGTTTAATAAGGTTTAAATCGTAGGAAGCGAATTGAAACCAAGTACGACGAATTCCTTGCACTAAAAGTGAAATTCGTTTAAAATTTTTTCTTTTTTACATTTTCACTCCTTTCCAACTGCTCAAACATGTAATCAAATTTTTGTAGAAGCAACTTGTAAAAAACTTTTGATAGGCTCTCCAAATAATCAACTAACTTTTGTACCAACTCTTCTTCGCTCCATTCGGTGACAAAACAAACATCCGATTCATAACCAAAAACGTTGCTCGCTACTGCAACGCTCAAAGGGGTGTGACAAGCATCCAAAGTCAACATGGAACTATTAGAAATTTGTTTGTTCAAAAAATACGCTTCAAAATCATCACACGCAAAGAACGGGAAATGACGGTCGCAGTGGGGTACAACGACTCCTATTTCCTCCAATTTTTCAAAAACAGTGGCAGGATTTTTGTGAATACCCCCAGGAAAAACCTCATGCACCGTGGTGGTACAACTTTTGGTGTGACGATAATAGTCGTAGTTTTGTTACCACAGCTTATCGCAGTGGATGCATTGGTACACACCACAATAGTGTTAAAAATCTACAATAACACATTGTCTTCTTGTAGAACTCACGGCTACGCTGGACCACTTTGGCAACCTTACGGTCAAGCTCAAACGCAATGAGATTCAGTTCAAAAAAATCCTCTAAGTGCAGAAAATCAAAAAGTTGAACGCCTGCAAAATGTGCAGGCACAACACCAAAATGAACACAGAATTTACGAAATAAATTTTTGGCAGATTGTTCGCACCAGTGAGGGTTTACACCTTGATACACTGCCAAACAACGAAAAAAACACAAGTTGTCACCATAACTTACATTTCGCAAACTACGGTTGTTTTTTATGTAATCAGGCAAATCAATTGGGGCACCAAGAAGGGCATTTTTTATATGGTTAACGTAAAATGTAATATTAGTGATATTTACAATTTTCCATTTGTGTCGGGTCGATTAATTTTATCAAAAAATGATTCTTCCGCCAACGCATTTAAAATTTGACTAAGTTCCTGGTGATTACTGATCAAAGGAGCAGTAGGCATCATCACACTATTGTTAAAGGACGCGTGGTAATAACGCAATTCTTCATTATTAATTTTTTTCAAAATAAAACCGAAACTATAATTTAATTTAAAACGATTAGATTGAAATTTTAAAATTTGATTGCCAATTTTCGAAATTAGTACTTTTAGATCTTGGTTGTAATAAAAATTAAAAATAGATTGTACTTTCCCTTTTTTGGAGAAAGTACGGATATTGGTCCAATGTTTTTGTAAGAAAGTGTTGATCTCACTGTCTATTTCTGGGAGGTCTTCAGCTTCTAAGAAAAACCAAAAGCAATTTCAAATCAAACTCTTTTATACAAAAACGTACCATTGGTTGTTTCAACAGGTTTGGTTTTCAATTTCTTCATTGAGGGCTTCTCTATGATTTCTGCAAAAATAAAATTTATAGTATCTCAAAATCAAACTTTATAATAGACTTACTATTTGCATCCCCGACTAAATTGTCTGGCAAGGTATCAGTTTGTGACCGATCTAACAAAAACCAAAGTTAATTTTAAAACAAAAATTTTTTATCAAAACTTACTATTTGAATTTAGTTTAACAACTTTAACTGAATCCTTAATACAATTCTGGAGTTTTACAACAAAGACAAGAATTATCTAAAAGTTAAATCGTTTTTCAGAAAAACTTACCATTGGTACACTTAGAAAAAACGATTTTTGCCTTTTTGGTTGGGGGTGCTTCTCCACTATCTATGAGAAACAACAATCCTTAGGTTACAAACAAACTGATTATCGAATATAAACTTACCGTGGTTGGTCGCAACAGAGTCGCTTTTTTTCATTGAGGGTGCTTTCTTGGAAACGTTGGTGAAACAATTATGGTTGTTCAACAAGTTCAAAGTCTCAAATTGTTTGTTGCAACCACGACACTTGCAGCATACTTTCTGATGTGCTTTTAAGTTATCAGCTCTGCTAAAGCTTTTTTTGCACTTTTGACATTGAACCCGGTTCCTTTTTCATGAACATTTTCCTTATGGCGACGCATATCACGCTTTCTTGTAAAGGTATTTCCGAAAATATCACACATAAACATCTTGAATAGTTCTTCTTTCTTTAAAACTTTATAGTAGAATAACCAAATCACCAGAACCGTCTGTTTATATACCTGTGGAAAGTTATTGCGCAACAACACCTATCGGGCGTGTCCTGACTTGTCTATGGTGTTTTTAGTAATAGATTGCGCCAGAACTTTGCAATGTTTTCCAAGATCCTGAAAACACCTAGGGAAATCCCCACAGGAAAAACGGTTGGTGAAAAACAGAGTTCTGCAACAAGAAGTCTGTAGAGATAACTTTTTCGCTATATCCAGTTTTTCTTTTCACATATTGTGTTCTAAAATCTTGAATCAGACGTTGAATTGTTCCATAGGTTTGGTCGCTTTACACTTGGCAGTAGTTATTTTTGTATGTACATAAATATTGATTAAAAGTTAGCGAAAAACACATTGCACATTGATTCTTTTTAAAGACGGTTACTTAAGGTCAAATCAATACGATTCAGCTTCTGAACAGGACACGACGTTCACGCTTCAGCAAATACGTGGTAATTGTCTACTGCATAAACTTTATAAAATCGTTTTCAATAGAACTTATTAATCTTATTGTTTTTATTTCTTTTAAAACTTATTAATCTTATTATTAATATTAATTTGAAACTAAATTGATTTGAAACATATACACCCTAAAAAGTAAAAATTAATAGTCTACTGTCATTTTTATAAACACTAGAAAGTAGAAATTAATGCTCTACAACAGAAATCAAGACTACTGTCTTTATAAACTGTATAAAACCGTTTCAATAAATCTTATCAATCTTAAAGCTGCATAACACAATTTTTTCAAATAAAATCGATTTTCGACTAAAAAGGGTTTCGATTTTTTAGGTTTTTTGACTCATGAAACTTAGGGTTCGGAACCGTAGGCGCACTAATGACGTCAGCGCGCCTGAATGATGACGTCACAAAAACAAGAAAATGACGCATTACATACTACTGACGGTTTCTTTTACAAGGTCACTGTCAAAACCTTTTTTCTCAGAGATTAGCAACGTTCAAGATAAAAGAATGAATTTATTAGTTTATTACTTTATTTGTGTTTGTCACTTCGAGCAAAAGCGTGTCTTGAAAGCACAGTTTTTAGTTGTTTTAAAAAAATCTTGCTTTTTCAAAAGTTTATTTTTAGATTTCAAGCTAGTCAAAAAGCTAGAAATTTTATTAAATAATTTTAAAGATTTCAGTTTGGTTTGTTTTCATTTGGATATGACAACTAACTCTGATAGGATTTGATAGAATAAATCTTATTACAACATTTTCAAAAAATCAACCAACTTTTTTTAAAATTGCTCTTACCTATACAAAACTTTTTAAACTTACGTTGGTCTTATTTGATTTCAAATTTTAAAGAAATGTTAATTTTAGAAAATTTAGTTGGTAAAATGTATTAAAATGTTCAGTTTTATGATGAATTTTGTTAGTAAAAGTGAAAATATCTAAAACTTTTTAACATTTTTAACAAAGTTATAAATCTTAACCCTAAGAAAGTCAGTGGTCGTGAGTTCAATTCCCACCAAGACAGCTGCAATATTTTAAAACATGACGTAGGTTTATTTCAAAACATTTAGGTTATTAAGGTTAGGATTACGGTTAGGGTTAGGGTTAGGGTTGAGGTTAGAGCTAGGGTTATGTTTAGGGTTAGGGTTAGGATTAAGGCTAGGGTTAGGATTAGGGCTAGGGTTGGGGTTAGTGTTAGAATTACGGTTAGGATTAGGGTTAGGGTTAGGGCCCTCCTTTCTTCTCACCTCCTCACCTCCTCTGAGACGTCACCATTTCAGCTGTGAAAACGTCACAACACCCAACCAAAAAACCTTCTTTATTACTCACGTGTTATATTTTTTAACTATCCAACTGCGTTTACTGCTTCACGCTTATAGAAGATGCGGTAAACATTTGACAGCTGCAGTTTCAGCACCACAGTTGTCCAGTGCGATCGACAAAGAAATCAAAGTTAGCAATCCTGAAGTTCTGGATTTCCCTGATAATTGGTTACGTCAATAGCATTGCTCATTTTAAAGCTTTATTAAGTTTATTTAAAAAACTTTATCAAAATTTTTTCTGTTGCAGATACACATGTAATGTTTAAAATATATTAAGAAATTGATCAATGATTCTCAATCGGTTGCTGTTTTAATGGCGCAGAGTGACTAGTAGTCTAAGCCATGTCTGAATGTAACAACAAATATCATCATTGCAATCAACATCCAGAATGCAACTTGATAAGCTTCCAAATATTTTATACTTTTATTTTATCTCTATATTTATCCTTCTGACTCGCAGGAAAGCAATGGAGGCGCTAATACATACGATAGGCAATCATCCCGACCTGCTTCTGAGATTCCAACATATTGCTGTCCGCTTGTAATTTAATAGAGATAAGACTGCAATTTAGAACTGCTTGCCAGGACCACCAAGCAGGGGAATGTGCCGTAAAGTGTCTTTCCCAAGGACATAATAGAATGGCGCGAGTGGGTTTTGAACCGAGACCGTGTTGCTCACGAGCCCGTCGCTTCAACTACTCGACCACGCTGCAGACTTTTATTTTAAAAAGAAAACATTTGTATTCTTTTGCATTTTCCAGGATAATTTAGCTAAAAATGTGTATTTAAAGAAAGCATGACCGCTAGAGACCAGGGGGCTGGAAATTTGTGGTCTGTAGCTATAACTATTTTTGTATAACCCTAGGAACATCTAGAACTAAATCCTTGCTAAGATGTGCAGAGAAATAAAGAAATTATCTGAAAAAATTGCTAAGTAATTTAATATTCGGCAGCGTGATCGAGTGGTTAAGAGCGCCGTGATTGAAGAAGAGCGTGATAAAAAAATGATTAAATAATAATTAGATACATCGGTGCTTTGGGTGTTCATGCGTAAACAGAATATGAAGTGTTAATGTGAGTTGAAGAATGGTTTAAGATATTTAACATGCAATATATCAGTTTTTGATATGAATAATAAATGTGTTGTCTGCTCTTTGACCAACGTGACAAAACTAGTTTTCTGTGACAAAAATAGAGAAATCAGAGACAGATTCTAAGTGATGATCTTTTTTTTTTTGGTCTTTACCATAAATTTAGAAAACCGTTTCTTCATATATCTGTGAAGTGCTAAAAAGACCTGATTGGGGAAAATGTCTATAAACACTGGGAAAAACTGTATTGCTCCCCAAAATTTCATGCGGCTCGCACCAACTTTTTAATTTTTGGATACGGCCTGCATGTGCAATATGGTTTCCCACACGGACTTTGAAGTTTAACGTTAAGAAATGTCTGGTCGTAAGAAAAGGTGTGCATAGACACGCAATTGAAATTGAATAAAAATTATAAGACAAGGCTTTAAACAAATAAATGAAAAGCAAACCTGTAAACCATAGGGGAAAAAGAGTTTTTTTTTTTGAGAAATCTAAAATCAGGCATCTCAGCGTCTTTTTTTGCTTCTTGTCTATTATTTCTGATATATTGCTTTTTGTTTCATTTCATGTTTAATTTTTGATAGTTGTCACTCAGTAATTTGTCTTGTTTTGTGGGCAACGCAAAACTTCCAAGTAAAATGAATGCAGTCATATATTGACAATGTAACATATCTCATACATCAAATTTTTTGCTAAAAAAATTTTTTGGTAACAAATTGTTATTCAGACAGTTAAGACATCTCCAATCATTGCATACCTAACAAAAAATTTTTTATTTTAAATCGTAAGTTATGAGTCAAAGGGCTAAATTGAAACTTTAAAAACTTGATTAAGTTAAATTTTGGTCGAGATTATATAAGGAAAAGTGAGCCACAGTTAGACCTCACGGTACAGTGTGACATTGCAGTTTAGAATTTTAAAAATTCTGAAATTTAAATTGCAGACATAAGTATATCTCATTCAGTCGCACCAAAATTGTGGTCAGCAGGCAATTGCTTTTTTTTTTTTTTTTTAAACGCGGGGGCACAGAAGGACAAATTGTGTCCTTTAAGATTCGTATAACAGAAATAATTTTTAGATCTGCTTCATAATCAAGATATAATCTATATAATCTCGATCACCATTAAATCTAACAATGTTTGTAAAATTACAAAGACAACCGTAAATCATAGTACCGCAATGAAAGTCAAGATAAAAAGTTTAACATATGCAATATAGAGTCATTGATACCTCAAGTTACCTGCCTTCTGCCAAACTTTCAATTCTACTTGGGGCAAACTCCCACTTCTACTTGAATCAGTAAATTATTATTGTTACTGTTGTGATATTGTGCAATAGATGACGTAGTGTTTTCTTACGCTTCTTAATCTTAATCAGCGCCTTCTGCTCGAACAATTATTGGACACGCGTATCTCCAAGCATAATTGTTACAAGTTAAATTTGCGCATCTATTTCGGTTCATCAGTCAGTTCAAAGTCATCAAGCTACTACAGTAAACAAACTAAAAAGCATTCTATTTCAATACGGTTATTTTTGGCCAAGTATTTTTTGTGAATATTAATTATTGTTATTTAATAAATCTGTGTATTCGTGCAAAGATAGAACAGTTACATTTATAACAGCATGGGTTGATTTTCATTCAAAAAATTAATTAATTATTTTTGTGCAAAAATTTTAGTTAAGTTTTGAAAATACCGTAACTAGGTTAAATAGAGTTAAATATAATTTGTTTGTTTAGAATATCAACTTTTGCAAAGTTTTTGGAATGGGTGACACTAGTTTGAAAAAATATGAGATACAAAAACTCAAAAAAAGCCAAAAAACTTTATTTATTGATGAAGAAGAAATGCTTGCTGATAAACTAAAGCATATTTGTAATGATAAAGGTCAGGAAATAAATGCAACAAAATCGGCAGCGATTTTTCATGAAATGGCCAACATTTATCAAAAACGAAGTCAACTTCAACATAATAATTCGACTTCAATCATGACGAACTTAATTAAGAGTGCTGCACTTTATAATGCTGCTATTACAAGATCTCAAAACATTGAAAACCTTCAAAGCGATCTAAAACAACTATGTGTGGATATCTTGAATTTTGCTGGAACCAAACAAACAAGCGCTGACTTGATACAAGAAGCAAAACAATTAAAAGAAAAAATTCAAGACATGAGAAACTTCGTCAATAAAAACCTTTTAAAAGATACAGATAAAGATATTTCAATAAACCACCAAGAACAGGAAAAAATCAAACACAGCAAAAATCTCCAAAATAAAATAACTCAAGATTACACTCAGATCATGGCTGATTTATCACAATACTGTGAGGAGGTCATGGGTGAAGCACCATGCAAGTTTACTGTGGTTGGAATGGGTTCTTTAGCAAGAAAAGACATTACGCCTTACTCTGATTTTGAGCATATCATTGTTTTGGAAGAATTATCTCAACAGAAAACACAAAAAGAAAATATTCTCAATTATTTCAGATGGTTTTCTGTCATATTTCAAACAGTTGTTCTGAACCTTCAAGAAACCATACTTTCAAGTATTTCAATTTATTCATTAAACGATAAAGAGTCCAACCACGGCAATTGGTTTAACGATGCGTTTGCAACACGCGGTATCAGCTTTGATGGCATTACGTTGCTTGGGTGTAAGTTCCCACTTAGTAGACAACAATTCACAGGCAATAAACCATGGAAAACCGAACTAATCAAGCCTGTCAATGAAATGCTGAAGTATCTAACAACAGAAGAAAATTTAAAAAATGGTTACCACTTAAAAGATATTCTTACAAAAATCTGCTTTGTTTATGGGAATAAAACCATCTTTGATGATTTTGAATTAAGTGTTCACGAAATACTTGAAGAAGATGACAGAAAATTCCAAATTGAGACCATTAAACGTCAAATGTTAGAAGATCTTAAAAAATTTGCTGATAGAATCACGCTTTTGGAATTATTACCAAGAAAACAATTCAATTTGAAACAAGTTATGTACATAAGCACAACTTTGTTTATATTAGCATTGGGGCGAGCTTACAACATTCGAGCAACATCATCTTATGACATCATTGAAAAACTTGAGGAAATAGGTGAAATCAATGAAAATACTAAACACAGATTAATGCATGCTGTTGCAATAGCATGTGAAATGCGTTTAAAATGGTGCATGAAATGTCAGTGTCAAAACGATGTTGTTCAAGATAATGCAGGCAATGACACAGCAATAAAAATGCTTTTAAACCTGGCTACGAAGGAAAATGTTATTTCTTACTTTCAAACAGCATATGCATTGCAATGTGATATTTCCAAAAGATTTAAACTTGACAAAAATAATTTTTATTCAAATCCAATTTTGTTTAAGAGCACTTTGTATTATTGTCTTGAAGAAAAGCAAAAGTTTATATCCTTATGCAGGAATACAAAAACTTGGAAAATGAGAAAAAAAATAGACTGTTTACATTTGATGATTGCATAAAAGAATATCAGTTGATTGACTCAAAAATTAATAGTCGTCATAAATTAACCTATGAAAAAGACTCTGGAAATAAACCTTTATTAATTGAAATTGAAAAAGAACAACTTGATAACTTATCAAAAGCCGAGTACTTCAGAGAGTTTGGAATTTATTTGGTCGATATAAATAAATATAACGATGCATTGAAATATTTCAACAAACAAGAAAAAATTTTAAAAGAAATTCTAAACATTTGCAACAGAAAAAAAGAGCCATATTCGGAATCTCTTTCAAAAAAACATTGCAAATTTGAGAAAAAAACAACAACAGCCAATTTACAAAATTTTGAAAAAACCATCTTCCCATACAGCAGAAACGATAAATTTGAAAACAATCAACTCAAAAAACTTTCAAACTGCCAAGTAAAAACTGGTCATTGTTTGATAAATAATAATCAAATAACCGAGGCACTCGAGTACTTTAAACAATCATTGGAAATTGACAAAAAACTATCGCTGGGTGTTGACTCAGGTCCAAAAATTTCGGCAACTTTACACTCAATCGGTTGTTGTTTGATAAACATGAATCAACTCACCGAGGCATTGGATTATTTGAAACGATCATTGGCAATTAAGGAACGAATATCACTGGCTGTTGACTCAGATCGTGATGTTTCGATAACATTACACAAAATCGGTCGTTGTTTGATAAACATGAATCAACTCACCGAGGCATTGGATTATTTGAAACGATCATTGGTAATTAAGGAACGAATATCACTGGCTGTTGACAAAGATCCAAGTATTTCGTCAAGACTATACGTTATTGGTTGTTGTTTGATTGACATGAATCAACTCACCGAGGCATTGGATTACTTGAAACGATCATTGGCAATTAAGGAACGAATATCACTAGATGTTAACACAGATCCAAGTATTTTGATAACATTACACGAAATCGGTCGTTGCTTGATAAACATAAATCAACTCACCGAGGCATTGGATTACTTGAAACGATCATTGGAAATTGCTGAACGAATATCACTGGGTGTTTACACAGATCCAAGTATTTCGACAACATTACATGAAATCGGTTGTTGCTTGATAAACATGAATCAACTCACCGAGGCATTGGATTACTTGAAACGATCATTGGTAATTAAGGAACGAATATCACTGGGTGTTGACTCAGATAGTGATATTTCGACAACATTACACGAAATCGGTCGTTGCTTGATAAACATGAATCAACTCACCGAGGCATTGGATTATTTGAAACGAGCATTGGCAATTAAGGAACGAATATCACTGGCTGTTGATACAGATCGTGATATTTCGATAACATTACACGTAATTGGTTGTTGTTTGATAAACATGAATCAACTCACCAAGGCATTGGATTACTTGAAACGATCATTAGCAATTGCTGAACGAATATCATTGGCTGTGGACACAGATCGTGATATTTCGATAACATTACACGAAATTGGTCGTTGCTTGATAAACATGAATCAACTCACCGAGGCATTAGATTACTTAAAACGATCATTGGTAATTAAGGAACGAATATCACTGGGTGTTTACACAGATCCAAGTATTTTGGCAACATTACACGTAATTGGTTGTTGTTTGATAAACATGAATCAACTCACCGAGGCATTGGATTACTTGAAACGATCATTGGCAATTTCTGAACAAATATCACTAGATATTAACACAGATCCCAGTATTTCGGCAACATTACACGAAATCGGTCGTTGCTTGATAAACATGAATCAACTCATCGAGGCATTGGATTATTTGAAACGATCATTGGCAATTAAGGAACAAATATCACTGGATGTTGACACAGATCCAAGTATTTCGGCAACATTACGCGAAATCGGTTGTTGCTTGATAAACATGAATCAACTCACCGAGGCATTGAATTACTTGAAACGATCATTGGCAATTTCTGAACAAATATCATTGGATGTTTACACAGATCCAAGTATTTCGACAACATTACACGAAATCGGTCGTTGCTTGATAAACATGAATCAACTCACTGAGGCATTGGATTACTTGAAACGATCATTGGCAATTGCTGAACGAATATCACTGGATGTATACACAGATCCAAGTATTTCGACAACATTACATGAAATCGGTCGTTGCTTGATAAACATGAATCAACTCACCGAGGCATTGGATTACTTGAAACGATCATTGGAAATTGCTGAACGAATATCACTGGATACTGACACAGATCCAAGTATTTTGATAACATTACACAAAATCGGTCGTTGCTTGATAAACATGAATCAAGTCACCGAGGCATTGGATTACTTGAAACGATCATTGGAAATTGCTGAACGAATATCACTGGATGTTGACACAGATCCAAGTATTTCGACAACATTACACGAAATCGGTCGTTGCTTGATAAACATGAATCAACTCACCGAGGCATTGGATTACTTGAAACGATCATTAGCAATTAAGGAACGAATATCACTAGATGTTAACACAGATCCAAGTATTTTGATAACATTACACGAAATCGGTCGTTGCTTGATAAACATAAATCAACTCACCGAGGCATTGGATTACTTGAAACGATCATTGGCAATTTCTGAACGAATACCACTGGATGTTGACACAGATCCAAGTATTTCGACAACATTACACGAAATCGGTTGTTGCTTGATAAACATGAATCAACTCACCGAGGCATTGGATTACTTAAAACGATCATTGGTAATTAAGCAACAAATATCACTGGGTGTTGACTCAGATAGTGATATTTCGACAACATTACGCGAAATCGGTCGTTGTTTGATAAACATGAATCAACTCACCGAGGCATTGGATTACTTGAAGCGATCATTAGCAATTAAGGAACGAATATCACTGGATGTTAACACAGATCCAAGTATTTTGATAACATTACACGAAATCGGTCGTTGCTTGATAAACATAAATCAACTCACCGAGGCATTGGATTACTTGAAACGATCATTGGCAATTTCTGAACGAATATCACTGGATGTTGACACAGATCCAAGTATTTCGACAACATTACACGAAATCGGTTGTTGCTTGATAAACATGAATCAACTCACCGAGGCATTGGATTACTTAAAACGATCATTGGTAATTAAGAAACAAATATCACTGGGTGTTGACTCAGATAGTGATATTTCGACAACATTACGCGAAATCGGTCGTTGTTTGATAAACATGAATCAACTCACCGAGGCATTGGATTACTTGAAACGATCATTGGAAATTGCTGAACGAATATCACTGGATACTGACACAGATCCAAGTATTTCGACAACATTACACGAAATCGGTCGTTGTTTGATAAACATGAATCAACTCACCGAGGCATTGGATTACTTGAAACGATCATTGGCAATTTCTGAACAAATATCACTGGATGTTGACACAGATCCAAGTATTTCGACAACATTACACGAAATCGGTCGTTGTTTGATAAACATGAATCAACTCAACGAGGCATTGGATTACTTGAAGCGATCATTGGCAATTAAGGAACGAATATCACTGGGTGTTGACGCAGATAGTGATATTTCGACAACATTACACGAAATTGGTTGTTGCTTGATAAACATGAATCAACTCAGCGAGGCATTAGATTATTTAAAACAATCATTGGCAATTAAGGAACGAATATCACTGGCTGTTGACTCAGACCCAAAGATGTCGGAAACATTACACGTAATCGGTTGTTGTTTGATTGATATGAATCAACTCACCGAGGCATTAGATTATTTAAAACAATCATTGGCAATTAAGGAACGAATATCACTGGCTGTTGACTCAGACCCAAAGATGTCGGAAACATTACACGTAATCGGTTGTTGTTTGATTGAAATGAATCAACTCACCGAGGCATTGGATTATTTGAAACGATCATTGACAATTAAGGAACGATTGTCGTTGGGTGTTGATTCGGATCCGAATATTTCGGCAATATTAAATAAAATTGGTTATTGCTTGATAAAAGTAAATCAACACACCGAGGCATTGGATTACTTGAAACGATCATTGGCAATTGCTGAACGAATATCATCCGGCGTTGATACCGATCCAAGTATTTCGGCAACATTACACAAAATCGGTTTTTGTTCGATGGAAGTTTATCAACTCACCGAGGCATTGGATTACTTGAAACGATCATTGGCAATTAAGAAACGAATATCACCGGGTGTTGACTTAGACCCAAATATTTCGGTAACATTACATGAAATCGGTTGCTGTTGGATGAAAATGTATCAACTCACCGAGGCATTGGATTATTTGAAACGATCATTGGCAATTAAGGAACGAATATCACTGGGTGTTGATTCAAACTCAAATATTTTGGTAACATTGAATAAAATTGGTTGTTGTTTGATGAAAATGAATCAACACACCGAGGCATTGGATTACTTGAAACGATCATTGGCGATTAAGGAACGAATATCACCGGGTGTCTACTCAGACCCAAATATTTCGGAAACATTATATAAAATTGGTTGTTGTTTGATGAACATGAATCAACTCACCGAGGCATTGGATTATTTGAAACAATCATTGGCGATTCATGAAGGAATATCACCGGGTGTCTACTCAGATCCAAATATTTCGGCAACATTATACAAAATTGGTTGTTGCTTGATGGAAATGAATCAACTCACTGAGGCATTAGATTATTTGAAACGATCATTGGCAATTCATAAAGAAATATCACCGGGTGTCTACTCAAACCCAAATATTTCAACAACATTATACAAAATTGGTTGTTGTTTAATTGAAATGAATCAACTCACCGAGGCATTGGATTACTTGAAACAATCATTGGTAATTGGTGAACGAATATCGCTGGATGATGACTCTGATTCTAATATTTCAACAACATTACACAAAATCGGTTGTTGTTTGATGAAAATGAATCAAATCACTGAAGCAAGTAATTACTTAAAACCATTGTTGGCAATTAACATACAAGAATCGCGGGAGGTTGACTCAGACTCAAATATTTCGACAAGATTAGACGTAAGTATTATTGTTGGTTTATATTGTAGTGTTTATGAGTATATAGTGGTAACTTGTTATTGGTTTTTGGTGATGATTTGTGTTTTTATTTTAATTTTAATTTAATTAGAGTCATAACGAGTCTAAGATTTAATGTATTAGGGTCAGTCAAAGTCCAAGTCGTTTAGGAAAAGAGTTCCGTTGAGTTTAAATCAATAAAATCACAATTCTTTTTGAGCCCGAGTTTTTAATCAATTTTATTCCCACAAGTTTTGGCTTTGGGAAGTTTAAGACCTTTTTTGGTTTTTACTTTATTTTAAAATAGTTTCTTAGTTTTAATATTTAGTAAACAATACCTGGTTTATGACTAAGTTATATTTTTGTGAATAGGAGTGTCAACATGAGAAAATTTAAACATTTTGCCTCGAGCCTTTTGATCTAGACTATGTGAACGCAGAGTCATTTAACGATTTGAATATTTAAATTGAGTCTGAATCCTTCTAAAAATTTTGCAGATGAACTCAATTATTTCAAATTATAGGATTCGAGTTGGACTCGGTTTATTACAACTTTGAAACACTTGAAACTTGAAAATGTGTTTTTAAGTTAGAAACCTCCCAAAGTTTTATGTGTCCGATGTAATAAGCAGGGAGGAAGTGACATTAAATTTACATACATGTATGACCTTGCCTTCAGCATTTTTGAGTTTTGACAAAAAGTTTAATAAATATGCTGCTTTTTTCAAGATTGTTAACTAATATCTCTTGCGTGTTTTGGCTTTCTTCTGCTCTAGTTGAGGTTTTCTAAAGTGATTTGTTTAATAATGCAACCGCACAGAGCAAAGCTCTTTCCAACTTGTCAGAGATAATTGTTTACATAAAATATAATCTTATATTATTTTTTAAAACAATTTATTGCTTTTGGAATAATTAAAATGAATGGACTATATTTAGTAAAATTTTTCGGCCTCGATTTCGGTCTTGTTCTCGATTGTTTTTGATCTTGGTCTCGAACCTTGGCTCTCAAAATTTGCCGGTCTCTACCTCGGTCTTGGTCTCTCGATATTGGTCTCGATAATCACGGCACTTTTAACACTCAACCATGCTGCCGACCAATGTAAAATAAAAGTTAAGACCTTTTTTTGCCCTATACTTTTTTCAAGCCCTAATTTTCTTTTATTAAAAATCACTTTTATTTCAAAAATTTTTAAGCTGTCTTAATGCTACTATGAACCTCTGAACATCAATTTTCACGTAGGTTTTTTAACATTCAACTCTTCTTTTTCCGCGCATACGCCTTTGGATTCATAAATTATAAACTTTTATAACCGGTGGTGAAACGCATAGCCGGCCGGGGGAAATCAGAGACACAGTCTAAGTGAAGGCCTTTTAAATAAATAAATTTTGATCTGAATCTGATCATCAAGCACTATAGTGGCTGAATTGAAAGCACTTATCTTTGTATATACAGGTAGATACATATACGAGGTATATAATTTACAGTACAAAAATAATTGCTCTCAATTTAGCTACTAATGTGCTCGATGATCACAATCACAGCCAAATTTAAGGTACGTACAAACACTACACATTTCATGCAACTTGATGATTAACACCCAAATGGGCAACTAATGATATAATTACTAAACTACTCGTGCTTGGCACTTTTTTTAGATAATATCCTTACTTTACTGCACATCTTTGCAGGGGCTAAAAATGGCTGCTAAAATTGCAAAATTATCGCTATTTGCTGTACAGTTCTTTTTTAAAAAAAGTTCTGTGATTCTTTGTTTAAATAGATATTTGTTACATAATTATAAAGACAGGTTCAGCCAAATGTTTTTGTTTTGCAAATTTCAAAGAGCACTATCTGCCCTCTGTGCCCTTGCATTCTAAAAATATTGTAGAGCAAAGGAGGCAACTTAGGCCCCTGTCCGATTCTGGCGTCCGTAGTTTTCATGCTAAATCTATGACTCTATGAAGGTAAAATGGCATTTAAAAAAAAGCATTCCAATTACGTCAATGAGGATTTCAAATTTTTTTGACATCATGAGGCCAGTTCGAAACGTTAGAAACTTGATTTTACAATAATTTATCATCAAGAAAATGCAGCTTTAACAAAAAGATCTTATGAAATCGCATATGAAATTTTCAAAAATAAAAAATTTCATAAAGTCGTAAAACACTTGTTAACTCTGCTTGTTAAAAATGTAAAAAAAGCTCTTAGAAAATCTGTATAGTAAAATTAAATGCGACATATTTTTTTTCTAATAATACTGTTTGGCGGCACGTTTCTGATATCAGAAGAGTAATAATTTTATGTTAATTTTGTGACTTTTCAAGTAATATTCCTTGGCTGTGTTGTGTAGGCCCTATATACAATAAGTGTAGGATAGTAACAGACCCAAAGCAAGCCGTAGATATTAAATTGTTCATATATTTTTACTGCAACGTATTTTTTTTTAGCCGTGTTTACTTCAAAAAAAAAGAAGAAAATTGCCTGCAGAAAGTCCATCTATTGGTAAACATATCTATGATATAACTTTTATTCAATTAAATAATGTTTTGCAATGCTGGCGGATTCCCACTGAATGTTTTAAGTGATAACGAAAAGTTTGCACCTATATCGAGTGAAAAATTGCTTGTTGGGTTAACACGATAAAGTAGAATTGAGTTCTACTTTTTCGTTAATCACTTCAAATAATTTCAGAAAAGATCAACCACTTTTCATTCTGTGACAGCGTGTGTGAAGAGGTTGTCAATTAGCTTGCTTTTTGTCAAATCAAAACAACATTTAAAAATCTTTTGGCAAGTGGGATTTCTCTTCTGTTGTTGTATCGGTTTTCAGTGGGAATCTCGCTAAAGCATAACAATTTAATGAATTTCTCAAACGTAAAAAAAGTTAAATGACAAATTTGAGTTTAATATGTTTATTTGAATATTTTACAAGGAACCTTGAAAAAATTAAAATTATCAAAAGAAAAAGACGAAGCCAAAGACATGAAGCCAGAATTGGAAAAAAGTTTGAGTCTTTTTTTTCTAAATTGGTTTATAAGTTTAGAACTATAAAAATTAATTATTAAAAATAAAAAAAACAAAATTTTATATGAGATCAATCAATGGCGCTTAGATTTAATGTAGAAAGCAGCAATTGATACAACAATTAAGCAATTTATAAGCGAAATAATTAATTATATCTCTGCATACAAATGAAAAAGAATTATCTCAACTATAAAACCAAGTAACAAAAATTTAGTCGCGCTTATTTTTTATTTCTTGCATCGTAATATTCATTAAAACTAATCTGTATTTTTTTTTCGAAAGTGTTATTTAAAAAAATTAATTGAACATTTATTGACTATCTAAACCAGGGTGTCAAACTAGCGGCCCGTGAGCCAAATCTGGCCCGCTATGCTCTATTTTGTGGCCCGCTTTTTTTAAGTTTTATTGCTGTATTAAGCGTTACAGGTTTACTTTTGTTAACGTCTTAGTTTAATCAGGCTATCCCCAAATAAAAGAATTGGCATATCAAAAATCCTGTCAATGTTTGCTTGTACTTCGTCTGCAAACAACTGTTCTCTTTGATGAACAAATCTTGAACAAATCTTGATTTCGTTTACAACTGGATGGATGTGCATCTCAACTCAACGTTGAAGTGCCAACTACACAGACTTTGGTGCCAGATATGAACATGCTAACAAATGTCAAAAGATGTAAAGTTTTTTGTCTCACAAAGCTGTGAATAAACAGTAAATAAAAATATTAATCGTGTATTTATTTGAAAAATTGTCTGGCTTGCGTAAAATGTAGATGCGCAAATATGGCCCTCAAAATAAAATGAGTTTACACTCCTAATCTAAACCTTAATATTTTTGTTTAAATTTTGAATTTTCTACAAACAATTGTAATGATGACATCACAATCTCGTGCTGTCTAACTTCACCACTGGTTTAGAACAGTAACCGTTTTGCGTGCAATAGTTATATAGATAGCAAGATGTCAAAAAATTTTTTGTTAATTTTTTAAAAAAGAAGTTATGAATGTCTAGTTTAGGAGTGGGCAAACTTTTTAGTTCGGGAGCCGCCTTCAGAAGTTAATTTTGTTTGAGAGCCGCAGTGTAGTGATCTCGAAAAAAATTCTTCATTTTGTATCTGTCTCGAATTTCTTAATTTTCGCTGTCAATATAAAGTGAGCTCTAAAAAAAGATCTTCACTTTAAATTTTTCCAAATTTTCTTGATTTTTCTACCTAAAAATTATTGATCGCCAAAAAAATGACCTAGAATTTGATTGAAGACAAAAAAAAATTAATAATTTTTTTAAATTATTTATTTGAGGCTTTTGCAGGCGGCACTGAAGATCGTTGTGGGCCGCATGCAGTCCACAAGTTACAGTTCGTCCCAGTGGTCTAGTTTAACCTAAAATAATAAGGAATGAAATCAAACATAAATGTAAGCTTATTTATCATCATCATTCGGAAGGGTATCCACTCTAGGTCAAAGACAAGCAGGCCTGCGGCCAAGGGTTTATCCTTTTACAACGCCAGGCTACTCTACTGCCTGGATTAGATGCTGTCAGTGATATTGTCATCCAAAATCGTCAGACCTTGTGTTCCATGTGGTGCCCGATGTATTGGGCACGCTATTAGGGCGTGGTCTGCGGTTTGTTCAAAGGGCGTCTAACTTGCAATTTGGTGAAGGAGAGAGATTCCATTTGTGTATGGACGAATAGAATTGCCCAACATCAGTCTGCAGACGATTGAGATCTATCCAAGCTGTTCGGGACAAGCTCATTCCAACAGGTCTGCTACTGATCATGAGTATAAACGAACAGAGCCCGGATGTATTCTCACAGTACTCTGTGTTCCATCTCTAATTCTTCCACTGAAAAAATGAATGCCTAGATTGGCAAGTTTATTTAATAGACTCCATGTAGTCGGCAAAAATTTTTAATAGGCAATTTAGGCCCCTGTCCGATTCTGGCGTCCGTAGTTTTCATGCTAAATCTATGACTCTATGAAGGTAAAACGGCATTTAAAAAAAAGCATTCCAATCACGTCAATGAGGATTTCAAATTTTTTTGACATCATGAGGCCAGTTCGAAACGTTAGAAACTTGATTTTACAATAATTTATCATCAAGAAAATGCAGCTTTAACAAAAAGATCTTATGAAATCGCATATGAAATTTTCAAAAATAAAAAATTTCATAAAGTCGTAAAACACTTGTTAACTCTGCTTGTTAAAAATGTAAAAAAAGCTCTTAGAAAATCTGTATAGTAAAATTAAATGCGACATATTTTTTTTCTAATAATACTGTTTGGCGGCACGTTTCTGATATCAGAAGAGTAATAATTTTATGTTAATTTTGTGACTTTTCAAGTAATATTCCTTGGCTGTGTTGTGTAGGCCCTATATACAATAAGTGTAGGATAGTATGGATATGGGCGTCTAGATCCAGTGTCTTTTGGCAAGCATTTGAGGACCCACTTAAAAAATTATATGACATATCAGGGTCTAGAGATCCACGGTAAACCAAGGAGAGGGTCACTCTTAGACGGCAAAGCTCAGCTGGCTGGATACTTAAAAGTATGAGTAGGTTGTCCATTGTAGTGGGACGCAAGCATCCAGAGATTATGCGCAAAGCGTCATTCGGGACACTGTCTATGAGGCGAGTGTGATTGCTGCGACACCAAACTGGTAAGCAGTATTCAGCTGTTGAGTAGACCAGAGATTGGGCAGTTGTGCGTAGTGTTTTGGCACCAGAACCCCATCCTCAGCCTGCAATTCGCCTTAGCAGTGTGACGCGCGAGGATAGTTTTTTGCTCAATGCAACTAGGTGGTAACGAAAAGTGAGTGATCGGTCTAGTTTTACCCCAAGATAAGTAGCTATTGGACAGAACGGTAAATATCTATTGTTGTTGTAAACTTTTAGCTCACGTTTAGCCTCTCGGTTATTTAAATAAAAGTTTGCCATTACCGCCTCAGTGTATTGAGCTTCAACTTCCACGTCTGGAGATATGCTGAAAGTGTAGTCATGTCTTGACTTAAAGTCCCCTCCAGGACATTCCGGTTACCAAAGAGTGCAACAATACTAGTTCACATGCATTGGCAAACTTTCTAAAAATCGTGGAGGGCAGGTCACACATATCGATGTTGAAAAGAAGGGGAGACAAAACCGATCCCTTAGGAACGCTGTTTTTTGGATAGAGTAGCCTGCTTTAATTGCTTGCTGTCACCGGTAGTAAGGGTAAAAATTCAGTTTTGAACAAGTTCCATGATCATTCTGAGTTATTTTAACTATTATAAATCAGATTCATTGACATCATAGTAAAACTGTAAAAAATTGTTGTGCCACTTTGCCTTATATTTATCCATTATGCAGTTTTGATAAATTGTAGTTTAATACGCTATACAATTTGATTAACTGTTGTTTGATAAACTGTTATTTTATCAACAGTCATCGATCAGAATAAGTGTTGGGCATCTCATTTGCTTTGCGAAACTAATTGCTAATTAAATCAGTATGGGTGGCTTTGGGCCTGTCATACCATGCCATTTGCTAATTCAAAAATCTGGAAAGAGCCAAAAAACAATACAGATTACTTTTATTTTTGTGTGATAGACATTTCAAGATTAGGAAAATAATTGAAATCACATTGTATATTCAATTTCAGTTTCTATTGCGACTGTTACACATAATAATGAGTTGCAATACCTAACCAAAGAACTAACACGGATAAAGAAAAATCAGAAGTGCATTTAAAAATAGAAAAAGACTTGGATGAGAAATCTAAAGATATTTTAAATAAACGTAATTTCTGATTTATGCTTTCCAAATTAACAAGCATTAGATTATACATAGGTCTTACAAAGTCAAGCGCAAGAAGTGACGTCAAGGTTGAAGAAATAAAACTTTCTGAATTTGATATTTCAAATTTTTTTGTCGAAAAAAGTCATAAAAAGTTTTTAAATTGTTTTTGCGTGGCTGATTACTTTGCTTTTGCAAAAATGTTTACAATTTATTTCTCTTCTTAAAAGCGTTGCAAAGAAACTCATGCTAATCAATCCTGTTTTTTTAGCTTGTGACACTATTGGTAATAGATGAACATTGTTTTGGAATAGGATGTTTATAAAAAAAATTTTTTATTTTCGACTTTTTTAATGCAAAAACAAATTTCTTGGGTGCCATTAAAAAAGATTTTAACATCTCCTTATTTTAAGTGCTTGTCCATCTCAAACAATTGTCAAGGCAATGAATACAGAAACAGATATTTTTCTACACATTTACATCCTTTCTCATTTAGTTCTGATACCAAAATTAAGTTTAAATTTTATGGGCTAATCACCCATAATTTTCAATTATACTTTAGTGAATTTGGATCATTAAATTTGTAGACGAACGATTACTTGAAGGGCCTTTCTGAATATTACTTGGCTTATCTGTTTCCATAATTAGTCATATATTTTCTTTTGATTATCTTGAATTATATCTTTGTAGTAACATACATAATTATATTTCTAATAGCAAATAAATGATTGAAATTAAAGAAAATTTAGTATATATTCAAAAATCAGAAAAAACATCATTGCATAACAAATAAGGACATTTTAGTAAACAATTTTTTGTTTTTGAAATCGCGTAGTTATACATAACAAAATTTTAAAAAATTTTTACGCTAGTAAACACTTAAAAAATTTTTTTTACGTGATGTTATGTGCTTCTTAATTGAAACTAACTTATACTTTTTTAAACACAATTGCGAATTGTTGGTGCTTTTTAGAAGAGGCTCAATGACTTAATTAGTTAGAGCAATTATTCCAATTTTATAGAACACAAATATTTAAAAAAAATTTTACTATAAAATATTATAGTTTAATAAGATATTGTGTCCCCTGATGAGCCGCACAAGCGAAACAGTCTCTTGGGACTATTTTTAATAAAAAGATTTTTTTAATACTTGTTTTTTGTTAAAAAGGTATATAGCCTACTTTTTTTGTGTGTGTGTTTATGTGTAGTGTTTTAAACTACGCTCGTAAATTAATGAATACATTTTTTTCTTATTCTGGTCATTGAGCACTGTTGCAGCTATATTGTCACGTACAACTAATACAGCCCGAACACATAATATACAGTATATACAAAAAAAACATATAAAAGAGTATTCAATAATACATTGAGTTATAAACTAATTTTTTATTGTTTTGTTTTTTTAATTTACATTGTTAAAGAGTTTAATAAAAATTAAGAATTATTAAATCAATTATGCATTTCCCTTGTTGTTTACATTTTTTTCCTAACGTTCAACAGGATTTTTACTAACTCTTTGGAAGAAATCATTAAGTTTTGACTTGAAAATTTATCCAACCACACTCTCAGTTCTGCATCAGTATTAAACGAAATTCCATATTAACTGAAATTGACCCTGCATCACTATTAACTGAAATTGACCGAGATGACAGGTGTTTTCTCGCTGCCTGGGTTCTAGTTAAGTCTGCTTCTGTTGTTAAAACATGACAGACGGAAACAAAATTTGTCAAAACGAAAGGGTACCTAACAATCCCGATGTTCAGCAAGGGTCTGCTCATTGGCAAACATCCTTTTCAGGACGGAACGATGTCGGAAAAAATGCCCTGTTTAGGGCATAATGACAATAAGTTCCAAAGACCCACCACTCTCCAGCTGAACAATCGAAGGCTTTATTGCAACCAAGATAAACGTTCTTCATTATTTTGCTCTGCAGTTTGAGGCACTCATCATTCTACTACAGGAGACCCACTGTACTAATGCAAAAAGCTAGCACTTTCAAGCTTTCAACTAGCTGGGTCTTCTTCCTTAAGCAGGAACATGGCCATGCCACATTTGTTTATGAGCGACTAAAAGATACGCTTTTGAAACAATCTCCACCGACATCGGAGATTGAGTGGTTGTGCGTGGACGTTGATGGTTATAAAATAATCAACGTCTAAAAACCTCCACCAACGCGACTGCAATCTCCAGATCTCCTAGTGTTTTCTCACTTCTTTCTTTATGCCGGCGATTTCAACTGTCGCCACATTGACTGGAGTTACGATGATAATAGTGAGACGGTAAGTGCTTGGCTCGCTTGGCAAGTATTAATATTCTTGCCCTTCTGTACAATGCCAAGAATGTCGCCAGCTTTTACTCTGCCCGCTAAAACACTGGTACCAATCAAGATCTAGCTTTTGCTAGTGTAGGTCCTAACAGTCGCTTACCCGATAGACGTGTCTTTGAAACATGAGCCATTGCTTATCAAACCACCAAGGTTTGCTCTGTCAGTGCCAAGCATACCTGTTAACTCTTTAAAGGACAGTGGTACATATGCGTACCATAATTGTGATTGTAACGTAACAAAACCATTTTTGTAAAGGCATTTGTAAAGGTATTTCTAATTTTTTGATATTTGTGATATCATTATTGAACCATTGTCATTTTATTTTACAATCAAATTCTTATATCCCTCAAAGGGTTAAACAATGGAACTTCTGCAATGCCAAATGGAGTCACTGCATTGCTTTGACAAACAAATTTGCACCTGATTTACTTGATGTGAATGCAGCTTACCAGAAATTTTGTAACATCATCAAGAAAGCAGCCAAAAAGACTATCCCGCGCGGTTATCGAAACAATTATATTCCGTGTTGGGATGCGCAGTGTGAGTCTCTTTACAGAACTTTCCCGCAGTCTGTTTAGGGAGACGAAACGAGTTTGGTTGCTACAGCTTTACTTGCCAAACTTGACAGGAAGCCGAGGGATTGATGGTTCGAAGCATAAGGAGGATAAACCCTGGTAAAGGATAACCCCGGCAAAGGTAGTAAAAGGATAATTCCGGAAAGTGGGGCACCGACGCATTTCTATCTCTTTTGATCTTTATCAAATGCTGTGTGCCGAGTTTCGTTCAATTCTGATGCAGAACTATAAAAGTTTGGTTGGATTATTTTTCGAGCCATAACTTAGTGATTTGTTTGGAAAAAAATTTAAAAATTTTGTTCAACGTTTGGAAGAAGTTGTAAACAAAAAAGAAGAATACATCACTGACAGAATAATTCTTAATTTGTAATAAATTTTAAAAAATATTATGTAAAAAACAGTGGGAACTTAGTCGCCAACCCAATACATTTCAAATATAATAATTAGATATATACATGAAATATGATAAAAAAAAAAAGTAGTAAGTAACCCATAATCTATATACACAACTAAATATATAGTAATTTTAAAAATAGTAGAGGTTCATAGACATAGAAAACTTAGGTTTATGAAATAATATACATAAAAACTTAGTTATTGTGGTTCTTAAACTCAATATAAGTCAAGCCTAAATTGTATGCTTAAAATATTAAACTTATTTCTAATAAATAAAGGCAGCTATATCAGCTCACTATGATCAAAATATACTACCAGAATCAGTTGTAAAGGTAGTCAGCGATTGCTGTGAGATTAATTTATCACACCAATTAAAACTTAATAAACTGAAAAAGCGTCACTTTTTGCACGTATTTTATCAACTTATACAAGTTAAATCTTCTTCGTGACGCACAAAGGCTTACAAAGAAATTTGTATTATTATTGCCTCTATAAACTAAAGTAAATTGTCTTTTCTGCACAATTCAGAATAACATCTGCACATCAAAAATTAATTAATAGAGCAAAATTATTTAGTCAAAATTTGACTTTTATAATATTAAAAAAAACATTTTTGGTTAAAACATAAACAATTTTAATATTACGATGTTAAACTGAGTTATTTTTGTGTCTAGTTAAAAACTTGAAGAATCACTTGCTGAATGAAGCTCAAAGATTATCTAAATGCGTTTCCCCTCAGTATATTCATGACACAACCATTATTGCTCCTCTACAATTGTGGAATACAACTGTAAGTCATTCTTTCATTGAAGAAGAAAAAAAGATAAGTTGTGCGACAAATGATAAATTTCCTGATAGTTTTTTCTACACTGATTACAATAAAAAAAAAGTTCTTCAGAGTCAACTAAAACCTGAAAAACTGCAAAACCTAATAGCTGTTGTTGGCAACGCTGGAGTAGGAAAAACTACCTTTTTCAAATCATTGCTTAGTCAATATGCTAAACACAAAAGCTTATATGGTTTTGACTTTGTCTTTTATATCAACTGCTCTTACGTCAATTTTGACAATCAATGTAATCGTTTAAAATTTTTTGTAAGAAACCTTCCATATCTCTGGATAAATTCCATGAAAACTTCGTCTAAAGTTTTAGAAGAACTTGATGGAAAAATGTGCATTTTATTAGACAATCTTTCTTGTGATGCCATATGCTTGTATAGCTATTCTACAACTGAGAAATTGGAAACCGAGGGCATATTTCTTACAAAGATATTGACGAGAGAGTTACATAAAAATGATAAAGTGTTTGTATCGCTTCGGCCTCTTGTTTTTAACAAACTTTTTAATTTAATGTCTACTCAGAAAATTTCTTGGTCAAAGGTTTATATCCAAGGCCTGAGCAATTACAATCAGACTGAAATCTGCAAATCTCTTTGTAAAATCAATTGTGAAGAAATTATGAAATACATTCAAGCCTATCCGAATCTGGCTTTTTTTTGTTCCGCGATATCAAACTTCTATGCAGTAATACATACACTTAATAAATTTATCACTTTGGCAGAAACAAGTTTTTCAAATTCCTTGATTTGCTTTCCTCTTACAAAGATTTTTGTTCCTTCTTTAATGCTGGTGTTATGGAGCCACGGTTTTAAGCATAATAAGTGCAACCTCTATGACGTCATTAAACTCGTTGGAAATGAGTTTCAAAATCAGCCGTCGGCTCAAAAGGAAGATGTCTTAGGCAACCAAACTGCAGATTCAAGGATTGCCAATATTTTTTATGAAATTTTACCTAAAGAAGCATCTTCAGACAGCTTTAAAATTCCCATTTCAACTATTGCTTCAAATCTTTTTACTGCTCTATACTTACTCTACTTGGAAAAACCACAAATTCATTTGAACGATTTAGTATTGAAATATTTAAACTTTGAGCTCAAAACAAATCAGCCGAATCTTCGCTGTAGAAAAATAACTAGATTTTTATATGGTTTATGCAACAAGTCGATAGCTAAATACTTGGAAAAGCTTTTACCAAGCCATTATTGTGAAACAGCAGATGTGCAACTCAAAAAGCATATCACAGACACTTTGCTAAAAATGAATCTAATGAGCCAAGCCGAACTTAACAATTCACCTGATGACACAGAGAAAAAGTCTTTTGCTATTTTGTCAGCAAGTAGTTTGGTGTTTGAAATGCAAGATGCACAATTTGCGGAGAATGTGGCTAATTTCCTTCCTGATTCCGTTACTGTCATCTCAAATGATAGTATTAAAGCCAGTGAAATAGTTGGTTTGGTTTATGTATTATCAAAAAGAACGGAAAAACCAATCGAGATTCTTTTGAAAGGTTTTGATATATTTAATACAAATAAAGACCTATTTGAACCTGTAAAAGAAAAATTTTCTTTGAAAATTTTGTGATTTGCTTCAACAAAACTGATTGAAACATTTGGATTTTTCGTTTTTTTTAATTCATTAGAATATTTTTTATCGTAACATTTTAGATAGTTTTTGATGTGCCTTTTTTGTATAACTACTTACTCATTGTTGAATGCAAAATATGCAATTATTGCATAAAATTATTTAATATGCAAAAATATTATGTAAATGTTCAATACAAAAAAGTTTATTAAATATAAATTTCTATAAATTTTTTAATTTTCTGAGAAACAGTTGTGTTTTTTGTTAACGCTATTCACTTGGCTCCCTAAACAATTTAAAATGTTTAGAAGGGGAACATTGCTGGGGGTGGAATTTAAGAATTTTAGTTAAATGTAAGGTAACCCGAAGAATTGTCAAGTCCATTGCAGTTGAATTATGAGAACTGATAAAAGCGGTTTTATTAAAGTAAAGACCTTTCTTTTTTAATCTTTAACGAAATTTCAGAAAGGTTATCGATTAAGTTTACGTTAAAATGAGAGTGAGAACAAATATTTCTTGATATAATTAAAAGATATTTCTCGAACTTAAATTTTGGAAAAAAAATATGATACTTGAGTTTTAAAAGGGAGGAATGCACCAAAAACTTTGATAACCACTGAGCAATAGTAATATAGTTAATAATTTGTTATAATTAAATTGGACTGATTTTTCCGAGCAAAACATAAAAAATTTTGATTTGTTTACAAATGATAATTTAATGTGATATGTCGTTGTTGTTTAGTCACAAATGCAGACATAGTTTGTTAGTTCATTGTTTTTGCTTTTTTTTATAATGCATGTTATAATGATATCTGGTTTGCTTTTCTTTTCGAATTTTTTTTAACTTTAGTTTTTGTAAAAACAAAAGAAGTTTCCATTAATTTTTTTATTGTTGTGGTTTTTGTCAAGTTTATACTATTTGCAAGACAACTAATTTCGGTATTGAAAAGCAGTAGATCGTAAGTTAGATCATACAAATGAATTTTTTTTCTTTTTTGTGCAAAATTAAACCATGGTATAACCTCATTCATTCAACTGGTTGTTATTTATATTGCTTTTTTATGCTATTTTTGCATCACATTGTATTTCTGTAAACTATTTTTTTGCTTTTTTTTATAGGTTATTACTTTTTTAACTCAAGATTTGATTTAATTAAACAAAATTTTACATAAATCTTCAATAATTTTCAAATAACTTTTTTTGGTTTTTTTAAACTTAGGCTTCCAAGTTTCACATTGAAATGTAACTCATCATATTTATTGTTTTATTTTAAACCAGCAAAGTGCAGTTTCTGTGCCGAAAGTGTTTATTACAGTTGTACAGCGCTATTGTACTCTTTTTGGTAGACATGTAAGCTGTGCAAAACCTTTTTGTCTTTTGCAACCAAAACTTTTTGGTTTAATATGAAAATGAATTGACTTTTTATTTGTTTTTATTTTTTTCAGAAACTTAAAATTAAAGTTGAAATAATTTCGTTTAAAGAATTTTTCAAAAAAATGTTTGCTTAACAAAATAAGAATCAAATCAATCTAATACCCAATTTCAACATTTATGTAAGCATGAACATTATTGCTTTTGACAATTATTTCCTAAATTTTAGTTATATTTTCGAGAGATTTTTTGCATTATCTTTCAAAACTGCTTTAAATAATTTAAAGCTACAAATGTACAGTAACTTTGTCGGTTTTGGGAAATTTGCGTCTATAGTAATAATTATAAAAGTTGAATTTTAAAAGAAAGCCTATTTTTGGTAGTAAATTTTAATAGGTATTTAGTGCTGGATCCGCAACTACTTTTTAATGTGGCTCGCACAATTGCTTTTAAAGTTCTTGAGACCCAAAATTTATATGATTTTTTCTCAACGAATTGAAGTAAAAATAAAAGAAAATAGTTTAAGCGGTATTTTAAAAATATTTAATAATAAAAACATTTTTTGAAGAAAAACATGTAACTTTTCATTTTTTCAAGACCCACTATTTGAGCACTCTTATTCAAGTAAACATTTCTTACCTGATTTTCCATTTTATAGTTAGTTTTGTGTTCAATCATGGATATAAAAATATATTTAATCGAATTCAATTATTTTAATAGGCTTTGAAGTACGGATTTGATGGTTGAAAAGTTATAATAAGTTGTACATCAAAACATCAGTTCTCATTTATTGTAGACATAATGACGACAAAAAATAAAGCTGAGAATTTATGCAAATCTCATAATTACTTAACAAACAAACCGATTGCCACAAATCAATCATCAACAGGTAGGCTATCTTTTTAAATTTACTATTTTATTATAAAAATTAATATAAAAAAGTTTTGTTTTATAGAAAAAAATGTTGTTTTTTCATCACATTAATTAGCTGCCATTTTAATTGGAAACCTTAAATTTTTTTATATCTTTTAATTTTGAAGTAAACAACAAGCATTTTTTAAAATAATTTTAACACTAATAAGAAAGCTAAGATATTACTGTAAGCATACATATAATATTTCTATTATTATTTGTATTAAAATTTTTATTTCATTCAACATATTTGTTGCCTATATTTTGACTAGGACATGTTTGTTTAAAAGAATTTTTATTTAATTTTTTGATATTTTACCAATTATAATAATTTCTTTGAGTTTTGACGGATTTAAAAGTTTTAATTTAAACATATAAACGCTTAATATATTTACAATATTTTTCTAGAGACCATGAGCAGTAACAATCATTTAAAGCAAATTTTTTATTTTGATCGTAGATTAACATACGTAATTTTAATTGCACTCTACCTTGACTCTAACGCGCTTCACAAATCTTGCAAAATTTGGCAATGATGTATGAACTTACAACTTGCCAAACATAACTGCATCTTTTATATTCATATACCGGTACATAGCGACATAATCTTTTAATTATATTTTTTAAATCATTTAGGTAACACCTCAAATTCAAACATTATAATAAGTAGCTGCAAAAATCAAGAACATGACATAAAAAATGCTTGTCGATTGGGTAAGTTTTTCTTCAACATAAAGTTTAACATAATTTTTCAATATTAAACTTTTTTTTAATATTAAAGCCGAAATGATAAATACTATATTCCATTTAACAAAAAGCTTTTAATAAGAAAGTTGTTACTTTTACTTGCTGGAAACGAAATAAATTTAAAATGGAGTTAGTCAAACGCCTAGCTAAAATTCAAACTACTCTGAAAATTCTCAGTCTTATAAGAAATCATTAACGCCTTTATCTAGTAAAAAGGAAAGTAAAAAAAAAGAAAAAACAATCAAACATTTTTTTATTTGTACAGTTATTACAGAGTGGTGAATATGCAAGACAATGTAAATAATGCTACCCTTTAGATATTTTAAAATATTTTATTGAAAGCAACGAAGTCGAAGCAGAAAATGCGGCTTTCGTGACAACTCCTGGCACCGTGAATGTTTATCAAAATAAAGGTAAACGTTGTCATTTGGAAGAGCATCCACTCCAAGTCAGATACAAACAGGACTGGGCGAGAGTTTATCCTTTAATACCCCTGGCTGTTGTGCTACCGGATCAGATGCTGCCAGTGATGGTGTTGAGCCAGCATTGGGTTTTGTCATCCAAACCCGCCAGACCTCGTGCTCTGTATGGCGCCCGATGTTTTAAGTACGTTATTAGGACGTGATCTGCAATTATTTAGGGGCACCGCACCACAATTCGGCTAAAAAGCGAGACTCCATTTTGCATGGACGAATGAAATTGTCCAACACCAGTCCGCAGGAAATTGAGCTTAACCCAAGCTGTTTGGGGAAAGCTCATTCCAACAGGCCTGGTACTGGTCATGGGTATGAAAGCACGGAGCCTGGATGTACTCACAGTGCTTCGTGTTCCATCTATTTTTTGTTTATATCAAAAGTTGTATAACTATAAGAGTCGCAGCTACTTAGACGATCGCGCAAAGCAGGACTAAGCAAATATAAATAATGTATAACATAAAGCATGAATTTATTCAGATTTTAAGTTATCAAAAAGTGATATGTAATAGAAAAATTGAAATACAATACAATAGGATTATTCGCAATCTGTGTGACAAAATTCGAAAACGAAAAAATTTATGTGATAGTTCAAAGATCAAATTCTGGGGTTCCACAACTAAAAATAAAACTATTGCTAGGATAGAAACCTAAGTTCGAAAACAGCCACTAAAACTTGCTAAAAAGACTTGAACTATTCCTTTTTGTTCATGAAATCATACATCCTACCCGGGCTTAAAAACCAAAAGTGTATAGTATGTATTACCGAAATTTTATAAAAAAAAACTCTCTACTTTGCCCGATTGTCTCTGTGACTAATTCTGTTCAACATAAATTGGACTTGCGCATTATTCTCTAATCTCTCTCCGATTTATACTCCATTAACTATGTCAAAAAATTTTTACTTTTTCTCCGACCAGGTATATCCAAAACTATGGAATGCGAAACTACATGTTAATAATGCTGGCGCCAAGAGAGTCGTATTTATCATTTATCAAAAACAAAATTTCTGCAAGTTTTCAATGAAAACAACAAAATTTTTGCTTCAAATCAAATGCAAATAAATTTCATAAATTGTTAAAAATGAAGTGCTGCATCCGTGAAGAGCCAAATTATAAACAATAAGTTACGTGTTCAAAATTCGAATGTGTTTATCTTAAGCAATAGTTACTAAACTTTTATAATTTTGATAAATCATTTAAACCAATCACAATATTTCGGCAAATTTCGAAAAAAATGCAAAATTTAGTCTCTATCGTCTGGGAAGTGTGAGTTCGATTCCTGGGAGAGCCACATCCGACACACGTTTCCACACAACTCGAACTTATCAGATGAGTGACTGTACTGTGCAGTCGTCACCAGTTTGGCATAAAATCATTATAATACTTTGACCATGTCTTTACAAGTAGGATAATAACTGTTTTGCGATACCTAGTCAATACTCAAGGCTACCGTTTGGAATTTACTACTTTTGAGAAATTACAAGGATTTGCGAAATAAATCAGTCACAAAAACAAACTAACATTTTAAAACTCTCTCTTTTTTATGACTACATTTTATACTGCTGTGACATTTTTGACGACAACTTGCGTATTTTTCGAGAAGTGCAAGGGTCGGCTTTTTTTAAGCAATTTAACCGCTTCAGCTCATTTTTAGCAAAACAATTGAAAGTCAAAATTAAAATAAGTTTAAAATTAAAGCGTTTATCAACACAGTTTACATTTGCCAACATTTTAAAACAATTTGATTTTAAACAACATTTTGGAGGGAGCACACAAATGAAGAACAATGATCAATTAAGCTTATTAGTTTTTGCTTTGCCATAATGTCACGTGTAACTGCACTGTAGTGCTGAACAGCCAACAACGCAGATGAAAACGCGAAATTCAATAAGCATTGCCAGACCACCTCGGTTTGATACGTTGAATAAATAGTTGTATTGGTTTGAAATGCAATCTTCAGCAAAGGAGTTTTTGCCAGAATTCTGGACAAGCTGTGTTTTGCGACTGGAGCATTTTTTTTCATTGGCAGTACCACTTCCAATATATACAGCAACAAAATATGTGACATTGTTATCACTTTCAGACAAATCTTGAAGCGTTGCGTTTGTTATAAAGGTTTCAAGCCACAGTTTATTTTCAGATCTGACTGTTGGTACTTCCTTACACATATTCAGCTTAGTCACACAAGTCAATGCTTTTTGCTGCATTAAACTTAATTTTTTCTCTACTTCAAATAACTGTTTCAAAGATATAAAAAATTACCGCCATTAACTTGGTGGTATCATCCAAAGCAACCCTCATGAATTTTGAAGGGAGCACATAACTAAATAGCTGTATAGTCAATAAATATCTTCACAATTCTACAATGCCACTCACAGACTGTATAAATGCCAGAAAGGTTTGTTGGATAAGACCAAGCAAACCAAAGTTTCTTTATTTCACAATATTTCTTTTGCTTTACAGAGGTACAGCAGTTCTGCACATTCCAGAACATTATCATGAATGCTTAAAAGATGGCTGAAAAAAAAATAACAAAAAGTCGAAAAATAAATTTAGGTTTTATTTTTTAAATAATTAAAAGCATGGCTCTTAAAAGCATGGCTTATTACATTGTAGTTTATAAAACTTTTACACTATATTGCACCTGTATTGATTGAACCAGTAGAAAGTAATAATTTTTTTGTAATGTGTGTTTGATAGATAAATCAAAGCACCTATATAGAGTTGGAAAGTTATGTCTTGTTTAAAGTCATAACATTGAATCAAAAAAAAAGAGTCATTTTTTTAAATTAATGTAGTTGCTATTAATATTATAATTACTAAGTTGACAACATTGCAAGTTATATAACGTATGGTTTGAGCCAAGCAAAGGAATTATCAAAGTATAACATATCTTTAGATGAACTTTTCACTAAAATTATTTTCCTAATGTTTGTGATAAATGCAACATACACTGCAGAAACAAAAAATTCTAAATACTTTTTTCCAATCATTTTAAATCCACAGTTAGTGGATTCATGAAAAACACTTACAAAACATATGAGAACCAATTTAAGTAACTCTTGATACTTGCTGTAACACAAAACAATTTAATATTTAAAGTAGCAATCACAAACACAATTTAATTTTATATATTTTAGACTTTCTGAGCGCACGACGAAGAGATGTTTTAATTTTGAGATACAAGTTGGGTTCAAATTTGTTAAGTTTGTAAGCAACCTTTCATGTTTTTGCTTCTTTTAAGGCGTATAAATGCTTTACATGGAAAAAATTAACGTCACATGAATTTCCAAGTAGATCTTCAAACTCAAGAGTTAGAAAAACATATTTTATCTTTATTGATAAAATTTCTGTAGTTGATGTTTAAAGAATTATGAAGATTTGGAATTAATTTTTAAACAAGCTGCATAAAGATGAGAAACACCAGACTCGAGTTTCGTTCTTATTAGAGCTCGTCAGTGATGCTTATCTCACCGCGAATCGAACCTGGGACCTGTAGTCAGATCCGGTCTGACTACAGGTCCCAGATTCAATTCGCGGTGAGATAAGCATCACTGACGAGCTCTAATAAGAGCGAAACTCGAGCCTGGTGTTTCTCATCTTTATGCAGCTTATTTAAAAGTAGTTGATGTTGTGTGTAAAGTCAAAAAGTAGGAATAATTTTTCTTTTTTTTTTGCGATTTTCATTGTTTTTTATTTCACTTCTGTATTTATTCTCATGACTCGCAGGATAGCGACGGAAGCGCTAATACGTGCTGCAAGCAATTACCCGACCTGCTTACAGAGCTGCCAAGGTATTGCTGTCTGCTTAAAATTTTTTATTTAGGTTTTTTAGTTTTTTTATAGAGATATGACGGAAATTTACTACCGCTTGACTAGACCACCAAGCAGGGAAAAGTCCCGTTAAGTGTCTTTCCAAAAGACACAACAGAATGGCGCGAGAGGGTTTTAAACCGAGACCATGTCAATCACAATCACAGTGCTCTAACCACTCGATCATGCTGCCGACTCTGGATAATCAATGGAAGGCTTAAGGTAGCCATGGCACAAATCAATGTAAAAATTTCTAAAAATTAAGACAAAGTTAAATATAATATAACTTATTTACGTTATGCTAAATATAATTTATTCACAAAATTTATAGCGAACTAAAATATAGAAAAAATTACATATTTCATTGTGCTCATTTATTAAAGCATAAAAAATTACAACTATTTAATATATGATTAAATGCAGAACAAATGGTACCTGTTGCATACATGGCTGTCAACAGAAACAGCAAAAGCCAAAACATATTATTTAAAGCCAATATTACTTTATAAAACCAAAACTGTATCAAAGATGTATCCAATTGATTAACAGGAATCGAACAAATAACATCTTTGTAGTTGCTACAAATTGACTGTATCTTGAGGGAAATGGCCCAACTCGATGCCACCAACTCGATGCCGCCGACTCCATGCCAGGTAACTGGTTAGGGTTAGGGTTAGGGTTAGTAAACAACAATTTGAAAGTTAAACTGTTAAAACTTGGCTTCGAGTCGGCGGCATCGAAGCGTACCCGATCCATCATGAGTGCCTAAACAGTTTTAGCAGGTTTACTATTTTTATTTAAACCTATAAATCGACTGTTAGGAAGCAAAGCAGCAAAGCAGGCTACGCCGTCTTAAAAACGGCGTTCCTCAGGGATCGATCTTGGCTCCCCTCCTATTTAACATCTATACGTACGATCTTCCTTCTATGATTTCCAGAAAGTTTGCTTATGCTGATGATTTAGCATTGTTGCGCTTTTCTGGAAACTGGAAAAACTTGGAGGGGACATTAAGCCAAGACATTCCACACTTTCAGCGTATCTCCAGACTTGGAGGTTGAAGCTCAGTCACACTAAGACGGTGACGGCAGCCTTTCACTTAAATAACCGAGAGGCCAAACGTGAGTTAAATGTCCGCAACAACAATAGACTTTTATCGTTCTGTCGAACCCCTACTTACCTTGGGGTAAAACTGGACAGATCGCTCACGTTTCGTCACCATTTAGTGGCATTGCGCAAAAAAACTATCATCGCGCGTCACACTGCTGAGGCGACTCGTGGGCTCGGGATGGGGTGCTGGTGCTAAAACACTACGACACCTTGTCTCTAGTCTACTCAACAGCTGAGTACTGTGCGCCAGTCTGGTGTTGCAGTGCTCACACTCGCCTCATCGACAGTGTCTTGAACGACGCCTTGCGCATAGTTACTGGATGCCTGCGTCCCACTCCAACGGACCACCTTCCTGTACTCTCAGGCATCCAGCCAGCTGAGCTTCGCCGAATGGGAGCGACACTCTCTTTGGCTCACCGTATATCTCTGCACCCCGATCATATCTTGTATGGTATCTTAAGTGGGTCCTCAGATACTCGCCAAGTGAGACTGAGATCCAGATGCCCATTTGTAACAGCTGCGCGGAATCTTTTGGATAACCTTGCCAGACTTGGCATCCACGCTTCTGAATGGAAAAATCACAAATGGAAAACGGAGTACTGTGAAAATGCTTCCAGGCTCCGTGCTTTTGTACCCGGGACCGGTGCCAGGCCTGTTGGGATGGGCTTACACCGAGCAGCTTGGGTTAAGCTTAAGCGCCTGCGGACTGGTGTTGGGCGATTCCATTCGTCCATGCACAAATGGGGTCTCGCTCCTTCACCGAATTGCGAGTGTGGCGCGTCTGAGCAAACCGCAGACCATGTACTAACAGCGTTCCCTATACATCGGGCACCACATGGAGCACGAGGTCTGACGGTTTTGGATGACGAAACTCGATGCTGGCTTAATAACTCTTAATAACGCTTAATAACACCACTGCCAGCATCTGATCCAGGCAGTGCAGCAGTCTGGGGTAGTAAAAGGATAAACCCTCGGCTCCAGTCCTGTTTGTGTCTGGCCTGGAGTGGATACCCTTCAAAAGACGACGACGACGACGACAGTTAAAAAACCAATTAAAAGCACAACATTTTGCAGCTTCGATTTCAAGGTAGAAAAACTTTCAAATGCATCTATTAATAATTGTAAAAACTGTTCGTTTTTTGGGTTATTTTTTTAATTTCTTTTTGTTTTCTTGAAACAGAAGATGTAGAATTATTTCAAAAAACTAACTTACATTTTGTTAGATCCTTTGCTAAATTCAGAAAAACTCCTGGTACGATGTACATTTGTTGCAGTTGAACAAATTCTGCGTAATTCCTGAGAACTTTAACATTTTCGTTGTTGCACTTTCTTGTCAATCCAAGTAATTTATAAATCATTCTGCACAAAATATTTGCCACACACTCTGTGTGTGTTAGTCAAAGTCCAATTTTTTCTTGGTATTGCTTTATACCAAGGATGTCCAACCTGCGGCCCACTGCTTAGTCAAATTTTTTAGTGTTTTTTTTATACTGCGGTTATGGTAAAGTATAGAAAAGCGAAGTAAATACGTCAGTTGATTTCTGCTTTGGAGTGACATTGAATGAACTGATTTATGAAAACTTTTGATTTCAAACCTTCGGCTGTCAAGCCTAAAGATACACTAAAAGTGCAGTCATATCTTGACTTAAAGTCCCCTCAAAGGCCTTCCAGTTTTCAGAGGAGTGCAGCAATGCTAGATTGTCTTCTTAGATAAACTTTCTGGAAATCGTAGAGGACCGGTCGTATGTATAGATGTTGAAATAGAGAGAAGCAAAACCGGATTCCTCAAAAACGCGTTTTTGGGAAGGCGAAGCCAGCTATGCTTGCTGTCACCAGTAGTAAGGATAAAACTTCGGTTTCGGACAAGCTCCACGATCATTCTGACCATGTGTTTATCTGACAAAAGTCGCAGCAGCTTGCAGATAAGGTCACAGTCCCAGACAGTGTCATATGTTGCTGACAAATCAAAAAACTGACTAAAAAAGTCCACAATGTTTTCTGTCAATAGAATGACTTGATCCGCTGTTCACTTTTCGCGTCAAAACCCAGCCTGCTTTTTAGGTAGCAATAGATCAATAATTGGTTCGACACGGCCGTAGATAAACCTCTCGAAGATCTTGTAAGAGATACAGAGCAGCGATATCGGTCGATAAATTTTTGGGTCCCCTACGGCTTTATCGCCTTTGAGATCGCGACTACAAGCGCTCTTTTCCAGATCTTGGGAATTTTGAGTCGGTGCAAGCAGGAAAAAATAGATTACAGTAAACAGGACTTCAAAGCAGCGCCAGCATGAACATTTTTTATTGCTAGTTATGTAATGATTTCAATAGTTTCACACTTCACGTAGATTCCCAATAAATTGATCTTGTCATTTGGTCATGGTGTCTAATACTAAAAAGTGGAAATTTTATATACAAGTAATTTTGCGGCCCGCCGAATGTACCTAAATTTATATTTTGGCCCATTATGAAAAAAGGTTGGACATTTCTGCTTTATACCATTTATCTTTCTTTTCAACTTTTGCAAAAAACAAAACATGGATGTTTTTTCACGAGATTTTTGGGATTTATGGCCAGACTTACCCTGCACACAACATACACATTTACCAGTTTGGAAAAAAAATTTATTAAATAATAAAAACAGTTAGATATTCACTTATTCAACACTTTATCAACAATCTCTCTATAACAAAAACAACAGCAGTCAAACAATTATTATTAATAACAAATTTGCAAATTATGCCTGAAAACATTCTATTTAAGCTATTTTATATTATATATAATTGTCTCTGTCCTCTCAAATAGTACTGTACACTGTTAGCTGTAACTTAGGGTAATTTCGGGCCACTAAGTTCGAATATGACATATGTTTCTTTGAATTGGCTCTGATTTTTGAGATATCGATATTTTTCATTTTTGACAAAAAAGAAATCGTTAAATTTTTGTATCTGCCAAATGTGAACACAATTAGGCCTATCAGAATCATACGTATTGGAAATGTCTCTTAATATGTAGTATGCATTTCATATTTTCTATCAAATACTTTTATATGTCTGATTTTTGATGCAACATCCCATTACTGTAGTAGTAAAATATTGAAAAATCTTTTTAAAATTTACTTCAACAGGTTCCGTTTTTTACAGCGCAGGTTACATAGCATTTCGCATTACAAAGCATATTATAAAGCATAACAGTACGTGTTTTAGTTACTTAGCAGTGCATATGTTGTTGTATTGTACATCTTTAGCTTTACGAGTGATTTTTTTTTATTTTTCGGCCAACTGTACACCATCAGTCAACATACGATGATGGGAGTCCAACAGCTTCATATCCTATATGAACTCCCCCAGCTTTTATACCATGGCAGATCACTTTGGTCGTTGTCAAAGTTCAATAGCTCTGTAGCTAGAGAAAGAAATAATACTAGTCTAGTTTGAGCTCATACTAACATAGCTAAAGTTTGAAAAATATGAAGGACTTTGCAGTTCAGGTAAGATTTGGGTTCATTTATGAAGGTTTGACAATAAGCTTCGATTAGTCACTGATAGGTATATGTATTTCCTTGTGAATTAACTCAGAGCAACTTCTGCAATTGCGCAAATGCAAAAGAAGTTGCGCTGCGCTTCCACACTTTTTTTCGAAGCGTTGCGCACTCTGCGCTTCGCTCTTGGTTAAAAAATTGTAAGTTTCGTTTAATTGCGCTGCGCACCGAGAAATAAAAAGATTACTTGCGCTTTTTTGCGCTGCGCATCAAAGATTAAACAAATCAATTTTGCTTTGTTGCGCTGCGCTTTATGTAGTCCTATTTCGCTAAAGCGCAATCTACTTTGATTGTTTTTCGATGTAGGCGATTGGAAAACCGGTAAGAATGCGCTTATGATTGAAAGTTTACAAATTATAGCAATTGGTTTGAGTTTTTACGGATTAAAAAGTTTTAATTATTTGAACGTATAGACGCTTAATATATTTACAATTTTTTTCTAGAGAGCATGAGCAGCATTTATTGATTGTAGCTTTTACATACGCAATTTTAATTTCACTCTACCTTGACTCTAACGTGCAACAAAAATTTGGTAAAATTCGGCACAGATGTATAAATTTACAACTTACCGAACATAACTTCGTTTTTGATATTCCGATAGATAGCAACACAACCTTTTAACTAAAGTTTTAAAAATATTTAAGTAGCACCTCAAATTCAAATATTATATTACTCGTAAGTAGCTGCAAAAATCAAGAATAGGATACAAAAAATGCTTGCCGATATGGTACGTTTTTTTTCAACATATCATTTTAGACAATTTTTGAATATTAAACTCTTTCTTAAACGTTGAAGCCAAAGTTATCACTACTTTATTCCTATTACCAAAAAGCTTTCAATAACAAAGTTGTTTTTTAATAGCTAAAAACATAATAAATAGGTAATAACGTTATGGTTTTGTTTAGAGCAGTGGTTCTCAAATTTTTTAGAGTTTTTATATCCGCGGCCCCTTTTCAAAAATTTTGAAACACCCGTCGCCCCCTGCTTGAAACATTGTCCAGAAATTCAAGTAAAGACCAAAACAGAAGGTCATCACTTTGAAACCGCCTCTAATTTATTCATTTTTGTCCCAAAGGATTTGTGAAGACTAAAAAAGACACCGGTTTAAGAACCCCTAGTTTAGAGCTTACTTTAAATTAAAAAATGTAGAACTTTACGCGTTATGTGGACGTCTAAACATAGTTTTGATGAAAGTAAATTTATAACCTATGTAAACAACTAGGTTTATTAATGACGTGCAGCATATAAAAAAATTCCACTCTTGTTATTGTCATGTAACTTTTGGATAAGGTACTTACAAAAATTACTCAATATTAGAAAAACCTTAACCTTTATTGGCACATGTGCTGACATTTTGTCAATTTCAAACTATTTTTGTCAGGTGTTGACAACCACTGCACACTAGCTCAACCAAACTCCCTAGCCAAGGAAGTCTCTTCTGTAGTATACCTCAGCAGAGGTAGGCAAGCATAATGATGATCCAGAAACAAGATATTTGCATATTATCTTAATCGGCATATCTATTGACAAAATGTCAACAGATGAAAAATGAAAATAAGTTTGCGTTTTGCGTTATTTGTGTGACACGTGGCATGTAAAATTGGCTTCAATTTCAAAAACTAAAATTTAATTCTTTTTTATAGGACTGTTTACTATATAGTGAAATAATTTTGAAAGCTTTCTAATCAAATTTGAAATTTTCTAAATATATCAAAAAAACAAAGACGTCTTACTTTTCAAGAAGCTCTAAATAAATTGCAGGCAACTTCTGAAAACGATAATGATTCAGATGAGGAAATTACAAATGGAAGCGAAAGTGTGTTTGCATCGAATTGCCCACCATAGTCTGCATCGGATTGCCCACTTGAGTCTGGCTCTTCATCAGACGGCAATGAATTTCCTCCAGAAGAAGTGCTTTTTGACATAGATGTATTTGAAGAAGAGAGTGATGAGGACTATGAAATTTCTAGTGATAATGGTCAAGAATCTCTTGATGAAAGCTCGGAAAATAAAGATCAGGAAGAAATAACTGCTGGGAGTGCAACATATTATGCGCAACCTTTTCAAAGTAATCTCAGAAGAAAAAATATTTTGACTCAACGTGCTCGAATAGATGCTAGTCTTGATTGTGAAATAAATGCATTCAAACTTTGTTACCGTCCAGAAATTATTTTTCTTGTAGTCCGTGAGACGAACCGAAAAGCAAGAGATGTAAGGCATCAATATAGTCTTCTGTCAAATTTGGTTTACAAAAGATTTTACCTTTGAAAAAGTTGAAGCTGGTATTGCTATCATGATTCCTGCTGGCCTAGACAGGGATAACTTCACGGATTTACGTCGTTGGTGGGATCCTATTGACAGCAGACCATTTTATCGAGTAACTTTGGCTTTGAATCGATTTAAATTTCTGTTACGTTGCATGCGGTTCGATAACTATCGAAATCGACCTGGTAGACAAGCAGATGATAGGCTTGCGGCTATTCAAGAAGTGTGGTTCATTTTCAATGATAATTTGCGCAACATCTACGTTCCTAATAAAACATTAACTATGGATGAACAATTAGTCGCATATCGTGGCAAATTTCCTGGCAGAACATATATGCCCTCAAAACCAAGGAAGTATGGTGTTAAGTTTTTTTGGGATATGTGAAGCCGCAACAGGATTTGCTTTGCACGGCATGATTTATTCAGGTAGAAAAGAAAACAATGCACCTCACCAAAACCTTGCAAACGATATTGTGATGAATTTGTGCTCTGTTTATTATGGTATTGGCCGGGATATTTATGTCGACAGATATTTTACTACTCACGAGTTAGTATGCAACTTACTGTTTCAAAAAATTACACTGATAGGCACATTTATGTCTATCAGTGTAATTTTTGGAAATTCCGTCTCAATTCAAATTGGAAGAGGAGAAGTTGAAAGCACTAAGGCATTGTGTGATCACTCAAATGGAATTTTGCTGATATTGTACATACCCAAACGAAACCGTAATGTTTTGATGATGTCCTCTTCTCATTTTGATGTTTCAATCGCAGATTACCACAGCAAATCTACAGTAATTATAGATTATGACAAGCACAAAGGTGGAGTCGACACTCCCGATGAAAACTGTAAAGAATTCAACTGTTTGAGAAAGACAAATCGTTAGCCAATGGTAATTAACTATAATTTAATAAATGTTGCCACCAATAATGCATTTATCGTAATGAGAGGCGTCGGAAAGAGCAGTAAAAAGACCGAGTTTCTGAAGCGGCTGAGTTTTCAATTTGCACAACTATATGTAAGAAAGAGGAAATTGATTGGGCAGACAAAACGGTTTGCTGAAAAAATGGGTTTTATTGATGCTGCTCCACACAGTTCGCAGCGAACCTCTCAACCAGTCAAGCGTGGAAGATGCTCCAGGTGCAGCAAGCATAACAGATCAGCATGTCAAACTTGCAAGCAATTTATCTGCTCGCGACACAGAAAGTTCCTGAAGAAAGTAAACTGTTTGGATTGCTAACTATGGCCATTCGATATAAATGACTGAACATTTTTGGCTGTCTTGACTTAGCTGATTCATCTTAATGTGGATAACTGGACACAGATGAATATATATAATGTTTCGCATCTGTCGTTGAAATGTGTTTGTGTCTATTTCTTTCATCCGTTACCGTTTCATTTGTTACAAAAATATTGCAGTTAAAACTTTGTGGTAATTGTAAGAGGTAAACCTAAAATTCTTAATTTCAAAATCATGCATAATGCTTTTTAGCTTCTTAATTGTTAAACACAACACAAAAGCAACGTTTGAGTACTTTTTGGCCAAAAAAATAACACAAATAAATTATTGACAATTTGTCAACATATGTGTCGATTAAGTTACCTAAAATTGCTGTGCTGATAAGGGTTAAGAGAAGAAGGTATACATGAAGTAAGTGTAACGCCGATCTAAATTGTGAATAAAACTACACTGTGAATTGTCAGTAAAGTCAGAAATCATTAACGCTTTTGCCTTTATCTAGTAATAGGCATGCCATATTTTCGAAGTGATAAATCGGGACGTTTGTTAAAAGAAAAAAATTGATCTTTAAAAACCAAACTTCTCCAAAAAAAGTCTTCATTTTATATATGTCTAGGGCAGGGGTAGGGAAACTTATTGCACTCACAGGCCATTTTTAAAGATTAAAAGTTGGTGGCGGCCGCACAAAATTTGGGGATCAATATAATTTTTCATCTCAAAATGATAGTGATCTCTAAAAATAAAGGTCTTCATTTGAAAGCACTCTCAGATTTCCCAATTTTCCTCCCAAAATCATAGTTTTCTCTGAAAAAAGGTCTTCACTTAAAATTGGAAATTACCTGGACATATTGGTTAACCGGTCGATACGCCGGGACAAGGCCTAAAAATCGGGACTATCCCGGCTAAAATGGGACGTGTGGCCAGCCTATCTAGTTATGAGGAAGGTAAAAAAAGAATAATTTATCTAGAAAATGTTTTCGTTTGGGAATTTTTTGTGGAACGGTAAAGATGCAAAACAATGTATAAATAATACTAATCTTTAGATATTTCACAATTTTACAACGATAACTAAAAGCAACTTAGAAAGCAAAAAGTATGTGAACAAAAATCTGTTTATTATTCCAGTCCACGTATCCATTATGTAAATTAATTTTTGTTTTAATTTCTCAACGCAAACATAATTAAAATTAATCACCTTTTATGCAACAATCTCTACGGTGTTTTGTGACTTGAATGGCATTGGTTTCAACCTTTTGATTGCTCGCAAACGGCTTCGTGCATTTTAACCTACTTTCATTTTAACAGCTTGTCAAGACTTTGTTAAAAACAACAAGATCGAAGCAGAAAATGCGGCTGTCGTGAGAACTCCAGGCCCTGTGACAGTATATCAAAATAAAGGTAATGACGATTTGTTTATATCAAAAGTTTTAAAACTAGGAATTGCAGCTTATTAGAGGGCCGTGGAGAACAGGGGTGAGCAAATGTATAAAGACGTGTGCAAAAGTTTAAGACCACTTAGCATTTTTTATCTAAAATAAACTATAAACCAATTTTGTTCTATTTATGTTATAGTTTGTTTAGTCAAAGTACTGCAATAAAATAGCCGTACATTGAAGATAATAATGAATGTAAAAACGTAAGCTTATCAACTTAAAAGTGAGTTACATTAGCCAGTTTTCGTTGAAGAATCTAGTATTTGGTATGTCAACTTTTGTTCTTGATAACAGCTTGCAGACGACAAGGTATGCTATAACCGGATGTTTGCCAAATTCAGTAGTAATCTTTCGCGTTCATATGCGTTGTATTGCCATTTCCGGGTCTTTAGCTCTTGTTGGATGCTTATCTGCCACTTTGTCTTTCAGTATTGCCCACAAAATCTCAATTGGATTGAGATCTGGGCTATTACCAGGCCAATCCAATGTTTTGTCTTTCTTTTTTTAAAAGAAATCACTCACTAACTTTGAATGGTGACAGGGAGTACTATCTTTCATAAACATATTGCATTCGTGAATAGCCATGTGAGTTTTGAGCTTGTTCTCCAACATTATATGGTACCTGACACCGTTCATAGTTGTTCCGATTGGTAAAAAGAAAAACCAGCTGTACCTTTACTGGACATAACCCCCAGATCATGATATTAAGAGAATGTTTTACCGTAGCTTGTGTATAGCAGTCATTAAATCGTGTTCCAACAGGCTCACGAGCTGTCCGTTTTCTCTGGGCAAACGGCTGAATTCTGCATTTATCCGATAAAAGGACTTTACTCCATCTTGCTTCATTCCAGTCTTCATATTGCTTAGAAAAAGAGCCAACCTATTCGCTTTCGTTAACCATAGTTTTTGGAAGGTTTAAACGCTTTCAAGTTGAAATCACAAACAAGACGCCTACTAGCAGTCGTACGATGAACATCTGCGCCTTTAAGAAGTAGTGCTTTGCGTATTTTCTCGCAGAAACTGGTTGTAGATTGAACAGCTATTCGCCCAATCAAATTGTCATCACGAGAGCTTGTTTTTCTTGGCCTTCCACTCCTTTTGTTGTCATGGTAAAGTCCAAACTTTTGAAATCTAGCAATGGTTCATGAACAGCCGTTTTGCTACAGAACACGTTTTTGCAAATCTTTCTTTGAGAAAACCCTTTCTTGTATAAAATTACAATTTGAGCTTTCTTAGTTTCAGACAAATTGGCTTTTTTGCTCGTTTTTTGAGTTTCAAAAACTATAAAATTATTAAAATAGCCCAAAATTTTTTAACCAAGCATGCCCTGAGTATTGCATTGCTAATCACATCTAGCTAGACTGATGCAATAAGATAATTCAATCATGAACGAGCCAGATGACATCACAAAGCTGGAAACCAAAAAAAGGACATTTTTGGGGGGTGATTTTAGACTTTTGCAGACGATTGTACGTAAATTATATTAAGCATAAAGCATGAATTTATTAGGCTTTTAATTCATCAAAAAGTGATATGAAACAAAAGAATTGAAATACAATACAAGATGTTACTCAATAATTTAGAAAACAAGACAAAACTCTAGTTATTATCAATAGTTGGGATTAAATTGGAAAAAAAATAAAATTTTATACTGTATAATATTTCGAAATTCGAATTTTGTGGTTCCACAATTGAATACAACACCACTGCCAGAACAAAAACCAAAATCCGAAATCAGCTACTAGAACTTGCTGAACAACTTAAACTACCCCTGTCTGTTTATGACATCATACGTTCTTTTGGGGTTTACAGAGCAAGAATGAACGGCTTAACGAACTTTTATATAAAAAAACTCCTTACTGTGCCCGATTGTCTCTATAAATAATTCGGCTCAACATAAATTGGACTTATCCGTTATTCTCCAAACTGTCTTGGATTTATACTCTATCACTGTGTCAAAAGACTCTTTGCCTTTGCTCTGACTTTCTAAAATCCAAAGCAATATTTCTGTGTTTTATCATTAGCTTGTTTACCAATGTCAGCCTCGATGAAACAATTTACATATGCCCTAAAGCTTTTTTATACAACAGCAGATTGCCAAAATATTTTTAGCCATTGTCGTCAATTATTTTCAAAATGTATCGTTGTGAACCTAATTGTAACCACTTTATAAAAACCGTTCTTAAAACGTAATATAATTAATTTATAACAAAAATAACTTAATTAGCTACTTAAGGAATAACATTATAAAAATACAATTGCTTAACCCTTAACAGTCCAGTTAGACAATTTTTCCATCTCGATTTAAATGCATTTAATACACCTATAAATGCGAAAGTTTTTCTGTTGTCCAAATCGACTACTATTTTAGTATTTAACAAAAATCTAGTATTTAATTACATAAATAAGTTTTAAAAAAATAATCGAAAAAAATTAAAAATTGGACTGTAAAGGGTTAAATGTAAACTTTTCATGAGTTGCACACGGCACGGTACGCGGCAAGGTCCTTTTAAAAAAATTACTGCATTGTAAGACTGCATAAGCTGCGAGGTTGACATCACTTCACTGAAATTACCTTCATAACAAACTGAGAGTTTTTTAAATAAAGATAATCTAGTTTTTAACAAGAATTATCACTTTCAATATTTCCAATTATAGGGGGTTCAGATAAAAATTTTTTGAAACTGGCGCGCGCAAGTCTCGAAACAACTAAAGCCTAAACGGATCAAAGCCTATTTTTCAATTATATTTAATTAAATTATTTAAATCCTGTAATTAATTAAATTTAAAAATTTATACTGAAATGTTAAAAATGTTGCCAAAATTGCAGAGTTGTACCCATTGTAACCTTTACAAAAGAAAAAGTTAAATTGTTGCCAAATAGTACAATTATAGCCGTTTTGGCAACCCCACACAACAGTGCTTTAACTCCACCCTGATTTTCTAAAGACACAATTTGTCAACTTACGTACATTGCAAACAAACCTATAAAATTTAGCTTTTGTAAAATCACATACCAGCAGATCGATGGCGTTGTATGGGCAGTCCCCTTCGCCATGCTCTGCACAACCATTTTTTGGCATTATATAACATCTACTCTTTGAAACCACTGGACAACATATTCTTTATTTCAAATATGTTGATGGCAATTGCCATTTACAATAAATAAATTGCTACCTTTGCGTGGATAAGGGTTTTGTGTTTTTCTATGATCTTAAGAACAATGTCTTCTGCAGTTTTCAATTCCTCTCAGTGCTACCCATGGCGGTAAGGTTGAAAGTAAGAAACAGACATAAAATCAATCTAACAATCTAGCAAGATGATAATAGTTTAAGCGAAAATATTCATACTGCATTGAGCGTCGCATAGTATAAAAACGTCTGCGTTTGAATTTTAGGAAAAGGGACCTTTTTAAAAGTAAGCTACATTTTTACCCACAAGCTAAGCGTAACTAAAAACCCATCAATGCATTTTCTACGCGTTTGGGGAGAAAAATGGGGTCAGTGCACAGTACCTATACTCGAGCTGGTTCCAAACACCGTGATCTACGCATGGGCAACTAAAACGTCACTTCGCTCAATGGAAAAGAGTAAGAATTGGTTTGGGATGCATCATGATGTCGTTGGAATTTCCTCTACCAAGCGTTGTACCTCTGATACTATTAAGTTGAATGAAGGCTGGAAGCTTTTTTGCTGTAATGTAGATGTAACCATGTCTGCTTAAGTAGGGGTAGACATTCTCGTAAGCCCTCGCTTGGCCCACTGTGTCATTGATTAGATTTTCATTTGAAGGAAGGGTCCTTATGCTTAGGCTACAGAAGCGGCCACTGTGCTTTTTACAGGTTTGAGCACTAAATGCTGAAGCATAGTATCAGCCTTTCTTAGTTGAAGTAGGTGTTGCTTTAAAGAAAGTATAATCTGCAGAATCAACTGTTTTACTGGGTGACGACAAGACATGGGAAGTGTGTTATCGTATGACAAGGAAACTCAGACATTAACAGAAACGGAAGGTGTTTTCTGCAGTTTGGTGCCACCCACAGACCGTGCATGCTTTCTTTCGGAAAAAGAAGATTTACAAGTATACTTGGTACAGCGATTGAGTGAAACAGCGTTCGATTATTGATTTCTGTATTTTCTCAAAGGAATTTTTATGTGGTCGATATTCGCGTTAAAAGAGGAGCTAAATTATCTGCTGACCATCACCTAGTCGTCTGCATTCTGAGAGGCCAGAAGAGAGAACTGCCAAGAACAAGAAAACAATTCAGAGCACAAAAACCATACAGAATAAACTCGGAGTTATTAGCCGACTGAAAGGAGAAACATATTTTGGAAAGAAAAGTTGTTTTTCTGCTTAAAGAACTCTGACTTTACTGAAGACATTAGGATTGAGTGGAATTTATTTAAATCAAGAGTCATTACGTCTGCACCTGCTAGTTGTGGTTGTAAACGGGTAGTGAGAAAATAACTGCTTGGTGGAACCAAAAAGTTAAAGAAGCTATATGTGCCAAGAGAGCTTTGTTTGGAGCTTGGCTAACAAACATGTCATCTAAAAAACTTTGATTGTGGTACTTTAAAACACATAAGACTGCCTGCAGTATCGTCAAACAGTCTAAAAAAAAGTCATGAAAAAATTTAAATAAAAGTTGGATAAGCATTACAGATCGGCTATGGCAAGCCGTACGTCGTTTGAGTAGAAAACAAACACCCGCTGCCACCTTCATCAGGAATGCTAATGGTATGCTTCTGTAGTATCAAAAGGGCATCCTAAATTTATTTATTTTAGGATGCCCTTTTGATATTACAGATGCACTTACATCTATATTTATCCTACTGACTCGCAGGAAAGCGACAGAGACGCTAATATTTAGGATAAGCAATTAGCCCGACCTGCTTCCGGAGATGCCAAAATATTGCTGCCTCTTGTAATTTGATAGAGATATGACTGAAATTTAGAACTGCTTGCCAAGACCACCAAGCAGGGGAAAGTGCCCTTAAGTGTCTTTCCCAAGGACAAGACAGAATGGCGCGAGTAGGTTTTGAACCAAGGTCATGTTGATCATAAGCATGGCGCCCTTACCACTCGACCACGCTGCCAAATAAATTGTTGGAAAGAATAGTTTTGTGAACTCTTAAATCCAGTAACAGTCCAACATTTGGAAACATCGCAAAAACAAATTGGTGAAGAAATTTATCTAACTGAAGTAGAGGCGAGAACAGCAATCAAATCTTTGAAAGCTGGAATAGCCCTTGGTAAGGATGAAATCTTAAAAGCCGTGAACAACTTTGGTGTTCGTTGGCTGACTCGTGTGTTCCAAGTAGCTTGGAAAACTGGTGAGGTTCCAAAGCATTGTGCTGATTCATATTTATTCATAAAAAAGGATAATACTTACTACAATACTTACTCATAATAATATTTATTCATAAAAAAGGAGACAAGAAGAAGTGCACTAACTACAGGGGCATTTCTTTGTTAAGTCTTCCTGGAAAGGTCAATGCAAAGTGTCTGGAAAAAGATGTCTTAAAATAGTCGAACCTCAATCTCTTTAGAATGCACAATGCAAATTTTGTCTCGGCAGATCCACCATGGACCAGATCTTGCCCTTCAGCTAGTTTTTAATAAATAATAGAAATATGTTGAAGAGGTGTATGCATGTTTTGTAGACCTTGAAAAATTACATGACCGTGTTCCATGAGACAAGCTCTGGGCACTACTGCTGGAGTATGATGTGAGAGGTCAGCTATTAGTTGCTATCAAATAGTTGTACAAACTTTCAAACGTAAATGTTCGTGTCAATGGGATGAAATCAAAACCTTTTAGTCTCAGTGTTAGACTACGACAGGACTGCGTTTTTTCTCCTCTGCTGTTCATTGTATACATGGACAAGATAGACAGAGACAGTTTCTGCAGTAGAGGTGTCATATTTGGGAAGTCTAGTACAATGTTTGACGCCTGCTTTTCGCAGATGACCTTGCATTGTTAAGCTCAAATTAGAATGATCTCCAATATGCATTTGATTGGTTTTTTGACGCATGCTTGTTTTTTCGCGCATCCTATATGCACTTGATCGATCAGTTGTACTGAAACAAAAATTGTGTACAAAAGCAAAGCTTTTGGTTTTCAGATCGATTTTTGTTTCTAACGTTACCTATAATTATGAGTGTTGGGTAACGAACGAAAGAGAAAGATTTTGAGTACAGGCAGCCGAAATTGGTTTTCCGCGAAAAATTAGAAGTGTATTCCTGCTTGACAGGGTAGAAGCACTGATATTTGTCAAGCTCTCAACATCGAACAGTTGCAACTCCGCTTAGAAAGATCGCAACAGCGCTGGTATGGCCATGTGATACAAATTTCTTACGAACAAACAGCAAAGCAACTGATGGATGCTCGTCCGAGAAGCAAAAGTTCAAGAGTAGCGTTTTTTAACGGGGTCCCCAGTGAAAAATCTGGAGGTTCACAGAAGGAATACCAAGCTGTATTTGTTTAAGCTTCAAAGGCACAAACAACAACGACCATCATTTCGACTAATAACAGTGGTAATGCAGTAACATGCTACCTGTTAAATGTTGAAATTAATAGTTTTTGTCTTGGCAACACCGCCGAACACCACGTTACAAGTAATTTCATTTAGTTCATTCGATCCAGTTTGATTTTGGTGCAGTCACAAGGTGCACGGGCAGAATGGTAAGGTGTCTTTCGGAGGTGATTTCTCAACAGTTGTTTTTTATTGTATCATCTTCAACACTATGATGTAATTTAAATTGATTTTGTTATATTATAATTCGTCTGGGTTATCGTAAATTAATTTTTTTTATTGCATCTTTAACATTGTGATTTAAATTGGATTATTTTTTTTGTAATTTGTACTTTCGTTAGTGTTATAATTGCCGTATCACATCGTTCTAGTGCTGAACAAATTATTTTTTTTAGTCTGATGCAATAAGTCTGCACTATTTTTAGTTTTTTATTATATATTATTATGCTATATCATTTCTACATTTTACATGCGATTACCACAAAAGTGAATTTGTATGATTTAGCCACTTTTATAGCATAATTAGACTTTTCAATTATTCATGATTTTTTTCTTCCTTAAGTCATAATCATTTTGTTTGCTAATGGCTACAAAAAGTAAATATAAAATACGTTTCTGGGACGATTCTTACGTTCAGTATGGTTTCACAAAAGTTATTGGTTGTGATAAACTTGATAATGCTCAGTGCATATTGTGCAATACCATTTTGGCCAATGATTCCTTAAAGCCTTCGAAGTTCAAGAGGCACAAGGAACCGAAGCATAAAAAGAATACGGATTCAGTTGAAACTTTCAAAGCAAAAAAACTCGTTATGATGTAAAAGAAACGCTTCCCGCGTTAAACTTCTGCCTAATTTCTCAATCACTCCTGCGCGCTTCATATGAAGTTTCTTCAATAATAGCCAAAGCAAAAGAACTTCACAAGCACTGCTGGTGAGAAACCAATAAAGCCAAGCGCGGTAAAAATGGCGCAAATATTAATTGGCCAAAATGAGGCCGAAAGAATAGACTCAGTTCCCTTGTCCGATGACCTTATAAATAGCAGGATTCCAGATATAATAAACGACATTTTGAGTCAGCTTATTGCGCAAATCCAAGAAAGCCCATGTAAAATAAGTCTTCAATTTGACGAAAAAACGAATATCAAGTCAATTAGCCAATTAGTAGCATACGTGAGATTTGCTAAAGGAAACGCGATTGTTGACAAGTTTTTATTTTGTCAAAAGATGAAGAAGAAAACTAGAGCTAAAGACGTCTTTGATTTTTTCAATGCATTTCTTCGTGAAAATTCAATAGCATGGAATAAAGTGGCATCGGCATGCACAGATGGTACGCCCGCTATGATAGGACATCGATTTCGTTTTGCAGCCCTAATGAAAGAAATTACTCTGCATATAGCATCAAACCACCGTGTTATGCATAAATACGCCTTGCCTAGTAAGACGCTTCCTCTTGAATTGAAAACTGTTCTTAATTTTGTTGTAAAGATTGTTAATTTCATTCGTGGCAGGGCCATGAATTTCCCTTATTCAAAATATTTTGCGACAACCCTGGAAAGGAGTATCTGTACCTTCTTTTCCACACCAAAGTGCGATGGTTATCGCAGGGAAAAGTGTTCTTCCGTGTTGCAGAACTTGTCGCTAGAGTTGCCGTGTTCCTTCGTGAGCATGGGTTAGTGGAACTTTCTACGTTATTTGATGACGAAAGATTCCAATTGAAGGTCTTCTATTTGGCAGACATCTTTAGTCTTTTGAATGAGCGCAGTTATTCTCTGCGGGGGGAAAAACAAATCTCCGATAGAGGTTCTAGAAAAGATCTCCGCCTTTAAAAAAAAAGTTACTCAATGGAAAAAGAGAGTAAGAAACCAGAATTTTGCTATGCTTTTACTGTTGGACAGTAAAATTAATGATCAGGAAACTAACAAATGGCTGACTGCTTTAATTGATGATCACATAAGCAACCTTGAAAAGAAAATGGAACATTACTTTCCAACATCTAAACCCTTCTTTCAGAAACCTTTTATTGCTAAAATGAACTACAACAAGCAGCTTAACCTTCATGAGTTACAACTGGAATTGCAAAGTTCTCAAACTGCAAAGACCAAATTCAGCTCCTCATCACTGATAGAATTTTGGTGCAGTATGTTGCAAGAATATTCTAAATTGGTAAAGAGAACTCTGGAAGCATTAATTTCATTTCCAACAACATACCTTTGTGAAGCTGCCATGTCTGCTTTAGTTAACATCAAAACTACGTACCGCAATCGCCTTAGAGTTGCAAATGACATGAGAATTGCTCTCAGCAATATTAACCCTTGTATTGATAAGCTTGTTTTGAAGAGATAGGAACAGAGTTCACATTGACTAATCATTTGTGCAGTATTTTGCCGAGTAAATTGTGATATTCCACTAACCACTTGTGTTATGCTTTAATAAAGAAAGTTTTTTTTAAATTAATTAGAAACCCATTACTAAAGATTTTATCCGCTTATCACAACAGTGCTTGTTTTTAAATATACATGTACACCTCCTTTGCAGGTTGCGCAGACAAGGGGTCCCCAAGCCAAAATCTTTTAGAAATAGGTGTCCCAGGGGTTGGAAAATTTAAGAACCACTGGTCTAGAGGATGACCTAGAACTTGCAGGGGGAATTATGTTGAGGACCTGGCCTGGCTTCGTCTTGGAATTTTACCGGCGTAATTGCCGTTAGTTGCAAAAGATTAGGACGCTTGTAGATTCAACTCGAGCGGCTTCCCCCGCAACCCTAAATAAATAAGCGGGAAAAGGAAAATAAACTAAATCAATTCTTCTCGAAAAATGATGATAATAGTGATGCAAACAATTTCTTCAAAAACTTAATTCTACTATCACACTTCATTCATGATGAATTTAAACCGTATAAATCTATAGTTAATTTTTAGTTTTTTTCTGTATTTTTATTATGCCGTAATCTTCTTTTTTATTAAGTCTCGTATAATCGGTACACCAACCCACTTAATTTAATTTAATTTATTTGCAAGTTGTCTTATAAATTAAAAATACACAAGTTTTTTTTTTAAATATATTACACCTCTTGTTGCATTTGTTAGTTTAACTTGCCTCTGATGGTACCAAAAGAACTGATAAATTTTAAATTAACAACTATCCCTAGTAACAGTGTTTACATTAATGTCTTATAAATGTTATAATTATTCATTTGTAGTTTTTATGGCAGAGCATGTGGCAAATAGCTGAAAAGTATGTGACTTCTGAACAGTCTAGCATTCTTTTTTTCTGAAACATTTAAGTACAGTTAATGGAATTTACAGCGATGCGAGAAGTCTAATTGCGTAATTTGTTCTCTGTTGCGTCATCTGTGATTGGTTGCTTTTACGGCGGTATAAACTGCTTGACCGATTGTAAATTTAGTGTAGTGGTTGATTGGATAAGTCCACCACTATCTCGAAATTTCTATTTAGTATTGTTTGATATATACTGTAAATAGCACGCTTTTTGCTTTCCATTCATTCCAGTCTAAAGTGCTTTGTAATTGTTTGTTATAAACCTTGGTTTCTTTTTTGTCTGTCGAGAGAAGTTTTTTGACGAATTCATTTATGCTTAGAGAAAATTAACTGTATTCGAAACTTCAGTCTTGCGGCAAACCATTTCTTGAGGCGATACAAATAAAAATAAGCACAGCTTCACTTCAACGCAGGAAATTGGGTTATTTACTTCAAACGATCTTTTAGGATCCCAGAATAACATTGAGGCATCTACACTCTTCTTTGGCCAACGCCAGACGTAAGCTAAAAGTATACAGCAGCGTTACAATTTTTATCGTTTTGTCCAACCTCTTCTTATCTAAGGTGGACGTGAAAAGTGGATCTAGGTAAAAGTGGTACTCTTATCTAAGGTAAAAGTGGTAACTCTTATCTAAGGTAAAAGTGGACAAATTGCTCACATTCCGTCACCGATTAATGGCATTGCACAAAAACATATCTTCTTGCGTCACACTGCTGAGGCGAGGTGTAGTCTCAGGATGGAGTGTTGGTGTTAAAACATTATCTTTATACAGCTGCCCTATCTCTGGTCTACTCAACAGCTGATTACTCTGCACCAGTTTGGTGTCACAGCAATTACACTTGCCTCATACACAGTGTCCTGAATGACGCGTTACGCATAGTTACTGGATGCCTTCGTCCTCCCACTCCAACCGACCACTTACTCATACTTTCGAGCATCCAGCCAGCTGAGCTTCGCCGACTAGAAGCGATATTTTTCTTGATTTACCGTGGATCTCTGGACCCTGAACTAATGTTGTATGGTATTTTAAGTGGCTTTTGAGATGCTCGCCAAGAGAGGACAAGGATCTAGACGCCTGTATGTACCTAGGGCTACCAACCGTCCCGGAATGGCCGGGACAGTCCCGGAATTGACGTCTGGCATCCCGTGTCCCGGGCTGGGTCACTTTTGTCCCGGAATTTACTGACAGCTCTTTGGATTGTTTTGGGGCAACTTTTTGGGGCTCTGTCCTACCTATTTTGGCAAAATTCCGCAGGAAATTGAAGACAGATTTTATGTAAAACTCCTTTTTTTCTTGTTTTTTCGACATCGCTAGTTTTCAGAGAAAAATCCGAGATTGATTTCAAGTGAGGACTTTTTTTTGTTATTTTTTAGAGATCACCATGATTTTAGGACAAAATTGGTTTTTCGTCTGAGAATCTCAGACAATTTTTTTGTTATATCCGAAATGTACTATAAAACACGATTTGGCCAAACGTCATTGCCCCCCAAATTTTTTTGGGCTGGTACGGCTATGTGTTTCATTTGTTTGGCCCACCAATATTTTTGATGAGCCAAAATCGCCCTCGGTTTAAAAAAGTTCGACGCCCCTGTATTAACGTGTCCCGGAATGGCGAAACAGAAAGTTGGTAACCCTATATGTACCAGCTAAGCAGAATTTATTAGATAACCTTTCCGGACTAGGCATTCGCTTTTTTCAGTTGACGAATTACAGATAAAACACGGAGTACTGTGAGAGTACATCCAGGCTCAGTGTTTTCATACCTACAACCAGTGCCCGACCTATTGCATTGAGCTTGCCCCAAACAGCTTGTGCTAGACTCAATTGTCTACGCAAATTGGGCAATTCCATTCGTCCATGCACAAATGTGGCCTCGCTCCTTCACTGAATTGCGAGTGCAGTGCCCCTGAACAAACCGCAGACCACAACCTAATAGCACCCTAATAGCCTCATACATTGTGGACCACATGAACCATTAGGTCTGACGATTTTGGATGACGAAAGCCAATGCTGGCTCAACACCATCGCTGCCAGTATCGTATCCAAGCAGTACAGCAGTCTGGGGTGGTAAAAAATAAACACTCGGCCCCAGTCCTGTTTGTGTCTGACCAGGAGTGGATACCCTTCCAAACGACAACGAAGACTCGTCTTTGGATTTAAACAATTGTTTTAGATTCGTCTCACTTTCAATAGTCAACTATAAACAATTGTTTCTGATCTGTCTTACCTAGAATAATTTATGTACTAAATCTACCTTGCTTACATTCCAAGTGAACCCGTTACCAGCCAAGCCGCTGTCATTTTTTATGCCGCTCTCCCTATACCTACCGTGGGTTCCATCTGGTTCGCTAATCCAACAAGTTCTTCTGATAAGAGATGGAGGAAAAACTGTTTATGCAAAAAGTCTGTAAAAGACTACAGACAATCTAAAAAGTTTTAAATGTTACGTCAATATAACTGGTCCGCTTAAAATTTCGTACGACAAAGAATTTATTCACATTTAAAGTTAGTAGAGATTTTTTAATTATAAATTAATTTCCTTTGTAGAAAATTCTCACTTTAACAATTTGTTAAGTTTTTTTTTGTATAAGTGTTGATTTGCTCTTAAAAAAGAGAGTCAAATTTATGTAATTAAATAACCCGATATTTTTGTACCATTATCAATCTGGATCTACAGCTGTGCGTCTATGTGTATTTCATATTTTGATTTTTTATGTTAATTGTACTTCCTTTTTAATTTTTGTTTTATATTTTTCTCACCAGGTGTTCCGCCTAAAAAGTGCACGAAAACATTGTGTAAGTGAAACCTTCCACATAATTCTTGGAGTTTTATTTAATATTAAATAAATAAACTAGATGCTAGGACATACATTTTAAATAGAGATAAAAGCCACTTTTCGAAGTTCTCATTCGCACAAGTTTTTTAAAACACGTCTAATACGTAATCTACACTCTTAACAAACTGCGTCTTCTTTATGGAAATATCTAAAGTCTAGACTCTAGAGCAGTGCTTCTTGACCGCTAGGCTACGAGCTTTTTCATGTGGGTCGCACTACAGAGCTGTTTCAATATGGTAGGTTTAAATAATGTCTATTTATTTTAATTGATTTTCTCATGTTGTAGGTTTCTCACTGGTCTCCTACCTTAAGGTTACGCGGCTGAAGAGTCAAAGTGTTGATTAAAGCAATTTACTCTATGAACAATTCACTTAATACTTGCTTGAAAATTTACACAAAATTAACGACTCTCAGCAGGCGTGCTTCACAACAAAGAACTACTTACAAAGCGAATAACATGACGTCATAACCACGCTATAAAGACACGCTAGCGGCGCTACATATAATTTAAACCAAAAGGGTAATTGCTGTTTCCAACATATGTTATAACTGATGCAAGCAGTGGAAGGCTGACATTTTTTTATAAAAAAGTTTTTTTCATAATGAAATCTAAACTAAAAACTTTTTTTTTCTTCACTTTAATTTTATTTTGTTTTATCTAAAATAAAATGAACACGCACCACTGTGCCGCAACGATTTTTTTCCGACTTTTCCAATTCGCGCTGCTAAAAAGATTGAGAAGCGCTACTCTAGAATTGGGTTGAGGCTCGTTTCCACTACGAGCGTGGAAATGGAGAAACGGTCCTTTATTATTCGATCTGACCAAAAATAAGCATTGCCATAATTATCCAAAGTAAAAGGGCATCAAAACTTACAAAACAATTTTTTAAGATTTTTTTACTAGCAATGTCTGAAGACTCATAAAAAAATATTTTTGATTGAATATAGCAAAAAAACTGACCATATACTTTGAGAATACAGAAAAAACACTTTTTTTAGCTTTACTTGATATTATTTGTCAAATAAGAATGCTGATTTTCTGGAAATGCTGTTGAAAACTAATACAAGATTAATAAAATTTAATCACTTGACTTCAAAATAAACAGGTTTTTTAGAAACAAGCATATTAAAATTCTCTAAGACAATGTTAATAAAAGGAAACATAAATCTTAGAAATACCCAGAAAATGGTAACCCGGCTATAGCTCATGGCTTGAAATTGTTTTAAAACAGAGTTAAAAGACAAACTGGGTTTTTGGGTTGGGTTTGGATTAAAGCAAAATTCTCGCTTAAGTTTTAGAAATTTCGGGCTTGTCACCGTCCAAAATTTGTTTCATTTGTCCGCATGTAGTGCTTGTCGAAATATCGCATGTATGCCATGCAATTTGTAAAAATGAGAAAATGCCTAGTGTGTTTCCTGGTTTATAGAGACAAAGTCAGACATCAGACTAAAGATTCGCTATGCTTGGATGTCTGACTTTGTCTCAGGAAACACACTGGGCTTTTTTCTGCGGAGTGCTCATTTTCATGAACTCTACTTTCGCTACTAAATTTTAAAATATTCTGCTTAATCACTATATAAATTGTAATTTTAAACCTAATTATTTCCACAAGTACCTGTTAAGAAAGAAAAAACTTGAAGCATTTCTTTCACTATAAAACAAATCAAATAAAAATATCTCAAAAAATAAAATTTTGACAAACTTTGAAAATTGTGACGATAATTAATGGACACCCTGTAGTTTAAGATGATTAGATTTTAAATTTTAAGCTGTTTAATTAATAACCATATACGAAAATAAAACAGATTAGACATACTAATCATTACTCTTAACAATCACATAAACAAATAAATACATGTACACAAAACAAACATCTGGAAAAAACATCTTGACAAAATTGATCACAAACACAATCGACACTCCTGGTAGTGCACCATAGCAAAACTATCCAACATAAAATCACCTACACAACAGAACAAAATCATTCGCCTTGAAACTAAAACAGCCATCACTGTCATAGACAAATCAAAAACTTTCAACAAACATTTCACAAAAATCACTCTACATAGAACAAGTGAGACCAATCGGCACATAGACCATACAATCAAAAACCTTCCCACCGAGTAAATACAATTTACTACTACACAAGTGCAATTAGCCATCTCAAACAGCACAAACAATACTTCCACTGGACCTGATGACATAAATATCAGACACATAAAACATTTAGAGCCACTTACCATCCGATACCTCACAAACATGTACAATATTGCATTTAACACTAACACAATACCCCATTTTAAAAACGTTCCACAATCATCTCCATTCCAAAACCAAACAGACCACAACATTGGCATATACTACCGACGCATATCAGTTTTATCACCTATTGCCGAAACACTATAAAAAACGCAATTACTATACATGACAGAGAGCATTTCAATCAGTTTTCATCAGCATGGATTCCAACATAAATAGGCAACACACACTGCTTTGCGCAACATCTACCAACAAATTACAAAAAGCTTCAACAGTCCAAGGCCTCCACAACGTACTGCAGGTGTAGATATGGACATAAGCAATGCGTTTGATACGGTGAACATAAACAAATTTGTACACAAACTCACCCTAACAAACACCCCAAGTATCATCATCAAGTTCATAGCAAACTAAATAAAAGGACGACAAGCATGCACTCAATACAATGCCACACTCTCAAAACTCAAACGAATCAACACAGGAGTACCACAAGGTGGATTTCTGTTCCCAATATTATTCAACATTTATACATCTGACATTCCACTCCCACCAAAATACGTACAAATCACAATATATGCTTATGACTGTTTCGTTCCTAAAAATTGCCCATACTATGTATATTCACAATCTCATAAAAAATCTCTTTGATTTCGCTTTGGTTCGGCTCAAATAGCCTAAGAAATAACGGTTTTATAGCAATTTAAATATATTACATTTAGTTATAAAAAAATGGCAACACTGCTTAGTTTCTTGAGTCTTGGAGAAAGATCCAGAACTATTCGTTTGACTGGTTCGCTATTGTGACACATGTGACGCAATAATGCTGATTGTGTGATAAACTTGATTACAGTAACTTTCAGAACGTTCGAGATACTCACGACCGAGTGATATAAATAAGGCTCGCTCGGAAGTATTATGATTCGTGGTGGTAACTTAGAATTGGAAAATTGTTAACTGTGTGAATTCATAGTTTTTTGGCCGCAAGTCTTTGGTTGTCTACGTGATTGTTGAAGAATTAAGCTGTTGAGCTTTACCTGTTTTTGATTGTATACTATTCGAGCTCCTAAGTGGATTGGAGCATATTTTTTAATAAAGAAGTTATTGTGGTAGTCTGAGCTGTGGTTTAGCTAGACTATATTTTTGCTAGTACTGGTTCCTAGGACAGGTCCAGTAAGAAGATTTAAGAATTTTGTCTTGTGGTAGGCAGCCAAGATTGTGTTATTCGGTGAGCCTTCTTGCAGGCATCGAAAGGTAATAGAATAGAATAGAATAGAATTTATTGTTTTGCCCGAAAATAAACACACAAGTAACGTCAACACAGAACTATTCAGGCCAGGAAGCATCGAAAAACCCTAAGGTTTTCAAGTCAAGATGCTCCCTGTTTATTATCAATCAAGCATGAATTAGAATTAGTAATTATAAATTGAGCAATGTTTACATAAATCACAGTAATAGGTTTACATAAAATTCAAATAAGCACACAAACATAATAATACACAATTACGCATATATTTAAACTACCATACAGACAAGACTATTGTGGACATTATTTATAACTTGTAATTAAATATTTTTTTAATTGTTTAGAAAAAGCATAAATGTGGCATGATGATTTAATTAAATCTGGTAATTCATTCCAATATTTAACACCTCTATATTGTAGTGTTCTTAGACCAATTGTCTTTTGCTTTCTTGGTAAGAAATAGTTACTTTTAGAAGTATTTCTGGTGTTATAGTTATGAATTGAATTGTGTTTAGAAAAATATTTTGAAAAGACATTTGGCAGCAGATCATATTTAAAACGAAACATAAATTTACATATTTCAAGAATATAGATGTCATGTATTTTGAGTACATTAGATAATGCATATAGATCTGTTACATGGATTTGCCTTTTTCCTACCATATTTATGCATCTTAGTATTCGATTATGAACAACTTCAACAGGTTTAGAAACAGGTTTTGAGCAGCTACCCCAGCAAATTACACCATAAAGTAATATTGGATATATAAGTGTATAGTACACTTTCCTAAGTACTTGCTTATCTACATATAACCTTAATTTATAAAATAGTCCACATAATTTTGCTAGTTTAGAAGCAACAGCTAACAAATGTGGTTTCCACGATAACTTTTCATCTATAACGATACCTAAGTACTTATGAGTTTCTGTTTGGCACAACAGATGCTCTTTAAGTTTGATTTGAAATTTGTATCTTTTTCTAAGTTTAGGTGATATGATAATGTATTTGGTTTTGGAAACATTAAGAGATAATTTATTTACATCAAGCCACCGTTGTATCTTATCAAGTTCAATATTAACATGTTTTTCTAGATCGCATGGTTTTTTTTTTGAAAAATATAACAGGGTATCATCTCCAAATAATCTTATATTAAAATCTGAAGCATTTTGAATATCATTTACATATAACAAAAAAAGAAGAACGTACTAAGTTACCGAATTAAGTTCTACAAAAATTTAAAGAACTTTTTTCCAGCGGAACATAAATTTCAAAAACTTTTACAAAATTTCAAAAACTAATTCTGTGGAAGTAACAAAAATTTCAAAAACTCTCCAATGACATAACAATTACCGCATCTCACACCAAATACCGTAAGGTACAACAACTCACTCAAACATATCTTTACAAAATCTATGAATGGGTCACCACTAATAATCTTCATATAAGCACAGACAAAACTTCCACTACATTTTTTACACCAGACCCAGCTGAATATAGCACAACGCTATTACTTGAATTAAACAACCAAACACTATTAACAACAAAACATCCCAAAATTCTTAGAATCACTCACGACCTAAAACTGACATTTTTAAAACTTATAAACGCCACCATTACTAAAGCAAACAAACGCTTAACATTCTGAAAACAATTACTTCTAGCAAATGGGGTAAATAAAAAGCATTAATCTTCTCTACATTCAAATCTACTATTCGCCCCATTTTGGAATAAGCAAACACCATATGGAGCCCTATCATATCAAACACCAACATTAAGAAACTGCAAAAGATTCAAAACACAGCTTTCCGAATTGCTATTGGCTGCACATGAAATGCAAACACTTAACACCTACACGACAAAACCAGTGTCTTTTCAATGGATACTCATCTCAAACTTTATGCTACTCAACTTAAACAACTGACTCAAAACACAAACATATCTTTTACATGATCTTAATACTCAGATCCACCCAAAAACATGAAAGCCACAATCTTTTATAACAATGAGCACACTAACACAATCATCTGAGAACCAAACATATCACCTGAGGAATGTAGAGAAAACATCAAACACACTCACACAACCATAACCTCATAATACCTCAGATCTAAAAAAACAACAAAGTTACTAACACCACACTTTATGACATTCATTCGTCAGAACAAACAAACATTACCACGTCATATGCGTACAAAACTGACACAGCTCAGAGCCAACATATCACCATTTTTGCAAAGTTACTTAGATACAGTGAACTCTGGAACTTACATGTCACAACGCCCATTATGCTTGTCACAAACACATGACAATAATCACCTCTTTAACAGTAGTTAAGTACCAACACAACACAACACCAGTAGTCTGTAAGAAATCCTTTAGAAACAGCAGAGGTAATTTAAAATGATAACCCAGACTGGTTTCTTTGAGGGATTATGAGATGGCTACTTCAAGATATCCTTAGAGGTGGAGCGACAACAACAATAACAAAATATTTGCATCATTGTGTATCGCTGTTTTATCATGTATGAATGTGTGATTTGTGTACTGTGCATTATCGCATGCCAACACCAACCTCACTTGCCACCCCAAGATACTTTGCTTTTTCTGTCTTGCACCTTTTTTAAAGAAAACTGGTCGCATCGAAATGAGTCAACTGGCTAGTTAGGTTGCAGCCAGTTGTCCTAGATCCCGGCTGCATGGCGTTAGATCGCTTTAAAAAAAAACTCTTGCATTTAATGTATGCCTGGTTTTAACAAAAGAATTCACTCTATTGATCTATCAAATTGGTTGCTGGTATTACTTTTTGAAATTGTTGTTTTAGATCTTGCTTTTCTCATAAAAAGTTTTTTGATTTGCATGAAAATTTTTTCATACAAAATCAATTGTTTTCAATTAAATTTTTGTAGGTGAAGAACTTAAAAAAAATCTGGATGGTCGACTACATAAATTATATACATGTATCTCGAAAAATGTCTCACCGGAAAAAAAAATCCTTCTTTCACGCCAGGAACCTACCCATATGGAATATTGCGATAAACAGAGTTTCATTCGAGATGATATTTCTCGTGAAATTAATACTGACCCCGATGGCACAATTGAACTAGAAGAGCTTATCGAATCAGATTGCAAGTACGTAGTAATTACAGGAGCAGCCAAAGCAGGAAAAACTATGTTGATGTTAAAAACTATTCAGAACTATTTAAATTCAGACAAATTTAATTATATCTTTTACTGCAGTTTCAACCAAGAATCCACTATTCAGTCATTTGAAGAAATAAATCTTTTTGATTTTTTGACGTCTAAATTAAAATGGTGTAACTGGATGAATAATACAAACACTTGTAATGAAATTTTAGAAGAGATTATCAATAGTAAAAACATTCTTTTGATAATGGATCATTTTGAATTTCTAGACTTAGATGACAGAAAATATAAAGAAATGGGTAATTTCAACAAATCAACCCGCGAAAATATAGCAATGAATATTCTTCGAGGTTACATTTTGGGAGATGCAAAGAAAATTATAATTTCACGGCTTTTTAATCTTGAATGGATACGAATGTGGCATGATATTAACCCTCCCAAACATGTTAGTTTTTTGGGCATTAATCGCCAAGCCCAGTGTGAAAATTTTAAACAAAACCACTCGCATTTAATCCCAGATTTATTTGAAAGGTCGTCAATTTTCCCAGATGCTTGGTCATTTTGTTTTGCACCTTACTTGTGTTGCTTGGTTGAAAATTGTTTCGACGAGCAAAAATTGCTTCAGTTGACAACAACTTTTACTTTTACTTTCACTTTTTTGAAATTTGTTGATTGCCTAAACAAAGATTATAATGAAAAATTTGATCTTGAAATCCTTGCAAAATTTGCTTTTTCTCAATTTTCTGAAAACAAGCTTTGTTTTGATGAATATGACTTGTCAAAAGAACAACTAAGCAAAGATTGTATTTGTTCTTTTTTTTCAACTTTGCCTTGTTCTTCAGGCGATGAATTGCTGGATGACGATGAGTATAGATCTCATTTTTCTCACATTCTTATTCAGGAATTTCTAGTTGCTTTGCATTTAATTTCTTTGCCTGAGAAAAAATTTTCAAAATGGTTTAATTTAATAATTGCTAAAGAACACTACAATGTTGTGAGAAAATTTTTATTCGGACTGTCTAATAAAAAGTTAAGTGCCAAACTAGAAAAAAAACTTTCACAATCTAGCTGGGACAATTTAAACAAAAATAAAAAACATTTACGGACAAATATTGAAGAGGCATTGCGTGATCAACAAGACCTGAAGGCTATCACAAGGTATTGTGAATACATTCATGAAATGCATGATGATCAATTCACTCAAATGGTTATGACGCCAAAACTGATTCTTCTAGCTAATTCGTCAGCAGGTTGCTACATTCACAAAATTTGTAATAAAACTGAGCAAAGCTTTTTAGTTGCTGAAAAAGATAAACGCCAAACATAAGCTTTCTATAACTTATTTTGAAAAGATGTAATGTTGAAAATTCGATTTTTTTGCGTATTTGAATAATTTTAATCCTGTACCCGTATTATATTTAAGGCCTAGCCGCAATGCAGGGAGGAGTAATGATCTGCTTATCGCAAATAGCCTACATATTGCTCACACTATCTAGCTTAATTGACAATAAATTAGAATCGATAAAAAAATCGAGATAGAAAAACTAAGTAATCTCAACTGCTTTGAAAGTCTCACCTTAAACCAAAAGTCAATACAAAAAGGCTTTATTAAGAATAAAATGGCTTTGATGAGTAAAACTAAAAAAGTTTTAATTAAAATAATATTTTGTTAACATTTTTTTCGTGACATCGCAAAGTCAGATACGGAAGTTAAAAATTTTTTTTCATTTTCAATTGAAAACTAAGAAATTTCTTAGACAACATTTTTCATTTTAAATTCAGATGGTAAAAGAAGTTTTGACGTCGTATATTTAGTGAATATGGTAGATGCACTGGAAAAATTTAAAACTTGCTTCTCAAATTTTTTGCTAAAAAGTTATACAAAACTAATAAACTTTAAAAATAGATTACCGATTTGGGGTAAACTTATATCAAATCCGAAAAACTTGAAAAGCGCACTTTTTCTGGAGCAATTATCCTGTTCAAGCTTTGCTTAAAATGTTGCCACAAAATTTGTCTAAAAATACTTAATATACTTTGTTTTGGGCATAATATGCTCAAGTTTATGAATGATTGGGTTTTAAGTATTTGAGTTCAAAAAAGTCTACTTACCTCTGATTAAGTTATGTTTTACCAACATTGCTTATTTACATAATGTGAGTTACAAACTGTGTTTCTCGTTTTTTTAATGGCTTTTTAATATTTAAAATTTTCTTGCAAGTTTTTTTAAAATAATTTTTTTTAGAGGGGAATTATATAGTCATTAAATCAAACTTTGAGTTCACAGTTATGCAATCAATTTTTTGTATTAATTTTCAAAATTGCTGAATTTTTCTTTGCTCTTTTTTGTGCTTTTTTGCCAAATAACTTTTTTGTACAGTTTTTTTCATTCAACCTTATACTGCTACGCAAAAACTTAAAATTTTTTAAATACCTAGACTGTAATTCACAATCATTTTATAGTTTTGCTTATTGCTTTTACTCTTATTACTTGTATCTATTTCAATAAAATTATGATGAAACGGATAAAGACAGCATATAAAATTAGTTTTTTTATTTGGTTAAAAATTTTTGTTACTCGATAGACAGATATAACAATTGTCATCACAAACAAAATTTTGAAATTGCTATTATAGTAGTAGTTACAGAAATGATGTTTGCTCAACTTTAAATCTTGTCAATTCGTGTTTTTGAAAAAAAATACTTTATCTCACTTTCTTCCGCTTGTCGTTTTTGACAAGCAGTTTTAAATTGGAGACTTTACAATTGTAAAAAGCAACAAAAATGTTAAATTGTGTATAGCCCATATTATTTGGCATCTTTTGTATAGCTTAAAATAAGCATTAGCTTTGCTTTAAGTTTATTGACTCAGACGTTGTGCTACAGCAAGTTGGGAGGAAAACTAGTAAGAATGAGAAGTTAAAATCCGGTAAAGATGAAATGAAATTAAAAGAAAATGCGCTTGATGAGAAAAAAATATTAATATAGTCCGAGTTTTTAGGAGTCCTTTTTAACTAGCGTTCAATCGAATTCCAGAGTTAGAAAAAGATTCTTAAGGGCTCGTATTTTTTTGCTCATAAATCTTAAATTATATTTCGATTTTGCAGAAGGGTTTTCAATATTTTAGATGCTGTATAGAAATCGTAAAAAATTGATTTTATAATATTGCAAAACTGGCTATAAAAAAGACCAAGTAGCAGTGTTGAAATACCATCTTTACTAAAATCTCAAACTTGATCCATTGAGTAATTGAGTTAAGTTTGTTAATTGCAAAAATTGGAAAACAACAAAAAAATTGTTATCTGCTCCTCACAATTCAACAAAGAATTTTTTAAAAACTTAAGTGTGAACTTCACTTCATCACCAATCGAACCGGATTTCTTCGATATACTGAAAATAACAGATTGTTCCTTTATAGAAATTGCCATTTGTATCAAGTAGTATAAGATCTCATGCAGATAGACTTGATGAATTCAAAAAAAATTTAATTTTTTTCAAATTGACACGAGTTTCTGTAAAGCGATTACAACTTCATCTGATCGAGCCGTTTATTTAACCAAAAATTGGACAATTAACGACATTCTATCAGAAAGTAATTGGTAATGTAAAAGTATAAAGAAATCAAAAGAATGGTCCCAAACTAGTAGCAGTTATTTTTTCTTATTTACCCAAGGAGTTTTTCAAATTAGTAAAGTGCAGCGCAACAATGGAAATATGATTTTAAAATTATTTAGCCTAGAGCGCAGCTCAACGTGATTTTTAACTTCAGAAAAATGCAATCTTCTTTTTTAAATCATAAGCTCAGCCTGATCAGTTTCTTTAAGTATACAAGGGCAATCCACGCGCTTTTTCTTACAGACTTTTACAAAAAGTACTGCAAAGCTGTGAAATAATAAACTTAACCATCGACTATTACACACAAAAATAACGTTGACAGCAACCAGTCATTTAGGCAAAGCTTAATCTTTTCATTTTCTCATTGTTTTTCGACAACTTTGCTAAATTCGGTCTCATTATATTTGATCCAAACGAGAACATACGTTTTATCACGGCACAGTACGGGATGCTGGTTAGAAAAAAATAGTTTTTCGACCGACCACGTTTTTTCATTTGGTTTGTCAAGTCAAGATTTTTTTTTATCTTAATCCCGAAAATTTATTTAACTTTGCACCGGATTCGAATTCACAACCAAAAAAACGCCGCACACTGGTTTCCCAACCACATGCGGGCCACATTAATTATTTTTCGGGCCGCAGGTTTCATATCCCTGGTTTATAGCTATATTGACAAAAAAGTAATAATTGACCATTTTCGATGTAGAAAAAGGTACTTTAATAGTTTAAGCCAAGGATTCAGAACCAAGATGCATAGAAAATTTGTGAGGGTTTTTAGGGAATTTTATTTTTATTTTTATCTCTATATTTTTCCTCCTGACTTGCAGGAAAGCGCCGGAGACGCTATACATAGGGCAAGCAATTATCCCGACCTGCTTCCGGAGATGCCAAGGTATTGGTGTCCGCTTGAAATTTAATAAAGATATGACAGAAAGTTAGAACTGCTTGTCAAGACCACCATGCAAGAGAAAGTGCCGTAAAGTGTCTTTTCCAAGGACACAATAGAATGGAGAGGGTAAGTTTTGAATCCAGCCCCTGTCGATCACGATCGTGGCGCTTTAACCACTCGACAACACTACCGACTAAACAAGGAAAAAATAAGCAGTTCTAGGTTCATGGCACTAGTTTGGGAGTCTACGAAACAACTCAGTCAACGAAAGAAACCATGCCTCAAAGATTAAAAAAAAGGTTATCAAATCAGTAAAGTTGTAGAAATACACCATGCCTTTCGAAAACCTTTTTTTGTATTCCTATCTTTGAGCACTAAGATTCACAAAAATTGTGCCTAAGATTCAGTCGAAGGACATATTTAAAGAGCAAAAATAAAAGTCTTTTGGTTTGCATGTTTTTGTATAGAAGTCCACCGAATTATTTTTTAAGCGAAATTGAGTAAAAAGGATCCATGTTTTAAAAGAAATTGAGAAGCCGTAATTTGAGCAATACCACGTAACACAGTGTGTTTTTATTGTTTTTTAAAAAAAAGACTAAAGTGTTCTGGAAAGGCTCAAATTTGAAGTTTTGTGGAAAATCGAAATCAATAAAGTCACCATCAATTTATACACTACAAACAAACTCTATAAATAGATGGTGTTACAGTCGTTCATAAATAAGGATACATAAATTTTTATAAACATTTTCCGGTCAGCGCCCGTCAAAAAAGTGCTGAATGACGGTTAACTTAAAGTGTTTCTAATTAATTTAAACTATCAGACCACCAAATGTTTTTTCCAAACAGTCTGTTTTGACTATTAGGCTCGTCAGGGGAATTGATAAGTACGCGTAAAAAATTTCAAGTTTACATAGAAAGATTTAGCTCTGTAGTTTGATGTTATGGCACGCAAATTGCAATGATAAATGTAAACGATAAACAATGTTTTCTTGTTTCTTTTTAATTAAATTGATATAGAATCAGACCTCGTTCATCCGGACCATTTTGTTTTGTCATAAAACATCAGTTTAGCGGGGAATCTGGATTATCGAAAAACGAAAAACGCGCTATGCACCCACCTTACTTCAATACAAAGTGCCAAGTTTGTGGTTGGACAAAAGCTAAAATAAAATAATATTTTCCTATTATTCAACCCGGTGTCAAACCCTTAAACTACCGTATCAAAAACGAATACTCAAATCACTAGGTTACCTTGGCGATCTTATTCCATCTTAATTTATAAAATGCATCAACATTGCAAGATGGCGAGAAGAGAAACTTAATATAAAATTGAAACAAATAATTTTTACTTAAAAAAAGTCTGTTATCATACGTTTCACCAGTGACTCTTCACTTAAAGGTTTTATGTCCCTTTTCATAGCTCACGCACAGTTAAAATAATTTGTGAATCATTTTCACTTCATTCTTAACAATCTGGTTTATCATATTTTAATGCGACTAATTTAGCACATTTGTTTCAAAACTTTCATGTCGGAGTCGGACAGCGGGGTTTCCGGATTAAAGGAGTGAAATGCAAAGGAAGAAATTCGTTTCCGGCAGTTTTGTGTCGAATAACGAGGATCCCGGTTCTTCGGAGTCCGGATTAACGAAGTCTGACTGTAATTGCTAAATAAACTAGATAAATATTTATTTCTCTTTCGAGTTTGCATTCTACTTGAAACACCTTCGCTACCGCGATGATCAACTGACTTAAGCTGTTATCAATTGTTTGGATTTAAATTTCAGTTGCTTTCAGGAAAGTTTACTGTATTTGTGTCAATTGATAACCAAACTTATTAGCGACAGAGAATATTAACTGCAGTATATACCGCAACCCTAATAAGTTTTCCGCCGATTCAACTTTTGCCGTTTGCAAAACTTAAAAAACTGTTTAATTATTTTGCTTTTAATCTATCCCAGGCAGATCTTTGTATTCAAATTGTTGAAAACAATTTTTGATAAAAATTTTGGCCCACTTAAGCTGCAAATCACTTTTTGAAAGCACAAGCTATCAAATGCGTCACCCCCATGTAGTTTTTGACAAATTTGGCTGTTGCGATTTCTCAAACAAAAGTTAAAAACTCGCCGGTTTCTGCTTTAAAAAGAGTGAAGGTACACTCAGGCAACATTGAAAAACAACTATAAGTAGGTAGCGCTTTTCCAAAATAGGACTGTATAAAACGCAGCGCAACAAAGCGCAATTGATTTGTTTATTTTTGATGCGCAGCGCAATAAAAATTAGACAAATCTACACGGGGGTACAAACAGGGGCGACTCTAGAAGGACCATGGCCCCTCAGATTTTTGCTTGTCCCCTCAGTTTAAACGAGCTTGTTTAGCCTATAATGTCTTGGACAATAGTGCAATTTTTGTCATTACTATTACCTTATAAGGCTGCATTTGACTATTTTGAATCTAAGATACTAAAATTGTTTTAATCTGAGAATGATTTGATGCGACGACAATTTTTTTTTGTAGAAAACATCATGATTTTTAGGACGAGAATAGGTAAATACAAGATCGATTCGAGTTGAAGACCTTTTTTTTTAGAGAACACTATAAATTTGAGACGAAAACTGGGAAATCTAAGGATGCTTTCAAGTGAAGACCTTTTTTTTTACCAGTAAATGAGTAAATAAGTTCATGTTTTTAGATTTTTGTGTTGCAGCTCTTTAAAAGTTTGGATTTATAATATGCGGCTCGAACATGTTATAAGTTTGGCCACCCCGGCAATGTACCCTACTTTCCTAAACCCGGTGGCAAAGGCCCTTTAAACTTACGATTTTTCCTCTCATATGCTTTTGTCACTCGCTTTCTTCTTATTATACTTTGGCCCCGACGTGGCGCCCTTACTTTCTGAGTTCTAGAATCGCCACTGGGTACAAATCTTTCCGTAAAATAGCTGTTGATTCTTTTTTTTATACGATTTGAGTAATTTACCAGGATGTATATTATGATAGAGTAATCCTCAATGATGAACTTTTAACTTTTTTTACTTACCTTTAATCTCTTTGTATTTTTTGCAAGATTAAACTGTCACTGGCGAGACTGCAATAGTCGAAACAGCTGTCTGACAAAAGATTTTGCATCTTCTTATGAATATTTTTCATCTACATCTTTATTTCCAAATTTTTTGACCCAAATCTTTATTTTTCATAAATTTTTTTTTCAATTTCTTCATATTTTCTCGCTTAGTCTGAAACTATTTTTCTCAAGGATCTTTTTTGATTGTTTTTTTTTGCAATTCTACTTCAAGGTACTTTTTGATGTTATTTATTCAAGGCTAAACTTTCCAAATTTTTTCAGCAAGTACGGAGAATAAATATAGAGATAAAAAAACTACTAATTTTTTATTTGTTTTTTCGTAACAGGCAAGTACTTTCGAATTAAAAAATTTAGATATCTATTCCAGACTATGGTAATTTCAATGTTCACTCAAATTACGATCCAATTTATTCAAGGCTAGATTTTCGAAATTTTCTTTTTGACTAGTGCTAATTTTTGTTTGGTTTCTGTAATAACAATACTGGTACTTTCCTGTTAAGTTTAAAGTAGAAGATTCTTAGTTAGAATTCCAAATTTCCAAGAGTTAGTTCAAGAAATTTTCATCTTTTTCCGATGATACTCCGAATTTAGTTTAAGGATAATCTGTCTCTATTTCTTAAAATAATTTGGAGCAGATTTTCTGATACTTTTTTATCACCAATTCATGAAACAAATTTATTTATTGCTGCATTTTAACTATTGATTTCTTGGGTATTAAATTAATTACCAAAATGAATTTTATTTTTTTCTTGCTATAGAAAGAATTAATATTGCGAAGCTTTTAGTACGTCCAACTGTTTTAAAGGAAATTTCTTTGCCTTGTCTTTAAAGTGATTTTACAAAGGTAACAACTACCTGCTAAACAATAAATCAATGCTTGAAAATTTTCTTTTTCATTGAAAAATCTTGGCTGAAAAAAATTTGTTTAACAAGTTTTTAAAGTTGTAGATTTCACTTTCTTCTCAAGTCAAGTAGCTGTTCCTACGGTCACCTCAAATCAGTTCACAAAGCTTTGGACGAAAGTTTAATTATAACAGCGTTACAATGAAGATAAAACTTTCATAAACAGAACTGCAAATTAAATCTTTTGTAATACACTTGCAAGCGTTTAAACGAACAGTCGATTATGATATAAACGAAGTTTATAATGGCCGCTTAAAACTACAAAACAATTAACAGCAGCACCATAGTCTCGAAATACGGATCCGAAAAACAAAATACGTATTGCACTGTGCACAAAAATATCGCCGTAATTGCCACGTAATGAATAAAGATACGTAGCCAGTTGTAAGGTTTAACAGTAAATTAAAAGACTAATTATGAATATTACTGACAATAATGTTTTCTGTAAAACAGTATCCGACGTTCAACAATTGGAAATAATCAAAACGTTTGATAATCACGCCGATGGCAATCGTCACGCTTCCTAACACTTACATTTGCCCCATCATGCAATTTGGATAAACTGTCGAGTCATGTTATAAAACATAGCGATAGAAACCGATGAAGAAAAATGTGTAAGAAAAAAAATTCAAATTGAATATTTGACAGTTGAATTAATGTTTATTTATCATGCCAATTTCGGCAACTTTGCTTACACAGCGAACAATAAAAAGTGCAATCGAAAAATTCGTCATTATGTTCTTTAAATCATTCTTTTTATTATAATAAAAACCATGCTCGCGTGTTGTTGTCTTGTAACTTTTGAACACTTGAAATCATTTCAAAAACTGCATACACATTTCAAAATTACAAAACACAAAAAATGCAAAATCTAATCTAAAATTTCAACGTGTAACTCACGCGGACTCAAATAACGTTTTGATTAATTTTTACCTTAAAAAACACCTCTAATGGACAAAAATACAATTTTGCATTTTTGACATCCCACATTTTGCACACTATTGTTTATGGATGTTTTTTTTTGAGCATTAACTTCAGTTTTTCGGTGTTTAGATCTGAGTAATTTTATATAAAACTTAAAACAAGTTTTTTTTTATATTTTAAAACAACCTCTATAACTTCACATGCATTTTACATAAAATATACAATTTAAATTGTCCAAAAAACAAAAAGTGAAACAAAGCGCAAATTTTCTAGGTTGTAAAAATACACTTACTTCGAAAAGGTAAGCAAAAGAATTACTTTAAAGATATATCGACGTAAGCAGGGGCGCCGGAAAATTTTTGAGCGGGAGGAGCAAAATTTAGAAGAGCATTTTTTGCTTAAAAAGGCACTCCCCAAGCAAACGAAAATTTTAGCGTATTAAAAAATATTTTACGAAAAACAAAGTAAAGACCAAAAAGTCTTCACTTCGGCCATGGTTTAACAATTTTGGCCAATTTGGCCAGCGAATACTTTAAACGATTTTCCGGATAGGTTAAAATTTACGTTTTTTGAGAACGCCGACTTTAAAAAGTGTCTTTTTTAATTTTACTGCCTCGTTAAGTTACTGTTATTTGCTATGTGGCTGTTTTTTGAAAAACAGATTTGTGAACGCCTTGTCTGACTGGATATTTTACTAACTTTGTTGAATTCAATTTTGGTCAAAATTATATACTTGCAGAGACAGCTCTAAAAAATGCTTCTCTTTTTTGGAAATTTCAAAGGATACTATCTGCCCTTTTTTAGCCTTCCGCGTTTTAAAAATATTGCAAGACAAGGGGGCAAAGTTGCCCCTGCCTCCCCCCGCTTCCGGCGCTCCTGGACCTAGGTACAAGAGTAATTACACACTGCTTTACGATATCTAGAAATATAGAACAGACATTCAAAAATCAGGGTTGATAAATCTTTGAGTTCATAATGACTGCAAGTCTTGAGTATTCGATGCGCATGTAATTCACTCATAGGTAAAAGTAGAAGCGCATCAATATTTTGAACCACACAGACCTCAACATCCACACATGCTCTCGGACGTACTAGAAGGTTCCATGGACGGCTTCCTATCCAGAATTACTTCATCCACTTGAGCGAGGTTAATGGGTTAAGAAAAACTTGTTTTTTAGGAGGTTGTTACAGCACTGGCACATCTTTTCTTTAAGTTTACCGTAAGTCAAAGTTTAGCAAAATTGAATTAGTAGTCAATGTTAGAACTAGCGATTGCCTGATCTCGAAATGTTTAGATTAAGAATTATAAAATCGCATCAGAAGGTTCTTTATAAAGACACGTTTTATCAGTGATCATGATTTGACGATATTTATTATTTATTTTATTTCAATATTTATCCTCCTGACTCGCAGGAAAGCGACAGAGGCGCTTAAAGTAAGCAATTACCCCCACCTGCTTTCGTAGATGCCAAGATATTGTTGTCCGATAGAAATTTTTCGTTTCATTTGTTTTTTTGTTTTATTAGAGATATGACTAAAATTTGGAATTGCTTGTCTACACTGCCAAGCAGAGGAAAATGCCGTAAAGTGTCTTTCTCAATGACACAACAGAACGCCGCGATAAGGTTTTGAAGCAAGACCATGTCGTTCACAATCACGGTGCTCTAACCACTTGACCACGCTGCAGAGAATGAGGGGTACGCGACAATTTGGCGGGACCAATTTGGCGGGAGATAATTTGCCATAATAATACCACTTTTTTTTGTTCGCAAATTCAAACATTGCAGCTGTTTTCAAGTGTTTGGTATTTTGAAAGGCACCCAAATTGGTTTGCAGTTTCATGGCGGGAGTACTTCTTGCGTTTAGCTCTTTTTACCTATAAGCACTCACACCGAGTTCTGTTGGACAAAATTTTTTTAATCTTGGAGAAGGCGCAAATAAGTTTAAAATCTGTTTAATAAGATTTTGCTTGTGCTTTTGATGCTGCGGCGCGCAATTTCCTTGGTAAAATATTAACAATAAACACTTTTTCCAGTCCCCTATTAATTAATTTACAATATTTGCCTACTAAAATATTTCTATTTCAAATGTTTTATTATTTAAAACGTTTATGGCCAGCACGTAGGTAACAAATAAGCATGGCGACTTCAAATTCGCACTACAATAATTTTGTTCAGTTATATTATGAATAGATTAAATACAAATTTATCCCACCGAATTTCGCCATTTATCTTTACCCACAATGCTAGAATCATTAATCATGATATTAGCCATAATAAATTTAAATTTGAAAACATTAGGGTAAGAAAGGGAAAAAAACTTTAGACATTAAAATTTAATTTCAACAAATTGTAACCGGCTTAACTTTTAAATCACTGCCGTAATTTTCTTTTTGTTTCAAGTTCTTTTGCCGACTTTTTATCGCTTTTGTTAAGCTTTACTTTTTGTATTTGTTTTTCAAATTTTTTATTGCTTTCTGACGAGCCCTATAAACGAAACTAACTGTTAAAACTACCATAAAAAAATAGTTAAAATTAAACTGTTTATGCGTGCCGACCAGAATAGATTTGTATAGGTATAGTAAAATGCTTATTATGACGTCATAACTTCGTACACCCGTAAAACTTCAAACCTTTCCTCTTTGTAGTAAGCTACATTATTGTACTTTTTTGTAAAAGATATATGCTAAACGACCGTAATTAAAAAATTTAACTATTGAAGTATCTTTTTTAATTTAAATATTCGGCTAAAAACATCCCTAAATTTAAAGCATTTAACAACTTTAAATTAAAATTTTTACTCTTATCAGCTGAACAATTACAATTGCCTTTTCAGTTGCCTTTGTGACATAACAAAACTTTTTTGCTGTCGCTTCAACGCTAGTGAAGGTAAATAATTTCTATTTATTTTCCCGCCAAATTGGCTCACCGCCAAATTGTCTTGCTTTGAGAATGAGAAGCAGCATAAAGCTAAAAGCAGAGAAAACATCGACAAAGCAATCCTAGAAATGCAACAGTTTAGTAAATACAAAAACTTAGAAAGAACGGGAGGGACAGACGCAAATTTAAGTTTACACACTTTTGTTTGTTAAATATTATATCAAGATTTTTTTTAAAATAATTACTTCATCAAATTTACCAACACAAAACTGAAGTGCAAAAGGATACTGACACTCTTTTCTTTCTCAGGATTGCTATCCATCCCAGGGAGCTTGGCTGCCACCCGTCGGAAAAGCTGATAGACAAATAAATTGATGAGTCATAAGCATGGGCAGTGAACCATCACGCGCACAACATGACATTATTTCTATTCGTGACTAGCATGAAAACATAGAAACGTAAAAAAAATTGTTCAGAATTACAATATTTTTTTTTGTAAGTGCGACTCAAACTATTTTTCTTTTTGTAAGTTTTTAAACCGCTGATCAAAACTGCATGCCACAAGATGCTAACTTAAAAAGTCAAGGACCATGAAAGGGTGCCAAACCGGCAAACTAGATGAAGTACCTAAAAGTGCATTTTTCTGTTCCTAGGGATAGCATCCTTTCTCTGGTCTTCATGAGAGGACTTAAAGACTATTTTTAGCATGACTAGCAAAGGTCCATAGGCAAAAACATCAAAAAAAAAATTAAAACTATCCTTGGCAAAACATTGCTGACATTGAATGAACAGAAAGGGTGACGTCATTGCAACACCCATAAATAACTGGGGATCTCTATCTGAGACGATCTATTATTCGTGGGACTTTTATTCAGATGCAGTAAAACATAAACAAGTAACCCAACAAAACACAAATGCACATTGCATTTCTAAGCTAAAATATCAAGAGCAGGTGCAATGCGAGAGCAAGTTGATGTAGCCCAATTATACGTAGCTCTAAGTAACAAGTTGACAATCCCCACATTTTGCCCCCAAGTTTTTCAAAAACAAGTCGACGACCAAGTTCTAATAGAAAAAATTATGGCAATTACGCGACATGTTCTTTTTTTTTTCTTCTGGAATTTACTAAGAACTTGTGTTAGATGGTGATCGTTCATGCACAACTCGTATAAACTCGATTAAACATATAAAAAAAAGGTAATACTTAGTTGTCAAGAATCGCCAGCAAAGCAGGAAACTGAAGATGAAAACACTCAATGAAAGACTTTGGTACAAGTTACCTACACAATAATTCTAAATATTTGTCAAAGCAGAGGCACCTGCTTTACGTTGTATCCAGTTTTGGCGCTTGTTTCAATAAACATCACGTTCAACTCCTTTGACTTTCTTTCACCCTCCTCAATGGAAACTTGTCTGGAAAGCAAGAGCTCGGTCAAACGCGAAACATTTCTTATCGAGGACTTAAGCATGGTTTATCAATATTTCATGCCGCAAGAAAAGACTCGTTTACCGTTTATCCGACAAATCGGTCTTGTTGCCAACCAGCATGATTATGACGTCACTGCCCCGTTCGGTTCTGACGTCATCGATCCACTTCGAAGTCTGATGAAAAGAGTTGACATCTGAAGAAACATAGATCTCGTATCACGGTTGCGAAACTTGCATCGATTACGCAGTACTGCGCTTTTGAAGCTGTTCCTTTAAATTTTTTTTGTTGCTAAATTACAAAAAACTAGATTCGATTTCGAATAAGTGGAACCACGGCCAACTACAGCGGCTTAAAATTGATTTTTAGTGATGCTGCTGATCTATTTCCAAAACTGGTCGGGTCACTTACAGTGAAATTAGCGATAACTTGTAATCATAGTTCACTTTATTCCTATTTAAATTTTAATTACATAATCGGTAAACTAACCACTTTTATTTTCTATTAAATAGTACAGCATAAGATGCTAAACCGCCCGTTTTTCCGAGTATTTTTAACACTTGTGTTAACCCAGACTTGCTTACTGGTAAGCGAACATGAACAGCATTTGAAACAGCTCAACAAAAGTTCAGCGCGTAGTCGGCGGGGCCTCGCACGAATTCGGTGTTAAAACTTCGTTTTTACCACAGTCATGCAAATAGTAAACATGATACTTGTGATGTCATAAACAACAACGGCGACAGTCGAGTCTCGAATGTAGCTGGGAATCAAACTGCGAAAGCGCTCCTGGCCAGCTGTATCCCACAACTGTAAACGGACCTGAAAGTATTCAGCTTTGACGACCCGGTTCGACCGAATAAAACTTTATGAGCTATTAACACAGATTAAGCGTCCGAGAATAGAAAACAATAACGAGAAAGTTCGATCTAATGCAATATGTTTATTGAACATCATTTATTTGATAAAATCTGCAGTACTATGTTCCTACCGTTCTGTCTTCCAAATACATAGTTTTTGACAGGAAATCGATTCCAATAGTTGCCTAAACCAACAAAAAAGATGTCACCCTCACAAGTAACAACAGAAACATAAAACAAGGCATTTCATTATTAAAAGATTTTAAAGATATACCAGCTATAGAACAACATTTTCCATTTCTGATGTGTGTAAAAGAATGAATAATTTCTTTACTTTTTTAACTCACTAATGACAAAAATTTATTCCAAAATGAAAACAAAAACAATTTATTTACATTATAACTACACGCAAAGGGATAACAATAATAGTAAAATAAATAGTTGTGTTGTTTAATAAATGTAGTCCCAAAAATCAGAATTCCCAATCCATTACATTTAAATTCTATGTCACTATTTTCTCCCAAAAACAACATCATTTTACGCTTAAAAACATATTCGTGTTCTAAATATCAATAAAAAAAGTACCCTAGAAAACTTTTTTTGAATTTTTTCATCCAAAATGTGTTGTTTTTACTGGCAAATATTTAAGATTAAAAAAAATTACGATAACAAGCGCTTTTGTGAGTTTTTGTGAAACGATAAACAAAATGTTTCCATATGGGAACAGGGGTCATTAATGGGTTAAAAAACCTTTTCAATATCATAAAAAAATTTTTGCAAATTTTGCTGAATCTTAATGATTTTAAGAAAATCCATCTTAATCTATCAAAAATTGCTGAAACATATTATAAAATACTCAAATAACACAATATTGAACACATCAAAAGAAAGTTTTGATTGTAAAATGCAAAAAAGTCGGATGAACAATTTAGTCAGTCTTTTAAATGTTATCTGCCTTAAATCTGCATAAATTTAAAATTTCACAAACATTCTTCAGTCTTTTTACAAAATTAGTTTAAAAATCTTTTTATTTACATGCTAAAAAACTACTAAACTAAAAATGTTAATGAACATTCACAAACACATTATAACAACAAATACCAAACAACATTAAAATCAGCACATATCAAAATAAAATCTATTGAATTGACAATTGAGTCAGTGCGTTCATGAATTGAGAAGTTTCGAATTATATTGGATTTGTCAAGAGAAAAAAATTTTTAACACCATGTCCTGCATTACTCAAGAACAACACTATGTTGCATTAACTCAACACAGAAAACACAAAAAAACCTTTGATTTCATTCAAAGCATGGTTGATGTTCATTGAAGTTTATTTCAAGCAACAAATTTAGATTCAGCAGTTCTTTTTGATCCAATTTCTTGGGTGTATTGGAACAACAAAAAATAAGTAAACAGTATCTATACCAAAGCTTTCCAAACTGAAGGCTGCATACGAAATGCAGAGAGCCCACAAATAGTATCTCTACTTCAAGCCCAAGTATTTCAAATAGTTAGTGAAGTCAGAAATAACCATTTGTTTATTCTTAACTTGGCTAGCTTAAGTACTATTAGTACTGCATGTTTCAAGTTATAAGATCAGCAGATCAGCAGATTCTTTAAATGTATCTAAACCAGTACTTCACAACCCCTGGGTCACAAGGGGTTAAGAAGTATCCCTTCTCAACCACTTGAGTGGGTTAAGTGGGTCACCATTTAACTTGATTGGGTTGCAGACATCACTAGTTATGTAAAAGTTAAATCACTACTATAGTTAGGGACAAAAATCAAAAAAATTCAAAGACAGATTCATAGAGAAGACCTTCACGTTTTCGAGATGAAAATAGAGAAATCAGAGACAGATTCTAAGTGAAGACCTTTTTTTATTTTAGAGATTACTGTGTTTTTGGGACAAAAATCGAGAAAATGGAGACAGATTTAGTGAGATGTAAAAAAAAGTCAAAAGAGACGTTTTTTTACATATCACTACATTTTGGGACAAAATAAAAGATTTTCATGCTTGCAATAAAGTCTGTAAAAAAAGATTGGGTCACCAAAGCTTTGCAGTCTATTTTTGCTGAAGATTTAAGTCACTACAAAAAAAAAGGATGAGAAGCAATGATTTAAATGGAAAGTTAATCAAAGTTTATATTAGTATTGTTAGCAGGATGTGCCACTGAAGCAGACAGTAAATAACTCCTTACTCTTTTTCTTTCATGCTTAGCTGGTTGTCTTGATATCACCAATATGAGAAATTTTTTAGTAAATATTAGATATATCAGGTTATAGAAAATGTTCTTGCAGTTTTTAAAACATTACGTTTTATTGACATATTTACAAAATGACATGCAAAAATCGAATCATCCTATGATTTGGACACTTCTTTGCAATTTTGGTGGTTAGTCTATCTAACTGTGGACAGCACAGGTCTGCCATAAAGATAGTGTTGCATGGCAACAACTCTTAGTGGATAATGCCTTTGCAATCTACCAAATACTGATTATAACTTTTAGCAGGTGGAGACTTGCCTTTGGCTGAGGTTCAGGCTCCTCATCCCTGGCAACCCAGCATCAATGGCACTTGATGTTAACATACTGACACCACTTCTCATTTCTTGTAATAATAAACTCCAGCCAGTTGTCTGTTTGCCTATTTGAAAACAAGGCAGTAGCCATTTTCACATATTACTGACAATTAAAATCAGTTAAGGTATGGGGTACTCATTTAATGCAGATGTTTGGTGATGACAGTAAATTGAACTCTCATGATTTGTGCAGTTCGTGCATAGTTTGCCGTGGATCTGCCTCTATTAGCTGGCTTAATTGGTTATTGTCAACTTGGGCTGGACATCCTGACTGTGTGGAAGCTTCAAGACTGAAGTTGCCATTACAGAAATGCCTGAAACAATTTTGCAAATTGTGTTCAGACACCATACTGTGACCAAATGCAGCATTAATGCAACAACTGGATGCAGCTGCTGATTCACCAGATTATAGTCATGTAGTAGAAGACCATAAACATACTGTTTTGAAAGTTCCATCTTGCTGAATGAAGGTATGCAGCAGTTTAAAATTAATACAGTAATGATAAATGTGGACAGTGTGCACCTAAAAAAACTCTACTTTATGAACCCCAGGAATTTTTTCTACAACCTGATATTTACAATAGTAACATTAACAAAGATTTGTTATTTTGTAAAGCATTGGATAAACATAAAAATTTGGAATATTTTTCAGAAAGTAGATATTTTTTTACTGAGATGAAGCTACATTAGAAGGATTGTGTTGAGGTACGTAGAGAAAAAATTGCAGCAATAAAAGGACACATGGCCAGTTTAATGATTGAGTAAAATCTGTAAGTGACTGATCTATCATTTTCAAACATTAAATAATACACAGAAAGGCTTTAGCGGCTAAAAAAATGTTACTTGATCATTCTGTGATTTTGAAGAGTTAACACACATGTGAAAGTAAATTTTATAAAAAGTCGCACTCTTAATACCAGACTTTGTACAAATATATATTTGAGATAAAAAGGAATTGGACTGTAACACACTTTACTGCATATTGAAGTGAAGTGGGTGTTTAAAGAAAAAATCTTAAAAATAGCACTGTTGTTGCAAAACAAGGGCAAAATTTTTCTACATCAAAATGACTTGGAATTGGTTTGCAATTTTTACAATTAAAAAGAGTGGATACAAATTACACTACTTAGCGGAGGTACTTAAAAAGCTCAAACAACTCAATTCGTCCAGGCTATAAAAAGAGAACACCAATATTTTACATTAAATTCTAAAATAGAGGCATGTATGAAGAAATTAAACATCTGTAAACAAAAAACTGAAAATAATTTATTTGGAAATTTTTAATTTACAAACAATTTCTTGGCTTCCAATAATGTGGAAGTGGGTGTTATTTGCCCAATCATAATTTCAAACTTAAAAAGTATGATTGAAACCCATTTATCATGCTGTATTAAGCATATATCAAAATGTATTAGCATATCTCTTTTGTTTCTCAAAATCAACTGGCTGAATTTTTTTCTGATCTACAGTTGCATCTTAAATTTGCCCAAAATAAACTTAACATTTTTAGGCTAAAACTAAAGCAGAATTTCTAACATTGTCTAATTTCACAGTAAGTGTTCTTTTTCAATTTGTCTGAACGTATTTATGTGAGTCTGTCTTTTCAACTTTCACATTTACCAAAACAAAATATTGTTGATGTTTAAAGTATAAGACATTAAAATTGTTACAAGATCAGTTTTTGTGAGCATTAAACCAAGGATTGACTTATTATGCAAAAAATACAATACCATTCATTTCATTATACAGTAGTCCTGCTAATTTTGTTAATACCATTGCTTGTTTTTTGTTTGTAAATAAAGTATATTTTGATATCTTTTTAAATTCTGCATAGCAACAGTAAAAGGACACTATAAATCATGATAAATTGAAAGAACCACAGGCAAAAAAGTTAGGAAAGCCAATACAAATACTCAAATGCTCAAACTACAACCATCAGTGAATAAATATTGAAGTGATACAATTGCATTACTACAACCACCAAAAAATAACTTTATTTAAAATTCATTTGATTAATCATGCAAAAAATGGTTAATAACAGGAACAAAGTAATACACTAAAACAAAAAATGATGCAACACTTTTGAAAACATTTACAACAACATTTTTTACCTTGGACTGGGCAAAAACAAAATAAAATATTTTAAATATGTTGATGCTTATAAATAATTAACACAAAGCAAAAAATCATTAAAATAATAAAATTAATCAACCTTACAGATTACTAATGTAAAAAATCAATTTTATGACAGTAAATGACAAAACCCAGGCATTTTCCTATTTAAAAAATGCTGGAATTATCTCCAGTAAGAGTTCAACTTTAACCTTTATAAACTATGCTATGAATAGAATACATTAAATTCAATAAATTGCAATTTTTTTCAATTAAATTCTTTTTCATAGCTTTACTACATCTACAAACTTAAAATGAAATTGGTTTCAGATGCTTGGAAAAGTTTTTCATTAGATTAAGTCTTTTTTCTTCTGATCAAATTTTATTAACAATTAATTAATTCTTGCACATATCTGTGGTTTTTTTGTGCAATCTGTTTCCTAAACTAGAAGTTCTAAATCTTTTAGCTGGCAGCTTCTTAAGCTTACTTTTAAAATTTGGCATCTTCCTTTTCTTTAAAAACTCTGAATCACCCCTGAAATGTTTAACATTTCACCAGTTTGCATCTCTCCAAGATTCCCCTGGGAAAAATGCACACCTTCAACCAAAAATCAATAACCTATGCAGTTTTTAGAAAATTTTGACAAATCAAACTTTTATAAGAGTTATCCTTAAAACTGAGCACTTCAGCAAATCATTTTTATTTACTAAACATTTTTGTTTATTTTTTTTATATATCTAGTAAACAGTACTAAACCACCTTTTTGCTAGATTAAGTTTTTCCTTCTAAGACAGTGGTTTTCAAACTGGCACTTGACTTTTTGGTGAGGGTTGCAAGAGCTTTTGACAACAGCATAAAAAGTAATAATAATAAAAAAAGATATCAAGTAGTATGTAAAAAAGGTTATTATACAAGGTGTGTTTGAAAAGTATCGGGACTGTATGCTTTGCACAAACAACACTTGCAACAGTGATAAAAGCTTTGTTTTTTAAGATGGCGCAATGTCTTGTGGTTGTAAAAATGTAGTTTCAGCATTCTGTGACAACCATATGCTTTTTTACAGGCTTTTCTTGAAAGGTGCTTTTTACTGTAATTCGTTTTGGGATAATTTATTTAGTAAATATTTTTTTCTTTTTTTTTTCTTCTTTTGTTAACAAATAATGAGCATTGAACAAAGAATCAACTTGAAGTTTCTCGTTCGACTTGGAAAAACTCCAACTGAAACATTCAATTTGCTCCAAGAAGTTTACGGAGATGCTACGATGTCAAGAACTCGGATTTTTGAGTGGCACAAGAGGTTCAGAGAGGGAAGAGAGGATGTGGAAGATGATCCTAAGAGTGGAAGGCCAACAACAAGCAGAACAAACGAAAATGTTGAGCATGTGAGAGAAAAAGTGCGCAGTGACTGCCGCCTTACTGTTAGAATGATAGCAGATGAGTTGAGCATGAATAGTGAGAGGGTGTGGAGGATCATTACAGAAGATCTGGGGATGAGGAAGGTTTGTGCGAAAATGGTACCAAGGTTGCTGAATGATGGGCAAAAGGAAAATCGTGTGCAAGTGTGTCAAGACATCCTGAAACAACTTGAAATTACACCAGATCTGCTGAGTAGAGTTGTTACCGGTGATGAGTCGTGGATCTTCGAGTACGATCCACTCACCAAACGGCAGAGCCTTGAATGGAAGAGTGCATCCTCACCAAGACCCAAGAAAGCAAGGCTGTTCAAGTCCAAAATTAAGGTGATGCTGATTGTTTTCTTTGATGTTCATGGAATTGTTCATCTAGAATTCTTGCCACAGGGCCAAACCATTAACCAGAATGTTTACAAAGACATCTTGCGACGTTTGATGCGTTCGGTAAGGGAGAAAAGAAGAGAATTGTGGGAGACAAAGTCATGGCTGCTTCATCATGACAATGCTCCTGCTCACAATGCCTTAAGCATACAACAATTTCTTGCAGAAAATAACATTGCCGTGCTGGAGCAACCACCCTACTCACCAGATCTGGCTCCCTGTGATTTTTTCTTGTTTCCTAAGCTCAAGGGAGTCATTAAAGGAACCCGTTTTCAAGACTCAAAAGCCATAACAACAGCCGTAATGAAGGAACTACGAGCGATCCCAATGGAATCTTTCCAGAAGTGCATAGAAGCATGGCAGCAGAGATTAGAAAAGTGCATTCGAGCTCAAGGAGATTACTTTGAAGGGGACAAGTTGTAATTTTTACGTGGCATTTCAAATAAAATAATTATTTACACAGTCCCGTTACTTTTCAAACAGCCCTCGTATACAGTATAATAATAACATTCATAGCTTAATATTTTAGAATTTATAAACTTAAAATGATTTATCTACATTGGATTTATGGTCATCATAATAAAATTACCCAACAAAAATTTTACTTTAAAGCAGTTTGAAAGCAGGTATGAGCATTACAATTAAATATCAGTGGTTTATTTCATTATTATACAGAAAAGATGCTAATCACAATTTTTATTGAGCAGTTTAGAAAAACAAACGTCAACACAGGCAGTAAAATCAGTAAATATACAGAGACAAAAACAAACATTGAAAAACTTATAGCAAAACATTTAAACAAGTGATTAGTCATACAAAATTTAAAGATAGCTAACAAAAAACTCATCTTAAAGCTTTTCGCCTGAAACTCGTCAGGAGAATGTTGGAATGAAAGAAAGAAAAATTCAATTGATCTTGTAATGAAGCTGGACAAAGATGATTGATTGTATGAGAGAAGCATCATAATACATGATCAATGCAAGAGTTTCAAGTTGTAAACAAACTCTTTTTGGCAGCATAAATTTGGCTTGCATGATTTGATGTAAACGGCTTCCAAAGCAAATAAATGAAAAGGCAAGTAACCAAATGAAAGAATAGTAAGTTCAGCCTTCATTCAGCTTTATTACAAAATCAATTGAATTTTTCTTTCCTTTATTCTGAAGTTTATCTCCTGACGAGTGTCAGACAAAAAACTTTGAGAGAAGTTTTTTGCTGCCAACAAACATTTCCTATGCAGCCTTGAGATCTGCACAAGTACAGATAAGCTTGTTGGTCCATACCCATATGCCCCATTGGCAGGAACAGGTTGATTTACAAATATAAAACCAACTGATGTGAAGGAATGGGCCAAGCTATGTAGCTGAAAGCAGTTCATTAACAGGCAAAATAGATTTTGAAAACAAAAATTAACTTCTGATATTTTCAAGTTTTTAATTTTAAGTACTACATAAATAGTTACTTTCTCTAAAAAATTGATTTTTTAGGTTTTTGTATTTATCATTTTTGATGGCCTACAGGCTGGTATAAGAAGTTTAGGCAAAATTGGTGCATGGGTGACACAGGTACACAGGAGTTACATATAGCAGGTAGTATTGGCCTCTAGTCAATTGCTACCAGCTGACAAAACATAAGGACTTAGCTATTAAAAATGAATGAAACAGGATACTCTTAGAAATTTCTTTTTTCATAAGTTATGAGGACATGACTTGATGATACAGAAATGTTTGTTAGATCAAGGATGTCAGCGTGGTATTGTGGTTTAAGTAATTGGTGTAAGATTGAAAAAGCTGGCTACAGGCTAGTTAAAACCCTTTTTTTTTTCTAACAATCAGTCCTTAAATAATTAATTAGAGACGTTCTAAACTTTAGGTAAAGAGCAGCCACTTAATTGTTAGATAAAGTACCACATGAAGGCAGAAATTTGCATAAATTGCATATCAGTTTGCATATGATAAGTCAAATGAAAAAAGGATGATAAAATTGGCTATAATAGACCACATACAAATGTGATTGGCCTCTTATTTTGACTAGTTGCAAAAGTCTTATCTTGACTAGCTGCAAAAGTCAAAGGGGTTAAACTTAAGAGAAACTGTAAAGCAATTACATAGACCTGGTTTCAAAGATGCCAAAATGTTTTTGTCTGGCTACAATTTTTTACTCATATTTTTAGTTTTTATATAGTGGTATTTGTAAAATTTTGAGCTGCTTGTAAAGACCACATTTTTGAGCATTTTGAGCTGCTTGTAAAGATCACAAACAGAAACAGAGAAAAATACAAAAGCGTCTTTACTGAGGACACAACAGAATGACAAGAGTAAAAATTGAACCCAGACTGCTTCATTTGCATTTGCCATCAATATGACGACCTACCTATAAAAATGTGATCCAGTATGTAAGTGTCAGTAGCACAGCTGATCAAGTTGGTAGAAGGAATATATTAATGAAGAACTCAATTACAAATTTTGTTAACATGTTCAATTGTGATAATACTACTCAGGCTCTACAAAAAAGAATTTTAAAGATAAGGCTTTGTCTGTTATTGTTTGCCATAGCTTCTTCCATATCCAAGAATTGTAACAATCCAATCCACTTCTGACACCCTTTTCTGATAGATTGATTTATTGGGATTGTTGGGAGTAAAGAATAGGGTCAAATCAAAAAAAAAAAAAGAAACTGTAGAGCCAGATCTATGGAGTGTTTTGGCAACAGCAGCATCAAGCATAAAATTTTTGTCAAGATGCATAATGATATTGTTTTGTAGAGTTGAATTTAATTAATGAGTTTTTGATCTACAGAGTGATTGTTTTTAATCTTTTTTTTTGCTAAGGAGCATTCAAAATTGCACTAGATAGCCTACTGTTTAAATTTTTTTTCAAAAAAGGGGGTCATTAAGTTACCTTGGGTTGCCCCAGTAGATTGTAGTATGAAAAAAGTTGAAAACCACTGTTCTAAAACATAAAGCAAGTAGTTCAAGATTTTATCTTTGGCAGCAACCAGCTAGAACAACACTAATCTCAATTAAACAGGAACTTTAACAGAAAAATTGAGAATTTATTAAATACAACAAAAACTTCTTTTAAACTAATATAAAATCTCCAATTCTGCAACATTCTAACAGAAATTTGTCAAGAAAAATTTTAATAGAAGGCTAAAGTCATGTTCAGTTTAACAAAAATAAAGCCAAAAAATTGTTTTAATTTGAAATAGTAAAGTCTCAGTTATAACATTTAAAAAAATTTTCTTGAAACCAATTTAATTTTAGCACAATGTAGAAATTGTTCAAACCAAAATTAACATTATTTTGACTTACAACCTTACTAAACAAAACTGACTTTAAAGCTAAAAAAAAAAAAAAAAACATCCTTAAATAATTATACTACAAATTTTAAATCACCCCAAGAGAGTATTTAAAAGTACAGGTTTTATTTAAGTTATTATCAACTTCAAAACAATCTGTAAATTTTTCAACAGACAGTTTTATTGCATGAAATATTTATAAAGTTAACAACCTTGCATAATTTTTTAAATAAATCTATTTTTAAATAAAAAAAATCAAAAAGTATTATAATAACTGTAAATGAAAAGTGTCAAAAACCAAACATGCCACTCATTATTACAATGCCATTCATTGTAATAATGAGTGGCATGTTTGGTGTAATTACAATGAGTGGCATTGTAATGAGTGACCATACCGTGGTGCAACAATGCCAAGTTTCAAAAGTCCCTTCAAGACAGTAAATTGTTAAGACTCTGGCATAGCAGAGAGACTAAAACTTGCATTGATTTGTCATTTATTTATTGTCTTTATTGAAAATTTGCTGTTTTTAATGAATTTAAAACCCGCATTACTCTTTTTTTTTAAGCTAATCATAATAATTACTTTTTCCCCCTCTGTTTTCTCTCATGACTAATCTATATTGCTTTCAAATTGACAGCAATGCAGCTTAAGTATGCTCACTAAGCTGCACAGCACTTTAATTTAGATTTGCAATCAATTCAATTTTGTTTGTGAGCTTTTATTTTTAATAATTTTTAAATCTATTTGATAATAAACATGACATTCAAACTATAAGAAACTAAGCTACTAAAAATGATAAGCATCAGACTTGAGTTTGTAATTATACCTTGTATATTTTTATTTTGCTGGTCAAACTCTAGGAGGAAAAGCATGATGCTTAACATTCTAGTCATGAGGTAAGGCCTTGGTCTTATAATATAGTGGATGCTATGGATAGCATAGTGCAGAGATGTCCAACCTTTTTTCATAATTGGCCAAATTAAAAATTTAAGAACATTCAGCAGGCCACAAAATTACATGTATAGAAATTTCCTCTTCTTAATATTAGATGCAATGACCAAATGACCAGTATTAAATATAAGTTTAAAATTTATTAACAAATTAGGAATCTAAGTGAAATTTGAAACTATTAAAATCATTATGTAATTAGTAGTAGAAATATCCATGCTGGAGCTGTTTTGAAGTTCTCTTTCCACCCTCCTAATAAATCTATATGATTCCTTTTCTTAGCACAGGCAGCATCACTGCTACTACTGTAATCTTATTCCAAAGCATTTCGCATTAGTTCAAAATTACCATCTTTACTGCCACTAAATTCATTAACAACTACCACTTAATATTATAAAAGATGTTAGGAAATAATACATTTAATATTTAACTTAATTGCAAAACAAACTAATTACTGAAAATGATGCTTGGGGCAAGGCTCCACCCACAAAAGTTTTCATAAATCAGTTTTTTGGATGTCACTCGATGCAGCCATCAACTGATGTATTCACTTTGTTTTCCTATACATTACTATGATGGCAATGACATCCAATTCAATACAGTTATGAAAATATAACTCAAAAATTTGTGTATCCAGTGGATTGCATAACAACATTAAGTGGGTTTCAGTGTGGCTGCCAGTTGACATTTCTGACATAGTGGATGCTATGAATAACATAGTGGATACTATGGATAATATAGTGGATGCTATGGATTTCTTGTGCAACCAAACTACATTGGAGAAACATAAAACCCTGGGTCTGTGATAGGGGAAGCAAAAGATTTCCCACAACTTTGTGTCTCACTGAAACACTAACATTCTGCATTCTGCAAAGATTTTTATACTAACTCTTTATAGATAAAATTGAAACAGAAAAGCTATTTTCATATTATATTTCAAATAGTTGGTATGATTCAACCATGAATTACCTACAGTTGTAACTACAGAATCAAAGTTTTTATTGACTGCCTTACTAGTTAGCTAGCACTTAAATTGTTAACACACTAAAAAACAATTCATTTACAAATTAACTTTAATCAAATCTTACTTGATAAGTGTTGTCAAAACTGTCATACATAAATCTTGTAATAAGAGAAGTTTTCCCAACTGTAAAAAAATCTTTAATATTAAGTTTCAGTAAAATCAGATTGGCAACATGTCTAAGAACTACAAAGCACTGTTTTAATAATAATTTAAATTAACATGGTCTAATTTATACAATTGTAAATATCTTTATAATTATAATCGTAAAATTAAATGAACAATTTTAATTACAGTACAAAGAAATTAAAATTGTTTGAAAGATAGTGTTATGATTCAAAACATTTTAAAGGCTTGAAAACATTTTTTTTAACAATTTCATTTTATAAAAAAAAATCAAAACAAATCATAAAAATCATTTATATCAACATGTAATAAACTGCTAGCTAAGCAAAGTTTTCTACATTTATTAATTTCAAAATTACGTAATTTTGTTTATTTAAAATTAGTTTTAAGTTATATTGACTGAATTGGACAGACTTAAACATCAGGTCTTATTCACTGTTTGCTGTTACTAACTTTCCAGGCTTCAGGGATTTATCAAAATTTAAAAGATAATGAAATCAGAATGACAAACAATGAACAAGATCCTAAGTGTCTGCTTTAAGTGATGGTTCTTTTTGCAATTCAGATACCTTTTACATATAGATGTAGTCAAAATAAATGTGATGGACAGTTTTGATGTTAAAAATATAAATCTTGATATTTGTTTGTTGACAGTCAACTTTGCTAAGAAAAAAAATATGATAAAAGCACAAAAGTAAACAACATTCTGTGGAGAAATTGTCATCAGAAAAATTCATGTATATGTCAAGGTGGTAAAAGAAAAGCAAGCCTACAGCATCAAATAATACTGACAACTAAAGATGTGCTTAACTGTTGCTTTTGAACAACTGTTACTAACTGCTCCTTTGAAACTTTTATCAGTTACTTTTAACCATTACTTTATATTCATTAAGCCAAGGGTTCTTAACCAGGAAAACTTTTTTGAAATGTTATTACATGTTTTAGATATTAACTGCAATACTTTATAGATTTTTAACATGAAGAACATTTCAAAAATTTAATTAATTTTGGTAAATTTGACCTTTATGTAAGTAATCATATTTTTTTATTTGTTAATACTAATAATTTTGTAATAATGTGTGTACAAATTTAGTTTCTCTTCTTTGCATACTGATATAAACGTACTAATTAGACTAGAAACTGAATTTCTGATGAGGGAGAATTTAGTTTTGAATATTGGTTAAGTGGTTCCATAAAATTAAAAAGGTTGAGAACCACTTCATTGAGCCAACTAACAACTAGCATATAGCAATTGTGATGTTATCACCATATCAAAGGCAGAAGCAGATAAAAAAAGCAGCTGCAAGATAAATAGCAAAACAGATACGAGATTGCTGCTTTTTAGAAAAAAAAGTTTTTCAAGGATTGAGCTCCAAAATAACACAGCATGAATAATAATAGTTACTTCTTAACTGTTATTTTGCAATTGGCTTAATTGTTAATGTTCATTTAAGAAATTATCTCTTACTTTTTAAGAAACTGTTATTTTTCATACACCAGAATGACACCTGAATGACATTAAGATATTAAAAGTAAAAAAAGTATCAAATAATGAAAGGTGAAAAGAGTGATTGAGAAGTCATGAAAAGCTTCCTAATTTGAAAAAAATTGTATTAACAGTGATCAGAGGTAAATGCATAATGATACTTGAAATATCATCTAACTAAAAAATAAATGATTAAAGGAACTTTATAGTTGACTAACAGAATAAAAAATATTAAATGTCAGCAGCTTGATCAAGTGGCTAGAGAGCCATAATTGTAATCAACACAGTCTCAATTAAAACCCTACTTGCACCATTCTGTTGTGTCCTCGGAAAAGACATTTTACAGCACTTTCCCCAGCTTGATGATTTTGGTTGCCAAAGTTCTAAATTTGAGTCATATCTCTATTAAATTTGAAGCGGACAGCAATATCTTGGCATCTCCAAAAGCAGGTCGAGGTAATTGGTTACCTTATGTATTAGCGTCTCCATTGCTTTCTTGTGAATCAGGAGGATAAATATAGAGATGTAAAATAAACACAAATAAAAAGAATGAAATAATAGACAACTCTGTAAAGAATAAGCAGAAGTATTACATATTTAAGCAAAAAAATCAGTAACTTAGTAACAGTTGGAATTGGATGTGTTGTACAATAGGTTAGATTGAATTGAAAAAAAGTTGTAGTTTGTAAAATAGCTCAAAATAGTTCTTGCTTTGTTAAATTCCAACAGAAATAATGTTTTGTCAGTTATAAATGATAATAGTTGCAATTTGACAGATAAAAGCAATATTAAGTATTTTTTTTTAATTTTTAATTTAAAGAAACCAGTAGAGCAACTATGTTGTGACTGAGTAAAGCTTGAGTAGTTTGGTATAAAATGGTATTGCTTGGATTGTTTCAGTAATACCCAATCTTCAGCATTGAGAACAAGCATAATAAAGCAAAATATTGTTAAACAGTATGTAGTACTTAAATAAGGTAAAAACTCTTTTAATTATTTTACATTTTTTGATAGACAAAATCAAACAAAACTCTGTATAAAACTATTTTACATATTGTAATTGTAAAACAAATATTTTAAGTGGTTGGCAAGGAATACATTTAAATAAATAAACAAATAAAAAAACAGCTACACTTTTTTAAATTAGAACAGAGCTATTCACAACATTTAACTTATACTCACCACTCTGTTCTCCAAGAAATACAAGCTTGAATTTTCGAAGAGGATTTCCAAAATCACTTGTCATTTTCAATATTTAATATATTTAAACTTAAAACTTTATATTTTAAAACACACAAGCTTAGAAAATGGTTAAATGGCTAACCAATACTCAAATATTTAATACTACATAAATTATCAATACAAAGGTTGCTTTCTAGTGCCTATTGCTTCCTAAAATTTCAGATGATAAAATTACATACAAATAAAAATGCAGACTTTAACAAAAAATAGATAATTAAATTTGATTGTTAAGAATAAGTTACACTGTTACAACTGGTACTTTATTAATAAAAAATTCTTCTACTTAGTGACAGAGTAGCCTAAGCTATTAAAATACAAACTCAGTTCTTGCCTTTCCTCAGATTTTTTAATTTTAAATTTTGTAATCAATTTTGAAAAATTTATCTTGTGAATCCTGTCAATATAAAAAAGAGGTCTCTTCAAGAAGAGACCCCAACTTTGTTTTGCCAGTGAAACTAACTGAGAATCCCCCTCCCACAACAGCACAATTAAGAAATAGAAAAGAAACCAAGAGAAAAAGAATCTCTCAAGAAAAGATAGTAGCCAACAGGGGATCCGAATTAGTTTCATTAACCAAAATCGCTCATGGTTGCTTATTGAAGAAACCCGTAATTTTGATGTAATATAACCAGGTTAAGATCTTCAGGACTGTAAAGTTAAGGTATAACAAGTTGGCAGCGTGGTTGAGTGGTTCGAATATCGTCATTGTGATCAACGTGGTCCGGTTCAAAACCTTCTTGCGCCATTCTATTGCGTCCTTGGGAAAGACACTTCAGGTCACCTTCCCCTGCTTGGTAGTCTTGGCAAGCAGTTCTACATTTCAGTCGTATCTCTATAGAACTAAAAAACCAAAATAAAAAATTTTAAGCAACATCTTGGCATCTCCGCAAGGAGGTCGGAGTAATTGTTTGCCCTATGTACAAGGTCGTGTCTAATTCGAATAAAAAACGAGTGGAGTTAGAGTAAAAAGAAACAAAACTAGTTGCTCTAAGAGATAAAAAGAGAAAAAAACGTGGCGCAAATTGTTCTTGCGGGCCCAAAGTGAGCCCAAAGTTTTTGGAATTTTTTTGATTTGTCAAGATGCTCAAAAAGAACTTAATTTCTTTTGAACCAACTACTTTCTCTCAGAAACTAACCCTGTATCTCCGTAAAACTAACTGTCACTCCAATCAGTTTTTCTTCGAATTAGACACGACCTATGTACAGTACAGCGCCTCTGTCACTTTCCAGCGAATCATGAGGATAACTACGGAGATAAAATGAATGCAAATGAGATTATGATGACATGGAGCGATCCTGTAGCAAATACGGAGCCAAATTCTTTCATATTTTTATGTTTTTTAGGACAAAACTGTGACGACTGCAAAGTTCGAACAAAGTTTTTTCGTTTATTTTTTGTTTTGTAATAATTATTTTTTCCTTATCATTATTACCTGTTTTGTAATAACTGCTTTTAACTTATTTTTTCATCGTTTCTTTTCATTTTTTGTGTTGCACCTGAAGGGTTAAGTTTTGTTATTTATTTTTTCAATTTAAGAAACAACATAGCCTATATCATTTATAAATTGCAGCAAGAGAGCAACAGTATAGTTTTATCTTTTTGTGACGGAGTCGCAAAACTGCCTTGTCCTTGTCAAGCTCCTCACAAATGCGGCTCACGACCAGCACCAAACTTTATGGTTTTATTTTATTGAACAAAACAATAATTAAGACGCTAGTCGGAAAGCGGTTTCTACAAACAAATATTACATAAATTAACTTTACCGCGTCAACACATTGCCCATTGACTTACCGACGATGTTGGTGGACGAACAAATTAAAATATCAATAAGATTACGGAGTTACTATCAAATGTAGCCAATGTCCAAGGGGGCTAATTGTTAGCAGCAAAATTCAATTCGAAAATCTGCAATCCAAGTTTGATCTCTCTTCAACCACTAAGCTTATCTCACCAGTTAGGAAAAAACCACTGTCCAAATCCAAAGTGGCAAGCAACACTTGCCCAATACTACGTGGTATTACTCAATGTCAAACAGCAGCGCAAAAAAGCACTAAAGAGCAGCGTTGATTATTTAGCGCAAGAACAAAAGACTGGTTGGTTTAAAACCCACAGTCAATTACCAACGCGGCAAACATATACGCGTGCAACATAACACTTTGAAATGTCAAGACCAAACAACAAAGCAGTGCTTTATTGATCAATTTAAGAAGCAAGATGAACACGCAAGAAAGTAGGGGCCTTAACCCTTCTGAATTTAATAAAACTAAAGCAAATAAAAATTAGCAACACTACATTTGGTGACCCACGACAAAGCCTCATTCAAAGAAGAATGAAAAGCAATTTTAAAGGAAGAAAGAATTTGAACAAAGAAAAAAGGCCTCATCAAGAGTGAAAAAGCACGAGCCTTAGCCTATCTCATCAGATGCGAACTCCAAAAAACTCGTCACACTTAGACAATTTCGGAATAACAAGTAAGGTCATTACACGGCGAGACGTAGTTTTTAGAGGTCATTTCGAAAGTTTAATACATTCTTCTGATACACTTTGCTTTGAAAAGTCCTTCTAATAAACTATGTTTTGCAGATACGGAATGGATTATATTTTTTTTAATTTTTGGATTCAAAGTGCATCAAGATCTTTTTTATCGAAATTTTTTTTCTTTCTTTGTATGTAAACTATTTGTGTGTGTGTATGTGTGTTTGTTTGATTTTTAAATGCACAGAATAGATGAACACGCATATACAAAAAACTTATAAAAAAAAGGAACAACAGTTACGAAATATTTATCACATACAAACTAATGTAATGTAGTGTTTAATGTATGATTAATAAAACAATCAAAGAACATTAAAGAAGAATTTAATGTATTAAATGATTCATAGCAACAAATATAGTAAATGAAAAGATCATTATTCGTAGTATTGCAGCAATTATTGTAACCAGTGATGGCTTTACAAAAGAGCAACCCCGTTGCAAGAAAAATAGGAAAGGCCACTTTTTAGGGTGCCAAGTTTTTTTCGTCCCAAAATAAAGTTTTTTTCTAAAAAAAGGGTTTTCAATTTCAATCGAGGATCTCTGCTATCGTCCTAAAGTTAAGGTGCAGACGGGGGAGTCACCGCCGTTGTGTTACTAAAAGAAAATAGAGCAATAATTTGCTTAGAGGCCTGTTTTTGACGTTTTTTAAGCGGCCCGGTGCTTTATTTGCTCCATAGGGGAAAGTGAGGTAAGTTGATACCAGTGGCGTGCGGTCAGAGCATGCAAGTCATGCATTGCATGACCAAATTTTTAGGAATTGCATGACAAACTTTTGTGCGATGAGGCAGATATCGATGAATTCGGTAAGAAATACTACTTGTTTTGGATAAAATCTGAGGCCGATCCGAGACGAAGACCTATTTTTTTGTGTTATTTTAGAGAAGATCGTGAATTTAGGACAAATAGTATCACTCTTTATCCCATGCAAGTTGATTTTTGCATCCACCCTTTAACAAGGTAAAATTGTAAATTGTTACAAAATCATTCATATAAGGTAAAATGATACACCATTATTAAGGCAAGTTGATACATGTATCATCTTACCTTATATGGTTACAATACTTTGGGCCAAGTGATTTTTTTTCTTTTATTATGAAATTATTAACCTAACCTGTCATTGCAACATTTTAAACAAATAGGCCTGGCAGACAATGACAAGTCTAAACATTGTTTTCTTCAGTAAATGTAAATATCAGCTAGCCATTTTAACAATCCTATCTATGATGTAAGCAATTTCATTGCTACATACACAGACTGGCTGCTAGTTGATTTTTTTATCTCTGACCTGTTTATTTTTCTATACTGCAGGTTTGGTTAAATGAAAGTTAGTTTTCAACATCAAAAAACCAGATTATACGTTTAATAATGCCAAGTAAATACATATAAACCGATCGTACAGTTCTATTAACCCCAGATCTGCTTAAACGAGCAGCGAGAAAAGTCTCTGAGGAAAGAATATCTTACAGAAGTGCTGCTAGTAATGGTGTTGAGAAAATCACACTAACGAGATATATCAAGAAAAAGCAAATTAATCCTAATTGTGCATTAGGATATGCAGCATTAAGTTTGCAAATGAGAATTTTTCCTCCTGAGATGGAAGAAGGATTAACAAAATATATTGTGTTCATGTATTTGGTCTTTCACCAGAGAAATTTAAAGATTTGAATTTGCAATGAGGAATAAACTACCAATTCCTCAATCTTGGAAAGATAATAGAAAAGCAGGCATCCATGCAGTGGTGGATCAGTTTTAAACAACGAAATAACGTATTGATCAGAAAACCAGAATCTACATCGCTTGGTCGAGCTACTGCTTTCAATCAACACACAGTGTCTGAGTATTTTACAAACCCGGAAACTGCGCTAGACAAAAATAAATTTACAGTGGATCGCATTTTCAACATTGATGAAATTAGGTTTACCACTATCCAAAATCCAAAAATGTTGTTATAATCACTGAAATGAAAAATGTTGGTTCTGTCACATTTGGTGAACATGGTAAACTTGTCACTGCTGTTTTTGTGCTGAAGGATATGCCTTACCCCCAATGTTAATTTTCCCACGTGTTTACTACAAAGATCATTTATTTGCCGGGGACCGTCAGGCTGTATTGGAAGAGCAAATAAGTCAGGCGGATCAATAAAGAATTGCTTATAGACTTTTTGGATCATCTCAGTGACTTAACCGCTTGTTCGCCAGAACGAAAAATTTTGGCAATTATAGACAATTATAAATTGCATATAACAATTGCTGCAATTGACAACGCGAGAGAACGTGGTATATGTTTTGTTGATAATACCACCTAAGACATTCCACAAGCTGCAACCTTTGGACAGGACCGTATTTGGACCATTTAAGAATAGCTACAATAAAGCGATAGACAATTAGATGAGATCCAACCCAGGGAAAACCACCACTATCTATGACATACCATGTCTAGTTAATGAAGCCCAGTTGGCTTCTATGGTTCCTCTTAACATAATATCTGGATTGGTGTCTGTCCATACAATTCAGAGATTTTCAGCGAGGCTGATTTTTTCCCATCCATCGTGACAGATAGAGATCCATATTCTGCTTCTCTTATGAACACTGTTACAGTAAGTTCTTCGCGGTCTTAAACTCCGTGTGGCTGTCTCCGGAAATGTACGCGTCCTTGATTTGATTTAATTTAAATTTGTATTAACAAGATATAAAAACGATGCGAAATAAGACGAACTAAATTAGACGGGAAATTAAGACGAAATAATATGGTCAGACGAAATAAGATGGTCAGACGAAATAAGACAAATCGGACGTAATAATCTGGTCGGACGGTTTTCTATAAATAAACGTAAACACTAATAAATAATGCGCAAAAGAAAAGACTTATAAACACTCACCAACTGTAGACTGACACGGAGCAGACCGACAAAACTAACAATATCGAACAGTATCTCTAACAGTATTATATCAAAGGCCTCAACAGCACTCCCAACGGCGTCTAACTGTATTTCGAACAGTAAATCTACGACCGCTACACAAAGGCTGAAGTAGCAAAACTAAGCGTCTCTACACAATTTTCACCCAACTTATGGAAAGAGAAGTCAGCTTGAGGTAACAACAAATTAGCAAGCGAGCGCGGTGAGATAATGGAAAAGGTCGACTCAAAGCAGCAATCAATTAGCAAGCGAGCGCCTTGAAAATAATGAAGTGTATCAAATTAAATGTCAAACAAAAATTAAGTAAATCAAATGCAGAAATAAACCCGGGTTCGAAACTCAAAGAGTACTTGCCGTAACAAACACTGCTGAGCCTTTGAGCAAAGCTAATAACAAAAATGCACAAGGAAGTCCTTCTGCTTATTCTCTCCAGAGTAGAAGCAACGATTGCCCGAAAGGTTATTCAAATTCTTGCCACCAGAAAGATAACTCATCTCGCAATTATGTGTCTCCTCAAGACATTTTGCCAATCTCAAAAACCGCTCCCAAAAAAAGATCTTTGACTAGATCAAGAGGGAAGACAAGGATTTATACTGACACTCCTGTTAGAGATGAAGTGGAGAGAAAATCAATAAAAAATAAAATAAGTGAAAGCTTTTCGTCAAGCAGGGCAAAAGAAAGAAACCGCAACCAACTGTCATTAGTTCATCATCTAAAGAAAAAGACATCTCATATGAAGAAGAAAGTGAAGTTGATAGTCTTATTTTAGATGAAAAGATTGAACCCAACTTAGGAGACTAGTCGTGATAATTGTAAAAGGAAAATTAAGGTCTTTACAATACGTTGCACGCGTTGATGACTATGATGATGAAAACGATGATTATAAGGGAATGTTTTTACAAAAAATAAACAGTAGAGTTCATTCTGATGGACCATTGTTAATGAACAAGATGCCGCTTCTTTTGCTGCAGACGATATTATTTTGAAGCTTCCTTCTCCAGTTGCAATCGGAGGACCAGCGAGAAGAAACAATCTGCTACAATTTAATTTTGATTTTAGCAAATTGGAGTTAGCTTGAAATAGCTAAAAATTTGTCACTTTATTTGCAAATGCTTGTTTATTCCGCATGCTTTTGACTTTTTTTTCTCAACGTTAATAAATGCAAAAATTTTCATGGTCATAGAAAAAACTTTTAGATTATGGTTTTTCAGTAAAAACTAATATTTTTTAAGATTGTTTTGCAAAAAAATTAAAAATATTTTAGATGAAAAATACTGATTTATTTTTCAGCCAATTCTCCTACAAAAAGGATGTCGGAGTAATTAATCCTCCCTATATCTGACCATGGTTATAAAATTTGCAGCGTGTATTAATTATGTTTCAGCTGCTCTTTAAGTTGTGATTTTGTAATGTTTTTTTATAGTATATCATTTTACCTTAAGCGTATCAACTTACCTTTAGGGTGTATCAACTTAACTTACAAGTAAGGCAAGTTGATACACATGTGTGTTGTTTTTTTAACGCTGATTATATAAAAATTAAAAAAGATAGGAAATTGTAAGTGTTACAACAAACTTTGTTAAGATATAATGTTTTATTTAAAACTTTAACCAGACTTTTATGTCAAGTACTTTTCCACAAAGATACAAAAAAGGAAAAATTGTATCATCTTACCTCACCTTCCCTTACAAAAGCCATAACTGGTTGTAACGTTATGCAACAACTGCTGTTCACGAGCATTTACATACCAAAGCAATCAGGTGCAAATTTAAGATTTTTTTCGCGGAGGCCCAGAAATTTATAATAGCAATCGACAAGGAGACATGAAAAAAACGAAAGCAAAAGTAAAACTGCGTGATTTTTTCCATTTCTTGGTAAACATATATTACAAAATAATTACAAACCATTCCTTTCGAGTTTAAGTTAAAAGCTACAAAAAATTTTACCCTTGCTAGGGTAATAATTGCAAAAACATGAACAAACAACAATAGGTACAATTTAAAACAAATTTATTAAAGTTAAATTTTCTGTTAGTTTTTTTAGAGTATCTAGGCCTACTAGTTATACGAGCAATTCGTATACGTATAAAGTGGGATTACCAGCAAGTAAAACTAGAGAACTGAGCCATTCTTTGTCGTCACTTCTCCCGGGTATGAGTGTAAATTGCATTCGGTTGTAAGCTTATCAACTGATAAGTTGGGATGAATGAGAATACCCAATTACAACTTCCTCCAGGTCACCCTTGGGCAAGGTGTAGTACCTGAAAGCCTCCCTGTATTAGGGTTACAAGCCATCAAATAATATCATAAAAATAAAAAGGCCGTGTTAATTTTTCTTTTTTTATTTATGCATTTTTTAATGTTTTTTTTTTGTTTTTGTTTTAGGCATTTTTTATTTTTTTTACTCGAATATATGGTTTTTCTTTAGGTGATGCAACCATGCAAGCTGTTACCTTAGCTAGTGTAATTTATTGAGTTTTTGCATATTTCAACGTTGTTTCATTTTGTTGCATGTCCCTTTTTCCGTAGTGTAATTATGTTGATGTAAGTATTTTGTTCGACAAGTGGCGGAAATAAAAAACGACTGAATTAAACTAAACTTTTTGTTATTATTATTATTCTAACTTGCTGGAAAATATCGGAAGTGATATATTTATAACTACCTTAAAACGATTACCCTAACCTGCTTTTAAAGATTTCAAGGTTGTTGCTGTTCAGTAGAAATATTCTACTTTGTTTTCTAGCTTTTATTTAGAGATATAAATAAAATTTAGAGCTGCTTGATAAGACTGATGGGAAGAGGACAGTGCAACGACACTACAACAAGTAATACGATAATTAGGTTTTGGACAGTGACCGTGTCGATCAATACCGTGCTTGCTATCAAATGTGGTAACATGTAGAACATACGTAAGTTTTGCGTTGTTTAAGAAAACTAAATGTTATTTCTGCTGTGACCTGGGGCGCCATAGTGTTTTGCCGGGAGGGGGGCAAAACTTTAAAAAAGCAATTGTTTTTGTCGAAAAGGGGCTTCCAGGAAAAGCAAATTTTGTCAACTCTGATTTTTTAAAAAAACATGTTTCATAATTGCGACCGTTTCCAGTGCAAAAATTTATTGAATTCTAAAAAAAGTCATCATTTTTATTCTGTATCCAAATTTTTTAATTTCCGTCTCAAAAACAAAGAGGTCTCTAAAAAAAAGTTTATTGCTTTCAACAGCGGGATTTTTAAACTGGATTTTCCTCCAAAATTTAAAGTAAAGATAAAAATCAGAATAAAAGCCTTAACCTTTACTCGTTCTGGTAATTTCATCGATTTTCTTTGATCTCTATATTTATTCTTTTGACTTGCAGGAAAAGCGTCGGAGTCGCTAATACATAGGGCAAGCAATTACTCCGACCTGCTTCCGAAGATGCCAAGATATTTCTGTCCACTTGAAGCTTTTTATTTTTGTTTTTAAGTTTTATAGAGATATGACTGAAACATAGAACGGCTTGCCAAGACCACCAAGCATGGGAAAGTGCCGTAAATTATTTTTCCCTAGGATACAACAGAATGGCGCAATTTTTGAACGGAGACCATGTCGATCACAATCGCGGCGCTTTAACCGCTCGACGACGCTGCTGAGTTTCTCAGATTTTAGAGACAAATTTAACCAAATGCTTCTGTATCTCCACCAGTGACTGCCCTTTTCCCAACTTTCAGCGCTCTTTGAAAGCAACATAGGCAGCTGTCTCCTCTGCCCTCCAACTCCGGCGCTCCTGGCCTTGACGGTTGTTTTAAAAAGATTACTAATTAAATGCAAAGCTTTGCTGATACTGTTGAAAAAATTAATTGTTTGTCATAGGGCTAAGTCTATTTTTTAAGAAAGCCAAAAATGTTTATTTTGCTATATTTTGTTGTTTTTTGTTTTTTTCTTTTTTTTTTCTTGTTTTAATAATGTAAATAAGTAAATTCAAAAATGCTTAATCCAATATGGCTGCTTTCATGGCAATTTTAGGGTATAAGAAAGCAAATAAGCAACTGGACGTGTGGTAAAATTTTTTTAACTACCGAAACAAGTTTAAAGATCAAGTCCTTTAGCTAAAGAAAAATAGCCTAAAATTAATGCATTTTTTTTCATGTTAAAATTAACGTATCACAAAATCTCGGTGTTCGACGTAATCATATTTTTTACCATCTTTTGACTTCATGTTCTTGTAAAGACCTGTCTCACCTCTGCAATGAAGTCGCTTTCTTCTTATAAAAAAAGTAGCATTTTTCTACTCTCCACAAAGTGGCATTACTGCTTAGACTAATGGTTCAGTTCAAGAAAAGATAGGAGCAGAGATATATAGGCTATACTAATTTTATAAGTGTATCAGTGCAACTGTTTCTCACTCCCTTTCTATCTCTCTTTCTCTTTCTCGGATGGACTTTGGGACATAAATTACAGTGTTGAGACCTATGCTATTCTTCATGCACCAGAATGTTATACCTGTTCTGCGATTATCAAAGTGTCATCTAGTAAGCCTACTCTGATCAATATTTGTTCTATCAAATCATTATTTTTCTTTCTCATACCTACAGATCAAATCTTTTTTTTGACACTGAAACTCTCCCTAGCTTTTATTAGATTTAAAAGTAGTCCACTTTTAATGAGAAACTTGGTACTTTTTTGTCCGAGGCAATGACTGAGGAAACATTTTTGCTACAGTTAGCAGTACGTGTAACGCTTCCACAATTAAAGTTTTTTTACTTTTCTCAGCGCTTATTCTTCTGCACCAGTTGGCGACGCGATATCCAAGCTTGTCTTTTTCATTATCAAATAACTGCTGCATCTTCAATTACTCGCTTTACTCGATATGCCCTCTCTCGTTTACCCATCAACGCTTCAGTAGCAATACAAAACGTAAACAGTTACTTACATATGTTTAACGAGAACGAATTACTAAAAATTTATTGAGGAGTCTCGAAGGTGGATGTAAACTGTCTTTTACTTATTCGTTAGGAGTTGTTTGAGCTATTTTAAATACTTTTCCATAACAGCTTGATTTAAGGATACGCATATAAATGTAGTGTTTCCATTTTAGCATAAAATTTTTCAATCTTGCCTGTACTCCTGTACTCAGTTTTTCTGTAATTAGATTTCGTTCTTTTTTAAGAGCATTTTTCAACTGCAAGTATAAAAAATACTTTTTTCAATCTTTAGATTTTATTTCAATTTTTTATCTTTAGTTGTTTAACCGCTGAAATTTAAATTATAAACCATAATAGTAATTTTTATAAAATTACTTTTTTTTTTAAATTTAAAAATTGCAGTTCACGGTACTCTTATCTATTTCTGCAAGTTTTCTCCCATGCTCAGTTTGCAAAACTAAATATTAAAATCATTGAGACTAATGTTTATCGTATTTTAAAATTATCTCTAAGACTAAATTAAGAAAACACTTTTTAAAAACCTATTGTAACAATTCTGAAAAACTTTACCTTTTCAAAAAAAATCTTTTCTTCCCTGTATTTTATTACCCGTGTATGTTATATATGGTTATCTTGGTTGCTTTTATTTATTATCAATGTAAAATTAAATAATGGCACACATAAGATTTTTAGCAGAACTTTATTTTATGGAATTACTGAGTTTTTTATTTGATAATTTTTAAAAGATTTATAGTAGAGAATCATTAAAATGGCTGATGAAACCAAGAAGATTATTGAGATATTAAATAAAAGTCCTTTTAATAAAAGTTTAAATGTTATATCTTTTCATTCACTTTCTTCGGAACAGTTGCTACAAATTCTTAATGATGTTTTTGCTGCAATTGATCCTAACCAAGCTGGTGATATAAGGTTAATTTTTAGTTGATTCAATTGAATTTTAAAAAATTTTGTTTAACATGTTGTTTGAAGAACCAATGCTAAAAATGTAACTATAAGTGTTTAATATATAATTATTTTACATTGCCTTCTATATATCATTTTGAACTTTTATGAGTTTTTGATAAATAAACATGTTTTTACATTAGGGAAGAAGCGCCAGATGTTCGAGCCCAACGCACATTGATGCTTTTGAAAACATTAAAATATCATCCTTCTAGTAACATGGATGTGTCAAATTTTCGCCAAGGTATTGTTCTTGGGGAAAAAGAAGTTATTCATCCAATCTTATTGTATCTTTTGACTAATCTTTCCTCATTAAAGACCAGAGCTTATTTAGCAAGGTTTTTGGTTACACTACCAGTAAGTTTTTGTTTGATTTTTTTTTTTTTATTAATAAACTTGCAAAGAAAGTTAAATTTACATTGTCTTTAATGTTGCTGAATTTTATGGATTGTTTTGTTTACTTGAAATTATTACGTAGTTTTAGATTGGCTAAAATATTCTAATTTAACATGTTTAATCAAAGTTTCATAATGATTTTTTTTGGATTATACTTTATGCATTCATTTAGTTGCAATTACTTGTTAAAACTTAAAATTTTACAATAAAAAACTTTTATAAATTAGCTCTTGCAGATTTTAGGTTGTAATTATTGGATTTTATATGTTGTACCAAAACTTTAAAAAATTCTAAGTCTAATGCTTTTAATTGATTTGATTTTTTGTAAACCTTATATAGTTTTTTTGGGTCTCTTCAAGACGTCACTGCAAGCGATTTTTTGTTTGTGAACTAACCTAGATGCCCACACAGTTACTGTCGCCTCTTAAAAAATCCTTTTTTTTTTGGTCTTTGCTTCATTCAACCCTAGTCCTGAAAGGAGGATTTTGGGTTAGTTTTATTGAAAAACAATTGCTGATATTTACTTTTTCAAAAAACCTGTTTTTTTATCATTTAAATTTAATGTTACTGCAGAGCCTGATAGATGTAAAAGATGTAAGAATTGCCAAATAATTCAACAAACAAGTGTCAACAGACCAATTTTGTTCTAATTAGGACTCATCAATATTTTATTTTAGTTATGACTTGACCATTCTTGCTTGTTTTATTTGTTTTGAAATGGAACTGCAGGGTTAACCTTGCTTTTTTTCCTCACCCATGTTAACTGACTCACTATAGTTGGTGTATTGGAACCATTAATAATATGCCTTTTGGGCTTACAGCAATATGCTTTATGCAATTAAACAGTTAATAGAAAGTAATTTGTTTTTATTGTAAAACTTAATACTATTATATAATGTTGATTTGAAAAAAATTGTTATTGACAAGCTTTGAATATATTCTTTAAAGTTGATAAACTATCATTTTTCACAAAGCTTTTTCTATTTTTGTTTGAATGCTGCAATTACATTTTTTGTGTTTTAAACCTTAGCTAAAGAACACATAAGTTTTTGTTATTTGACTGTGCATATTGTTATAAGATAAAGATAGGCTTTACTTTATAAAAGAATCCACCTAGTATTCCTAACATCTCTTTAATTTACTTAAATTAATGCTTCTTTGATGAGTTATTGACAATTATTTTAAAAGGGGTTGTTAAGAAATAAAATTATTTGATTGAGACCAATAGTTTATCGTCATAAATTTTAAGTCTAAAAAATTAATACAGAAAGTTGTTTGTGTATTATCTTTTTTTTAGTATCTAGCTATGACGATATAAATATACTCAGATTTACTATAATTTTTATTTATTTATTTTCATTTTTACTCACAATCAACATAAAATTACTCATAGTGCAAGTAAAAATAAAGATTGTAAACAGGAAACAGCAGCTAAACAAAATATGTTATTATAAGGAAATAGTGATTAAATCATTTTAAAAATAAGTACAAATGATCAAAATTTTAGCATAGTTTTAATTTTTTTAATTAATTATTTTTTATTTACCAATAACTTTACATTCATATTTAAAGTAATTACAAAATTTATAACTTTACCATATTAAAGCAATATGTTGTTTCAACCCAGATGGATATGCTTAACAGTTGTAACAAAAAAGCTTTCAAAAATAAGGTTTGTGGCTGTTTTTGCAATACCAAATTGGATTTTTTTGCTAAAAAATTAAAAATAATTTTTATAATGACAAGTGATGAAAGATGCTGGCAAAACAAATTTGAGTGATTTTTACTGTTCATGACTGCAAATTTGAAATTTGTTATTAAATTTTCTTTACAAATAGTACAACTGTTTTTATGACCCTCCACAAGGTTGCAATATCTGATCCTTGATATGCAATGTTTTTTATATAGCCAATTAAACTTGCTGTACTAAATTTATTTTATCCTTAGGTTCCTGATGAATTACTGCATGATTCATCTGATAAAGATATGCAAGAAAACTGGACAAGGGTAATCATGTTTAAAAAAAAATTTTTAATTTTATGGTATTGAAACAATATGACATTTGTAAGCCTACCATGTTTCCTTTTTTAAAAAATGATAATTAGTGCAATTTTATTCAAAAGCTTATCTACAATTTTATTTGTGTTGATTTTTTTTGCTTTTCTTTTTTTTGTTTTCTCTGAAATCATCCTTGAAAAAAAATGTTTTTAACCAGGAATTTATTATAGTGCTGACTTTTTTAAACAAGGCAAATCTTTTAAAAAGACATTGTTATAATAACCCTAGTTGATAGTGTTTCTCAACAACTCGCATTAAAATGTAGTTTTTAATCATTTTTTTATCAATTATTTGTAGCAGTAAAATAATTATTATTATTCTTAGCTGACCTGTTTCAATTGCTTTTATATTTAAATTTAAAAGGTTGTTTCAAAGCCCACAACAAGTTTTTAAAAAATCATAGTTATGATAGTCCAAACAAATGTGCTTTACTAACAATTTTGTTATATATTTTTTTCAGTACAAAGAATTTCAAGAGCATTTTTCAACTATACACAAGGAACTTAAAGAACTTCAGAAGCAAAGTAGCGGAACAAACGAGGTTAAGACAGACATCAAGACAATGGAAGAAGAAAAAGAAAATTTAATGAGGGTAATGTCAATATTTTGTACAGTAAACTGACTGCAACTAAGAAATGATGATTTTTTGCAGCTTTTTTTTGACCAAACATTAACTACTTAAAGCTTGTACGTCCAAAGTGACGTTCCTTAAGTTTGTGCCCGTATTGAAGTAAACGGACCCTATATTTTAGGCTGAATAGTTAAATTTACAAAATTAATTAAATCGGTAATCAAATTTTTGAAACGTATGACTGACCGTAACAAACAAAATGGGATAAAGAAATTTATTGTAAATTTTCAAATATTTGAGGAATTAATCTTTTTTATGTGCACAACAATTAAAATTTTTCACTCTGGCAGACGAGAATCAATCCACAACTTGTTAAAATTTGCTTTTGTTAATTTAATTTAAAATCAATTTCGTCATCAAGTCATCTTCAGTTAAATCTACAAATTGTAAGAATAAAAATTGTAAAAACCATAGAAAAATTATTAATTGATGATCAATTCAACTTAATTTAATATATATCATAGAATAAAATATTTAAAAGCTGTCAAAAATGGCTTGTTTTTTGACACTTTTTAAAAAGTTTTTCGATAGGATTCTTTTACTTCAATATTTGAATTTCACATTTAATTTTTTTAAGTGAGTATATTTTATTCTATATATATTTAATTAAGTTTAAATAATCATCAATTAATAATTTTTTTATGGTTTTTACGATCTATATTCTTACAATTTGTAAATTTAATGGAAGATGACTTGATATCGAAATCGATTTTACATCGAAATACAGTAATAAAAGTAAATTTTAACAAGTTGTGGACTGATTCTCGTCTGCCGGAGAGAAGAATTTTAATTGAGATGCGTTTCACGAGAATCGTCCTAAAATCTTTATCCAATAGGGTTAACTAACCCACTGAGTTTTTTAAAAGATTACGTGCACATTATAATGCTCATTTGGATATTAACTTTAGGCTAACAAATTACCCCAAAACTAGGACTTATTTTTTTTGTAAATTTGAACTTTACAAAAGACGGTTAATTTTGATCCAAAAGAGGCCTACAAAAGAACAAAAACCAATCGCTCGTTATTTAATTGATTGTATATTTGAACTTTACTCCGCTCGATTTTATGTGTAGTTTAAAATCGTTTCACAACGAATAGTACGAATCTTAATAGGATGTCAATTGTTTATCTCTAAAAGTTTCTTACTAGTAGATTTTTCTAGAAAGTCGAAAGAGCGCGAAAGAAAGTAGAAGGAACTCCTGATTTTTCGGACGTGCTCCAAGTCGCCCAGAGAATGCGAACTGAAAAGCAAAACAGCGAAAGCTTACAAACAAAGATTCAGCAGCAGACGAGGCTGAAGCAATCAGCCGAGCATCGCTACCAGCAGAAGAAGTATTAAATAGATTGAGAGATTTTCTATTTCTTTCAACAGAACACGTGCAGAGCTAATGATCTGATTTGATTTGAAATTAAAAGTTTGGTTTGTTGCCTTTCATAATTGAACGAAAAAAGTTTACGCGACCTCGTCTAAAGTCAATAATTCTGGGTAATTCTTAAAAATTGAAAGAATAAACAGGAAAAAGTCTGTCAATTACAAAAATCAATCAAAAATAGAATGCACCTAAGTTAAATCAAAAAAGCAAAGAGTCAAATTTAGTAGCCTACATTGTTTTTTATAAGTACTGGATTAATTGTTGTGCGGTAAGTCTTGTTAGGATAACCATGATTTCATTTGACGAATAACTGCATTAAGAATGTAATGATCCAGATACAGTTGTTTACCTAAATCAAAGTACTAAAACTCTCCAATTCTATTTGAATTAACCAAAAGTCGAAATCCAGTGAATCCGCATTAACCGAAGCTCGACGATGTCCATCTCTCTTGTGTTAAACATAATGCGTTTCATCAAAGCTCACGTGATCATGTTTACCAGGCAACAGATCAACGACATAATGCGAACCGGACCTGACAGTTCTCCGGAGGTACTGATATCCCGGATGGAAGAAGACAATAGATTGAACAAGTACTTGGTCGAAGAAAAACTGCCAAAGGTTTGGAGTTTAAGTTTTTGCGCATCTCCTTATGATTAGGTTTTAAATTCGACTTATACTTGAACTTGACGCTGTTTTGCGTTTTGTTCAACAAAGAACAAAGAATCGACAATGTCATTTGCTTTCACATATTTCGTAAAAACTCATTTCCACTACGAGCGTGGAACGGAGTACTCTTTGTTTTTTTTTGTAATTTTTCGCGTAGCGCTTTTTGCCGTTTTAAGCGCGGAATAGAAAAAAAATCAATAAAACAAAGAATGCTTCATTCCACGCTTGTAGTGAAAATGAGCTCGAATTGTCGGTCAGCAGTGGGTTTGTGGTTGTGGCGAATGAAAAAAAAAACGATTTTTAGTTTATTTTAGGTGGTTCGAAAGGTAGGCCGCTACTACCTGGCTGTTCGATTCTTCTCGCTGGTTTTTAACACAATACTTTTCAAGTTAATTTTTTTAGCTTTATTCTTTTCTCTCATTACCAATTTTGTACAAACATGAAAACTACTACAACAGGCTTTAGGGCGATAAAAGAAAAGAAAGGCGCAACAAAAAATAACGCGAAAAAAATGATGACAAATCAAAACAAGAGAACGTAAAATAAAGGTTCGAAATTTTGGGTCGCCACATGGTATTCTAAAAGATTTTGTCGATTGGAAAAAATTTTTAAAGCAGATCATAACCTTATAATGTGATTAATTTTGGTTTAAAATCGAAATTTTATCAAATATTTTAATCCTTCTTGCTTTAAACTTGAGGCTTTCAAACTGGGGATACACGAGAGAAATTTAAAGGGTGCTCGAGCAATTTTTATTGAAATGCAATCCAACTTTCGCTGTATTGTAATTTAAATTCATTACGTAACGAGAGTTTTTCTTAAATTTTTTTAACTAATGTAGTGTAGACTTTACAGTAATTTTGTCTGCGATTGTTTTATTTTAGTCTACTGAAGATTTAAAAAACAACTCTTCACGTCATTTAGTTGTACTATTTTTACATTTATTTGCTTAAAAGTACTTTTAACTGTAACTGTTCATGAAAAATTTTTGTTATCTTGGTTCTGCAACAAAAAATTTAAAAAAAAATTTTTTTCAACTAAAAATATCTTAATAACTTACTGCTGCAATTAAATGTTATTACTACTTTAATTAAAATTGAAAATTATAAATAATGTAATTTAAAATTATCAATACTAATACTATTGGCTTAATTGAATATTTTTTACTGACTTTTGATACCAACAGATGATAAATTGTAATAACATCGAAGAATAGTCGTTTACATTTATCGCCGAATATTCCTCGTGGTAAATTAGATTTAATATTTCGTGGTTGAAATGGTTCGATAAAGTTTATTAATAGTTAAGTTTTTTTGTTTTTTTTTTGTAAACTACTCGGTAAAATTTAAGAAAAACTACGTTGTTGATTTTTGAAATTTCAAGAATGACGAAATAACTGTTGTAAATTAAAGTTTAATTTACTTCATTCACAATAGCTTTTTTTATTTTCGTGCTTTAAATTACGTACTCAGTCGTTTCTTATTACTCATTGCACATTAGACCCTTGTTGTGACGTAACAGACGGCACACTGTCTTATTTTTCTGTTTCGAGTTTGAAGTTTCGACGTCACAGTGTTTTACGTGTGAAGATTTGAGATAGGGGACGAGAAAGTGTAAATCAATTTACGTAACACCCTTTCACACATAAACGAAATACTGTTTTAAAACACAAAAGCAAACTGTCGCTGCTTCTGCAGGAGATCGCCGCTCGGCGCAAAACGCTGCAAACCTTGCAGAAGATTGCCATGGAGCCGCTGTCTGAGCGTGACCTGCAAGAACTCGAAGATCGAGTGAGCGACGCGACTGAGAGGGTGAACAAGCTGGTCGAGAAGCAGATGCTGCAGAAGGATCCCATCCACGACAAAGCTGCCGTCTTTAGACAACAGGTGCGACGCTCGTTGGTCGTAAATTGAAAAAACAAATACTTCGACGAATGAAACGAGTATATTGATTGGCTTTCAACTGCTCGGCGTAAAAAAAGAATTAATAACGAAGATCTGAATTTGTCAATTTTAAGAGAGAACTGGAGCGTTTATACTTGTCTATTTTCTGGACTTTGAACTTTTCTTCTTTTGGATTTTGCCAGCTTCTTATACGAAAATTTGCCTATTTTGATGATAAGTTACAATAAATACCTTTTTATAAGCCATACCGAGTGCCCTATCGACTATTTTACTAAACTATTCCCGGGGTAGCACGTCTGAAAGTACCAGATCAAGTCGTGCATTAGCTGGAAGAATGGTTACTTCGAAATGGCACTCTAATACCGTCTGAGATAGGGACCGTGATAACTTAAAAAAGAATCATTATCTGGAGTTGAAATATTGCTTTTGTGTATTTTACCAATTGCTAAAAATCATTATTTATTACCTTCTCTGTTATCCTAGTCGACATGCCATGTAAAATTCACATTCGGACCACAATTCTGTGTTAGAGCGACAAATTTATTTTAGGCTTCCATTCTTGCTCACAAAAAAGAAACTCTCGCAAACGCGCTGCGCGAGAAGAAAGAAGAAGCAGCCGCTCTCGAACGAGAGTTGACGGGAAAAAGGCGAAGTCTGAGCGAGTTGGGAGGAGAAGTGCTGAAAGGGGACGATGTGAGTCGAACCCGCTGCGCTTGGTTAGAATTCAACTCAAAGTCGGTTTCATTATTTGTTCATGAACTCCGCTGCTTTAATATCGCTTAGGTGATGAGCGTCTTGTTCGCAGAGAATCTTAAGATTTTATTTAACTTGAAACTTCGTGTTGGTTAGTGTGAATCTTTGTAAACCCCGTGACTACGCTAAGTTCGTAGTTTGTCTTTCGTAAAAATATGAAATGTCTTGATAGTATTTGATTCGTGTTTTCCCGAATAATTTGTTATTGATAAAGAAAGTAGAGACAAGCGCGTTTGTTAAATTTTGCAAAATCTATCTTTGTTTCAGTATAAAATGTACGTCGCAAAACTCCGCACGAAGAATATGCAATACAAGAAGTGCAGAACCGAGTTGGCCGCGCTGCGAACCGAACACGGTGTCTTGAGCAGAACGGAGATGATCTTGAAGAAGATCGAAGGACAGACCAAGAGCCGTGTGTCTATGATCGAGAACAAAAAAGGAGTTTCCGGTGAGTTCGCGTAAATGACGTCGACCGTTTTTTTCATGACGTTATTTTTGCAACTTTCATGACGTCATAAACAACTGATCGTTGTGTCTATTGCTGCGCGTGATTTTTTGGTTGATTTTTTGATCGGAAGTAAACGTTTTCTATTGGTTCTTTGATCTACGACGTCATTACAAGCATATCACGTGATAAACAACTCATTGTTTTGCGATTATTCAATTTAGACGGATTCCGAGCTGATATTTTTCAGAAAGATTAATTCAAGTTGTTCATTAAATTTACAGGATTTCGGGAGACTCAAGAGGAGCTGGAGAAAGTCTCTGCGATGAAGAGCGAACTGGATGAGAGCAAGCATCGCACCCTGGATGACATGTCCGAGACTGTCCAACAGCTCCACAATCTCATCCACGAGAAGAAATCGCTCCTGGCTCCGGTCATCAAAGAACTGCGACCTCTGCGTCAAAAAAGACAAGTGCGTATCGACTGTGACGTAACGTGTCTGCTTCAATCAGCGCCTCTTCGTTGTGGTCGAATAGTCTTGCTTGTTTAGGATTATAACAAATACGTCAAATTTAACAAGTTAAATGAACAAGATATTCTCCCTGAAAAGGAGAAAAATTTTTTGATGAAGAGAAAATACCCTTTTATGTGAAGAAAATCCGTTTTGACAAGAAGAAATTTTTTTTTGCTTTTTAGGAACTGGCTATGGAATACGAGGAAAAGAAAGCGCAGTATGAGAGCATTTCGGTGGGGTTAGAGTCGAGTCGTTCTCAGCTGGAACAAACCGTCACCGCGATGCGAGAGGAGTGCGCCAATCATGACAGCCGCTTTTTCTACATACAGACTATGTGCAAGGTATTGTGTGTTCGAAACCCGCCCTGTACTGATCCATTTCTTCATGTGTTTACCTTATAGATTTTGCAAAGTCAAATTGAAAGGGCGCAATTTGAAATGGAAATGTATAAAACTGGGGATAAAAAACGATCTTATCGGGAAATCTACACGAAGAAGATACAAGAACAGGAAAACGTGACCAAGGTATAAAAATTAAACTTTATTCGCTAAGCTTCTTGACAAGATTCAGCAATTTTTACTTAGGTTGCCATTCTCGTAATATTTTGGATAATTTTTTTCTTCCTGACTTATTTTTTTTATAAATCTTGAAGAGTCTTTCCACCTTTTTAGTTTATTTGCTTTTTTTGAAATTTTTCACTTATAGTTTTGGATTTGTTTTAACTTTTCCTATTTTTTAGCACAGACGCTTCAAAGTCTTTGTTTTTAAAATCTTTTTTAGTCGGACTTTTACAAAATCGTGAACTTAAACAAGTAAACTGTTTCTAAAATTGCTTTCACTTGAAACGAAAATTTCTGTAAATATTTTAACGTTTCGCGATGATTCAGGCTTTGCGAGAACAAAAAAAGAGTGTTCAAGACAACCAGGAAGGGGGTGCACATCAGATGGAGATGTGGACCGATCTCGAGCGACTACTACAAGTAATTTGATGCTGATTTCTTTGCCTTTAGATCGATTTATGGATTTAGTAGTGTGATAGATATTGCATCAATTGTTTTCTAATTCAGTAATAGGTACGTGATAAGTTTCGTACTTTTTTAGTACAGAAATAGATGTGTATTAAGAAATAAAAATTACCGACGAAAAAAAATTTTTATGCTCTTATCGACACATTGCTGCACCAACAGAAGTGACGTTGCGCATTACGTAAAAATTTTTCTTTTTACATTATCTTAAGCCTGCGGATTTTGTTTTTCAGTGCAAGGAAAAGTTTCTCCGGGAAAGGCACAACGAAGTGGCTCGCAGTAGGATCGGCATGACCCGGGAAGGAAGCCACGACAGGATGATTCTTTAAAACTTTTATTTGTGGTTTTTGCACAGTTTAATCGACTGAAAGACAAATATTCAACTCTTTTTTTTTTTATTTCACAGAAAGATCTGTTATTTTTCCTATTCTTCGTAAAACAATTTCATAGATTTAAATTATAGATTTGTTCTTAAAAGTATAAATTACTCCCTTTTTCTTAATCTTTCAGTTTTAATTGAAGTGCAAAATGTTAATGTTTAAGTAAAGTATTAGTCTTTTAAATGCTTTTATAATGGTTCTAATAAACTTCAAATTTTTTAATCATTCTAAATGCTCTTCCGGTAATGATATCAGGCCAGAGTCAGCTAATTATTTTCATTTTAAACCGACATAATTGAACAGTTTAAACGATTGAAAAACTTTTTGGTGCGGCATAAGAGAGCAAATTAAAGTTTAAGAATTTAATTGCTTTTAAAAAGCATTACTTTGTAAATTAGTTTTGTACTTTCTGATTTAGTTTGTTTAGTTTCAATCGATTCGCAAGATCTCCGTAGAACGACTGTATTATCACGACTTGCTTTTGGTGACAGCAGAATAGAGCTGTCCTGCTAAATTCTTTTTTGTGTTGTTCACGACTTGAAAATTGCTTTTTATCACAACCGGCGTGGATTACGTGACAGCGTTGACAACTCGTTGTATTTTAATTGTTTTAAATCTACAACCATCCCATTTTTTTGCAAAACGCCGTTGTCGATCTTCAATTTAGAAGGCTTTCTTGAAGACAATGCCGTCAAAAGGTACTTTTCACTTCTTATTTAAAACCAATACTGTTTTTGGTCTAAAAACAAAAGGAAAGGTATCCTACTTCAGCGAATAAGGCAGTCGCCTCAGGCCCCCCTCGAGAATAGCACATACAGTTTTGAATCCGCTGCAGATGTTTGTTCAGAGAACAATTCTGAGTGAAGACCTTTTTTTTTTAGAGAACACCCTAAATTTGGGAGAAAAATAGGAAAATTAGAAATGAAATCGAAATGAAGACTTTTTTTTTAAAGAACACCCTAATTTCGGGAGAAAAATATGCAAGCCAAGATCAGACCTCTTTTTTTTCTCAGACAACATCAATTTTTGGAAATTCTTGCCTCGAACACCTAAATTGGAATATCCACCACTGTCCTACTTCTCATTTTACAAATTAAAGTAATATTATAAAGCCTATGATCTACTTAACTATTAAACCTTTATCTATGACTTATCAATTTAAAAGTTCGCCGTTTTTGCCTAGTCTGGATTAGAAAAACGTCATGGGCCAAAATCTTTTCACGAACAGTTTTACTTTTAAATGGTGTAATATATCAGTTCTAAAAATTTTATTTAAGCCTAAAACAAGCAGCTGCTTGTAGGTTATCGAACCCACAAACTAGTAATTGTAATTGTAAAGCGCCGCAGAATGTCGATGACTTGCAAACAATCGCGTTTTAAAAAGCTGCTTCAATTCATCCGGCCTTTCAGTTATGTGATTACGTCATTTTGATAGACTGTCAATGAGCTTACAGCTTTGGGTGATAGAATTGGTTTCAAAAAAGCTTTTCTGTTCTGCTTTCGACTACTTACAAATTTTCTATTTCACCATATTTTTTTCTGGCGAAACTAAAATAAAAAATACTGATACTGAACTTTGTCAGCAAATTTGTTCGAATTTCCCAAATTCGAAACCGATAACCAAGAACTTAAACTTTCGTTTAAAAGTAGACCTCATCAAAGTAATGACTTGGCTTTGTAATCTGCCCAAAATAACTATCAACTTTGTGGAGATCTGTCAAAAATTTGTTCATTATTTCAGAAAGTCCCCTGCTCGTGTTGTTGCCGTATTGGCACGCTGCCCGATATCGCGAATCGATGACAAACTGCCATAAATATTTAATCAAACAGTTGATGCTTTTGTGAATTTTAAGAATTCCTAATTACAGCGTGGAATTGTAGTAGACTCTGATCTGTATTGCTCTATTCTCCGTAAGAAGGCATTGACGTAAAACTAATGTCTAATCACAAAACCTATTTTTGTGAAAATCAGCCAAAGTCTATTTCTTTGCACCTTATTTAGAGGTTTGCTGTTTATAATTTTTAACTTAGCTTTTGAATCATTCGAAGTTTGTTTTTTCAGTATCACTTCACCAGGATTGAAGAACTTACGGCATATAGCTTTGCACTTAAGTCGAGTAGGTCTGGTTTACAAGTTCTTAAATTCAAACTAATTGTTTTTGCTAAGAAATAATCCGTTGGAAATTTGAAGACTGCACACTTGCATTACTACAAGTAGGCCAAAGCATGTGAAGAGTTAAGCAGAATTGATCAGTATTAAATTTTACTCTTCATTGTCGCCCTTTTTTGATTTGTTCTTTTTCTTTGTCGTTATTTTTCAATAATTTGTTTTTTTTTTACTGCATCGGTTTTACATCAAAAAGATTTGTATCAGTATATGTATTAAAATACTTAATTAATATATATGTAAGTTTTGTTTTTGACTGTACTGGATGTGGGGGCACTTGACTTGATAACGTATGTTCTTCGGTGCCCCCTGCCTTCACACATATTTCGATTTTCTTTTACATTACTGTGTGTGTGTAATGTAAAATTTATGTTTGTACGTTTGTCAAATAAATATTATTAATATTATTATTATTATTATTATTATTATCGGATCTTGTTTGGCTCTAAAAAGAACCGTTTGGTGTACCAAACTTAAAATTTATGAGTACTTAGTAGTTCAAGCTGACGTTCTTCGGTGCTTTTGCTTTTGTACATTTTTAAAAATTTATTTTTTTATATTTTTTATATTAATATAGTTCTTGCTTTGGATGTTTTTGTTAAATGAACCAAATATTATTCATTTATCCAACACCAAAAAACCCCATAATAGTAGTGTATAGGCCTATGTTACTAATTTTGATCGCGCTACATAAAAGTATTCATAATTTTTCACTCATTTATTTCAAAATCACTTTTTTTGCACAAAAACAAATCTTTGCGTTTGATCAATCGAGCAAACAACATAAACTGAAAATACAGTTTCAGCAACTTTATGGTTTTATTATTAAAAAAAAAAAAGAGGGCCAGGAACCAAGTGGCCAGAAGTTGATAGAATAGAAGATCTCTCAAAATAACGAAACAATAGATTCAGGCAGAAAAATAGTGGTAGTCGGAGAATGATTTATCAAACTGCACGAGATACACGAAGCAATGGCGATAAAAAAAAGTTAAACATCCACGTCGAAAGCGATTTCAGCATGACTAAGCAAACCTATAATTCGTAATTAAGGCACTCGAAAAACTGTTACACGTCTTTGCACAGTAATTTCACGGCGATGACTGTAGAGCAAAAATAAATACACTCGGAAAGGAGCCACGCCGTTAGTTGAATGACGAATAGCACTGAGTGAAACTGCAAATTTTGAAAAAAAGACAAAATTCGTCGGGGGGGCAGTGTCACAAAGAGATGCAAACGATAAAAAAAATAACCAAGAATTAAGATAACACAGACCAAAACAAAACCTTACACGTTTTTGTTTTTTTAATTCGTCAAAAAGAAATATTTTTTAACACTTAAAAAAAAGATTGCACTTAAAAAAGATTGAAGATGGTTATCTTACAGTGAGGGAGGGGGAGGGGGGAGGTCATAATTACGTTCGTCTACATTCGCTTTCCTGGGGTGGGTTCTCATGTTTTTTAACGTGTCATAGAGCAACACGTCAGGAGGTGGTGGGGCTGGAAGGTCAACTTCGTTGGGGTTTGTGATTGACCCATTGCTTTTAGGGGTGAGAACATGAGGGGTGTAAAGTGGCAGAGCAGGTGGAACAACAGGAAGTTCGTCATCAGGGGAATTACCGTGGCAGATATTCGAAGTGGTATCGTCAGTAGGAAAGTACACGTCATTTATACCCCCTTGAAAGGCACCAAACGATGCAGATCGTGCATGGGGCCTCTCATAACTATTTGAAGTGCTTAACTTCGTGGTGGGGGCGCGTCGAGGGGGCGGGGGAGGCCCCCCTTTGTCACTTAGTTTCGAATTTCTTCTTGAACTTCCAGAAGACGATGTGGGGGATGAAGAAGCCCTAGATGCGGGTCCCGAAACCCTCGGAGTGTCATAAAGAGAACAAGGATCCGAGTGTGGGACCGGAATGGGGGAGGAAGGAGTCCGGTATGCGGCTTCAGCGGGTTTCGAACTCCTCGGAGTGTCATAAAGAGAAGGATCCTGTTGTGAGACCGGGATGATGGTCCGACCAAAACTGGTGCTGCTTTCGTCATCCTCGCAGGTCCAGCTGTGTCTATGATTAAACAAGACGTCATGTAAAGAAAAAACTAATAAACTATTGAATTTAAATACAAATGGCCTGAAACGATTTTGGTGAACCATTATATGAATCTTATTACAAAGAAATTACAGAGAAGGAAAGTTTTTGTTTTAGTTTTTATCCTAAAATTTCAAGGTTTTTCGCCTAGTACACTAATTTTAATGGTCATATAAGTAAAATTATAAATAAAACAAGAACATACTTATAAAATGTACAATACTTGGTGGAATTTATATAAAAAAACACATCTCATATTTGAAGGTCTTTTTTCAATTTAGTTTTAAAGAATTTACTTTTTTGCATGATTTTGCTGTTTTCAATTTATAAAAACGCAGACCTCGAGCAACAAAAACAGGAACAACAATAGCCAAACAACAAGGCGGAAAGAACCTGATTGAAGAAATATTATGGAATTTTACTTTGTTTTATTTGACGTGTTTAAAAAAAAAAAATAGACAGCGCCATTTTGAAGTTTCACAAATAATAAAATCAACAATATAAAGAACCAAACCGGCCAGTTATGGATGTCATGTAATTCGTGGTAGTTTCTAAAAGAGCATTCTTTCTCTCTTTTATTGATCTTCGTTTCCACTACGAGCGTGAAAAAGAGCATTCTTTCTCTCTTTTATTGATCTTCGTTTCCACTACGAGCGTGGAAAAGAGCATTCTTTCTCTCTTTTATTGATCTTCGATTGAAGCGAGCGGTTTAAAATTGAAGCGAGCGCAAAAAAAAAGCAATAAAACAAACAAAGAATGCTTTTTTCCACGCTCGTAGTGGAAACGAGCCTTAAAGCTCTAGAACCCCCAACTATCTAAACATCCTATTGAGAGCACGTATTCTAATCTAAGATTATTTTTTAAAAACAATTCAGAGCTATTTAAATAAGCTATAGTGTATAAGTGGCATAATAGTTGTGATTTTAACCAATTCTGGGATCACCGAAGCAGCGATTCAAAATAGAATAGCTATGATTAGTCATGTCAGTAGAATTTACTTTTTTTTTAATCAAAGAAACAAGTTACAAGTCACGTGTTTAAACAGGAAATTACAACAGATTTTACATCTTTCTCTAAGATAAAGCTTAAAAATAGTTAAAAGATGTAATTCGTTAAATGAGTTTTTACCATTTCATTATTATTTGAGTTAAAGCCAGACGAAGCAAAACTGCGAGTTGGGGCAAACTGCAGCAACACTGCGACAACAATGTACTTAAAAATGTATCGTCACTGAGTTAATTAAAAAGTTCTACGGCCATGCGTGAAAGCTATTTTAAGCGATGGTAAAATTGAACTATAAAACGCTTGTTTGCTTGTCAAAACAGACTGAACAGTGATAAGAAAAATTCTATATTTACAAATTTGTCAAACGATTCCAACGTCTTGTTAGAAACTCTAAACTTTAAAATAGATGACGCGCAGCAATATATAAGGCCTGAAGGAACTTTTACTTATCAACGCAATAATGCAAAAAACTCAGCAAAATAAAAACTAATTATTGAAAACGCGCGGGAATTCATAGTTGCTTTTTTTTTCGCTGTAGTTATTATAGAAAGTCTATTAGCAATCGATGCACATCGAACACTAATCAATACTTCTAAAAACGTAGCCGGAGTCATACGGGTTCTCTATCGAGCTGGCCGTGCAAGAAAACATAAATTTCATTCAAGTTCAATTTAATTTCATCGAGACTTACGAAAAGATCAAACGCCTCGTCAAAGTTGCAGACGCTCAATTGCAATAAAGCAGAAAAACCACCGAGAACCTTCAAATTTGACCTTTCGGCACAGCTGAAGTGCAAAGTGGCTTTTCACGATTCGAGCAACAACGCGGACAGCTTACCTATTGTTCGCCGGCGGAGAATCGCTGCTGTTAATCGATTGAAATCGAGGATCTCGGAGGATGCTTCCACGGTTCGACATCAGGCTTCCGTATCTAAACATGGAGTGATGAGGTGAAGAGATGATTTCTTTATCATTTTGATGGTTGGCAAAAACAAGCGAACTGAATCTATTTACGGTTTTGAACTTTTTAAAAAACGCAGTATTTTTGACTAATTCCAAAACCTATATTAAACCTTTAACCTCGAAGAGAACAAAACGAAGCTTTTAGTTTAAAATAAACTAGTTCCCAAACTAACCCTACTTAAAATCAATGGCCACGTGATCATAAGTGGGCAGGCAAACTCTATCTGGGGGCATACTCGCAGAAACCTGCGACAGTGGAACGTATTTTTGTGCTTACCGAGTTGCCGGGAAGCAGATTTCGCGCCATTACATCGTTTTAACGAGCAACGACGACATTTGTCAGCGCGGCGCCGATCGATCAGGTCACGCGATCTGTCCGACTCGCGCTGCGCCCTTGGGAAAACGGCTCGAACATGGAGTCATACAGTCGGCCTCGATGGGAATTACATGAAATATTGCTTTCACACCATTGTGTCTGGTGGAAACTACATCCGATTGATTAGAAACATGGATGCAAACTAGGCGAAGAACAGAAGAGAGAAACTTTTAAATTCCTGGTTCAGTAGTTCACAGATTCACTCTTCAGCCCAGCTTAATACTTGCGAATTAATTTTTACGTATTGCTCAATCAACGACACGACACAATAAAACAAAGAAATAATCACGAACAACAAGCGTAACCCCAAAACGAACCACTTGCAAGGGACAAGCATCTAAACCAAAAAGGACAATTTCTTTTAAAACTAGCTTATTTTTGACGAAAAGTTGGCAACTTACACTGTAAGACTTCGCCAGCTTTGAATGCAAAATAACAAAGCAATTAAAAACACGTTTGATCTTTTTGAGGAAAATAGCAGGTTCGCAAAAAGGATTCTTATTTTAACCGTTCAACGACGGTAAGTTAACCGGAAAGAAAAGCAATCGCAACGTGACGGAAGCTGCAGCCATTTGACCTAATAAAGAAACATCTATCTGCAAGCGAGAGGTGAATTTTCTTCGATGACGATGTTCCTACTGCGTCTTCTATTCACAACGTTGTTTAAAACGTGTAATTAGAAAACACGAGCAAGAAGTAAAACACCCGATAAAACAAAGAATACTCCCGCCAACGCTCGTAGTGGAAACGAACCCCGATATGTCAAATGAACAGCTGAACAGTTGAATCTGTTTTTACAAACGCAAGCTGGGTCGACATACAACTTCTAATTAAAGTTGAACCTTCATAATTCAATAACCACACAATCGTATCGTGGTAATTTACATCTCGAATATCAACCGTCGCTACTGACATTTCTAGCCTTAAACATGGTCGTCCATGCTCTTGTGAGATTGGCAAGAACTAATCGATTGTCGATTTCAACAAATACGTGATTTCAACGCATTAAAGCTTGAAAAAACAAGGACAAATGACTGTTCACGCAAACGTGACCGGATGAATCGAGCAGCAGCACTTTGAAAGCTCTAAAAAGCTATTTGAAAATAGGATGGCGCTAAACGACAAATGGCGCGCGCTCAAATCAAACTAATTCCCAAGTTACCTGTGTTCCCGCGTGGTGTGGCTTCGGAAGCGGCGACTGTCGGGCCCGTCAGCGATCAAGTAGGCATTCTCGTTCAGCTGCTCGTCCGGACAATCGACTGCAGGCAAAGTGCAACGTTGCTGACAAGTTCGCGTCGAATTATGACGTCACACTCACCTGGCTTCATGAACTTGCTGTTGTTGTGTTTCGGCGAAGTTTCGCTCTTCGACACGGCGGCCGTGTTTATGAGGCTTGCCACAGTTGGGGTGAGGGGGGGCATTCGATACGTGGGTTGTGTGGGCGCGCGGTAGGAGGCGAGGGAAGGTTTACGATGAGCAGAAGCTTGATGGTTGGGGGAGAAGGAAGGTTTTTCTGAAAAATCAAGAAGGTTACTAAAAAAATTAACAAAACTATCAAATACGAGCAATCTTTAGTCTGAAAATAAGTAACAGAGCTGCCAGCGATGACTACAACATTAAGAAGGTTCCAGGGACTGAGTAAGCATAATCCTTTCAATTAAAAAAAATTACATCATTTTTATAAAATTAACCGCGAATTATGTAAGACCGAAAGTAATAAAACCTTATGCCAATGTTTCTGTTGCAACACGCTGCACAAGTAAACAAGTCTGGCCTAAAAAAGTATAAAATTTAATATATCAAGTTCTTTCGTGTAATAAAATTTAATTTAATAAAGTTTGCTGCTTTCCAACGATTAACAAAGTAATTTCGGCAAGCAGCCAAGATGCCAAGAACATGTTTTTTCGAAAAACTACCTGAAATGGTGAGACTGTGCTTGACCGTCTTGGTAAGTTCAATGTGGTCTTTTTTAAGTGAATGAAGTGACAAGCCACTGTCAGCAGATCCCATGCTTAACTGCTTCGTCGGTCTTTTTATTCTTCGACCAGGCATAGAATCCCAGTAATCCTTTGACGGCGAGTTTTGTGGAATGATGTCAGGGGGCACGGAAAGGGGATAGGCCTGAGAGACAGCGTTCTGGGGCACCCAGAGAGCGCTTTCCTCAGGAGGATTTTGCATCTGCATTTGAGGCACAACTTTAATCATTTAACTAATTTTAATATTCTGAAAAACAAGCGCAGTTAAATCATAGGAGAAAATCCTCATCATTATCCTTTTCATATCCCGTTTTTAACGTGATATAACAACCAATAACACCTAAGACTAATGATTATGAAAATATTATGCTTGAACTGAATAAATTTCAAGCATATTTAAAAGAGTTACACATAAAATTTATAAATTTTTTTTTTTTTTTTTTATGGAAAACAATCTGAGCAAATAATCAAGTTAAATACGAAAGAGTAAATGGAAATCTAAGTGAAATCAATAAACATTTTAAAAACCAATGATTTTGGAGAAAATATGCGGGTTGAATTGAGGCAACTGCTTTTTTTCTTTCTTGATCACGTCACTAAAAATTGATTTGGCAGCAATACAAATTTCTCAATTACAGAAAGAAAATGTCATATCCAAATTGAAATCAATTAAATAATTAGGCTAAAAGGTTTTTTGATGCTAACTTCATATTGCTGTCTGCATTTCTCTGCTTTATCTCCCTGTTCCAGGTAAACTTAAGAAAACTCGAAACCACAAACTTTGATAAACGCATCTGCATGTGATAGCCGACTGTACTTTGACACAGACTAAATTAAGAAGACAAGGTTAGCATTGTATCGTAACAAATAAAAAACAATTCACTAACTGCCGAGTCAAAATTTCTGCAATTGCACTTGCGAAGATGAGCTTGCCTATGCTTTTAAAGGTTTCTTTTGATCTTACAGGTTTGTTGTTTCGAATTCTGAGCAGAACAGAGCAATAAAATTTACGTCTTTTTTTTTTACATTATAAGTCTCCGTAAATGAAGCAGTTCCTTTTATCTTTACCGTAGCACAAGAAAGTCTTTTCTCCAAAAAAGAAACGAAAAGCCCGCTTTTCTTTGTAATCACGCTCGGTAAATAGTTCGGGTCTCGTTCATTGTTTCCGTCGCTAACTTTGCAGGCTTTGAAAATTCCTCACAATTTAAAATATAATCGACTAAACTTGGCGAATAGTGTTCTAGAACAAGAACCAATTGTTCAAGCTGACCACGATGCCGCTATTCTGGTTGTGAGCAAAATGTGTGATCGGAAAATATGACCGTTAAGAAGGTATGTTGTTGGGGGTAATTACAATTCCCCATAAGACCTAATAGCATTTTTTTGCCAGCCGTGTGAAAATTTTTGCAACGTTTGCTAGTTGCAAAACACAATTGCCTGACACCTTAACAAGCTAAATTTTGATCACCTTTCACAACTTAAAAAACAAGTTATTGATGATTTCATAATCACAAAAATACACCAAAATAAGTTTTTGCAAATCGAACTCAAAACGAAATCGCATGTTTTTAAGCAAAAACAACGAATTGTTTCAACAAAGTTATTACAACACAATCTTCAAACAAAATCAAAAATTTTTAAGCAAGAACTCTTCGCGATATTTCGAAATTTAAAAATATGTTAAACCTGTAATTAACAAAAACCGGATTTGCTGCAGACTTTTAAATTTCAGAAAAAATACAATTAACTACATAGACATGCTAGTTGTTCAAAATACTTCACCATAACTCCTCGTTTCCGAACAAACTTTACAATTCAGCAACTAAACTAAAAGTTTTTCAACACGTTTTTTAATACAATTGAACACTTTTTCTTTTTTTAAAAAAACAAAAATAGTTCAACAGTTTCAGATTTATGCGCGACAAATTCAACAGCTTCCTGTATAACGCGTGTTGTCCCAAGAGAACCAAAAATAGTTGAACCGGACAGTCAGTAAGGCGAACTAAGGTAGGATTTGCACATTGTTTTTAACATCATAGTTTCCATCGCAAAGCTAAGTCGATTGTGAAACCGCTCTGAGTTGGAAATAGAAAAGTTTAAATAATTTATTGAAATTTTGTTTGAACGATCGCTTCAAGTATTGATTAACAATATAATCACAATAAAGAGAACAGCGATATGAACGATTTTTTCATCAGGATAGACTGAAAAGCACTTTTGGCCAAAACTACAAAACACATTTTTACAATAAATTGATAGCCAAAAGTCTTGTTATTTGACAGTTTTTCTGTAAGGTTTAACGGGCATGGACTCTCAAGGATAGATTTCGTTTACCACAGTAAAAAGAAAAAAAACGTATTTGTAAACATAAAACAATCTTATATCGCATTATGAAAACGTGACCATTTTAGTTAAAAGTTTATCAATTAAAATAAATTATAATCCAAGGTGTCTGTTACTGATTCAACTGATCAAGATTGAGGTAACAGCCTTAAGAATATCGTATCAATGTAACTACTAAAAAATTAATAGGGAAAGACCGTCAAACCTTAGTGATAATTTTAAAACGAAATTGAAATTATTTTTCAGAGTTCTGCGCTAATTAAATTGACAATTTTGAAAACAATTGATCAAAGACAATTGATTATTTTATTAAGCGGCAACGAATAACATAAAATTACAGAAGACTTCAAAAGTGGTTGCTTGATATTTCAACCTTTTTTAACCATAGAAACTACCGGTAAGTTTTAAATCTTTCTTTAATTTGGCTAGAAACCTAAACTCAACTTTTAGTAACGGATGATTTCGAGGCATGTTATTCTAGTGGTTTAAACCTTTCTTGAGGCAACACAACTTATTTCACTTTTCTACAAACCCGTACTTGAGCCCTGTTCAGTGACAACCTTTTCGTTTATTTTGCTCTTCAGATAACTTTCACAAACCTGATCTAAACAGTAAATATCCCATTTTGGAAATTGACTTTTTTTTTCAATCGATTTTTACGAGAGATACAGTCCACAACAAATCCGCATATGTGCCACTCCGGCATACCTCGTGACAGCCGTGCACGACCCATAAAAAACTGGGGTACAACCGTGCAGCTTGGGTCACTAGAATTCCACAAGAACTAGGCGCCCGAGATTTCACGCGCGTAGACTTCGACGCTGTCTTCAATTAAACAAAAATTTGTTTTTGTTGTTCTGCATGATAGACTGATGACAGAATATCAAGATTTCTACGAATAATTCTTAATAGCACTTCATGGGGTATTTGTTTAGAAAATGACTGACATTTCAAAAGCATAGATGGGTGAAAAATATTAGTTGTTACTCATTGCAGTAACTTTGCTACAAAAATTCAGTACAATTCTTTCCAAGCTCGTCAAAAAAATCCAAATTAAAAACATTCTGATTAGCCTAGAAATAAACAGCCAGTGTTTGGCACACTAATTTGAGAAAACAGAACTTCATCTAAACGCTATGAATAATTAATAGTTTATTCAAAAATTTTTATTTTTTTAAAAAAGAAAATCAACTGAGACAAGATAAACTGAAATACAGTAGAAAAAATAAATAGAAATTATTTTTATTGAGCAAACAGGATCTAATTACAAAAACGATTCTTCATAGAAATTTACACATTGCTAGCGGTGGTATGCGGACAACACCAAATAAATTTAGTTGCATGTATATAATCGATTCGAAAGCCATTTGATATTTCTTTTGCTAAACGCGAAAATCATCGCGAGATCAGTAGCAACAATTAACAATAAACAAAAGCTTCGTCCAACAATTGATAACTAGAATCATTAATCGTTTGTCGCGCCTCGGACGTCGCTTAACCAAGCAAACCAGCAAAGTTAAGCAAACCTACGTCAGTTCGCTTGCATAAGATGAAATGGCAGGCGCCGAAATCTCGTTCACCGCATGCAAACCGTTCGAAGAGCGCACTGCATTATGCGTAGAAACAACGTCCGCGGTTTCGATCAGCCGGACGTTTTTCGGTTCAATGCATTGATTTTTATTTTTAACATCGATAGTTTCCCCAGTCTTCAAGAATAACTAGGACACTTCTTGAAAAAAAAATACGCACGCTATTTTTGATATATTTTAAAAAAATAACAGAAGTTATTTAAAAAATATTAAAATAAATTTACCGCAATGTTTGGGAAAGTTTGGAAAATAAATAACTTGAAGCTAAAATAGTGATATTTTGCTGAAGTAATAACTTAAAAACGGAACTGAACAAAGAAACTGACTAAATAGATTCAACCATTATTTCGTCATAGAAGGTGAAACGTGATTTAAAATTAGAAGAAAGATGAATGAACGACAAAACAGCCAATCACCATTGACCATAGTTCGTACCACAACCGAAAGCTATCACTCTCTTTTGTAAACAGCAATTTAAAAATTGTTAATGACGAAAAGTGAAAATCTTCACAACCTTATCATTATTGCCAGGATTAACTGTATTGCTGATTAAAGTTTACAAGTTTCTCGAGTAATATTAGTCGGCTGCACATACAAATCTTCGAACTATGCATTCTCGATATCGCTACACAACTAACGGCTTTTAATACTTAAAACATTAGTCTGACTGTAAAACAGAAAACAAAATGGGTTTTCGACGGCATTTATATGGATCGCAATGTGACGTAAGGTTAAATGTTTTTTTCTCGTCTCGCATTAAATCTAATTTCGATCTTCTACCAGACAAATAAAACCAGTATCGCTGCAAAATGTGAAGCATGTTCTGCGTTGCTTTGATTTTTCTTTTTTCGTCTAACGCCGGAAAAACGATGACGTCAATCCCATTTCAATAAACTCAATGCAATTAAGTATGTAATTTCGCAGTCGAAATTCAAAATTGCCTTGCTGGCTACGTCTAAATATAAAAGGCTTCGATTTAAAACAAAGAAAAGTTTTTTATTGACTTTACCAAAATTCAAATGATGTCGCAATTTAATAAACGCCATAATTTGTCTTAAACTAAGCCTTTTTTTGTTAATAAAAAAGGTACAATTATTAGTAGAGGTGACGTATTCTTTTTTCTAGTGGATACAGCTCGTGTAATCTGTCATTCTTCCACATTATCGTTGTCGCTTTGAAGTATGAATGCAACAAGTTTAAAAAAGCTTTCAGAGAAAGCGCCTCAGATTACACGGATGTTAGCACATTGACATTTTCCAACAAGGGTAAAAACATTGCAGCGTTTTCACAGAGCAACTCACGTCTCTCAGCCGTAAGTGCGAGTTAAGCGGTGCAATGCCGGACAAACTTGAGTAATTTGCAAAGTAAGTCGACGCTGCAGCCAAAACTAGAAAGTTGTGTCTTTACAGCAACGTTCAAAAACTGTGCTTAACAACTTGAACATAATAACATGCATTGATGAATTCGGTGATTTCTACCTTGCATATAACGAAATTTGAAAGGGAAACTTTTCAGTGAATGAAGCAATGTTCAAAACATGTCGGCTCGAAAGACAGTTAAAGAATTTCAAGAGCAACATAATCAAAGCAAAATCTTCACAAACTTTTAAAAAACTGAAAACCAAAAGTAACGTAATGGAATCAACAGCTTATCACAGTAAAAAACACTAATCAAGAAACACAAGTTATTCTCTATATTGAACGGACATAGTTGTGCAAAACGCAACCCTTTACAGCTTTGCAAAAAAAGACAACCAAAAACGCATGGAAAAATTTGACGTGAATTGAAGAATAAAGTTGGCGCGAGATGCACTGACTAACAGTTTGTACTAACGTCACTGGTAATCACGCAATCTCTCGTGTTAAAGCAAGCTTATACAAACTTTTTGCACTAGCATAAAGCCTTAACGATAAGTAAAGAAAATAGTGTCAGTAACAAAATCATGGATGTTTTGGTTCTGGTTTGCAAATTACAAAGCAAAGTCAATCAAACAAAAATGTCACCACTTGGAATTAAACTCTTTTAAACTTCAAAACTTCAAAAACCAAAGCAATTTCGAGATAATTCAAATAGTTTTAAAGGCGGTTTCCTGTAAACCTTAAGGAAAGCAGACAGCACAAAAAAATGTTTTGGATAACTTATTATTTGCTTTAAAATAAAAACGATCGTTATTTATTGCAACAATTTAACTGCAATAAACGTACGAGTAAAGCCCCAGTCGAGAGCGGTCTGGCGGACACGTCACTACGGCCAGTTCTGCGAAGATCGTTGCTCCAGCTATTCCGCTGAAGGTTCTTGTGCGACCTCTGACGGTCACTTTCTCGGGCGATGTCTTCAGCATTTTGAAAAACTATCTGAAAAAAATTGGTCGACGTGAATATCACGAGATGAAGCGAGGTATGACGTTAAACGACGTCTCTGACGCGTACTGAGGCGGGATTCCAAGGATTAAGTTGGCTATTCGATTTTATCGTGGTGGCGACAAAAGAATTATAATGTCAAAGTTAATGCGACTGCAGGTAAAGGAAGCGCAAGCATTAACAACGCGGAAATGACGTCGCTTCGTCACGGAACAAGATTGGTTACGTCTTAAGTTATTACCCAAACACTATGCGAGAGGTAGGGAAGCAAGAAAACAATAAGTTGGTGCTCGAAAAATTTTGAAGTCCGTGTGACAAGACAGTTAATTTTACACTTTTTAAAATTTTCGTCGCTTATAAATCATTAACTAATTGTCAGTTTTCCCTTAAAAATCATTAACCAATCGATTTTACAACTATTTTAAACAAAAAAAAAATATCATTGCACCAAGTGGCACAAAAACCTCTAACCCAAGGTTGTTGCTTCTCCTCCAAGGATATCTTGAAGTAGACCTTAAAGAACCTTAACCCCTCAAAGAAGCCACTCTTGATTACCACTCTTTGATTACCTCTGCTGCTTTTAAAGGCTTTTCCACAGACTAGTGGTGTTGTGTCGGTACTTGACTACAGTTAAAGAGGTGATTAGTGCCATGCGTGTTTGACAAGCATAGTGGGCATTGTGGCAGGCAAGTTTCAGGGTTCATTGCATGTAGGTAACTTTGCAAAAGTAGTGATTTGTTGGCTCTGAGCTGCTCCAGTTTAGTACGCATATGAAGTGGTACTGTTTGTTCTAATGAATAAATGTCATGGACTTGGTAATTTTGTTATTTTATCTGGAAACGAGATATTGCGAGGAAATGGCAGGGTGAATGTGTTTGAGGTTTTCTCAACATTCCTCAGGTGTTATGTCTGATTCTGAGATGATGATGTTAGTGTGCTCATTGTTATAAAAGATTGTGGCTTTATGTTTCTGGGTGGATCCGAGTATGCATTAAAATCATGTGCGGAGCGTGTTTGTGTTTGAGTCAGTTGTTTAAGTTGAGTAGCATGAAGTTTGAGATGGGTGCCCATTGGAAGGACTTTGGTTTCGTCGCGGGGGTATTGAGTGTTTGTATCTCGTGTGCAGCTAGTAGCAATGTTCGAAGCTGTGTTCTGAATGGTTTGCATTTTCTTGATGTTGGTGTTAGATTTTATAGGACTCCATATGGTGTTTGCATTTTCCAAAATGGAGCGAGTGATAGTTTTGAATGTACAGACAATTAATTTCTTTTGTTTAGACCATTTGGTAGAAGTGACTGCTTTCAGAATGTTAAGTGTTTGTTTTGCTTTAGTGATGGTGGTGTTTAAATGTTGTGAAAATGTCAGTTTTGGGTCAAGAGTGTTCCAAGAATTTTGGGGTGTTTTGTTGTTGGTAGTGTTTGATTGTTATCGAGATTCAATAACTCTTTAAATATTTAATTACTAAGAAAGAATCAGAGAAACTTCGGTTAAAAATTATTGATTCATGCTATGGAGTTCATTAAAGTTCTTCGCGTATTTACCTCTTCGAAGAAAGAATTACTATAGTCTTCAAGGATTCGCAATGCTTCGCTTAACGATGACGATCTTCTTCGTAAATATCGACGATAAGCTAGAGAACAATTTTATTCAATTTGTATTCAGTTATCCAAACGGCAATTAATTAAAAAAAATGAAAGCAAAAGAACATTCCTAACTCATAAAAAAAAGCAAACAAACAACTAAAAACATCTAGAGCAAACCAGACCATACAACCGAGCGCGAGCTATTACCTCGTTGGATTGTTAGAACTGCTTTCAGTATCTTGGCATCACGTGATTGCTTAGACTGAAGATGAGGAGCAAACAAAATCAAACATGGCCGCCAAATGAAAGATCATGCAAATAAAAACATATAAAGTAGTCAACCAAACAAAAAAAATTATAATATTGGAAATCTATCCATACCCCGAATGCAAATGAAAGTAAATGAAATTATGGTTGTGTATATTTGAGGTGAAGCAACCTTGCTTCTTGTAATACAACGTCTATAAAATAATTCATTGCTATCTTAGCAAGCTACAACGTACATTCGTTTTGTTGCTTCTTCCTTTTTCTGATTCGCAGTCTTACGTTTATTATTAAATTATAGTTGCATTTTTATTATGTGGCGGAGGAGAAATAAAAGAAAACTGAACTGAACTGAACTGAACTGAACTGGTATGAATTTAACAAATACTGTAATTTGTTTTAAAAATTCATTTAAGAAACTACAAGAGTTCTTCTTTGTATTTTCAGAATGGGAACCAGTTTGCATCTTTCATTTCCAAACAGGGTACCAAAAATTTCGATACAGCAATGGTAATCGGTAAAGCGATTGGAACACTGCTGACTGTTGCCATGCCACGTCATAGTCCTATGCGTCACAAGGCCGTATCTACTACTACGTCATTAAAAATGAGAGCGCTTTGACTGTCCCATAATGAGGTGGGGTTTCGAACAATAGCCGCTGTCGCAAAAGTCGACGGCGCTAACTATTACGCCAGAGATAAAACCATAGTTGCAAACGGGCCTTGTAATGCGCCGAGCAAAGTAGTTTGGAAATTCTATACTTTGACCTGTGTAAGTTTCGTTACTCCGTAATATTTGGAAACGCTTAATCATCACATTAAGTCTCGAAACGCTAAAAAACTGAGGCGAACTATTTAATCTAAAGTTATTAAATAAACCCAATCAAAAGGTTAAACAACCAGTAATTAGTCAAATAAGTTCAGTAAGTAGAATTGGTAGTTTAGTAAGACGACACAACTTTATTTTTATAGTTGACGGATCACATGAACTGAAAAAGAAATTAAACGCCGGTAGACCCAAACGTAAAATCGATTGAAATCATCAAATTAAAATTTTTTAATAAAGTTTTCCGTGAAATCCACAAAGCAGTTTCAAGATTGAGTTTATAAATAAATTTAAAACTCAAATTTACTTGATGAAACGGCTCATCTAGCCGCGTTGTTCAAAGCTGTCGTGAAACGTTTTTTAAATAAGCGATTTCTCACAAAAAAATAAAATAAATAAATAATAATAATCATAATGCCAACAAATATTAGACATGCCGAACCGTTCACACAATTTTGTTGCCTTGTAAGGAATTAAACTTTTTCGTTTTCAAGAAAAATTTTAACTTACCGGAATATATTTTTTCACTTTGGTAACAGGTTGCAAAGGGGAAGAGATTTGAGGGGGGTCGTCTCTGGGAGGGATGGGAGGGGGAATTATTTGTTGCCAGGTGGGAAAAGTAACTGAACTAAAAAAATAAGTACTGAAAACAAAAAATAATTGATGAAATGTATTATATTGAAATATTTCTAAAATGAAAAAATCAACGGTTTAAAGAACAGAAAAAAATTATTACATTTTGTGCCACTAACCAAACTATTCGGTCAGAAACAAGCCTAAATTCCATACAAATAAAAACATACAAGTTATAACAGACGGCGCTTAAGTGACATCTAAGGCATTGTGCATTAACCTAGGCACCTTCATTAGGCACGGCGAACTCGAGCTCACTGCCTAACCATGGTTTCGAGTCGTGAACTCTCGTAAGAGACAGTCGGCTAATTCACATTATGTTCGTAGATGCAATGCCGTAGAGGTACTTTTTAGTGCTGCTGCTTACAACTCCTGTACTGTATATTTTCAAGCAACACGTCATCAGTGTGCGCGATAACAAACCTGAAATAACATTTGGCGGGGATTTTGAGAAAGCTAAGTAACGGCGCATGTTAACTCGATAAAAATCTATTAAAGCCGCTCAAATCAAGCTAAACCTGGGGTTTTCAACTGGTGGGCCACAGTGGTGTTTTCAGTGGCCCACAGAGCATGAATCAAAATGAAAGCAATATGCATATCGAAGTCATTATGATCCAAAAATCGGAAGCAAATTCCCCGCGAGGACCTTTTTCTTATGTTTTTGGGCCGAAATATAAGAAATTGCAGACAAATTCAAAAAGAAAGACCTTTTTTTTATTTTTAGAGATCCAGATTTTTGGGACGGAAATTAAATTTTGTTGACCGAAGTGGGTCGTTGAGTTACCTTGGGTTGAAAAGTGGGCCATAGTATGAAAAAGGTTGAAAACCACTGAGCTAAATGCTTTGTGTTTCACAAATTGAAATGATTTCGAAATCTTGAGCAACACAACAAACCGAAATTTTGTGCTACGCTTAGTCAAAATTAAACTAAATCTATCTCAATATATTGTCAAAGATAGGCAAGGATATACAGGGTGTCCGTAAAGTTACTATACAGTCTTACAAGTTACTATACAGACACCCTGCAGTACAGTAAGATATTGTATTAAAATATTTATTTGTAACAAAAGAAATAACACCTTTATGTTTATAAAAATCTCAGAAAATACATGTGTTACATCCGAAAAGACTGTAACAATCAAGGCAAACAATTTCTATGACAAATATTCAAATTGGAGGCCTTCAGCTTTAATACATTCTCGACAACGTGACACCACACTATGACAAACTTTGGTGCACAAGTTACGATCAAGGTTGGCAAATGCATCAATAACAAATTGTCGAAGATCTTCAACACTTCTTGGCTTGGTTAATACAATAAAACTATATAGTAACAAAAACTATTACATATAATACAATGAAACTGTATAGTAACTTGTAAGACTGTATAGTAACTTTACGGACACCCTGTATATATATATATAAATTAGATGGTTATACAGTGCTTGTCAAACAGAAAATTTTCTAAAAAAGCTAAAAATTTAAACTAAGTTAATCTGTTTAATTAGTGTTTCACGCGTTAACAAGTGTTTCACGCCATTGTTTGAAAAAAGAAATTACCGGTAATTAAACCTCTCTTTGTATTGACAGAAACAAAAGACGGTTAAAACAAGCTAAAAACATTTTTAAAAAAGTTTTTTGTCAAACGTGCCAAAAATAAAAAACTATTTGTCACATTTAATACTACAGTACACTTTTAAAAAAATTTTTTTATAATAATTGACAGACTGTTGATACCAATTTGAAATTTCCGGAGGTTGAAATTGCATCTCAGACTTTAACTCTTGTTGAAGTCGGTCGCCTATTTCTTCGATCATTTCCTTCTCTTTCACAATTGCTCTTTTGCTGATTTTTGCTGCAGTTCTAAAACCAAAAAATTAAAAAACAAACGAATATTCATAAAATATGGGAGTTAAATAGAGTATTGTCTCAGAAGGATTGCTGCAAGATATAATATTTAAATAATAATATTAAGCTGCCGAAAATTTAAAGCAGAGAACAAACACTAGATATTGACAGCATTAACTCAAAATTTCATAGGCTATAATCAACCTAACTGTTTTTCCGGTAGATAAGTTTCTGTTAACAAACAAACAGCTCAATGCTCTTTGCCTGTTAACAAAACAAAATTTGACGTTTGACAGCATTGCATCTCATTAGGTATTGAAACTTTTTAGCTTTCTCAAAATTACTTGTGTTTTTTCAGTTTAAATTATTATTCTTTCTTTTAACTTTCTCAAAAATTACTTGCTTTTTTTCTAGCTTAAATTTATTACAATAATTTCTGAGATACGTTTGAAAGCATTTCAAATAGCGTTAAATATAAAAATGTGCGCTCCAAGCCGCGCTGATTTTTGTAAGCCACACAAGAGGTCAAAATACTTTTAATTGATTTCTCAGTCCCTTTAGAACCGTACAACCTAGTCTTAAAACAAACGTTTCTTTAACCTTACATTATTCTGGATGGCACGCGTATGATATTTTCTTCCTCGTTGTCCTGGTCCAGCAAACTAGCAGAAAAGCGCTTGGGCTTGGCAGGCGTCCTTTGTTTATCTAGATCTGGCAAGAAAAATAAGCACGAGGTGAAAATGACGCAAAATCTAAAGCCAGGTCTGTTTTATATCGTATTTGACCAACCTAAACGCTTAAAAGTGCGAATTACAATGCGATACGATTTTTCTTAACTCTGACCAGCGTTACGTCACAATAAAGTAAAATAAACTTATAACCAGTAACTATAAAACAAGATGAACATGCAGCGATGTAGTTGTGTTCTGACGCATTCAAGTCAAAAACATTATTGCTATTCTCACATTTCCAAAATTTGTTTTTTCAAGGCATACAAACTACTTACCAAGAAAAGTGTCTTCGGCGTTGATCAGCATGGAGACAATCTCGGGATGTCTCGCAAGATCACGTGGGGTGAAGCCGCTTACAGTGCGGGAGTGGGGATTCGCGTAGTGGGACAATAGCAAGCGAGTCATTTTAACCTGAGAAAAAAGTCAAGTTTTCAAACACGAAATATTTAAAAACGCTTTTTGATATTGAATTCTAGCAAAATAAGAATTTAAAAAAATTGTTTCTGAAACCACGTGATTTTTTTTTTGAAACGCTTCTTACTGCAACAGAGTGTTTATTAAAGCGGCCGATCGAGTCGCGAGTGCAGATCGAGTTTTTTTCCGCGTCACTATTCGCCAATTGCAAAAAGATGTTTCCAATTTTAATTTAGCACCTGGTTCATTTTTAAAACTCAATCAAGAGAAAAAAATTGAAGATTTTATCGAATTCGATTGTAACATTTTCAAAAGAACCGACGCAATCGTTGTATTTAAATCTTTGTATTCGAGAAGTGGCAGCTTAAATTATTAGTAACCTTTTCGTAAAGTTACAAATACCTAGTTTTAGCGCGGACTCGCGCATTGGAGCTGCAGAGCTGCAGCACCTTAAATAACTGTGCAGCAATTGCAAATATTATCAGCATATTGATTGTATCGATTGTAAATATAATAAACATTATAACTAGTAATTTTTAAGCGTTACTGATAACATCTAATGACATTTACAATTGCTGCACAGATATTTAGATCGCTGCAGCTCTGCAGCTCCAATGCACGAGTCGCCATTGCCTCGTCTGAAGCATAAAATTTCAAGACAATACTTTGTTATTGTTTCAAAATGAACTAGCACGTGCCAAAATGGCGACATTGATTTGCCATATATAAGAAATTCACATGGTGCTTTGATTTCAGGGACGTAAAAAAGCTGGTACCTGGCCGTATTTGGCGGCGCAATGCAGGGGAGTCCACATCTGGTGGTCGGCAGCGTTGACATTCGCACTGTTTTCGAGCAGCAAACGAGCGGCACTGACGTAACCGTTTGTGACTGCAATATGAAGCTGCAAGGCAAACGAGATCATGAGGATGAACGTATCTTAAAAAGTATTACAATGATTTGCGCAAAGCAGTTTGTTAATATAGGACAGGCCTTCTCAAAGTTTGTCTCAACACCCCCAGGGCCTGGGGGTTATTGAAATTGAGCGTTAGAAAATAAACTAATAGCACGAATTAAGAATTTGCGCTTGTTTTTATGCAGAGTGACTTTGACAATTAAAAAACTAAACGATAAACTTACGTCAGAAGATAGACAACCAAAAAACAAAAAAATAAAAACTAACGCAGAGACTTTTCTCGTCTTCAAATGACGTTGAGAATAAAAACTTTGCTTTCTGCGAGTGAAGGCAAAAAAATCTTCACTAACAAACTTTGTTAAAAAGATGTATCGAATTTACACAAATTTGGTGAAGGAGCATTGCTCTACTGTCACCAAAAGTGATCTTTTTAGCCAATCGTTGAAATAAGGTTCATGGGTTAATCTAAACCTTCCACTTTGTACACCGAAAATAATTGTTCTTATAAATTGCACAAGCCTAAACCGTTTTACTTGTACTTTTATCGGCGACGTCATACGTTGACGCAACCTGGCGCAACTTCAACTCGATGGTTGATGACGAAAAGAAACAATCGTAAAAACACGATTCACTCGCGTTTTCAATTTCAAGACAGAGAGTAAAGGAAAAGAAAATAAGTAAAGGACAAAGTAAGAAACCTGAAATTCGATTTGTTTACTTGCCTGTGCTCAGCCGCTTCGACCCTCGACAAAATAAATATTTAACAACACACGGAAACACTTCTCACCAATGAAATGCCACTTGAGCTGGACATATCAACAGAGGAACCTTCTTCCAACAACTGACGAATGTCGTGCAACATATTTTTTTGAGTTTTGTTTCGCAATGACTTCAGTTGACCTAAACGCCAAACAAAACCTTCCAAAAGGATCTCAAGTAAAACCTTGATAGTAACTATGACAACAAAATTCTGACAAGTTAATTTGCATCTACGGCTTTCTTATCTGAAAAAGTTGTTTATTTTTAAATATACTGTACAGTAGAACAAAGTGCCTTGTTTTTGCTTGATTTTCAAACAAGAAAAAGTGTAACTACAACAGAAGCAATAAACGAAAATTTTCTTGCCCCAAAGTTAGTGCGCAAGACGATTTGAATACATGAGTTAAACAGTTTTAACAGAATTAAAAGATAAAATTAGTATGACTGGGATGTGAATTGCGGTAAATTTTTAGTTGAATTAAATAATCGTGGTTAAAACAATCATGTTTGTAATTTCCGCAAATCTAAATCGTACAAGTGCTAAAAGCAGAGACTCTATAAAATCCGAACAATTTTGTTCTACAACCTGTTCTCGACATATTTTTAAAGCTATTTTTCAGTTAATATGTAAATGAATTTGCTAAATTATGGTACAAAAGCACAAAAGTTTTGAACAAGGATAGCAAGTCCAATTGTGCTTATAAACCTTTTTTCAGTCGAAAAAAATCAATGTCTTTGAAAAACACATCAATGAAACACTCGGAACCACAAAAAGAAGTTTACCTTCATCAATGTTTAGTTTTTGTTGCATGTGCTTTTTCATCATTGCCTTTAAATGACTATTCTCCGGCGCCAAATCCACGGCGAAATCCCCATCAACATTCAAAACATTGGCATTTGCGTTATTCTAATTAAAATCACCAATGTTCATTATTTCAACATACACTTTCTTCATCTCAACATTTATCCTCCTGACTCGCAGAACAGCGTCCGAGGCGCTGTCATTTAAAACAACCCTCGAGCGATTAACTTCCCTTTGCTTTCCGAAATGCCAAGATATTGCTGTCCATGTGAAATATGCATACATGCATATATTTTTGTGGAGATATGACTGAAATTTAGAGTTGCTTGCCGAGATTTCCCGGCAAAGGAAAGTGCCGTAATGTGTCTTTCCCATGGACATAATAGAATGGCACAAGTAGGTTTCGAACCCAAACCATGTCGATGACAACCGCGCCGCTCTTCACCACTCGAGCACGCTGCAGACGATTTTGACACTTAAAGCAGATTTGAAAAACACTGCATTTCAATTTCACAATTTGCCTCGGGTTTTTCTGCTTGAGAAAGGCCGAGAAATTTCTTTTCGAAATTACGAAAACTAATAACATACTCTGCGAATAATAGTTGCAAAGCGCCGTTGAAAATGAATGGGCCTTAATCGACTTCTATTCTTGGCCTGCTCGCGTTCAATTGATTTGATTAGTATCAATTAGAGAAGAAGGTCTTCACTTGAATTAATTAATTATATGACAAACCTCAAATACAGCAATTAATACAAAGTAAGACTAAAAAACAAGCATAAAAATATCAAAATGACATAAGCGAACGAAGCGTAAAAATTTTAAAATGTTCTTGAAACTAATTAAAAATAATAAAAAACACCAAAATGGTGCATGAGAAAACAACACTGCGGCTAAATTGAATAGTAAAACAAAAACGAAAATAAACAAAACGTTTTCTATAGTACAATGAATAGTAGCACTTACCGAAACTAATAGTTGTGCACATTTTAGAGAATCCCACATACAGCATATATGAAGAGGCGTACACCCGTAATCATCTTGAAGATCAAGTGATGCTCCTAAAATTTAATCAAAACTACGGTGAGATTGTTCACTTTCCTAGTTTGAGTTTGCATTTTCTCGATTACGTATTTCAGACAACCGATGCGGGGAAGGGCTGTATTGAAAACATTGAAGTCAGTGTTTTTTTTTTATCAAAAATAAGGCAGCTATACATATATGTATCTATATATCTGATGTTAGAGCTATACAAGAAATGGTTAAATTACCTCATCTTTTTTAACTCAGTATAAAAACGATGCACAAGATAAAAATGACGATAAATCCGTTACAAATAAAATTTATACAGTCTAAGTAGACCTACATCGTTAATCCAAAACCTGTATGAGTTCGACTAAATTCGACACAATGTTTTTCAAGTAAAATGTTAACTTACCCGGTGGTCATTCAAATAAAACGACAGCAAACGCTCAAGTTTGAAATTAACCATGACAAGTTAATACGCAGAAACTTACAAATACATTAGAAACATAAATCACGTGGAGATCGTGTTTGGTCACACCAAACAAGATTTAGCGCCATAAAACTAATATTGCCTTGACTCTGTACGAAGATAAACAACCAATGCAGTTTTTCACCTTTTTTAATTAAAGCCTGCGCTATAATATAATCATCGTAAACGCACGCCTGATGCAAAAGGCCCATTCCTTCGCCTTGCGTGGCATTGAAATCGACAGAAACGCCTTTGGATAAACAATCCAGAACTAATTTGAAAAAACAAATGATGATTAGAGGTTGTTAGTTTTAAAATAATTGGGAGAAACATTTTTTGGGTACGAAGTTAGAATTATGAAATTTAACTATTAAAGTTTTTTAAAATCTAACTTGTTAACTTTCATTTAGAGCCAAAAATATTTCAATAACGCCCTTTCAAACATATTCCAAGTGGCACTTTAGATAAGTGCTTTTATTAGTTTTGCCGAATTGACTTAAAAACATTGATACGACTTTCTTTAAAAATAATAGCAACAATTCAAAAAGTTAAGACATATTTTTGTCATCGTCATAACATATCAATTACAGACTGTTTAATTAAAAATATCAAGAAAAAAGATCAAATTTGCAGCAACATTAATGGATTAATCATTAAATGGTTGACCTGTTAACCAAGTAAGATATTGCGGACCGATTGAAACTTTTTGTTAATCACAATTATTAGATTTTATATATTATGATTATGATTATATATATGATAAATTTTATATTTTATTACAATTATTAGATTATTAGATTAAATATGTGGATAATTACAACTGCGCTCTCCGTTCTCAAGTTGCCGGTCGCGGCCTTGATACTTTAAGAATATGCTTTATTAAAAATTTCTACAAAGCAACTAAAAAATATAAAAGATAACTTTCAACGGTTGTTAAGCAAAACGTTTTGCGTGACACGTTTGAAACTCAGCTGTTGTTTATTCATAAATTATTCAATATGATAAAAAAAAGCCTGTTGTTACAAAATCTAGCAACGTTGAACAACCATTTTATAAACGATCAATATACACGAAATAAATTTTTCATTTCTAACAAATCTTTCTTGCATTTACCAATTTAATATAATGGAAATTTTAAGCTTTATTGAGTACTTTAAAAGTATTGTACTGCAAGTGCAGCAATACTTAACATCATGTCATATGTTGCTTTAAAGAACTCAATTTGTGTTTCAGCAAGGAGTGGATATATGTCTCTGTGAAGGAGATGATTCGCATCAACATGACTTAAATTTTTTTAACAGTAAAAAAGTAAATTTGTGTTCAAATAGCTTGCTAAATCACCAAATAAGTATTTTGAAATTAGAAAATAGGTAATTTGCTAAAACTAAGAAACGTGTGACTAAATGAGCCAATTGACCAATCAGAAAAGTTCTACTGCATTTCAGATTTAATAGGAATTTTTTGCTTAAGCCAAGCAAAATGACTTTAAATTTTTCATAAAAAAGTCTAAAACATACAATATCAATTAATAGGTAAACTAATAATTCATTACATTTATAGGTTTTTTTTGCTTTTTGAAAAGTACAAATTACTATAGTGATATTTGTCAAAATTAAAATCAATAAAAAACATTACTTCTAGGTGCAGTTCTATATTAGTATAGAATTTATTATGTCAGATATGCACAATTTAACTTGAGTAACCTTCATTTTTGTTGCCCTCTTTAATAGCATCTTGAACAAGACTCGCAGGAGCAAAAGTCACATGAAAAGATTTTTCAGATGATCGAAACAAAATATTTCCATGATTGTGATGGAACCATTCTTCAAAATCATTAACCTAGAAATTTTTAAAAATCCAAACAATAATAGAAAATTTTCTTTAAAAAAAGCTTATTTGATAGACTTATAAATTACCAATCTTTACTGCACATACTTGCTGCAAACGAAGAACTTTTGCTTTGTCTCTTCTTGTTTTTTCAAGTAAGTTCTTTAAAAGTAAATCTTCTTTTACTTTATATATTTCATTGACATTTGCTATGTCATTCATAGTTTATTTGGCTTAAAGATTACATGGCAATTTTCTCTCACTGATTAAAAAATTAACTCCTTATTTTAAAGTGACTAATCTAAAAAAACAATTAAAAACAATATTCAATACCTTTTGACTTGAAAATGTAACAAGAAAAAAATAATAAATTTGAAGAATTTGAAGCCACAAAATTGAAGTTTATAAATTAAATTAACAACAATCAAATAGATTTAAGCAAACCAAAAGTTTGAAACTAAATCTAGTTTTACAGAAAAAAATTTGAAAAACAATTAATTTTTAAAGACATAGGATCTACAACAATCTATAAAATTTTCTTTTTCTTACAAAAAAACTTATTCAGCATTTATACTTTTATTATGTCATATAGATTTGATTTTAAAGAAAGATATATTTTTTCTAAAATTTAAAGTAAAGCATAGCTTGCCCAGGTAAAATAAGTATTAGTTGTAAAATGAGTAACTACAGTATTTCACTAAATAAAGCAATTTTTGTTGACATAATGCAAAGTTGCTTCTGCAATCTCTGTTCACAAAGAAAGCTATAATTTACTTTAAAAAAAAAAAGAGATAAATGGGTTTATTTCATCTATTTGCTTCTAGTAAGACACTTACTTGGGTCTTGTTCTAAACCAGGGGTGTGTAACCTGTGTGAATGGAGCATATGGAGAGCTATGACTTTGAAACAGAGATATTCTTTCCTACTTAAATTATTCTTGAATAGTTTTACAGCCTTACAGCTAGCAAAATAAGATAACTTTAAACCTCTCATTGAAACAAATGCAAAAAGCATTTTTATAATTTGCAACAAAACCAATTTGCTTGGGTACTAACAAACCATAGCAGATGAGTAAAGCAAATCCAGCTTGTCATTTAATCTTGTTAAACAGATTTGGCCAGGCAATGTTTAAGGTTGCAAAGCCCTGTTTTAAACTTTAGTACAGTTACCAGATATCAAGAGTAACCATTAAAACATTGTATTGTTAAGATTTAGATGTCAAATAGACTTAGGTCATCATTTTGGTTATATGCAAAACTTACTTTCAAAATCAATGTTGGTATACCATGGGTTAAAATGAATAAGTTTATACATTTTTGCCAGAAAAAAATGTTACATTCCTACCAACACAAAAAATTATAAACATCTACACAAACCACAGATAGCTAAAGACAGAAAACAATAAGATTATTTTTGCAGTTTCCAAAAACTTGAATACACTATTTAAAACTTTTATGAGGACAGATCATAGACAAACTGAAAAAAATTAGGGGCAAAGAGAAAACCTTAATTAATTATAAATAAAGTGGAATTAATTATTTTTGGTTGGATGGGTGTGTAAAGTTTGCATGGTCATGTTATAAACTTAAGCTGAATGAAAACAACTTAAGTTAAATAAAGCTTACATCATCTGCTGAAATGAGTGGAACAACTTTCATTTGATTAAATGAATTTTGGTTTGGATGGGTGTGCAAAGTTTGCATGGCCATGTTATCAAGCTGAATAAAAATAACTTAAGTTCAATGAAGCTTACATTATCTGTCGAAATGAGTGGAACAAACTTTATTTGAGTAAATGAAGCTTGTTCTAGTCATTGCAGAGGATGATGTAAGCTCTGAGATTACAAGAAGCCTAATAGGCAATAGGAGATAAACAATTAAAAAAAGGAATTAAATAATTGAATATGATGAAATAACTGTTTATTTTCAAAATCAAATAATTACTTAAATACATTTGAAAAATATATTGTCAAAATAGTATAGTATATTTTTTATGTTGAATCATAGCTGTAAACATCTTGTTTTATGTTGGTATGCATGGCACTTAGGTCTATATAAGATTCTCATTTCCTATGATACAAAGTTACAATAGACAATACTTTGAAATGTATACCATATCAATTTTATTGCATGTCCTATATAAAACAATTATATTTAAGTATTATCATGTCATCCTCTACACAATTAAATGTTAAACTGTTGTAAATAATAGCTTTTTAAACATTTCTTTCATTGCTAAAGTTATACATGTTGTTAAAATAAAAAAATGGTCAATTTTTACAATAATAACTTACTTTTTTTAAAAAACAACAACTTAAATTTAATAAGATTGAATGAAAAATAAAAAACATCCAAGTATGGACTGAATTGGCACCCAATTTTAAAACAAAATTAATGCTACAAACAAAGTTTAACGTTTTACAATGATCTTAGACAAGAAATGGTTTGTGGTGACTACTTAAGGTTGGTGTAACTATATGTAATGACTTGTGTGATTGATGTATTGGACCTTGTCCTATACTGGAGCGACAAGTAATACAAAAGAAAAAAGTGCCTTATCAAAAGTTACTTTTTTAGCAGATTAACAGTCATAACTCATCAATAATAAATAATAATGTAGCTCAAGTCTATGGTTTGCAAAAATAATCTACTTCACTTTGTATCAAAAAGGCAGAGGCTACTTAATTAAATGATCTGACTTTTACAATAACTAAGAGAACTTTCCTCTTTGCACATCTTTACAGATCCAAACCTACTTTTAAAATTTTCTAAATTGTTATAGTCTTTTTAACCTATAAATAAAACATTTCTCATCTACAACATGAAAAAGTAACTAAGGGTTAAATCTGGGGATTTTCTTTAATCTACAGCTCAATTGCTATGCCATAAAAATAATCAGTTCTCGTTCACTATTTCTATGCTTACTATATAAACTTTTAAATTTTGGGAAACCCCCAAAGCCTGCAAGGTTAGTAATGGCAAAGGGTGAACAAGACCCATATAATCTACTGTAACTGATGAATCAAATCAAATCTGTTAATGGAAGCATTTAAGCCAGTACCATAAAACTATCTAGTAAAAAATTTGTTGTAGCCACTTTATGAAATTTATGTTTAACTAAAGTCTTTGTTATTAATTATATCGACTTATATTCAAAAAAAAGAGTCTTTTTAATAAGTCAACATGATTTTTTTCAGTGAAACTAACCCAAAACCCCCACAGGACTAGGAGAAAACAAAAAAAAATAAAGAGGAAAAGAATCTTTAAAAAAACAATAGTAACCACAAGGTGATTCCAGGCTAGTTTTACAAAAAAAAATTGTTTACTATGACTTCATGAAAAAAAAAAAAAAAAAAGCTTGCATTTAGAGCACTGAATGAACAAGAATATCCAAAAACTTAATATTTTTTATTATATATCTTTAAAAAACTTAATATTTTTTATTATATATCTTTAAACTAAGATTAACGACTCTGTAACTACAGTGGTAGCTAACAATGTGATATACGGTTAACATTTACCGATATTTCTCTATTTTCCAAATATTTTGTTTTACCTTTAATTCTAATTTTATTAAAAAATAAATGACTTTTTATAAAATACTTGTAAAACTTAGTCATATTTATATTGTGCAAAACAGTGTGACTAATGCGCCGAACAAATGACATATACAAATACAACAAGCTCAAAATAAAATGATCAAGAACAAAATTGCTTAACTAATGAAGTGTAAATTACAATAGCCAGCACTAGCACATTTATTAATTCAAAGTTCATGTTCAAACAAGCAAACAAGAAAATAAAAAATAATATTTTTGGCTTTTGAACTTCTCAGATATAGACAAAGCAAATTAGCCCTAATAGCGCTATTATAAAGTCAACGATAATTTTACTTTACATTAATTATTACTTCTTCGTAGTTGTTTAATTTTTAAAACTTTTCTATTTCAAATTTTAAGTTGCCAAGCTGGAATTGACAAAATATTAAAAAAAGAGAGGCAGATGAATTCATTTAGGGAATTATTGTTTAGTTGTTCAAAAGAATTATAAGTGTTTCTTGAACAAACAACAATGTACATGCTTTGATTCAGTTTGATTCCAAATTTTAAAACTAATGCATATACTAGTTTTTATTACATTTTCAATCAAAAAAATTTTTTTATTATCATGTTTGTGATACAGTGACAGCTAACAGGTAAGCAGAAGGTAGTGATGTTAAAACAACTTTTCTACGTTTTAAGAACAATTTATAATATTTTTTAGATTTTTTTTGTATTTTTATCATAAATGTATAATATTTTGGAAATTTATTTAAATTGTGAAGCAAATTTAAATTTACAAATTCAGCATTAAATAAATTGTTTTTTTAAAAAATGTAACCATTAATCGTCATTGGAAAATAAATTATCATTGTGCTTTTTGACCAGTATGCAATATGTGCAAGTTAAAAAGTGACTGAATGACCAATTATTGAGCTAATGATTTTTCGATCTGTTGATTTCTTTGTAAAGTTTGAAATAGAGACTACGTCTCATAGAAAAAATTCAAAGAAGCTTTCAGCTTTACAGAATTTCTGTTGTACAGTCCATTCTACTTTTTAAAACATATCAAAACCAAAAAGAATTTAAAAATAAAGGAGATAATAACCCTAAAAATTAAAATTGCTATATATTTAATTCTATTATCAACGTGTTTTCTGTGTTGTACAAAAACTTTGAGTTGTTTCAAGCATTTGTATAATTAGCCTACTATCTGTTACAACTTGAGCTGCTCACCTCTACAGTAAAGTGAAAACTTTTGTTTAGTCTTCACACAGCAGAGGTGGCCAGCGAAAGTCGCCATAGGCTAGGGTTAACATATCGGAATTCGCGGAATTCCGGACAGAAATAGGCGTACCAGCCAAAAAAATTTTTGGAAAGGTGGACAAAATAAAATTGCCTGGGGTTCTAGGATACAGGCCAAAAAAAGGTCTTCACCTAGAATCAGTCTCGGATTTTTCAATTTTCGTGCCAAAATCATGGTGTTGCTTAAAAAAAAGGAGGAATCTTTAACCAACCAAAAGCAACAACATCTACGAGTTTCATGTCCATCTCATGTCATTTTAAAATCTTTATTCTAAAACTCTAAAATTTCGGACAATGATCTAAAAATTCCCGACATTGAAGAATTTTATACTAAGTTTTGGACGGTATGGCAACCCTAAAATAGGCCCAATTGCAAGTTTTACAAAATTAAGTCACTTGACATTATAGGCTACTTTTCCGTTTTGAAATGTAGGCCTACAAACAATATTTCATTAAAAAAAGCAATAAACGAACTTTAACAAGCAATTCGTTTTAAAAGTGTAGCCCAGTTATAAAAATTAATGTAGGCCTATAAATTTTAACATTTTGAAATGCCCATCAGTTAGTTTTGAAAGCTTCTGACGCATGAGTAAAATGTTTTTTCACTAAAAACAAATCTTTCTTTACTAAATTATGTAATAAAAAGATCTTTCGACGTTAAAATGTTACTTTTTAGTCCGACAAAACAAATTTTTCTTTAAAAATTGTTGATTTGTGTAGGCTACATACCAATGAAATATATTAAGTAGGCTGACATTTTTTTAAAAAATGCCATTTTTGGGTTTAGGGTTGGCGAAATTATTTATAATAATACAATAGTATATAATAACAAGAGATACCTAGACTAATTTATTGGTATTGTTTAGGTACTTTGATAATAAAACATTTGTAGGCCTATACTGTATATCCCTGCAATTCCACCTACAACATATATGACTCCTAAAAACTTTATATTTAGATCTCTAAGCCTGGTTTTGTAGGCGGAATAGATCAAAATATTTTTGGTGATACACTTTTTTCCCGAATAGATGCAATTTATAGGCTAAGTTGTCGGCAGCGTGGTCGAGTGGTTAAAGCACCGGACTGATGATCAGCATGGTCTAGGTTCAAAACCCACGTGCGCCATTCTGTTGTGTCCTAGGGAAAGACACTTTACGGCACTTTCCCCTGCTTGGTGGTCTTGACAAGCAGTTCTAAATTGCAGTCATATCTCTACTAAATTACTAGCGGACAGCAATATCTTAGCATCTCCGGAAGCAGGTCGGGGTAATTGCTTACCCTATGTATAGCGCCTCCGTCGCTTTCCTGTGAGTCAGGAGGATAAATATAGAGATAACAATAAAAAATAAAAAAATAAACAAAAAAATAAATAAGTTTTATGCGTTGAAGTACAATCTTCATCTCTGTACAAAGAAAAATAATTATAATGTTAATTCTAGAGTGCAACACATTGAAACGAACTACTTGGAAATAAAATAATTTTTTATTCCCTAGAAACATTTTTAATTGCAGGCCGTAATTTATGCTTCGGGAAACATACTCAGTGCCCAAACGATTTAATGTATCTAAATTTTTTTGTAGACGAATCAGCTCTGGGAGCAATTACGCCTTCTTTCACCCGCTTCATACAGCAATGCTTTGCTTACCAACTAGCTTTGATTTTGAGATTACCGGCCAATTAATAATGTGCTCAAAAAAAGATTGAAATAATTTTATAAATATTTTATAATGCTTTCATTTAACGAAGCCAGCGTCAGTATTCTAAATATACCTATCACTTCTTACATCTACTATAATGCAACGGTAAATTAAAGTTTTACACAGAACAGGATTCCTTAAACTGAACTTGGAGGTCCGTTAACTTTTAAAGAATCTCTAAATACCAAGAAGAAACGATACCTTAATTTCAAAAACAAAAAAATTATTCTGTTTTTAAATTATAAATAAACTATTCTGCTTCTTAGCTCATTTTTTTGCTTTTGTAGAATTTGTTGCAGATATAAAGTGAAGATCTTTTTTTAAAGATCACTTTGTTTTTGGGACGAAAATCGATGTTTTTATGCGGGCAATAAATTGTAAAAAAGATGGGGTCTCCAAAACTTTTCTGTCTATTTTTAATTAGGATTTCGGTAGCCTCAAAAAAGGTTGAAAAGCGCGGTTATACGGCACTCAAATTGATTTGCAGCAGCATGCCGCTATTTACTTCCGGTGTGAAGTTCTTTATATTAAAAACGCGCTCCCCTGTGCTCGTGTCCGATAAATTTTCTTTAGAACGCACTAATTAGTGTTAAATCTACATAAAAAGTTTAGCTTTGCTTTGATTCTACACGAGTAATTTAAAAGAATAGCATATCCAAACAAAAATAATGAGAACCCGGAGATTTTGAGACAGGCTGTGTTTTTTTAAAGTTTTTATGAACATATGCCAGATTGAACTTGCGCATTGCGCTTTAAACATTAGTAAAATGATGCGGTGCGAGCGTTTGCGCAACTATTTCTACCCCCTCCTTTATAATTATCAAACTGTCGCACTAGAGGAATTAATAATGGTGAATAACTGAAACTTGATTAAAAATGCATTAAGTTTGCAGCCTGACCTAAACCTAGTGATGTTGCATTCCGTCTAGTTCTAGTCAAAATTTTGCGTTCGTATACCTAAGATATTTATAAAGTGATACTATTTTTGATATTATTGATCTTGAAGGTAGCCAAGCAGACGAAAATGACGTAAAGTGGCTGTACTAACAACAACAAGACAAGAATGAAAGTTGTTTGAGATGATGTTGATCATATTAGAACTGATTCTGTGATAAACTAAAATAGAAAATATGCGACTGAAAATTAAATCAGTTTTTTTTCAGTTATCAATAAACCAATCGAAAGTCAATACCAATCAAGAAAAAATTTTTTGAAAATTTTAAATATGTAGCCTTGAATAAATTAGCACAAATTAAATTGAAAATTTGGTTATTAATAAACCAGGGAGAAATAGCACTAATCAAGAGAATTTTGAAAGTTTGATTTTGAATAAATTACATCGAAAATATACCTTGAAGCAACATCAAAAAAGAATCAATCAGAAGAGTCGACCAAAATTGAATTTCAGACTAATCGAGACAATATGCAAAAATTTGTCATTGACTCTTTGATAACCGTACTTTCGATTTAATTAATGCTAATTTATTCAAAGCCATGTATTTCGAGGTTGTTTATTAAAGATTTTTTTTCTTGTTTAGTACTGATTTCTGATTGGTTCTTTTAAAAATGCCGGTACTTCCGATATTCACGGCTTCTATTTAAGTTTGGAATTGTAGATTCTTGGTCGGAATCTACAAATTTCCAAACGAGTTGCTTCATGAAATCTTTTCCACTTTGGCCTTTCCCGATGACTGTCCTCATTCAGTCAAAAGATAGTCTGGCACCATTCCTCTAAATAAATAGCGGCTGATTTTTTGATTTATTTTCACACATTTTCTTTAGCAATTCATGATACGAATCTAGTTATCGCTGATTTTTTGTTATTTGGTTCTTCGGTATCAAACTGACCAGCACTTTGTATTTTATACCTTCTTGATATGTTTTTTTCAGTCTTAGAAAACAGGAAAAGCAGGTTAGTTTTGCTTGATAAGATTGATAGTGAAAATTGCTTGAAATACACTTTTGCAGATTAGACGGTGTAAATTTTCAATTTATATTCTTTAACAAACGTTTTAATGTCGTAAATGCACACATTGAATCAGGCAATTAGAAAAGAACAACAAAAACGTTTCAATTAAATGGCGAAACAACGCAAAAGCCAAAAATCCCGACAGGATCTGTTTCGTGTGTCGAATGCACCGAGTGTTGATCAAAAACAAGTAAATCAAAAAGGCTTAAAACAAAAAAATCGAATGATATTTTTTTTTCTCATTTAAAACTGATTGCGAAGCATGTAGCAGCAAAGCAAATAAAGTACGGGTTAGATGGCACAACGCTGCTTTTGTTTTTAACTTAACAAACTGAGGCCTTCAAGTGCAACGAAAACAATGATAAATAACCGGCTTGTGCGAATAGTTTCCATCAAATGGTTAAAAAGTTTTTTGACGCCATTAGGTGAATACACATAGCAATAGAACGCTTTTAATGGTGGATGGAAATGCACAATATGCATGCTTTAAAACAAGCAGAATTGGCAAGGATAATACCGAAATTATTATGTAGAAAATCGACAACAGATAAATTTTCAAATAGATCACACGCGTAATGTCAAGACAAATACAATGTCCGTAAATAAACGATTTCAATTTATGTCCGGAAGTAAATCGCGGTTTACAATAAGCTGTAAAATACCTTGGTAACACTAAAAAGGCTTATATTTCTTTTTATGGGATTGTAAAGAATGTCGAAATCTGAGAAAAGCAGCAACACGAGAGGAGAGATGCGACGAAGCGCCAGGCCGGTTAACACTATTTCAGTCAGGCGTAATAAATTTAGTAACAACGAAAGGATAGAATATTCATCTCTAACATATCTTTCATTCACACATCAAACGCAGTTACTAGCAGCAAATAATCGAATGCAAGACGCTTTGCACGGCATCGGGCGCTGCTACGTCTTCGGCACTCTCACTTCTCCGGGTTGTGACCCTGCAGATTGGGGGTTCGAATAAACGGGGGGGGGAGAACCCGGAGCGACCGCTTGGGTCTGCATAGAAGGAAGGTTCGCAACGTTGCTGCTCGCCAATGGATTTGGCTGCTGCGGTCGAGATGCGGCCGGAATTGGGACTTGGACATTTTGAGTCGGTAAACGAGGGACTTGCTGCGCTGTTTGGGGGAATTGATTTAAACCAAGCGATACAACGGGGGCTGTTCCGGGGACGACATTCGAAGGCTTTTGGGACGGTGGCTGCTGAAGAGCATGATTTGACTGGGTCGGAGCGGCCGGATTAGGCTGTGAAGTTAAATTCGGCTGTTGCATGACCACAGGCGGCGTTTGGTAAACTGCCTGAGTGCCGCTGGATGGCGCTGACGAATAAGATTGCTGACGCAGCGCTTGAACTTGCTGCGGAGTCAGCTGACTTGTGGCGGTGCTGACCGTCTGAGGGTTGGGCGGAAAGTTGCTCGAGGCTTGCTGGTACGCGACAGGCCGCGTGCTCTGTTGAGGTTGAGAAGAGATTTGCTGCTGCTGCTGGTTGAGCTGTGATGGGTTCGTGACTGCACCGGGAATGTTCTACGAGAACGCGAATTAATCAGCGAAATATATTATCGATTGGCAGAATTACGGAAGAGATTTTTAACTGCCAATGAGGCGAGTTTGAATGGTCGAAGCAAAAAGAGGCAAGTAAAATCCTGCTCAAGTATAAACCTCTAGCTTTTTCAATTATTAAGTGCAAATCTACGTTTTGGCTGCGCTGTTTGTTTCAATACAAAGAAAAAGTTAAAAATTTTTTCTGCAATGACCAATTCAAATGAGATCGTTCATTAAAAAATCACCGTAAAATAAATTTTAAAGAACAATCTTAACATGAAAAATTCTTTACAAAAGCTTTAAATGCGAAATCGAAATTACAATTAAATCAACAAGAACTCACCGTTGGAAGCGGCTTCGCTTGACCTTGCATTGAGACAGGAGGATTCGCGCGGCCAGCAGAGCCTAAACCAAAAATATTAATGACTGAAGCATCACACTGTATTTATCCATCGGTAATACGAGAGTTTGATTTCCAACAAGAGACTATTTGAAAATTGTTCGAGTAATCAGAAAAACACTTTTACTGCACGAATAAGTTTCTAGTTTAAAAAATTCGATCGTCGACTACGTTTGAAAAACTATTTTCAAGCGCTATTGTTCAAAATAGTTTCCAACAGGAATCAGCAGAAATGATCGAGATAATAGCGATAATCATCGAACCAGTGCGCATCCTTTCAATAATAGATGATTTAATTTGGTTGAAGACACTAAAATTAAGGCCGCGAACGGTCACCTTGATGTCCGAAACTTACGACGAAGTAGATTTTGACGAGAGCTCAACTAATGACTACACTCACTTATCGAATGGGGCGGAGGTTGACCTTGGCCTTGGTTCGCGTGAGGTTGAGGCTGTGACGTGACCGTGACGTCAGGAGCGTGGGCGGCGGAAGATGAATGAGGAACGCCCTGTTGAACGCGTGCTTTGAAGTTGGAGGTGAACTTTGATAAGCGTTTGCAAAAAGCAGCGCTAAGTGCGATCGATGTGAAAAAATCGATGGCAATTGAAGACGGATTACAATGATTCACTTCGACACCGAATTCAAATTCGAATTGCAAGAGCGAAAGCTTAAATGTTCTTCGAATACCTTGATTTATTTTCAGTAAAACAATCAGACAAAGTGCTTTTTACCAGCTTGACAAAAAACATTTTACGAGAACTGACGTTTAGTTTTCAGTGAAGCAAACCGAAAACACCAATATCGCCAATATGTTGAAATGGACAAAACGGAATAGAAGATAATAGAAAAAGGTCGAACAAAACAGCAGCCACGATGAATGCTAAGGGCGAGCAATGTAATTAAAACAATCCTCTGAAAAGCCATTTCATACCTGCGCGTGAACCAATTGTTGGCTTTGAACTAACGGCATTTGAAGAAGTTTGCTCTGTAAATCGAAAAGTAAACTTTACAAATTCGTCACTGACATTAAAAGCGATTGAAAAATCAACTGCCTTTTGGGCTATTTTTCTTGTATTACATGCTGTATACTTGAATATGTCTCATCAGGCTATATTATTTTGATTTTGCGCCGGCCCTTGGCTATTAATTCGTCAGTCCCACCAACGATGGACTGCCGCCCGTGGTGGTGGGTGGGCACCGTATTTTTACAAGGATCGAAATGACCATCAACTTCCCGGATCATTCTATGTCGCTTGTATTTTGCCGAGCATTACTTGCTTCAACCTCTGGTTGTGTTTGGGCATTTACACTTCGTTCAAGAAATAGGGAAAAATTGTTTGTGTCTGGCTATTTTTAGGTGCTAAAACGAGGACTTGCTTAGTGCTCATGCGCCAAGAATGAGTTTCTTGCATTCGATCGAGAAATGCAGAAAGCTCCAATCCCTAGGTGTGAGCCGGGTAAGCACAACAACAACAACAACAACAACAACAACAACAATAGCAACAGCAACAGCAAAAACAATATGGAAAAGCCAAACCGAGACAGCAACTTACCGGCTTGCTGAGGATCGATTGGATTTTCGCGAACTGTTCGGGCGTTAATATTCCCTTCATGACGTCAATCTCTTGCTGCAGCTCGACGATTTTCTCCTTCAGTTCGTCCACTTCGTCTCTCACGGCGAGCATCAGGTGTTTTTTGACGAGGTCCTAAATATCACGAAGGCAATCACGTGACCGAGTCGGCAGAGCGACTCTGCGCGGCCACAGCATCGCTGACTAGATTAACGTAAACATTGCTTCTATTGTTGTAAGCTATGATTCAATTTTAACAAGTCAAAACTGTTTCTACTATTAAAAGAAATGGTGGATAAGCAAACTTAAGGAAACTTCCGGGTTTACACTTAATTGCAGCTGTGGCTTCGGTTGCCGTTGCACTTTATGAGTAAGGTCAGTTTCTTATCGCTTCTTACTGATTGGACCAAAGCAACTACCTTTTGCAAAGATTGCTAGTTCTTAGTGCGATACAGCTGCTGCTGTAACCCATAAAATTTACTAAATTTACCCCAAATTTGTCTTACGGAAAAATTACCCTGGTTAAAAAATAAGTACACGATTATTGATCCAATACGAACTTAAACAAAAGTAGGCTAGTATAAATTTAAAACATGTGATTAACTGAATGAAGCAAAGTCAAAAATATAAACGCCTTGGGGCTAGCATGTCGAGACGTAAGCATCAGCTGGAAAAAATGTACTTGTTTGTGGCGAGTTGGTCAGCTGGCTTCATTTCAACGCACAATCAAATTGCAAGCAACGACGCAAGCACAAACATGCAATAGAAACGTGGAACCGCAAATGATGGGCGGGACTAATGGATTGCAGTACTAACTCAAGCTAGCTTCTCAAACTTGTGTTTACTTGCGGTTTGATTTAAATAAAAAGCCGATTTTTCAACCTAGTGACACAAATAAACGGCAATAGAAAGTGAAAACAAAGGCGAATACAAGCGAAAGTATCTAAAAAGCCATCAATGAACTGTCAAACAAATATGCATTGTATAAAACGCAATTGTTTGGACTTGCATAGTTGATAATAACACCAAAAAACGAAATTTTCGATTCAAAAAAGTGAAAGTTTCCCTTTTGCCAAAGCTTTGCCATGTACAATCAGATGTTGCACGTACAGTTGTTATATTCAAAATCGTGCTCTTACTGCATCACAGTGTCAAAACGACACTTTTTCATAAGACTGAAGTTTAACGATAAAAATAAGTGAAAAAAATACATTACATCACCACTCATAGTCACGTTTTTAGTAGTTAGTGTTGTTAGAATTTACTAGTTTATAGAAATGTTTATGTTTGCAGCAATAATGTGATGAATTGTTCCAATTTGGCTTAAGATTTATTTTCAATTAAACAAACAGATTCTTGTAGTTGTGTTAAATGGGTGACAAGAAAATGCAATAAAACAGAGAGCTTTATGTCGTGTGCCGTAATGACTTCCAGATAAAGTGATGCTTAATTTGATATTTATTTTCTAATGGCTCCAATCGAATGTAAAACTGTTCCTATCCAAGTTAATTCAAGAACAAGATAGTTAGAAAAATTGTCCCAAAACAATTTGGCACGAGGTTGAGAAAAAGATTTAATAAACTTACTCTTCAAGAAAAAAATTAAAAACTCTTTATTATAATGAGTTCGAGGCAAACGGCTTTAAAAGAAAAAATTGTAATGCCCGTTGAACTCGACGAACGTTGGCAGCTAACTGAATTTTTAATGACTATTCTCAATTCCCAATCATCCCATTACTGACAATAGCCATAATTACATGACATCTCGACGTATTTTTACATATCTAGCGTGCAGAACAACGCGGTCAATCTATACGAAATCTCTACGATTTAACTCGTTCTATTTCGAATATTCCAAGGTGCGACAAATGTACTGTACACTTTTCAAAGCTTCCCTTTACTTAATTACTAGTTTCATACGAAGAGCGTCACGTGTTGGCAGTGCCCATCTAACCAATCGAACCTGGGACAACGGGGGGCAGTTTTGTGGACTGGTCGCGCTTGACTGACTTAGATATCGAATCCAGGTGATCAAGATGAGAAAAGATAAGTCTCATAATAAAAAATTTTGCTTCTTGTTCTACTGTTGACTAGTGCTAGTACACCGAATTTAAACTAAAGAAATTTTAATTAAATGATCATTTTATAAGTTATTAAAATATGGTGCGACATTTCACGTCGGAAAACGTGGGAAAATCATCGGCTTAGAGTGGAAAGCATCTGTAGTTCAGTGAATTTAGACAATAATCGAGAACTTACCATGGCTGCTTCGATTTTGTTGTCGATACGAACATTGGTCGACGTGGAACTGCAAATAAATTGTGATCAAACACTTGATGTGTCAACACTAGAAATTTAAATTGAAGAATTTTCAATTCGCAAAACTATTGAGTTTGGAAACAAATTTCAAATGCAAAAATAAGGCAACCCAGTGCATTGCATCAGTAGAAAAACGGTGGTATTTACTAATTGGTCTTTAGACGAATAGCATATAAGCCGTAAAAATTCTTTCGGTTTTAAATGCTGTGCAAATGAACTAAATTCAAATAAAGTTGGAGTAAAGACATTTTAAATCAAACATGACATTACATTTTACGTTGCAGATTGTTCAACTAAGAAGGAAATAACAGCTCTTTAAAAAGGTTTATGTCTGTGACATGAAGATATTGCTGATTAGATGCGAGTTCAAAGTGGCTGTCATAATGTTCTCGATAAGGGCACTACATGTCGACTTTTTTAACTGTTGAGTTTGAACATGAAAATTAGATGTATTCCATGACACGTATACACGTATATACAAAACTTGAAAAAACTAACAAATAAAAATATTTGGCAAGGATTTCTAAGTGTAGAACGGTTTAACAATTTCTTGAAGTACTCATCGAAGTCGGTAAACACTTCACTTTTCCCTTTATATACTATCTGTGTGTGATTTGTCTATCTCAACAAAAAATATTGCACCAATGAAGCACTTCTGCTTTATGTTTTTTGTTTCATAATTACGTATAACTGAAAATTTAGTAAAAAAATAACGCAAAAAATTTAAATAGTTAATTAAAAAAGAATCTACAGTTAAACAAAAAATACGCCAAAAAACTATATTTTGTTATTTCTAGTTAACTTTTCAAAATTTTCTTGGCCTACCTACTGGGTACATTCAAGCAATTTTTTGATTTAGTCACTTGATAAAAAAATAAAACTATGCGATTATTTGACATTATGAAGCAAATTCTCGTGGTTTATTGACAAACGTTTAAGTACAACTGCTGTCAATCAGTTTTACGTTATCATGATTTGTTTAGACCTTGACTGAGAAATAATGAAAAATAATCGAATAGATTGAGAAAAAATCGATTCAAAAGAATTGAATCAATTTTGATTAAATTATTTCAGAAAACAGAAAAGAAAACGTAAAAGATACTAATATGAAGAAGAAAAGAGCAAATTATTACTTACAATGATTGACACAAGGAAAGGTCTTTGAGGACAGAAGAAAACACTCTGCAGTAAACACATAGACAATAAACTCAAAGAAAACTGTAATTTGTATTTTGGTAGAAAACAAAATGAAAAGCAACTACAAATTGTATTTTAAAGGGTATCTGAGAACCAACTGTGTCACAAACACAGTGAGATAAAGAAGGAATTCAGTTTTTCTATGATAAACAGCACAGATATACACAGAAAGAAGAAGACAGGACCTGACACGCAGCAATGAGTGGAAAACGGTGAATCCCCAGAATAAAAATATAAGGTAAAATACAAGCATTCTTTGTTTGTTTTATTGCTTTTTTTTTGCGCTCGTTTCAATTTCAACCGCTCGCTTCAATCGAAGATCAATAAAAGAGACAAAGAATGCTCTTTTCCACGCTCGTAGTGGAAACGGGCTTTAAAGGTAAAAGCTCAACGAAGGTTTGTTTGTTTCGTTCTAGATCAGTGTTTTTAAACTTTTTCAAACGTCGATACGAATTCGAGAAAAAATATTCTATCGCTCTTTAATCCAGTATACACTCTTAACTAACGTAATGTCTAGTCTTTGGTTTTTACTTTTATGAAACTATGTTTTTTTCGATTAGATATGAAAAAAAACAAGTAAAGACCAAAAAAAGTCTTTAAAAAATAACAATACATTTTTAGTTTAGTGCCTTTGCTTTATTGCTCCAGTAAACGCCAATAGTTATTCATCGATCCCCTATCCGTTTATTGACCCCTTGGAGAAGCACTGTTCTAGAAAAACTCATCGGGGTGTTATGAGTATAAACAGATGGTGGATTGATGTTGAACGAACAACGCTGGCAAACAAAAGTTCTAAAATGCCAAGTTTATAATGAACAGATTTAAAAATTAAGTGGCGTAGCTAAAGAGCAAATAATTATACGTTGGCCATAGTTAACGTTGTAATTGCAATACTCACAAGACAAGAAAATCGATAAATATGTAGTATGAGGTAGAGTAATTACATAAATAAACGTAGGAACCAGTTTTATAACGCCTTTTAAAAATCAACGCAAATTAAAATGCAAAATGGCACAAAAGAGTTTTTGATTTTCTTCACAATTAGTAAAAATTTTAAAAAGCTTTTGCGTTCGGCAGTACATCAAAACCATCTTTTCAAGTACTGGCAAAACAACCAGTGGAAAAATTGTTATAAGCCATGATGAGCACTTTAAAGTAAGAACTACAGCTAATGTTATAAAAGTTAGTAAAAAATATATTTCAAAGAAACCAAAAAGGTAGATCGTAGTAAAAATTTTACTTTCGTGATAGGTAGAACGATATTTAAGTTAAAATTAAAAAAAAAGATGGTTTGTAAAGAATTATATTTGTAAAGAGAAAAATCTCAAGATCACTTCAATTATGTCGACAATGCACAGTAATAACGCTTCTTTATAAGAGACGAATAAAAATTATATAAACACCTTTCATCTTCAGTTTCAACAGTGGTGCTTAATTCACCGGATGAGTGCATAACGTTTGGAGTCAGTTCTTGATCGGAGGTGCTTTTTCCGGGCCTGCTCACAAAACACCGGTGTAATTGTACGTAATAATAAAACATCAAGCAACAGCAGAAAACGTAAGATTCATCACAAAACCTGTTTAAAAATTTTCTGGACTTCCAGTTCAATACGATTTATCACAAAAAAGCTTTTTTGATATCAACAGAATGGGAATCACGAAGGCAAAAATAAGTTTGAAACTTCTGCTATTCAACGACGTAGTAATTGTATCACTTCATTAAAAGCCAACGCAGGTGGCATGTAAAAGCATGATATAATGGATGTGCATATGCTAGAGCAACCAACAACGTTTTCGGCTGGCAAAGCTTACACGTAAACGCTATTAAAACAGACTGAGTCATCCGTGATTTTGTTGAAGCAGCCAAGGTGTTTTGAACTGAAAGTGCATAAGCAGAAACAGGGTTATACGAGCGCCATCTCACCTATCGTCCGTGTTACTCGCCGACGCTTTGCTGGAGATCTCTGCTGGGTCGTTGGTAAGTTTTGCCGATCGCGGCAGCTTATTACCGTCAGGATCGTACAAAACCGAGGAAGTGCTGGCCGAATGTTGCACGGTGACGTTCGACGCCGTCGACAGGCCGTAATGACTATCGCGATGTATGGACGACGCGCTGTCGGAATGTTGCAAGCTGTAAGCGCTCACGCTCGACGGAACCGACGTGGTCGACATCGACGGAGGAATGGCAGGCGAAAAGAGTTGGACGTGATCGTACGCGTTAATTCGAGAATCGCTTGACGACGATGGAACGAATCCGAAATTGGGCGATTGAGCGTCGCCGAAATCGTAACAAACCCATCGCGAACTTTCACGACGGATCGGTTGTTGTGTCTCTCGTTTGACTACTTTATAAACTCTCGACGCAGATTTAGCAGTCGTGCTTGACGTTGAGGACGACTTGGTGACGGTAGTCGTTGTATTGGCTGGAGCGCCTGATGCATTAAAGTTGCCTGTTTTGTGAGTGATTGGCACTTTAAATTGAGATGACTGCTGCGATTGGCTATTTTGCAATGGATTATTCGCACTTTGTTGGCCGTTTGCATTTGACTTTGTATTTGGCTTAGCAATCTGAAAGTGTAGACGAGTTACAGAAAATTTATTTTGCAATAATTCACGAGCAAGAACAAACTATATTTTGAAAAGAAAATTGAATCATTAATAAATGCCAACCAAATTTGTTAATAATCAAATAGTAAAGCCAGCAATTATAAACAGATGACAATAGAACCAGTGGTTTTTAAACTTTATTGATTTCTAGATTAAATATTTACGTAAAAAACTAGGTATATTTTTTAATTTTCACTTGGCAAACATTTGCTACTGTTTTTCCTACACACACCAAAATCTCAAATACTAAAAATCATATCCGAGGCATAAAAAAGGGAACGAGATCTAAAGCTCCTGCACTAATTTTTACAACCTCTTGAAGTTTTTCCTACGAAGTTCTCTGAAATGCAATACCTTTAAAGTTGAGGACTGCTTTTTAGTCATTCATCAACTATCACAGTTTTTGGCTAGTGCTAATACTTTTTATTTGCTTCTATCTCGATACGAAACAATATTATGTCTATCATTATAGCAGCAAACGATACAAACAGTATTTATTTATTTTTTATTTTCCTCCTGACTCGCAGGTTAGCGACGGAGGCGCTAATACATAGGATAGGCAATTACCCCGACCTGCTTCCGGAGATACCAAGATATTGCTGTCCGCTTGTAATTTAATAAAGATATGACTGTAGTTTAGAACTGCTTGCCAGGACCACCAAACAGCATTACAAAAGGTACAATATTAATGAAAAAACATAAAAGCATGCTATTTTAAACTTATAGCATTATCACCAAATAAAAACGAACAAAACTATAACAATACAATGAAAAGAACTTTTATAAAGACAAATAAACATTTAATACTTGTATGCCGGAACTTGATTCAGGCGGTGATTTAGAATCTAATGGCACTTCTTGACGAACATCAGCTTTAGTATTTGATAAAACGTCAGCAGGATTTTTGATATCAGAAGTGGAACTAGCAAGAGAAACCTGAAAATAAATCTGCTTTAATCATGGAAGAATCGTTCAAACAAAAGCATTACGAACTTGCGTCGATGTTTCAGACACTTGTTTTATTTGATTACTTCCAGCAAGAATCGAGTTAGTATTTTGCACTTGATGAGGTAAATGATTTGTCGACGTAGGTGTAGCCACAGTTCCATCTTGAACTGTAGTATTCAAGACTTCATCTGATGTCGAACTTTCTTCATCATGATCGACATCAGTAGCTTTTGAATATGATATATCCGAATAGGAGGCATGAGATTCATCCAAATCATCAGCACTTTCATCACCATCAACATTATCTTTAACACTGGTAATTACAAAACCACCTTTTTTCTTTGGATGTGATTGACTTGAACTAGATTGTGAAGTGTGATGTTGATGAGATCTAAATGAAATAAGTTTGAAAAACCTTAGAAAAAAGATTGCCTATATTTTCAGCAGCAATAAAATTAAACTTATTACTGTAGTATTACACAACAAAACAAATGCAACAATTAATGTTCAATAACAAATATTTTTTACTCTGTATTGTGAATGTATACACATATTTCATTTTAATACTGATAAGTTTTCTTGTCATAATTTCAACTATTAGCAGAGAAAAATTATACAGAGAAACGATAAAAATATGAAGATTACATTTAGGATACCACAATATTGGCTAAAAAGTAGTTTCTTAAAAAAAATTTTTAAGTGATATTACTATAATTTTTATAGCTGCCAGGACTTTCAAGCAAAAAAAACTTACATAAGTGTAGTAATAGTACAAGAATGCAACAACAGGACATAAAGGTAAATGATCACATTAAATTTTTTTAAGCTGTAAAGCTGCACTTTTAAAAAAGGATAAAAAAATTATATTATAAAAAGTCACAAGACACAGACAACACAGAAAAAAATTTACCCAGTCTCATTATCTTTGTGTGCTTTCTTATGAGAGCTAGATGATGGCGGCAATAAATTACTTCCAGAAGATTTTATTCCTTGAGTATTTGTCGATTCATGACTACCAGATTGTTGGACAGACACACCAAGTGGGGGTTTACTTTTATCACTCATGCTACCAATAAAAATTATCTACTTAAATAGAATTACAATTCTTTTCAACCAACATCTACAACCCCAGCCCAGCTTCAGTTCAACACTGAACTGCTTAAACAAAATAGTTTCATTCCATTGTTCTAAGCAACATACTACAAAATATATCAATTAACAATGGGAACTATACAAAATTATTCTAATCAAGTAAATAAGAAAATAAATTAGACTAGCTTCTTAAACAACATAAGAATTTATACAGTACATCTTTTATTTTGTCATTTTCTCTGTTTCAACTATTAAATTAACAGGTAGAGTAGAACTTGATAACTGCAGTTTGCTTTTAGTACTATTAAGGTTTCACAATTTATTTTAAAATGAATAAGATGTATGAAGGATAAGGGCTGAAACTGAATAAAAATTCAAGAACAGTAAACTTACAAAGTAGTCTTCTATTGAGGATGCAAAAAATACTTGTGCTTAATGTATAGAAAGTAGCTGTCATAAAACTAAAATTTAAAACATTATTAAAACAAACAGGCTGTTGCATCATTTTTTTAAGGAAAAAAAGACAACAGGAAATAAAAAAAGGAGTTTCTTTAACAGCACTCAAAATAAATTTTGTCAGGGTCTACTCATGCAAGGTCTGTGATAGCGTATAAAATCACTCAATGCAAAAAATTTTTTCAAAAGAATAATTTCTAAAAACTTATGAGGGAAGATGAGTTACTTAAACAACTTTTTTTATTATATTTCAAACAATTTGGGATCAGCAAAAAATACTATTATTTTAAATTTGTTTCTGGTTATTGGACAAAAAAATCTATTCGTTTTTAACTGAAATTAACTACTTTATAAGAGATTGGCTGTCAATGTCAACAAGTTTAAGTTTACCAATTTTTTTTAACTTAACGCTGTTCTATTAGTTTTCTTCCACAAGCAAAAAAACTTGACTAAACATTAACTGCAGCAACATTAACCATATACCTTACATTTCAATCAAAAATATTTTAACTTTTTGTTCAAAGATTAAAGATTCAAAAAAAAAGATTGACTTACAGTTGTGTTTCACATTGCAACAACATTGCAAGAAATTAAGAAATGTTTGATAATAAAGGTATGATGTGTGGTTGTAAAAACCAAACTGGTAGAGCTTTGTCCAAAGTAACTCTAGTTTTCATTAATTTGAACAAAATTTAGAAGGGTGAACCAAGAGTGAGGTGTGAATAAAGGGTGAATGAGCATAATAGTTGTTTTAAATCAGGGTGGCCAAGCTTGTCCCTCCTACAATACACTTTTTAATATTTTGTAAACTTGTAGGCTTTAGTTGGTTGGAAATTGTCACAAAATGCTAAAAAAAGTAATTTTTAAGGACCTGTCCTTGATTTTAAAGCTAAATAAGGAATGCTTGGAAGAATGGAGAAGAACCTATTCAACTTTAATTTTTCATCTCTATATTTACCGGGTGTTTCAGATAAAAAAAAGCAAAATATTTCCACATATCTTGATCCTAATTCTTCTCGCTTTTTCTATTTCCAGAATATCCTTTATCTTGACTTTCTAATTTTTAAAAACAATTATTAATTATTCTTAAAATAATGGTTGTAACACCCAAAAAAGAAAAGGTGGCTGTTTGTAACACCCAAAAAACTAATGACATCATTGCTCTTGCTGGCATGTCTTGTAGCCTCGTAGACACCCTAAAAAAACTTCTAAAAACTGGTGCTCCACTTGACAAGAGGTCCAGGAAACCTAGAACATGCACTGTCAGGATTCCTACACTCCTTTCTCGCTTCAAAAAGAGCATTAAAGCAACACCAACCAAGTCAATGAGAGCAAATGCCAAGGATCTGAGCATCTCCCTTAATTCTGTCCATTGTGCAGTGCGCAACAACCTTAATGGCCAGTCCCTCGTAAGAAAGTGCGTCCCTTGATTTTAGAGAAGAACATTACGATCTGTCTAAAGCAGTGGTTTTCAACCTTTTTGTTGGAGCGGAACCCCCATGAAACATTCCAGAGGCTCGAGGAACCCCTGTGCAATAATTTAATTGTCTTATGCAAAAATCATCATTTGATTAATTGAAATGCGTACAGCTGGTGGTTAACTTCATTGATCGCTGCAGCAAAAAAGAGTAATAAAGAAGCAAAGCATAGTGATCAGTGAAGAAACCAACCGACCCTGAGCGTACGCACATCCACCAACAGCGATAAACAAGCCCGAGAACATTTTAATTTAAAAGACACAGCAGTCAATCGTACAATTGCAATACAAAGTTTCAAACCAAATTAACTAGTTAAGAAAATTCAAACTGTTTACATTTAAAAACTTAAAACAGGACGCAAATTTAAATTTTTCGATTACAATCTAATTTTTTATTGACTAAAGGGAAAGAATTTTCGTCGTTTCTGTTAGTTACACTTGATTTTGAATTTATAAACCAACTTTCTATAAATAACCTTTTATTGTACTCAGTTTCAACTTTTAACATAATTGTTTTCCCAGTCTATCTTGTGGTCCATAATCATTGAGTACTCATGAAGCGCTGATTGAACCTGTCTTTGATAGATAATACAACGTTGATGTTCCTTTAACCCTTTGATAGTCCTGTGCATCACATGTGATACACAGGGCATTTAACTCAGACATCTTGAAAATCCCTTAGACCAGTGGTTCTTAACCTGGGGATAATTTAGCATTTTAAAAGGGGTAATGTAAAATTTCAAAAATTTTTAGAAGTTGAATTTTACTTCACTATCACCGTACTTATTGTGATGTCATAATTAAATACTAAGTCAGAACTAGATTCTCTTATAAATTCTCTTGTTTCGTTAGCAATTGATAGTTTTGTCTAGTGATAGTTCGGCAAGGGATTTTTTTGTAACTAGTCAGTTAGTAATAGGCGTGAAGTGAGTTTTTGTTTCTTGCATGCAGTAGTAAGGCAAATTTAGTGAAAAAAATATTAAGATGCCTCTGAAGAAACGAAGTTACAAAAAAGCTTTTCTGAATTTTGGTTTTACAAGTGTTATTAAAAATTCTATTGAAAAGCTGCAGTGTGTGATTTGTTTTAAAGTTTTAAGTCAGGAAAGTATGAAACTAAGCAAATTGAAGCAGCATTTTAAGTCTTGCCATGGCGAATTAGTAGAAAAATCAGTTGACTATTTTAGGCGAAAAGCTGAGCATTTTGAAAAATCGCCATTTGGATTCTGGGGAATGTGGCCAAGACAAAACAAAGCACTGTTGGAGGCATCATATCACATTGCTTTCCGCATTGCTCAGTCAAAAAAGCCTCACACAATTGGTGAGGAACTCATAAAGCCTTGTCTCATTGAAGCAACTACTCTGGTACTGGGAAAGAAAAAACTAATAAATTAGAAGAAATCTCGCTCTCCAATGATACAGTTAAAAAATGCATTTTTGAAATGAGTTAAGATATTTTGTTGCAATTGGTGGAAGAGATAAGGTCCAGTCCTATATATTTTTGCAATTGGACGAATCTACAAATGTTTCATCATGTGCGCATTTGCTGGTTTACGCTCGCTACATTTTTGAAACAACATAAAAGAACAATATTTATTTTTGGAACCACTGTCGACAACATGTAAAGGAGAAGATGTTTTTAGAATTGTAGAAGTTTTTTGAATCTCACGCATTTGATTGCAAACAACTTGTTGAGATCTGTACAGATGGTGCTTCTTCTATGATTGGCGACAAGTCTGGTTTCAAAGGATTAGTCACCAATGTTGCTCCTCATGTATCATTTACTCATTGTTTGATTCATTGCTTTGCTTTAGCCATGAAAACTCTTCCATCTGGACTTCAAGAAATATTACATATAGTAAAAATTGTAAACCATATTTCTGCAAATGCCACAAGATCAAGGTTATTCGCAGCTTTTTGTGAAGAAGTTGGTTCTGATCATAAAGTTCTTTTGTTACATACAGAGGTAAGGTGGTTATCTCGTGGTAAAGTTTTGAATCGTTTGCTCCACCTGCGAGAAGAAGCAGCTATTTTTCTTAAAAAAGAATGAAATGCAAAAGGAGTTGATATGCACAACCAATTGAAAAGCAATGACTTTTTGCTGAAGGTGGCTTACTTGGGTGATTTTTTCTCAGAAGTGAAATCCCCCAATTTAACTCTGCAAGGAGGTCATCAATGGTTGCATACGACACACGACAAAGTTGCAGCCTTCAAACGTAAATGGAACTGTTTAAAAGACTGACAGAAAAAGGCACAACAAGTATATTTCCCAATTTGACAATCCTCTTACAATCTGACCCAAACATGAAATGCAACTTCACTCAAGAAAATAGTTAGCCACTTAAATGCAATAAATATCCCTATTGATCAATATTTTCCTGGAATCGAAGAGCGACATAATTGTTGTGGATTAGCGAGCCATTCTCAGTTGAAGAAAACTCTATCTGTGATGATGATATGGCAGCAAAAATTGAATTTCTTTAACTGCAAACCGGCTTCACAGAGGATGTAGGAAGCTTTTGGGCTGGCATTCATAAAAAATATCCCATCCTTTCAAAAAGAGCATTGAATTTTTTGATTCCATTTCCTTCAACTTATTGCTGTGAAGTGGGATTTTTTGTAATAGTGTCTATAAAGACAAAATATCGAAACAGGCTTGAGATCGATGATGAAATGCGATGTTGTGTTTCTTACACTCAGCCTAGATTTGAACGCTTAATAGCAAAAAAGCAGTAACAGCCTTTCCATTAAATGTATTTGTAATAAAAAATGACTTAATTTTTCTGTGTGTATATTTTGGATTGCAAGCTATAATTGCTGCTTTTTAAAAGGAGTAATTGATATATATCAAAATATTTTAGCGATAACTATATAAAAATGGTTAAGAACCACTGCCTTAGACTGTTAAAAGGTTAACCTAGATTTTATACTTCGTTTCGTTTGGCCAATAGATCAAAAATCACTGTATTTTTAAACAATATGCATATTTAATAATAAACTAGACTCGGGGTTTGAATGTAAACTTGCGGAACCCCTGGACTGTACTGGCGGAACCTTAGGGTTCCGCGGAACCCTGGTTGAAAACCACTGGTCTAAAGTGATGCAGAAGCCTTGTAAATCACCTGAAGCATGCACATTACAGCAGGATCATCTTCTTTTCAGATGAGAACAATTTTTGCGTTGACCCAGTTCATAACAGTCATTAATGACTGGTACATCCATTTGGAAGCCTCAGAACTTGATACAGATGTTCCCACAGCTGCTAAGTTTATTACAAAAATGAAACACCTGGCCTTGCTGATATTCCTTGGTGCTGTGGCAAGCACAAGTGAAGTTTCACCATCAATTTGGTTCCTGAACAGATTTTGTCTTTCTGCATCCAACTACCAGGAAGTTCACAAAAAATTCTGATCCATAGATGAAAGAAGTTGCAGAGAAGCACAGTAAGGACTTTATATTCCAACAGGATGGCGCACCAGCCCACACAGAACGATTGATGTAGGCATGCATGAGGGAGGCTGGCATCAATTTCTGGCAGAAGAACATGTGGCTGCCATCATCCCCTGATCTTAGCCCCCTCGATTTTTCTATCTGGGGGCACATCGAGAGCATGGCCTACTCTAAATGTCACAGCAGCCTGACTGCCCTCAAGAAGTCAGTAAACCATGTGTGGCACAACATGAACCAAGATTTTGTGATCAAGGTATGCTCCAAGTTCAGACAATGACTAGAGGCATGCATTGAAATCTAGGGCAGACTAATTGAATAAATTATTTTACCTTTGTAAACAGCTTATTATGTTTTTAATTGTTTATTTTAAAATTGGTCTTGATTTGTATCACTTAAAATACAAATAAATAATTATAAAGTTTTTGCTTTTTTTTATCTGAAACACTCGGTATCTTCCTGACTTGTAGGAAAGTGTCAGAGACGTTACACATAAGGCAAACTTCGAGCAATTAGCTGTACTTGCTTACAGCAATGCTAATTAATTTTTTTTTAGTTTTTGTTCAGATATATCATCAAAATTTAGAGCTGTTTGCTAAAATTGCCAAACAGAATTAAGCGCCGTAAAGTGTCTTTCCCAAGGATATAACAGAATACAAGTGGGTTTTGAACTGCAACAATATTGATTACGTTTGCCATCAATCACAATAGTCTTAACCACTTGGCCACACTGCTAACAAAAACTGATGCTGTTTTTGAGTGAGAAGATGCAAAAATTGTTTAACCACTCAGACACACTGCCAAAAAAGGTTGTTTAAAAGGATAATGCTGATTTTGAAAAGAAAATTGAAATTTTTTGAAAATTTTTGAAAAGAAAATATAATTTAAATCTTTTTATGCCACATATTGTTATATGCCACACTGTTTAGGCCACAAAAAGCCAAGATCTAGACTACCTAGTTTTAAATACTAAAAATGTAAAGACCTAAAAAAGATCTTCATTTAAGGTTTAAAAAGAAACTTTTTGGTTGAACATTTAACAAAGACTTTTTAGTCTAAACTTGACATTGTGAGCATTCAAAACAACTATAGGTTGTGATGTTCTTGGGAAATTCTAAATAAATAAAATGTGAAGCTTGATGGTTGGAGTGAACAAAACCAAAAACATTGAAGAAACACTGCAAAAGTAACAGGACAAAATAGGTTGATAAAAAAAATTTTCAAAAAATAAGTTTATCACAAAAGAAAATATTTTGTTACAATTGGAAGTGACTGGTATGATCAACTTACAATAATGTATCTATCTATGTCAATGGTTCTAGATAAATTCATAAATGTTGACTCCACAGCACAACCTTTAATTTTCCGCTGAGGAGTGTCAGAAGATGTTTTAATTTTAACCCTTTGCAGTCCAAATTTATCCCTGGGATGAAAAATAAATTTATGTAATTTAGTCCTACCTCATCCTTTGATGACATATAGTATGCAGTTACTACAAGTCCAAACCCGATCCCTGGGATAATTAGAGTGCATATATGCTTGATTTGTTTCTTGCCTATGCCATGTGTGAAAAAAGTAATCTTGAACGTTGGTTGCACACAGTTCAGTTTTCCAAATGGTTAGAGTGCTCATCTCATGAGTGATAAGCACAGGCTGATTCTCCTGCTGGGTCAAACCAAAAACTGTAAAATTGGTACTCATAGCTTTTGTCTGGTGTTCAGCAATAAATGAAAGCATGAGGGTTTAGTGTTATATGTTGTGACTGTTTGTTTGTCCCAACTAACAGTGATTCAGTGTAATGGGCCTACAATGAAAATGGCCTAAACAAAAACCATGCTTTCAGCACTATTGTCCATACCTTTACCTTTTTGCTGTATAGCTTATTAGGAAAACTAAGTAAGGGCCTGCTGGATACACAGCTGCAGTATCAGACATATAAAAATTTTTGTGGCAAAAATTATATTGATGTTTTACAAAGTAATTTTGTATTGTTTCTACTACAGTAGATAACACAAGTTATAAATAAAGTATATGGCTAGAAACTTTATGTTGGCAGACCAAGCACTTATAAAAGTGGATGATTTTTCTCAATCAGAAGTTGATGATGAGATGGATCAAAGTATTTTTGATGATTCAGACAGTGATCTTATGGATACTGACATTGAGAGCAGTGAATCCATTGATGAAGAGGGTGACAACTTTGAAAGCACAGGATGGACTGCTTGGGGAGCAAGCAACCCTGGCTTTCCACATCATCCCTTTACAGTTTAAAATCCAGGAATACATTTTCCATTGCAACCTGAATCTGAATTGGAAGCAATCCAGCACTTTTTAACTGATGAGTTACTAATGGAATTGGTGAATGCAACTAATGCTTATGCCATCACAAAACTCCATAGAAAGACATTCTCAAACAACTCCATTTGGTATAAATGAAAGGATGTCACTCTTTCTGAGATGTAGGCTTACTTAGGAGTTGTCATGAATATATGTCAATAAATGATAAGGCTGATGTAAATTATTTTTTAGTCGCAATTGGACCCAGCACATGCCACTTTTTTTTGAAAGTTTTTTCCTGGCAGCACTTTTTCTAAATTCATTGGATGGTTCATTTGTAACTGCCTAAATCCACAACCCCTCCAGTAACCTGAGGTGGAGAGTATGTCACTTTGTAAACTATGTACAAAAAAATGTCTGAAACTTTTTGCATAGGAAAGAAACATTGCTGTGGATGAAAGTACAGTTGGTTATAAAGGACGAATCATTTTCAAAACATACAATCCACAAAAACCGACAAAGTGGGGCATGCAAGTATATGTTCTTTCCAACTGTAAGACTGGTCTCATATCTTATTTTGAAATATATTTCAGGCAGCCTATGACAGATGCACTTGCCAGGCTTGATGAGCTTTTCTTACTAGGATTGTCATGCATTTGGTGGATCAGCTTGCAGCTCAAACTCAAGGAAGTGGATACTACATCTATAAGAATGGGTTTTACACCACCCCTACATTGGCAATAAAGCTCTTGCATGAAAAAATGCACATAACTGGGACAGTTCAAAAAAATTGGAAAGGTCTTTGAGATGAATTAAAGTCTTTGCACTTGAAGAACCAAGATATAAAAGCTTATTGGCACCTGTCAAACATGCTAATGACCCTTGCTTGGCAGGACAAGCACACTATTACCATGTGCAGCACCAGGCATAATGCAAACATAACGACAATCTCATGTATAATAAGAGGTGGACAGCAAGAAGCTATTGAAAAGCCAGTAGTAATCTGTGACTACACTGAGCACATGGGGGCAGTACATTGATCCAATCACTACTGCACATGATATTCTTTTATGTAAAAACTTTTAAGTGGTGGAGGAAGCTTTTTTTTTTGATTGGTGAAAGTTTCAATTGTGAACTCTTTTATATTGTACAGAAAGGTGACTCACACAACTACTTTTTGGCAACTGACCTACAGACAAAAACTTGTGAACCAACTCATTAGAGAGATAAGAAACAATCGCAGCAAACAACGGGGCAGGCCAAGTTCTCTTGATCATAAAGAAAGTTCAACAATCAGCCACATTTTATTGCAAGGGTGGAACAAAGACTGTATGGTATGCAGCTTGCCACAATCCCAAAAAACAACTTTGTTTTTTTGCGAAACTTGCACCAGAAAGCCAGGGTTGCACCCTAGTGCTTGCTTCAAATCATACCATACCAAGTAAAATTACACACAATAAACTAGTGTTTGATTCTAATTGTTCTGTGTTTATTGCTGTGCTTTGTTTACTATAATATTTATTCAATAACATTGCAATAATCACTGAGATAACTTTGGTCTGTACAAAGCAAAATTTGAGTCTTTTTGGGACAAAATGATCAAAATTTATCAAGGCATGTAAAAATCTATTAAAATCAGATGAAAAAAATATGGAGCAGATAAGCAAAATTTGGTAAAATTAATTGGACTGCAAAGGGTAAGAAAAACTTCTTGCTTAAGTAAGTTAGAGAAATTAAATAAGAAGTAGCAAGTTATTTAATGGATTGATGCCATTTGTAAAAATAGTGCAAAATAATTACAATAATTTGGTGTGACAAAAGAGTACAGTGTGTAAATTTAGGTTTGCTTTTGCTTTCTGAATATAAAGTTACTCAAAATTGTAAAAACTCAAAAAATTAACAACAAATAATATAATAGATTTAATTATATTTGAAAATAACTTTTACATTTGCCCTGAAAAATTATATACCTGGGGCAAATTAAGTTGCTCAAACTAGAAATCAAATAATTAATAATAACACTAAAAAAATGCAAACGACTTTTAAAATAATGCCACTTAATTGGAATCTGTATGTTAAAATGAGAGATTAATATTTTTTTAATTGTTATTGTCATTGTCGTTTGAAGGGTATCCACTCAGGTCAGACACAAACAGGACTGGGGCTAAGGGTTTACTCTTTTACTACCCCAGGCTGCTGCACTGCCTGAATCAGATGCTGACAGTGGTGTTATTAAGCCAGCATCAAGTTTTGTCATCCAAAACCGTCAGACCTCGTGCTCCATGTGATGCTTGATGTATAGGGCACACTGTTAGAAACTGGTCTGCAGTTTGCTCAGAGGCACCACACTCGCAATTTGGTGAAGAAGCGAAACCCCATTTGTGCATGGATGAATGAAATTACCAAACACCAGTCTGCAAACATCCTTTTCAGGACAGGGCAATGCCTGTATAATAGTATTTTTTAAATAAAAGTGTAGTACATGTTTAACCTAAACTAAAGCTGCAACTCAAGAACTGCATATATTTTTATAACAAATAGTTGGATTTTCTCTTATATAGATCATGTATCAAATATGCACTGAAGATTATGTTGAATACACAATAAATCCAGTTTCTTAAAGAAGCAACCATAAGCTAACTGTTTTCTATTAGTAAACCCAACCAAAATCCCCTTGTGGCTACTATCACTTCTGGAAGAAATCCTTTTTCTCTTGCTTTCTTTTTATTTCCTCCTGGTGCTGCAAGGGAATTCCTGGTTAATTTCACTGACAAAACACAGATTACTTACAGTTGCTTCTTGAAAAGACCCAATTTGTCATGTATCAAACACAACCTTCAGGGCATATTTGATGCATGATCCCTTTTATATTTAACCTATTTTGGATAAATGTTCCATTATCAAAACATATGTTTAGATCAGGGTTCTTCAACGGGGGCGATTAGGGGCGATTTAAACAATTTGAAAAATTGGGGGGCGATTTTAAACAATTGGGGGGCGATTTCACAATTACAAATATTGTTATAAAACGATAACTAAAAATGGATACGTTGAAAACGTTCTCGCTGATTTCATTAATTCTTTTGTTATTGTTCTTCACTTCTTCAAACAGTTTTGGGTTCTCCTCATGCTCATGTATGCACAATTGCACATGCACACACATGCAATGACGTACACCTATGCAAGTGAAAAAAACGTTATGACCGAACAACGAATGAAATGGTAGTTGACACGAGTTTCCAGATATGCCAAAATTTTTATTTGACTGCGCAGTCAAGCAAGACTTTTTTCATAAGTGATCATAAGTCATAGACTTTACACATCGCTAAACACCAACTGTTACGTGAACTGGCAATTTGATTGGCCTTTTGGAAATCGCTACGACAAATCTTAATTCGTCCTATAAATTTGGCTACGTCACTGTCATGGGATCGCGCGATGGTCACAAGACCGCACGAGGCACACATGACCAAAAATCATGGGACCTCATGTGACTCATCGCTATAAAGGCCAGAATTGAAACCGGTGTCTTACTTTGGTCGTGGCTAGGAGCGACGAGGTAACGCGTGATAAGTAATCCAGAATATGTAAAATAAGTAAAATAATTATTAATTAATAAATTAACGTGTCACATGCGATGAGCAGTTTTTTCTGCTCATCGCATGTGACGTTTCTGTCTTCAGAGAGAGATAGCGATCTATAGCACTTGCTTTCATACAATCTTTTTCAGTAGTCCAGGGAAGGACAGAATTTTTAACAGTAGGCTTTCAAGAAAATGATCGTAATTTCTAAAAATTTAGGATTGTCATTATATTATTTTATGTGCCGCAGGCTACTTTCAGTTTCTTTTTAAGAGTAAATTTTATATGGTAATCGACTAATCGTATTGAAAGAGTAATGGCTTCTAATGCCAAAAAAAAGTGTCGTACATATCTTGTGGATTATATCAGGTTTGGCTTTGTGCCATGCCCATCCAATATTCAACTTCCAATGTGTCTCTTGTGCAAGAAAATTCTTACAAATGAGGCAATGAAACCGTCAAGGCTGAAAGATCACCTAACCAGGCTTCATCCTGATAAAGCAGACAAATCTATTGAATTTTTTCAAGCATTGAAAGAGCGTGAAGCTCAAAGTTCTATAAACAAGGCCTATGCTAAAAATGCTTGCCCAAATGTCAAAGGACTTATAGCCTCGTACAAGATTGCTTTTTTGATTGCGAAAAAGGGTTTACCATTTAACGTTGGGGAAAGTTTGGTAGCACCTGCTGTGAAAGAAATTATTTCTACTGTAATGGAGAAAGATCCCACACCTGTACTACGAGCTGTTCCACTGAGTGATACCACAGTAACCCGACGAATTAACGAAATGGGTACGAATATTGAAGATCAAATCTGTGAAATCTTACGAAACACTTCTTTCAGCTTACAATTAGACGAAACTACCACATCAGACAATAACGCTTTATTAATGGTTTACGTCCGTTACATAACTGATGGAAATATTATGGAGGAGCTTCTATTTTGCAAGTGTTTGGAAACAGACACTAAAGGTCTAACAATATTTCAGACTTTGTCAGACTACTTGCGAAACAAATCCATCCCCCTTACCAACATAATAGCATGTGCTACTGATGGAGCTCCAGCCATGGTAGGCAGGTATTGCGGGTTTGCTTCATTACTCAAAGAAAAAATACCCAATCTATTTACTGTGCACTGTGTGCTTCACCGTCAGCATTTGGTAGCAAAGCGTCTTTCTCCACGTCTGCAAGAATGTTTGGGAGTTGCTATCAAAGCAGTTAACAAGATAAAAGCCAACGCTAAAAATGACCGATTGTTTCGACAGCTATGCGAGGTAAACGATGAAGAGTTCGAGCATCTCCTTCTCCATACGGAAGTTCGTTGGCTGTCGAAAGGCATATTTCTGGCAAGGTATTGCAAACTTAAAAACAGCGTGGTGGAGTTCCTTGGTGAAGATTCTGACCTTGCCAAAGATGTAATTGCCTGCCATCAAGATAACAGTTATCTAGCTGATTTTTATGAAAAAATTAATACAGCAACGGACAAACTCCAAGGTAAAAAGATTACTTTGGTTCAAAGCAAAACTATAATACGTGGCCTAATCAACAAACTTGAGCTCTACCAGCAAAGTTTGAGCAGAAGAAAGTTCGATCACTTCTCTCGTCTGTCAAAAATGTCTGATAGTGTCACTGACGAACATTTGCTTGTTTACGTTGAACACCTGAAAGCTGTGATAGAAGACATGAAGGTTCGCTTTAAAGATCTGCTTGACCTTGAAGTTTTTCCGTGGCTAGTGGAACCATTCGCCACTAACATCAATGACTGCGATTCCACCATGCAAGAAATGCTGATAGACCTGCAAAGTGACGAAGAAGCGCGCGCAATCTTCAGGGCACATGGATGGGCAGCCTTCTGGATTAAGTGGAAAAACCGATTTCCGCAACTGTGGGAGAAAGTAGAGCTCTTTATTTTGGCCTTTCCAACCACATATATTGCTGAACAAGGATTTAGTGAAGTGCTCTACATGCGAAATAAATATCGCAATAGACTCGACATGAATGCGACTGGGGGAGATTCAATTCGACTGAAGCTGACTAGCTTGATGCCAGCTTTTTCTAATCTTGCCGAGCAACATCAGCCGCAAGGGTCGCATTAGTTTCATGAACTGTTGCATTTTAATAAATTGCCATTGCTTTTATTTGTGTTTTCCTTTTAAAAGCTTCTTAGATATATTTCGGGAAAACTTTCAAATGAAAGTACAGTAATCGTTTTTATGGGGGGCGATTCGGACCAACATTTTTTGAAAAGGGGCGATTTCATAAAAAAGGTTGAAGACCCCTGGTTTAGATGGTCACCAACAAAAGTACAATTGTAAAATCAAAAAAAATCATTTATGCATGATTGCATAAAGCTTCAAAAAATATTTTTATATACATATTTTATTTGTGACACCACAATAGGGTTAGCAATAATTTTTAAATTTTGAGGTTCTAATACTTAATCTCAAACTTCATCTTTTAGGCAATGTTTTGTGAAACTAGTGCTATTTTCACTTTAAAAATCAATACATTTTTTGTTTAGGTTCAATCTGAATCAATTGGTAAAAGTTAGTTTGTTATACTAAGCTTAGACGACACCAATCAATAAGCAATTTAAAATCACATATACAATATGTGGGAGTTAAAATTATCACTTATGACATTCCAACAATATCTACATTCATGCAGATGATCAACTTGACCAAAGTTAAATTTGTAATAATGAAACAAACCATCCAACAATAAAAAATTAGTTATTAAAATTATTAAAAAATCAATAAAATTAATTAATCATTTTCTTTTGTTGATGTTGGACTAGAGAACCTGTGTTCAAATTTTGAGTTGATTAATTTAATAAAGTGCAGTTGTTAACTTTTATTGTTAATTCATTTAAAAAATTTTTTGCTTATCAAAACTTTATCAAATGCACAATATTTTTAATCTACAATCTAACATTATTTTAAAGATGTTGGAAAATAAGTTTAATAGTTATAGTTATGTTAATGCAATTTCAAGCAGATTCATGACAACAAACCTTATAAAATTATATTAATCAACTGCAAGAAAGCATTAGCAGTTATATAAAAGTGCCAGGCAACAACACAAATCAGGGATATGGTAATACCTTTTAGCTTGAATAATAAGCCTGTTGGTTATACATTGACAAAATTTGATATGTAAACTACTCAATTGTCATTTCAATAAACAATGACTAAATTTCTATTCAACAAAGAATTTTTAGAAACTTTTTTGGACTAACTTGGAAGAAACCAATGCACATTCCATAAGTCTATTCTTCCAAAAGATTCCAAAAAAATTGCCATTTGCAACTAAATCAATAGCTTAATCAAGAGCAAAATTTTTTTGTAGACATTATATGCCTATTTCAATGTTCAGTGGGCCATGAAAAATGACTTTGTTAACTACATGCATGCAGCAGTTCTTTACCATTTTCAAACTTCACTTAAAAAAGTTAAAACTTTTATTTAGTCTTTACCAAATTTCTTAAAATATATATACTATAAACAAAATCAATTTTGAAATCAAATTTTAGAGAGCACTAATATTTAACAAGAAGCCAAAATAGCAAGTACCATAGAAAAAACATTAAAAACCCAGATTACATAAACTAACTTTACAAAATGAAGAGAAAATATAACACAGAAATCAAAGCACCTATTTAAAATCATATTACTCAAAAACACATGCAACATATTCTAAAAATAGTAACTGTTCTATCCTTAAAAAAGTATTCGATTACAATTTTATTACATAACAAATTTTTGACACAAAAAATGATAAACAGATTACAGTATAAATTGATATTATTGTATAATATAATCTGAATGAAATAAAAATAGTTTGTGTTAATGTAAGTTTAATAAAGTTTTTGGATCAGTTACCCTGTTACAGCAAGTTTTGAACCTGATTTAGTTTTGTTTCAGTTGATTTCGTGTTTTGTTAATTTCCACTGTAAGTTTGATTTGCCTGTCATTGCGCCTGAAGTGTTTTTGTTTTCTTTATAAATCTAAGTTAAATCATTGGAAATAAGACAAACACAGAGAGATTGCATTTTTTAGCTTTGTAAAACTTTGGAACTTATTGACTACTGTTCGAACATTGAAAGAATACTGTTTGAAATTGTTATTGTGTTTGTGTATTGTTTTCTTCTGTTCTGGGCAGGCAAGAGTCCAAATCAGTTCAATATCATTCCGTCAAAATCTTTAATTTTAATTGTTGATTGTCAATCTTCAATCATCAATCATCATATAATTATCTGTCTTTATTTTGTTTTGTTTGTTTAATTCATTTCAATTTAATACATTCATTTCAATTCGAGGATGCATCATTTAACTATTTGCTCTATAGACCAGAATCCCAGTAACTTACCCTTTAATTTAAGTGTTTAACCCTGCTATTTTTTCAAAATGCTTTTTATGTTTTTTTTTATTATAATTTGTTTTTACATTGAATTTGAATTATACACAAAACATAAAATGTCTAAGGCAAAGTAAGAGCAATTTGAAAGAGTTCTAAAAAAATGAAAGTAATTTTTTAAAAATAACTTGAAGGTTTTATACATGATGCAATTTTTTTGTTGTTGGTTCAAAAAAAAATCATTTACACCATATACAGTGTTGCCCAATGGACAAAAAATTTTGAAACCCAAAAGCTAAAAATAATAGCTCCAAAACAGTTAATTTTTTCACAAGCTTTAAAAATAGCCCAAATCATAATATGATACTTATTTGAAATAAGCAGCAAATTAATCGTTGAAACTAAAAATTATAAATTTCAAAAATTATAAAATATGGAGTAATTAAAAAGCAATTTATACATTTAGTGAACAGGAATTTTGGAGTCTTAATTTTATGGTCTTTTTAAGAAGTCAAAATAAACCATTTTTTTATATAAAACTAACCCAGAATCCCAAATAGAGCACAGAATGGAATAAAGGAAACAATCTCTTTAAGAAATAGTAACTACTGAAAGAATCCAGGTTAATTTTACAAAAAATTGCTAATGGTGACTTTTTAGAAAGACCCCAATGCGAGTTTTTTTGATGACCTAAAAGATATGCAACTCTAAAAAAAGATTTTAAACAATCAAACTATTGCAAAAACATTTTTCAGCTATATTTTTGTAAGAAAAATAATATTTAGATCTACTTTTCATAAAAGGTAATATTTAACACAAATAACAACAAAGCATAATGCAAAAATTAGCAAAAAGTAACACTTTCTATGACTTTTTGGCAAGGTTACAACAGCAACAATATTCCAGAAAAATATCATAATAAATACAATGATATACTTTAAAAAATGCAAACAAGATTTTAAATACAAAAACTTTTAAATCTTATTAAATTATAGTATTAGAATTTATCCTTTAATTTCAAAGTAATAAAGAATTGTACCATCAACTTTTACACCAATAAAATTACAGATAATATCATCACAGTAGGAATATAGTTTACTACAGTACTACCAAATCATAATGGTAAGCAGTATATTGTAAGTACTAGGAATTTAACTCATAAATAAACTTGATTATGAAAAACAATGAACTGAATTTGTATATGACTATCATAGTAAATCACATTAAATGTAGGTACAACAGAAAAACTAATCTCCTTTTTTTTATTCAAAAAGTGTTTTCTGATAATAATTGGGACTTACCTGCTCAATTCATTTTTTTAAACTTAACTGTTTAAGCCAATTTTTGCAACAAAACCATTGCAGTAAACACCACTTTTCTGACGATTATCCTTATTCTTAAAACGCTTTCTTTGCTTCTAGAAGTTTGTTAGAATGTGTTGCTTTGACTATGGAAATTGCTTCAAAGGTGGGTTTCAGCTAAAATTCCACCTGAAAGCCAACAACTCCCCAACAAATATTGCTGGTTGTCGAAAAAAATGCTTCCATTATCCTTAATCAAATAAATATGTACAGCATAAGTGAAATTGCCCTGATTTAATTAATGAAAAATATCCACTGTATTTCATAAAATATATTGTTCTTAAGAATATATATTTATTTGATAAAACGTAGCCCAATCAGACAACATTGACTGTGAAATAGTTTTAAATATTTTTGGAGAGGGTGTTGGTGGCGGACTCCAGGAATGTGAAAACGCTACTCGTGAAAAAGAATTTCCGTATCCTTGGCTATTTTTTCGTTAAAAGACGAGCTTCATGTAGTGTAGATTAGCCAACTATTTGTTTTTTTAATCAACCCTTGCAAGTCTATGGTTGAAGAAAAACACTCTAGCTAGTTGTTTCTGTTATAACTACTTAACTATCAGAATATCAAGATATTATATTTCTATCCAGTTCAAAAAATTTTTCCATTTGAAAAATTGATGTTAATTAAACAAGCCCTTTTTTTTAACCTGGTGAGCTGCGTTGTTAAATGTCCAGGGAATAAAACAATAAAAAAAATTTTGCACTCTTATGCAAAGGAACATTTTATTATACAGCAACATAGCCGAGGGGTTACGAGCGCCGTATCAATGGCGAAGGCAATAGACACGGTTGTGGATCTAAATCTTTTGACGTCTGCCTGTTGAGTCGTTGGGACATGCATTCTTCTGCTTGGCAGTCTTGGTAAGCAGCTCTAATTTCAGATTTATTAAAAATTCAAAATAAAGAATTTCTTCTTGGAGTCTCCGAAACAAGTCTCCGGGCTAATTGCTGGACGGTTGTTCTTAGTTTAACGCCTCTGATGCTTTCCTGCAAGTCAAGAAGACAAATAAAAATATGATAAAATAAAATATACCAAAGAAACCGTCAATCTCTTGTGTTCTTGAAGAAGGCACTTTTTGGCACTTTCTTTGCTTGGCCGTTTTAACAAGCAGCTCTAAACTATACAATTATATTCAGGGGTGTATTGGAAGGGGATCGTGGGGGATCGCCGTTCACCCACTTTTTTTATAAACATTTCACTGAAAGCAAATTTTTACTGATGCTCAAAAAATAACTCAAAAATGACGAGTGTTGAGGCCAACCGTCCACCTACTTTTTTATTTAGCAATACACAACTGATTATATTACTGTAGGCCTATAAAAAAACTAGAACATCAAATAAAAAGCTCTCAACTTTAAAAGAACGTGACTCATTTTCGAAATGATATAAAATTTAATAACAAAACGAAAATGACGAAATCGTTCGTCTGCAAATAAAAGAAATAAATAATAACACGACTCAAAGCTAAACACTACTAAGCTTACTAAGTCTGAACACAACTGTACAGGCAAATGACAAGGCAAAACACAACTGTACAACAAACCCCATTGTTACGTAATAGTACGAACTATCAAGCATTTGTACATCCCCCCCAAGTTCGTACTATTCCGGCCAGGTATAGTTATGTAGTTGATCCCTTGATCACCCATTGACCAGAGGTCGGATCCAATTCGACAGCAGGTCGTCGTAGGCGAGAGGACCGTCTAGGGATCATTGATTTGTTGTTTTCGTGGGTGTCAGGGTCAGTCTCCTGCGAATTAGTGTCCGTCACAAATGTGGAGTGTGTGGTTGTAGGTACGACATCATGGACGTCTTGTGGTTGCCCATGATCTATGGCCTCAGATGAAGTTGCATCAGCAACGTGGGTGGACGTGGAGGGTGGGTATTGAACGTGCGTTTCATGTTGGGGGGGCACTGTTGGTGGTGAAGAAGTTTGCTGGGACTCGGCAACATCAGGTATTATACGAAGGAATCGTCGATTGCGCCTGGTTATACGACCGGATCCTCCCACTTTAACATTATATTGGTCGAAGTCCAATGCTTCGACCACGGTGCCGACTTTGTCCCATTTACGTGGGTGTGTGCCTCCTTGATTTTGGATGAACACGCGATCACCACACCGCAGCGGGCGCAATGAGCGTGTACGCGCGCTCAATGCTTCATTGGTCCGTTTGGCTCGAACTCGAAGGGCATCTTCTTTAGCTCGCCATGCTTCGCGCCAAGTACGACGAATAAAGCGATTAGAAAAAGTAGCAAGCCGATTAACGAACGAAAAAGCGTCTCGCAAAGGGTGACCAAAGACGATTTCAGCTGGGGATAAATCGCAGTCAGGATCCGGGGTATTACGCAGTTGCAACAGGGCGCGCAGAAACGAATCATTGTTCAAATCCCCATTAGGGCTAATATTGGACATGAGAAGTCTTTTAGCGGCTTTGACTGCAACCTCCGCGCGGCCGTTAGATTGGGGGAAGTAGGCGGAAGAAACACGGTGTTTAATGTCCCACTTGCGCATAAAATCCTGTGTGACAAAGGCAGTAAACTCTGGGCCACCATCTGAGGAAATTTCTTCAGGCACTCCAAAAGTGGCAAAGTATGATCGAAGGAGGCGAACAAGTGCATTTGCGCCAGTGACGGTGGTCCCAGCTGGTGTACCAAACACATCTGACCAATCGGACAATCTGTCTCCAACGATCAAGAAGTGCCGTCCTGCGTAATCAAAATAATCCGCAAAAATTTTTTCGAAGGGCGTGGTAGGTGGGTGGGAGGGCAACGGGGGGGTTGCGGCTTGCGACGGCGCATTTCGGTTGCAATGAGCACAAGAATCGCGAATATTGTGAATATCTTGAGTCATCCCCGGCCAGAAAACGGTTGCTCGCGCACGCCGTTCCATGGCCGACACCCCTTGATGGGCGGCGTGCAATGTGCGTAATACTTGATAGCGGAGTTGCGGCGGAATCACAACACGATCATTGTATAAAATAACGCCGTCAGATATATAAAACCCATCGCGATATGGGAGGTATTGACGAATACCTCCTTCCGGCGGTAAGTTTACATCAAAGTTTGATTGTATGGCAGACAGTAGGTCATTGAGTGCAGCGTCACTGGCAGTGTGCCGGGCAATTTCATCCCAGTTTAAAGTCAACTGATCACGCGTATTTTGCCGCACCGAAGCAAGAAGGGCTTCTTCGAGAGAGTCTATAGAATCACGCTCGGCACCCGAAATGGTAGCAAAAAATTCTGATGTGGCTGGGTGTCGCGATGCAGCGTCCGCAGCAATATTAGTCGACCCCGGCAAGTGTGCAATGTCAAAACGCCACATTAGAGTGCGCTGCTTTAATCGGAAGAGCCGGGTATTGCTGATTTCATCTAGAGTTCGATCCCCGAAAATTTTCGTTAGCGGCTTGTGGTCGGTAACAACTACTAAATTATCGCAGCCCTGCGTAAAGTATTTAGTCTGCTCGAGTCCCCAAGCTACAGTTAGGGCTTCTCCTTCAATAGGGGCGTAACGTTGTTCAGCCGACGAGAGAAAGCGAGAGCCTACGAGAGTTACTCGCCATCCATTGGCACAGCAATCTGGAAGGGTGGACGGGCATGCACAGTGTTTTTGAAGCAGGAAGTATCCGATGCCCCGATTTGACCAGTCCGGCCTTAGGCAAGTACGTCGAGTCGGATCGAAAATTTCTACGCCGTGACGTATGGCGTCAATGATAGCATCTTTCGAACGCGCAAATGCTTTATCAAGATTGTCATTCCACTCGAACTTACGTTTCGGACTGAGAAACGGCTTGAATGGAGCCATCAAGTCTCGAATTTTGGCGTAATTGGCCACTTGATTAATGAGATCAAACCAACTTCTTATATCCTTGATGTTCTTAGGCGTAGGAAACTGTTGAATCGCATTCAAGTACTTGGGCAGGGGTTCTACACATGATTCAGAAATGCGGAATCCTGCAAAGTCAACTGACCGTTGGGCAAATTGAAATTTGCTGGGGTTGAGAACGATACCAGAGCGGCCCACGAGAGTAAGAAATTGGATGGTGCGCCACCAATGTTCCTCTAGGTTCTCGTCAAAAAACACGGTGTCATCCACACATCGCTCCTTTCGCATAAAATCAGACAAAATAGCGGCGAAGCGACAATTGTAGCCATCTCCCGAAGAAAGGAAACCTTGTGGTGCCCTTGTATATCGCCAGAGTCCAAATGGTGTAATGAAGGTGGTAAGATGACGGTCTGACTCGCGTAGTGGAACGCTATGGTATCCATTCCAAGCGTCGGTCACACTTTTCCAAGTATTACTTGGTACACGACGGGCTAGCTTGAAGGGTGTTTCCGACGCGAATGTTTCCCGACGACAGAATTTGTTCAGCGGCGATAAGTCTACAGTCCGTCGGGGTGTACCGTCATGTTTTCTGGTAATCACCATGCGATGGCACCATTGAGTAGGCTCTCCGTGCGGGACTTTTTCGAGAATTCCTAGGGCTTCATCCCGAAGGAGGTCTGCATGGACCTGTTGTTGCCAATGTAGAGGAATAGAAGCCGGGGTATGGAACGCTCTTGGTTTCGCTGAGGGGCTGACATGGATTTCGATGGGTGGTCCCGCCATGCAATGAAGAGGGCGATGCGGGCATGTGTTAAATGTGGAGGAAGCGTATCGCTCCAGTAGCCAAGTTTTCATTCGATCATTATTTTCGGGAGTACAGCGAAATGGTAGCGAACGTGGGGGTGGTGGCACGGCAGTACGTTGAGGGCAGGTGCAAGAATGATTTTGATCGCCCGGTGAGGCGCAGCCACCAGTAATAGTGCGCGTGAGGTGCGCATTAGTGATGGCAGCAGGTTCACCAGCGCATTCCTGCGTCTCAGCATAAGCATGTTCTCCCAATGATGGAAAACTGGGTGATAGGACCCCCAGGGTCGACAGTGTTCCGTGCGATAAAAAGAGGGTCTGAATGTCGGCGCTAATGTAGACCATGGCCCGGCATTGCACAACATAACCGTGACACGACAGTCCTTCAATGATGGCGAAGAACGCTCCCACAATTGATATGGAGGAATGATTGGCGGCCACCAGGTTGGATGCAGGGGTCAGGATGTCAGATGGGAAGCCATACTTTACAAATTCGTCCAGAGACCATACATTCACTTGGGCGCCGGTGTCAGCGATGGCGGTAACATTAGTAGCACGGACTGATGTAGATTCGCCATGAGCCTGAGCGCGATCGACTGAAATCGTTACGTGGACCTTGGGGTGCTCTCTCATACGTGCTGTTGCCCACTGTCCATCTTTGAATATATAATGGGGGTTTTGCATGGTGGCATTTCTATGTACTGCAGACAGAGGCGTGTTGCACTTGTTTGGCCTGTGCCTCGAGACTGGCCTGTGATTTGTTCTTATCGAACTCAACTGAGGGTCAGCAGGCGACGTGACTTCAAGAGTTTGTAGACCTGGTTCCGGTGGTGAAGGACCCACTTTATGAGTGAGTTGGCGTCTTCGGCGTTTCTGTGACCGGTAGCATTCAATACACAAGGTATAAGGTTTGGTATTCCAACCACGAGGTCCTTTTTTGTAGAGCTGAAAAAGTTGCTGGCAGAGAGGACAACGCGACTGTTTTGACCGATCAGGTAAATTGTGGGATTCCCTGCATGGGGTTGCATTACGACATGCTCTGTGGTCTGCGTCATGTAGGCGGCGAACGGCTGACACAGATGTGACCTCGGTCGGGGGGACGGCGTTGCGAGCCATTTCTTTGCTTTCAACAAGGGCAACGATCTCGTTGACGGCGCGTGTGAGTATATCCGCGCCGCCAAGAATTTCCCGGCGAATCTCATCGTCAGCAATGCCATTCAGCAAAGTATCCCGAATCATGTGGTCCGTATAATTGATTTTTAAACCACAAGTACAATCAATTGTGAATGCACATGTGTCTGCTTTGCCGCGCACTCTCGCTGCAAATGCGCGAAAAGGTTCGGGTCTCAGTTGGCACATCTGCATGAGATCGGATCGCAAGACGCCAGTAGCTACTGGGATAACTGCAAGTCGACGCATGGCGGATAATAACTCCTGCAAAGGCTTAGAGACAATCTCTGCATCTGATTTTAACAAACTATCTCCTAAGCTCTGACTGGCACACTGAAAGAGTTGCGCGGTGGCTGAAGCTTCGTTGATGCCTGATCCTTGCCTAAACATTTGCCAACGGCGAGTGAATACGTTCCACGCTTCTAAAGACACGCCTACGTCAATGCTGGGTCTTGTTAGTTTTGGTCCCTCTGAGGGAGCGCGAATGGAATTAGGCCCAGGAGTAGCATGACTAAATGCGTGGCTCTGTAAAATAGCGCAAGCTACAGCTTCTGGTGCGTCTTCGGATTGAAAAGCGCAACCCGGGTACGCACAATCTATAACAACCATTTTAACAAAAATTAACTAGCCTTAACGATTTCGTCATAAAAGAACGTGACTCATTTTCAAAATGATATAAAATTTAATAACAAAACGAAAATGACGAAATCGTTCGTCTGCAAATAAAAGAAATAAATAATAACACGACTCAAAGCTAAACACTACTAAGCTTACTAAGTCTGAACACAACTGTACAGGCAAATGACAAGGCAAAACACAACTGTACAACAAACCCCATTGTTACGTAATAGTACGAACTATCAAGCATTTGTACAAACTTGACAGAAATATCTTGGCATCACCAAAAACAAATTTGGCAAACGCTTGACGATTGCTCTAAATCGGTACTAAGCTTTAAAGCTTCTCACAAGCAGGCTATACTTCTTACTAGATAGGATGATTTCATGGAATTATAATATTTTCATAGCTGTAGATAAAACAAACGAATCTTTAATTAAGCTATTCTTCAAAATCTTTTTATAATGTGGCATTTATCACTTGGCGGTGGCCGAGTGTCTCTGACATGTTTGGCTGCCAAACTTGTAGCAAGTTGTTAGACATTTGAAGGACCTGAGTCAGTTCGAGTTTAACAACCTTTAGATAATTGTCTTACCAATTCCAGTTCGTCCCAACCTTGTCGATGGCGTAAGTAGTTTTTCCGACATTAAATCAGCGTTGGAAGGACATCAGTTGACCGACCAAAATTAACCAACGTTGGATCGTCGGAGGCTAATTCGTTGCAGGTGGGCGTCAGTCAGCCGACTGAAGTTTACCCGACGTTGGACCTTCGGAGATTGATCTGTCGTCGGCTGGGCGTCAGTCGGCCGAGAGAAGTTTGCCCGCCATTGGACCGTCGAGACTGATCCGACGTCGAGTGGACGTCAGTCGGCCGACCAAAGTGTACCCAACGTTGGACCATCGGAGTCCAATCTGTCGTTGGCTGGGCGTCAGTTGGTCAACCGAAGTTTTCCCGACGTTGGACGAGGAGCAGAGAGAGAAACAAAGTCGATCCGACAATCGACGCTGTCAGCCTGACGTCATTCCAATCATAAATTGCTATTTGGACAGTTGATTTGTGGACTCGAGTTAATTTCCAGTCCTTCTAATATTTTTTAAAGTGGACCCGAGTCCTTTAAAAAACTGGGTCGAGTCGCTACAACTCTGGTGACTATTGTGTAATATCTACCTACTAATATGATTGCAAAGAATAATGATAGCCTGAAAAGCGGAGCAGCCTATATTAAAAAGCACTGGAAGTAAGGGCTGGTGGAAATTCTCCCTCTTCCCTGCAATATTTTCAAAACGCGTGAGCATAAGGGAGCAAACACGTAGTCTCTTGGAAATATGAAAAAAAGAAACATTTGGTAACAGCTAACTTTACAACTGTATAACCTGGAACAAAGTTATAATTTTAAAAAATTTTTAAATATTTATTTAGACGTTAGGGTCACCAAACTTTTTTCGAAAAAAGCCACCAGCAAATAACAATGATTTTGTAAGGGAGCAAAGTTTAGAAAAAAAGGCGTTTTTTGTTGAAAAGATAGTCTCAACAAACATATTGTGTGTTGGAAAAAATATTTTTTACTGAAAAACTTAGTCAAGTCCAAAAATAATAAAAAATTAATTTTAAATCTTTAGACAAAAAAAAAACATTCGCATCAGGCGCATTCATTCTTTTTTGTCAAACACCATATAAGTTTATCAAAGTATTTGCGGCCTAAGTAATAAAATACGATGGCCAAATTTTACAGGCAAAATTTTTTTTGTTTTTTGAAATGGCATGTAGAATTGGAAAGCTTTTTTTCTGAAACTCCTAAGAAAAATTGTCAGAACAAAGAAGGAGTAAGCCAAAGGTAGCTATAATGTAGAAAAAAGAGCTCTCGTTGGTCCAGAGTGGTTGGCCAATAAAAAGAGAGAAAGATAAAAGAGTTTATATTTGAATTATAAAAGAGTTTTAGGCCCAGAAAAAATTTTTTGTATTTATAAAAAATAAGGATAAGAGATTGAATAAAAATAGCTTCTAGAGGGGAAAGATAAAAGATAGAACGATCTCGAACAAGAATACAAACTGTTGTTGCTGTAACAAAGAGAGGATAGATGCTCGGATAGACGTAAAAATGGTTGCCAATGCTAGACTCGTGGAAAAGGCAATGTGAGGAGCTATTACTATTTGCAGGGTCGAGGAAAACTGTCGCGGCTTCGAGAAGCGAGAAGATTTTGTAGTGACATACTTGGGGATGAGTTATTTAACACGTTCTTGCAAGCATTGGGACATGCGACCAACGTGCCAATTGGAAGATAACATTGCTGCAATAATGGGAAGTTGTAGGTCCTTTTTATAGCAGTCAGCTGGTAAAATGAAATACTTGGTTCTTAAGCAAAGTAGCAGTGTCTGACTCCCGTGGTTGATTTGTTGGTCGCAACAGTTCCTATCCATTGAGCGTGGCGGTAGGCTATATTGGACGTTTTTTACTTTGTAGACCAGGTTGGCATTTAGTTGTTTAACTTTTCAAACAAAAGTAGTATTAGTTGTGTGTATTTGGGTAGCCATTGGTGATTAAAACAGATCAAATTTTTTGTAATTTGCTTTTCGAGCAGATCATAAACTCCCAGTGATCCAATATACCAATAACATTACAGTAATTTTGCGTCTTTGGGGACTTCAATCTTCAATTCTTTGTTCGCCTATCCCAATCCTCAATTATCTCCGTCCTTTTCTATAGTTTACTCATAAAAGATAAACCAATTGCTTCCTTCTCTTTTTAAACAAATTTGTAGGAAGGCAAGAATTTGAATTTATGACTTCTGTATGCTACTGTGGCGACCAATCGGCTGGCGCGCGTGAAAGACGCTTATGACCAAACAATGGTTGTGTTCATGCACGCATGATGACGCTTATGACTGGACAAGGACTGCGTTCACGTATGCGTGGGATGCGTCGATCGTTCACTATTAAAAGTGCGTTTTAGAGACTAGTTGTGTTTTTGAATGTACACAGAGCGCTTAATATGGAGCTGCTACACTAAAACCTACTTTTACTGGCCAGTACATACCCTAGAATTCTTATAACTCAAAGACTCTCGAGCAATGAGAAATCTCTTCTTTACTTTTCAGTTCAGTTAGATTCGCTTCTTCTTCATTTTGATAAATTTTTTGAAGAGCGTCAAACGAAAAATTTCGGAAATGACTCCACTATTCATTATTTTAATTGTAATAGTTAAAATTTTGTCTGATGCGCTAAAATTTGCTTTTATTAAAAGTGCCTTTTCATCCCTTAAAAAAACCTTTTTTTAGATTTTGCCCCTCAAGTCAAAAATTTTCCGGCGCCTCTGCTGACATTTATTGCTGGCACATTGCTTAAATTAATAACCTGCATCAAGTTTTGCTTAGCGAAGAGATATAAAAGTCTGTCTGTATCGATTGATCTCGGTTTTGAAAATTCTCAAGTATTAGCGTCATATCATTTTTTGTGCTTCTCCTTATACCAACGGAATTAACTGTAGCTTATTTTCCAAACAATACGTTATGAGTGTCAAAAAATTATTTTCTTGCATTTACTTTCAATGTTTTTTTGTAATGATTTATTTAAATTTTTTGGTATAGAAAATTAAAAAACTCGTAATCATATAAACGACTAGGCTCACCAAATGTCCAGATTTTTAGGGTTTTATCTTGGTGTGTCGCCCGGTTAACATTAGATCCCGATATTTCCATATTCAAGTGAACAGTGGCGTACGCAGAAATTTGTGAAGGGGGGGGTTTTGGAACCGAAAAAACGATTGCTCTAAGTGGTCCTGGTAATGGGCAAAAACTTCAAAAATTAGGCCTACATTCAAAAACAAAGTGTTATGCTTTTAAGAACATCTTGCAGTAGCATAAATTTCTTTTTACCAAACCGTAAAACTAACTATTGAAAAGGCATGTGCGAGTACGCAAATTTAATTCAAATATGACAAGAAACTTTCCAAACTAAAAGCAAAATAAGCAACTCGTATAAATGATGAGAACAAAAGGTGAAAAATCAAATGAACAAAAAAATAACCTTACTTAACAAATATTTAAAGTTTTTTCACAGGCTTATATTCAAACGTCTGTTTTTTTCACTTAATCTGTTAATTACGTCATCAGGGCAAGGCCTGTAGTTCCTATAAATGTTTAACAACGCAAGTCCATTCATTCGGGTGGTGCCAGTTGTATTTCGTAAGTACGTTTTTAGTCTGCGCAATGTGGAAAACGATCGTTCACTAGTGCATGTTGTCACTGGAAGAGTTAACAAAATGGTCATTAATGTAAATATGTTTGGAAAAGCATCGGAACTGCATTCCTTGATGCTGCTCAACGCATCAGTTGGTCTTTCTGCTACATTCAACCGAGAAAATTTCCTGTACCATAATATCAGTTCAGGTACTAGTTCTTCCGAGGATTTTGTTAAATCATTTTCGTAAAATCTTCCCAAAACTTGAATACTTTTAATTTGTTGAGGAGTTGGTCCAATGGTTGAATCAGCAGGAATTAAACACTGAAATCCACCAATAATCGATTTGTGGGCAGTAAATTTTTCTTCGAGAGTGACAATAAAGTTATCAAGAAATGGAATAAAAATTCCTAGTCTAAAATATTCTTCATCTGTTTCAGCAGCAATGTTGCATCGATTGGTCTGTCTTGAAGTAAGGCGTGGTGTTTTTAAAATAAAATTTTGGGTTTTGGCCGTTTCTTGCGCAGAAATATAGAGCTGGTGAAATTCATCTTCGGCTTTTTCTCTAAGACACTTCAATTCATTTGCAATATCATGTGCAATGTTGATGGCCTGAAGAAGGTTTATCGACTTTTTTTGCATACCTTTGCACAAAACAACACTGTATCCAAAAATCTTTTTTAAAACTAAGACAGCAATGCAAAATTCACTTTGCCTAATTGTCGATAGCAACTGTAGAGCTTGTGATGAAGTTTCTCTGTCTGGCCATGTTAAAATTTCTGTCAGAGCTTCTACAACAGCAAATTGTAAATTTGAAAAGACACTGACACTCTCGTGTCGATCGACCCATCTGGTGGCACAAATTTGAACAAGTTTTTGAGCTTTTGTTGTTGACGAAATCGTGTTGATAGATTTGCGTAAAATATTTTGACGTTTTGGAGCATTGAAAAAATTGTAAACTGAAGCTATTGTTCCCATGCAGTTACGAACCGGCGAGAGATCGCATGAATTAGAGACAGCCAAATTAAGACTATGGGCTGCACAATGAACGTAAAGAGCTGTAGGAATAATTTCCCTGATATAGGCTTGGGCACCATTCAATCTTCCACTCATAGCTGTGGCCCCATCGTATCCTTGACCGCGCATTTTTGAAACATCAATACCAATGTCCGATAAATTGTTCAAAATTGTTGAAGCCAAATTCTTGCCTGATAGATCTATTATGGGTACAAACTGGAGAAAAAATTCTTCAATAGCAAAGTCATCACTTACGTACCGAGCACAAAGATTCAATTGTTCCTGACATGATATGTCGGTTGTTTCGTCAGCCAATACAGGGAAAAATCTGGACCTGTTAATGGAATCAACCAATCGCTTAAGTATCAAGTCATTGCAAATACTTATAATTTCGTTTTGCATTCTTGGGCTGATATACTGAGAGTTGCATCCGGCAGAAAAAAAATCATTCTTGAAAATTTGATCATGTTTCATTCTGTATCGAAGTAAAGCACGCAAATTTCCGTCATTATTATTATCTTCTAGATTTTTTTCTGATTCGAAAGTGAGTGGACCACTATCCCGATGTCCTCTTAAAGGAATACCCTGTCGACCACAGAGTATAATATTGTTTCTATAATTGGTGTGATTTTTCTTCGGTTTTCTAAAATTGTTTGCTTCTGTTGCTGATTAAGTTGAATTTCGATGGTATCTTGTTTTCCTAATAAGATTGACATAACGGTCTCTGCTGCCACCACATTCTCGCGGTGATATTTTGTGCTCTCGTGGTCTGCAAAGCGTTCAAGCGCATTTTTCCACTTTTGAAACTTTACCGCGCACAAAGTTCCTAGAGGTTGGTTTCCAACTCCACTGCCTGCTTTACTTCCAAATAAAACGCAGTATTTACAAAAGGCTCCATTTTCTGTGTACGCTAACCACTTGAAGCGAATAAACCAGCGGTGCTGAAACCGTAAATTTCGGTGATTGGTTGCGGTAATTGGAAAATTAAAAGACTATCCGGAATCTATATGTTTTTTAGCATTCGAAATCTTTCTGCTTGAGTATAAGTTTTTCCTATACAAAGTGAAATGTCATTTGACGGTTGTAAAACTAAATCTTTTGTTGCTTTGTCTGCGTCTGGAGTCTCACCTGGTTCTTCTATTACATTCTGCGGATTATTTTTGCTACATGCCAAATCATCAATAGGAATACTTTTTTTAACATTTTCGCAGTCGTTATTACGAATTTTTTTACAATTAATGTCTAACAAAGTTTTTCTCCTTTTTTGTTGAGGAAACATGACTAAATGATTAAATAAATTATTTTAAGATTAAAAAATTATGCAACCTGAAATCTCTTTTAAATTAATTCTTGTTAGAGTAATCGTATATTATCAATACGAATGGCAGGATAAAAAAATTTGTACCAGTGCAAAAAATATTAACTGGTAATTTTGAAAGCAATAATGTTAATTGTTAACTATCAAAGAATTAGAGCAATAGCAATAACGTTATGCGTCATCCTTTGCAAAACGCCATAAGCGTAAAATTTTTGATAATTTTCCATTTCTTTTTAAATACCATTTTCAGCATTTAATAACAAAGTTAGAATTTAGGAAATCAAATAATTACAAACTTAATTTTGGAAAAGACGTAATTAAAAAAATTTTATGACAAATTTTTACCATTTCAAATTACTTGATTTTAACAAGTTTAACATTTTCGGCTTATTCTTGTAAAACTGCCTAAAATTTTCGATTAGTTTTACATTTTAAAACAGACAATACCAAAAAAGTAAAAATGCTTTAAATATCAAAAGTTTTCTCGAGTTAAGCTCGCTGTAACAATTTAATTAATTCAGCTCAAAATGAACTCAATTTTAATAACGATTACGATCACAAAGCAGATACCAGGTAGGCTACTACCAAAGTATAAAGACAACTCATATTTTTTTACATATTCATTTCTATTTGAATAAGATACCCGTGACGATCATACTTTCGCGAAACATACTCTTACAGTTGGGATTTTAATAAATTAGATGGTAATTAATTGCATGATAGTTTGATTTAGAAATATTAAACTCTAACTGCTTTATCGAACAAACTGTATTGCAACTGCTATAAACGCTATCTAGCTGCACATTAAAATAATTTTAGTAAAAACGAAGAACCATTTTTATAAAATTTCCTTATTTATTTATGGTGTACAAGTATTACTTTATAAAGTTTTTTGAGCCTTCGTCTCATAGAAAAAAACTTTTTACAATGGTGACTTGATCAGTTAAACTATTTTATATTATATTTTACAATTCATATTTAAATTTTTTTGTCGCGTTTATCAGAGTTCAATCAATCAATCTTTCAAATCCTCCTTAGGTGCTTAAAACTTGTTTTATTTTTCATATCAATGTACAGTTGAGTAAGCAGGCTTGTATCTCATGGGGAAGCATTGTAATAAAACGATAGACATCAAAAGCAAAGCATAAAATGCTTAACTTTCAATATTTTACAAGTTTGAAAGTTTTCTTCACAAGTGGCAGCTATACATTAGCTAACTTGACGCAATTTAGGCGATAACAAAAATTGATGCGCAAGCAGTAATTAAGTTTAAAAAGTGCAGTAAACAATAGAAACTAAAATCATATTATGGAACACTACTTATTACCATGTATATATGCCTGAACATCATTCTTCAAGGGGGGGTTTTGACCCCTGAAACCCCCCCTTGCGTACGCCTATTCAAGTGAACACCTTTTTATTTATTTATTTTTTTTTAGAGAACACTGCTTATTAGGGACAAACTTTTTTCTTTTAACAAACGTCCCCATTTACCCTTAGAAAATATGGTATGCCTGTGTATAAACCAGGACGCAAGTTTGGTAAAATATTACAGCGGATATTTTTTTGATCAGTTTAAAAATGATTACCTGGTTCGTGGTTCGTCATATTTTAAACTAACTGGTTCTGAATATTTAAATCATAAATTTTGACACTTGTTTGTTGGCTAAAAGTAAGAAATCAATGATTTGTTTACATAAACCTAAATCCTGGAATCCAAAACATTCGCAAAAATTTCTCGGAATTTCAAGAGTAAGTTGAACTTTTTTTAATTTTCACAATAATCTAAAAAAATATTTTACTATAGATTAAATTATTCTTTTTACAAAGCTTTTTAAATTTCAACTAACTTTAATTTGTCTATTAACATAGTTTTATACACCAATATTATCCTATCATGATGATGATGATTATGATCAATGTTCCCTCTAATCTTTAGCTGTATGTGTGCGCAGAAATTTGTTCGTGTGCAAACTTTACTCTTTTTTGCAAATTATGTGCATTCTCTGCGCCGTGCGGAAAGCTTATATTATTGACTCTGATTTCTCGATTTTTGTCTCAAAAACGTAATAATCTCTAAAAAAAAGGTTTTCACTTCTGAAATCTTGTGTGCGCACATCTTTTTTTATGTGCGCTAGTTTTAGGATATATGTGCGCGTGTGCACGCGCACATATATCAAAGCTTAGAGGGAACGTTGATTATGATCAACATTTTATTCAAGCCAACTTATTCAGTACGTAAGATTCACAAATAGACTTAACTAGAAAAGGTGACCAATAACATACTGCGGAATAACGTTAACATAAAACAATTATATGTATGCAAAGAATGTACCTGTGCTGTTTGAAATGAAAGAGAGAAGCCATACAGGTGGCCAGCCAGTCAAATAAAAGTCACAAAAATCATACTGCCTAATCGAAAAAAAGTTTGTGTTTTTGACGATTTAATGGCAATAGCTGTTATGCCTATTAGGCCTGGTGGGCACTTGGCTTTTATAATCAATTATTGCAGAAAACAACTTGGAAAGAAATAAACAATGTTATCGTAAGCTTGATAATTTTCAGTGATGGCCTTACAAAAAAAAAAAAAGGGGGGGGGGCGTTCAAGAAAGAGGAGAACCACTTTTTAAGTTTTTTGCTTCCATAATACAGTGATCTCTAAAAAAAGGTCATCACTTTCAATCAATATCCAAAATCTCCATTTTTGTCCCCAAAATATAGTAATCTATCTAAAAAAAGCTTCTTAATTTCAATCGAGTACATTATCCTTGCTTTCGTCCTAAAGTTAAGGTGCAGATAGAGGGGCATCGTCATAGTGCTACTATGAAGAAATAGAACAATTTTATTGCCTAGAAAGGCCCACTTTTTGACGTTTTCTAGGGGGGGAAGTTAGTGGGGCCGCTCAGTACTAAAGCCATTACTGACAGTTTTTAATTGCTTTTGCTAGACTTAACTTGCTGCCAGAGGTTCAAATTGGACATAGTGGGAAGCTTGGCGGAATACGAGTAGCTAGAAGCGGCGCAGTTATGATGGAGGCGATCAATACGGTCACATTTTACAATCTGCTGGCTTCATTTGGCTTGAAAAAGCAAATCAAGAAACCTTCCTCTGCTTGGCGATCTTAGAAAAAGCTTTGGTTTTTAATTAGAATTCTAAAAACTAAAAATTTTTAAAAAAGTTTAACCAAACAACAATATCTTGGCCTCTCAGAAAGCAGGTCGGGATAATCGATTGACGATTCTAAGTTTAATTACTGCGAGTTTGGAGGATAACAAAAACTGGAAATTCAAAATACGTAATAAGCGCGTAAAACTAACTGCCTACCCAGGTTAAATTGCGGAACTCTGCAAAGTTTGATCGGCGCCAATCCCAAGAAATGGGTAGAATAAACCTCTGTTTTGTCACAGGAGCATCTACAAGCGTGACTAGAGGTCTTTGTAAGGACAACGCTACTAGAAAAGGCGGTCATAAAACCACATAGAGAAAACCTTTAATGGGGAGACCGTCACGACCTTGACAGATTTTGGTTTCAGCCTCAAGCGGTTGTGATCCCCATGTCAAGGATGACCACTCACAAATAACTAAATACAAGCTAAGGAATCACTTTATTACGCGTGGAAGTCGTAGCAACGTCGTGACGTCACCTAACGTCACAATCGTAACACGTAACGTCAGCGTAATTGAAAAAGTCTTGCAAAAAAGATCAAATAATATGACAGAAACCATCAAATAGCCTATGTTGTAAAAAATGGATAATACTAAAACTATAATAAAATGCACAAAACGCATACATGTACTTTCACTAAATACAGGCAGTCTTCTAAAAAACATTCAGAAAAATAGTTTTTGACAAGTATTAGCCTAATAAAAAGCAATTTCGTGATATGAGAATGGTGCGAAGAAGATTCTTTAATAGCAAAAGTACTTTAGATATATAAATAAAAGCAAATGCTTATTTAAGGGTTATAATTTATTTTCTTATATCAATGTTTTTGCAGTTTATACACAACAGATTCGAATCTTGACCGAAGCCATTAAATACTTCTAACACTTGCAGTGTTAAAAACAGAAGCGCAAAGAAAGAAAAATTAACGGCAGCACGCAGGTTGTGGTAAAACGCTGAACTTTATTAGAACAAAAATAAACAAAACTTGACATAAAAATATCATTCAAGCAGACAAAAGAAATTCGCAGTAAGTAAATCACAATTAGATATAATCGCAAAAATAAGGTATTTAGTTAAGCAAGAAATAAATATTCAAGATGATTTACGAAATATATTACAGTGGGCGATAAAACTTGCCAATAAACTAAAAAAACAATCACAACGCAATATAAACATTAAAAATTTCACGTATTTACGAAGAGAAAAACAAAAACTTTTAATATTCCTTAAACTTACATCGCTATTTATTACACGGACAAGCAAAGCCGGATAAGTATTCTGCAGGGGATGATTTAGTTTTAGGCTTTCAGCAACCAGTTTGTATTTGACGTGACAAGAAATGAAATTAAACTCAGAATCAGAATCATTCGGTTATTTCGGTTGTACTACTTAATTACTTATTTAAATTTTAAAAAGTACTGTACTATGACTAAGACTGCTTCTTTATTTGACGTGTTAATAATACGAAAGGTAATTAACAAGCATACCACTATCGCTATTCAAAATTCAGTTACAGACTTTATTGTTAAGTAAAACATTTACGGTAATATCTTGAGAAAAAACAACCAAACATTAATATTTAACTATTAAAATTCATGTAGTTTTTATCAAGATTTACAAATAGGACGACATATTAAGACAAAAATCGTTTATAAAAGAAAATTAGGCAATTTTTCACAGTCCGCAAAGACGCTTGAAATAGAAGCGGTTATTGCAAATAGTAAAATCCAATCAGCAATGTGTACGACACAATCAATTATATATTTTTTCACAAGTTTTCGTCGTTGGTTCTATGAAATTTAGAAAACGGACTTAGAGGTCGGAATTCAGAAAGGGCGAATGATAGTTACGTCAACATCTTCACGAGAATGTCCACACGAATATTGCTACCTTACTGCGTAAAACATCTTTTCGGTAAAATAATTGAAGTTTGAATTAGAAAGTATAATTTAAAATAGCATTATCGGGTCACAGTTGACTATAAAAAATTGTAACTATAAGATGGGCGATTGTAACTCAATCATAGCGTTCGCTTAAGAGCGAGAAAAAAGACGAAGACAGAATGAAAGAGTTCGTTTTTGTGTGACGACCGCAAATTCACCTTAAGAGCTCATTCGTCACTGGTTATAGAAAGAAGCTTGATGTCATCAAGTATTTTATTGATGTTTGAATCATCGTCTTTGTCAACATTAATCGAAAGATCGTTTGCGCATCTTTCGAGAGACTTGAGACATTCGCTGTAATACCAACACTAAAAAAGAAAGTTGTAAATTAGGATTTATTGGGGTAAATGCGGAAAGTAAATCTAAATTTAATAAGCAAAATCGTTGATCTCAAAGGAATTTCGTAGGAAGTAGAATATTCACACGACTGAAACAGTATTAAACCTTAAGATTATTTTCTATATTATGAACGACGTGAAACATTTTGCGGGGGGATATAATAAAAAGTTAAAAATTGAGACCACGGTTAAAAGTTCTATCAAAAGTACCTAAAATTTTCAATAAGTTTTAAAATGTTTCGTTTAGAATTATTACCACGCTGCGCACAAGTATTACAAACTTTACTAATACAAGCCTATTAAAAGCATAAGAAAAAAGTTGCAGTCAATTTCACAGGAAACATTTTCCTTTAAAAAAAAAAGGCACAAAAACAGCAAGAAGTAGAGGCGCTATTGCAGAGAAATTGCAAACAAAGACGCACTCTTGATGTGTCCTTAGTCCGAAAGAAAAGCGAAAAATCACTCTGTACTGAAGAGTGACGTTTCAATGTAAAAAAATCACAATGTGCGGTTATTTGGTTTGCTTTTAGAGTGATTTTTACGGCAATCGCGATGGAAGCAAAAATAGTCAAATATAACTCTAAGTAAAATACTACATAATTTTCTATCTTTAACTTGCGATGTTTAAAAATAATCAAAAAGCGGAAGTTTTTACGACTAATGTTGGACAAAAGGTCAAAGGTTATTTTCGAAATTTGGTTCATGGTTTGCATTTGAGGAAATTCCGTTTCACGCAAAGCACAACTTTTAATGTCGTGGGCAAGCAGTTGTGCGTTTAAGAACAGTGCATGACGTCACATACTTATGTACCGGTATATTGCGGAGTTGAAATACTTAAAGCGTTTTGAAATATGTCACAACAGCTTACACCAATGTCTTATCAAATTTATGCAAATTCTATTATATCAAATCATCTTAACAAACGTTGTTTCACGAATTGAAAACGCAATCTTTTAGCTTTATAATCTCTAACTACGGGTATTTTTGATAATTATCCACTAGTAGAGTCATAAAATAAATTAGTAAGTGCAAACTGAAAAAAAATTCTCGCTGAAAGGAGTAGTTTACAAAGCGAATCAACCATAAAAGGTATAATTCAAGTTGGTACATGGAAGGCATCAATTATTTGCTATTTTGTCAAACTTAAACAAAATACAAACACACCCGATCTCTACAACAACAAACTTAAAATCTTAACGCACCTGTGTGCTTAAAAAAGCCTCTAAACAAGGTTGCACATAATCAAGCCGGGATTGATACAGAGCAGGCAGTTGCTGCATCAAAATTGCGTTTTTTGTTTCGAAGTCTTGCTTGACCGGTTGAAGTTCTTTTTGTAACTGAACAAACAACACAAACATAGTCTGATTCTCAATACAATCAATAGCACTTAAACCACAAATAATTGATTATAATTTTGCTTGGGGTTGAAACTGCAACATCAAGGCAAAAAAGACACACATATAATTTTCATTTTAAACAAATTTATTTATTCTTTAAAGCGAAAATTTTAATAACCTGCATAAAGCAAGTCTACGATTGAAGAAATTTTGATGATTTTTTAGTAGAAAATAAACGGCCAATCGTCTGCAGTGTGGTCGGAGCAGGAATGTATAACCTGCGGTCCAATTGATGTTTTTATACGGCTTGTTACTTAATCAAATTTTTTAGTTATAGTTTTATAACTGTGTAGAATTTGATGTCGCTGCTGTCATAGCAACGTAAAAGGTAGGGTTGCCATACCGTCCGGAATTTTGGTCCAAAAACTCAAACGTCTGAAAAAAAAATTTAAATCTCCGGAATTTTGGTATCCAGTAAATTATATTTCAGAACTTGGACATGAAACTCGTATGTTCGATTTCGGGACAATAGGAAAATCTGAGACCGATTCCAAGTGAAAGCTTTTTTTTCTTTTTATTTTTTTTTTGTTCTTCATCCTAGAATCCCAGAAAATTTTATTTTGTCCGCCCCTCCAAAAATTTTTTGGCTGGTACGCCGATGTGTGTCCGAAATTCCGCCTATTTATATATGGTAACCCAGTATATGGAGACAAAGTGAATACGTCAGTTGATTGCTGAGTCGAGTGAAGTCCAATGAACTGATCTATAAACTTTTGTGGGGGGAGTTAGTCATAAAAACGCTTGCCCAAAGCATCATTTTCAGTTTGTTTTGTTCACATCGTTTTGCGATTATATTAATATTGATTGTGTTCTTTCCAAACATTTTTTTACAATATCAAGTAATAGTTCGTGGTTCGAAAAGTAGTAACTTTGAACCAATGCGGAGTGATTTGGAATAAGATTACAGTAGCAACGATGCTGCTAGTGATAAAAAAGGAAATTGTTGTATTAGGAGGGTGGAAGGAAAATCAGACATTTTTAGAGATTCTAGCTCCATTCCTTTCTAGTCGGCCAAGTTCAGCTGGCTGGCTGGATGCTTGAAAATATAGGTAGGTGGTCCGTTGGAGTGACAAATTGACAATGCACGCAGGCATACAGTGACAATGCACAAGGCTTCATTTAGGACACTGTCTACGAAGCGAGTATAAACGTTGCGACACCAGCAACCCATTCTGAGCCTGCAAGTTGCCTCAGCAGTCTGACACACGAAGATAGTTTTTGTGCAATGTTACAAATGGTGATGGAACGTGAGCGATCTGTCCAATTTTACCAAAAGTAGGAGTTGGACAATATGGTAAAAGTAAATCGCTGTTGTAAACATTAGTTCACGTTGGGCCTCTAGATTACTTAAATTAAAGGCTGCTATAATCGTCTTGGGGCGACTTAGCTTCAGCTTCCAAGTCTGGAAATACGCCAAAAGTGTAGTCCTGCCTTGACTTGAAGTCTCTTCAAAAACCTTCAATTCCCCGAGGAGTGCAACAATGCTAGATTGTTTGCGTAGGTAAACTTTCTGAAAATCGTGGAGGGCAGGTCGTACACACAAAAGTTTAAAAGGAAAGGAACCTAGACCGATCTCTAAAATACGCTGTTTTTCAGACGGCGAATCCTGCTTTGCTTGTTGTGACAGGTAGTAAGGGTGAAACTTGGTTTTGTACATGCTCCATGACCATTCTGACCATGTGCTTATCCAAAAGTGAGAAGCAGCTTGCAGGTAAGGCCACGGTACCAGGCAAGGTGACATAACACCGTCAGATTGACAAATCGGCAACAAAATCCTCGATGCTTTCTGTCAATAAAACGACTTGATCCACGGTTGACTTTCTGCGTCGAAACCCAGCCTGCTCTCTAGACAGAAATGGATTGATATAATTGGTTCAATGCAGACGTTGATAAGCCTCTCAAAAATCTTGTAGGAAACGCAGAGTAGAGATATTGGTTGATAACCAACGTTCCCTCTAAGCTGCGCGGCTGCGCAGCTAGCCTAGAACCCCCGCGCATTACTTTCGTTTTGCCGCGCACTGCATAAGTATTGGCAAGACAAGCTAAATACGTGCTTTCAATCAGAAGCAAGCTCTACACAGTGGTGGATATTCAAATTCAGGGGCCCGAGGCAAGGATTTTGAAAGATTGATGTTCTCTAAAAACGAAAAAGAGCTTTCATCTCATCTTTCACTTTTTACTCCAAAAATCATGATAATCGCTAAAAAAAGGTTTTCACTTCGGTTTTATCTCTGGTTTCCCTATTTTCCTCCCAAAACCAAGGTGTTCTCTAAAAAAAAGTCTTCACTTCGATTTCATCTCTGATTTCCCTATTTTGCTCCCGAAGTCACGGTGTTTAAGGTCTTCACCTCGAAAAGTCGGGACAAAAATTGGGAAATACAGAGATCGATTCTAGGTGAAGACCTTTTTTTTTTTTTAGAGAACACCTTGATTTTGGGAGAAAAAACTAAAAGACGAGATCAAAACTCTTTCTTTTTTACTCAACATGAATTTTTGAAAATCCTTTCCTCGGGTCCCTAAATTTAAATATCCACCACCATTCCGCGCACACTAAACAAACTCTTAGACGGAACGTTGTTGATAACTCTCTTTGAATCTCCAACGAGCTTCAATGGCTTTGGGATTTCAATCAAAAAATCTTTTTCAGATCTTGAAAATTTTGAGTCGGTGTAAGCAGGAAGAAGTCACATACTGTAATTGGGACTTTAAAGCAGCTTCAGCATGCATACTGTATTTTTAATACTAATTACGTAATGATTTTAATAGCTTCACACTTTAACAGCTTCACATTTTCACACTTGGATTCCTAATTACGTACTTTATCTATTCTCACCATTTGGTTATAGCATATAATACTTGAAAGAGGAAATTTTATTTTATGTATTTTATGGTTTGCCGAATATACTCAAATCTATAATTTGGCACATTGTGAAAAAAGGTTGGACAGTTACGGATTAGAGCGCCATGATTGTGATCGATATGGTCTCGACTTAAAACTTACTTGAGCCATTCTGCTGTCCTTGGGAAAAAACACTTTATGGCACTTTCCCCTGCTTGGTGGTCTTGGAAAGCAGTTCTAAATTTTAGTCATGTCTCTATGAAAAAATCCAAAATAAAAATTTTTAACTGAACAGCAAGAAATCTTGGCATCTCCGAGATTAGGTCGAGGAAATTGCTTACCTTTTGTATCAGCGCCTCCTTCGTTTTCCTGCGAGTCAGGATAAATATAGAGATAAATGAAATGTTATGGTTAAGACCAGAAACTTTTATTAGCAATCTTAGTATAATATGTATAGAAAATATTGTTTCCTGCTAATACTGTAACATTACAGTTTCTGAAAGTTCAAAAACATATTGTTTATTTATCAGAATACCATAATTCAAAATGAAACAAAAATAGTCCTAACAATTTGGAAAATTTTACGTCTGTAACACTTGTAATAAGCTTATTACTTTTTTATTTACCATTGCCACTTTGACACTATTTGATGCAGTATTTTCTTTTTCTTGCAATTTTTCAAGCTTTACTTGAACTTTAGCATATTCTTGCAAAGCTTTTTCCCGAGCTTTAATGTGTTCAGTACATACGGGAAAAATAGTAGAAAATTCTTTCATCGGACCAACTAATGAGTGCTGCACCATATTGATCTAAAAAAAACTTCGTAAGCTTCAACCCAAAAACTTCAGTATACAAATTTATAGATTCAAAATACTATAAAACCTTAAAGCAGTGGTTCTCAAACTTTTTTCGCCCGCGGCACACTTTGCTACCTTTCCAAATTTCGCGGCACACTTGGACCAGAGTGCAGATCTTTTTTGCTCTGGACTGAGTTTTCCATATTTTCCTTTACCCGATGCATTATAGTGCAGTGATAAAGGTCTCGAGACCAATTTTCAGGGTCTTAGTCACGGCCTTGGTCTCGTAATGACCTAATCTAGGTCTCGTACTTTTTAAATTGGTCTCGAGACCGGACATTTTTTGATATTTTTGTTATTTGATGTGGTTATGATGATTTACTGCTTTCTTCACCACAAACAATTCCCCTTGCCAAATGAAATTGAAAGCCTTTTATTGCCTCGTAAAATTTTTGAGTAAACATAGTCAATAAATGGTTTAGTTCATTTTCAGCGGATACAGTTGGTGATTCTTGCCCGCCAGAGGTGCCAAACATTTTTACAAAATATATAAACAAGCGAGCAGTGGTGGAATGTTGGGTGAAGCGAATGAGGCAATTGCCTCGGGCCCCCCTTACGAAAATACCTCATATTGGCTCATTTTGCTACAGATGTTAATTTAGGGATCATTATGAAGTTGGGACGAAAAGTTGGAAATAGGAGTTCGATTCGAAGTGAAAAACTTTTTTTTTTTAGAGATCACCATGATTTGGGAGAAAAATAGCAAAAAGTATAGAGATCACCATGATTTTCGGAGAAAAAAGGGAAATACGAGATCAAAGCCATATTTTTTTTAGAGAACATCAAGTTTTGGAAATCATTACCTCGGGCCCCTAACTTTGAATATCCACCACTGCAAGCGAGAAACAACCGATAACACATATCCAACACCAAGGGAGCTAAGAAAATACTTGGAAAAAGTTTTAACAATGACTATGTTGCCTTCAAATATTTTGCATTTTTGGAAAGAAAAATCTAAAGAATATTCTGCTCTTTTCAAAGTCGCAAACCACGCCTTGTGCGTTCCCGCTTCGTCTGCTCCAGTTGAGCGGAGTTTTAGCGCCGGCGGTTTGATCATGTGACCACATAGAGCAAGGCTTTCTTGTAACATGCTGGAGATGCTAGTTTATTTGAAATGTAACTTTGGATTTTTGGAAAAATAAAAATAATGTCATTAATAAAATTAAATTTTTTTACGAAAAATATTCTTGTCTCGATCTCGGTCTATCTCGATAGTTTCTCGTCTCGGTCTCGAACCTTAAGTCTGGAAATTTTCCGGTCTCAATCTTGATCTTGGTCTGAAAAAAATTTTACGGTCTCGGTCTTGGTCTCGAATCATGTGGTCTCGACTACATCACTGTATTACATAAAGGCCTCGAATTTCTATGTAACTTTCTATAAATAAAGTGAAAACTTTCTTTTATTATTCTTCACTAGATTTTGTACTGTTTTTTTTCATATAAAGTATTTAGGTTTTCATATCGTGTACCAGGCATGTCAAACTCGCGCGGGTATGTGGGCCGCATCCGTAAATTTTAGCCTGAAATTTTGCCGCTGGCCGCAATCTGGATATAAAAGAAATTCAAGGCCAATAAAAAAAGTCTTCACTTGAATTGTCTGGCTGATCCAGGTTATTTTTTTAAATTTTACGTTGAAATCAAAGTGAGGACCAAAGAAGAGGTCTTCACTTAATTGGTTGGTTAATTTTGGTTAGAACACCAAATTCTTGCTAATAAACCTTGTCACTTTAATTATTTAAATTTAGTTCTGAATTTATCATTAATTTGATTTCGTATTCAGCATCTGATCGAAAAGACTTCGCGGGCTGCGAGTTTGAAATGCCTGATGTACCGAAACAAGTCTGAAAGACAACTGATCACCAAAACTTTACGTAATGAAATTTAAATTTAAAATTTTTAAGCTTTTTGATCGCAGCTTTTAAAAAAACATACTTTTCCTTTGTTATAGAGTGTGTTTACGTTACCATTGCGGAGCATGGATTAATGTATTTTAAAAAGTTTCGCGACACACTTAGAAATTTCTCACGGCACAGTAGTGTGCCGCGGCAAACAGTTTGAGAAACACTGCCTTAAAGCAATGATTTTTTAACCTTTTTAACACTGCGGCTTGAAACATAATTGCTTTAAACTTGAAACACAATTGCTGCAGCCCAATGTGTTTAATTTTCACTTTTATTTCATACCCAATTTCACCAAACTGTTCCAAATTAAAGAAAACCAAAAGTCTTCACTTTCATTCTGTACTCAATTTCACCAAATTGCTCCTTCACAAAAAAAACAGCAAGGTGGCTAGTCACAAAATTTATTAGTAAGAGCATCAAAAAAGTAGCCCAATTTGCTACTTTTCACCCTATCTGGCAACCCTGTATGAGAATCCTCAATGAAAGCAAAAATTACTTTAACTGCAGCAAATATATGATTTCAACACTTTTTCACATTATTTCGGTTTGGCCAACTAATAGAGAAACTCTGCCTCAAAGAAACTAACACAACCACCTTTCATTTACATTGTTTAAGTTTTTCATAAACAAGACCAGAGGTGCCCAACTTGTATTCAGCAATGTACTGGCAACCTGATGCTTGCAGACATGTTTTAACATGTTTTGGCAACCACGAACATTTTTCAAAGTTTTCCTTTGATATTTAAACCTTTTGCAGCCATTAAATTATCAACGAGGATCAGATTACTCTATTCACTGCAAAAATACAATTAAACAATAAAAAACAACAAATTCAAATTACTTTATCAAGTGAAAGCATCGCCTGTTTATTCATTGTTTTCTCAAAATCAATTAATATTGGAGAAGCATTTTCAAGCAAACCTTCAACCAAATCACGGCCAATTTTCCCACAGGCCTTGCCATGGGAATCTATAGCAGAAACAACTTTTCTGCTATTTTTGGAAATTTTCTTTGTTGCATCTTCTAAACTAGAAAGAATAGGATAAACATTAATAGAATATTCTTTCAAAAAAATTGTTTAAGGAAAGTAGCTTTTTTTCTAAAATTAGCAGCATAATTTTCACACAAAAAACCTCAAAACTTTTACTATAGTTATCATGATAAGAAGTATGTTAAATTATAAGAATTTATGATTTAGTAGTGTTTGGCAAGGTAAGTATAACTTATAGTTTAATATAAATAAATGGAAGCTACATATATCAGAAATCAACAACTGGTGAACACCCTTATATAAGTTAATTTTGAAGGCCTGAACAAACTCTTGCTTATTTCTTTGCTTTGATTATTGGTAAATTACAACTTTTAAACTAAGTGACAGCAAATTAAAAAAACAATTTGGCATTTTGGTTCAGTTCAGTTCAGTTCTCTTTTATTTCTGCTCTGCCACATGAACAAAATAACAAAATGTTGAAGAGTTTGTGAGTTATTTTAAAATTCATATGTTCTTCTGGTAAATTCAGAGGCCAAGTAAAACTTCAACAAATATAACAGGCGTAATATTTATTAAAGAACTCAACGACGTTTCGTCCGTTACATCGGGCGGACTTCATCAGGTAAAAACAGAACACAACGCGCACCGTATTTAAAAACCAAGAAGTTAAAAACACAAACCAACAAACACAAGGTGAGAAGCGAACATACATAACAATTCAATAATTACTTAGTGCAAAAGAAACAAATTTAACTGGTTGAAAACCCACATAAGTTGAGATTTTTTATATTGCTGTATATTTTTGGAAAAACATTACGATCTTTATCATTTATTGAATTTTTTGTATTATTAATATAAAACGATTCTAAAAATTTTCTTTTATCATAGTCAATGTTATAATCCAATATTTCAGAATTACCAAAATCAATCCTATGTTCACAATTAAAACAATGCTTAACCAATGCAGTTTTTTTATTCAAATCGTCTTTTAATTTAGCCAAATTAATCGGTTTCAAATCACGTTTATGTTCCGATAAGCGAGTATTAAAACATCTTCCCGTTTCACCAACATATACATTTGAACAATCTTTGCACGGAATTTTATAAATTGCACCACGCTTATATATATCATCAACAGAGTCTTTTATTTTTGGTAAAATATTTCCAATTATTTTATAAGGGTACGTATACACATTAATATTAAATTTTCTCAAAATTCTAGCCATTTCATCACTTAAACCTTTAATATATGGTAAACCGACATAGTTGGATATTTTTTCACTCATGCAAACACTTTTATTAACCTTTTTATGTTTAATTTCTTTTTTCATTTTATTCAATAACCAATCTGGATAATCATTCTCACGTAAAGCATTACAAACAAATTTAACTTCATTGATTTTATCTCGATAATTTGTAATTAATTTAGAATTAGCGCGAAACAATAATGTTTTAACCAAACCAACTTTTTGAGAAAAACTATGACATGAATTAAAATTTAAGTATCTGGTTGTATTTGTAGGTTTTCTATAGGCAAAAAAACCTACAAATACAACCAGATACTTAAATTTTTATTCATGTCATAGTTTTTCTCAAAAAGTTGGTTTGGTTAAAACATTATTGTTTCGCGCTAATTCTAAATTAATTACAAATTATCGAGATAAAATCAATGAAGTTAAATTTGTTTGTAATGCTTTACGTGAGAATGATTATCCAGATTGGTTATTGAATAAAATGAAAAAAGAAATTAAACATAAAAAGGTTAATAAAAGTGTTTGCATGAGTGAAAAAATATCCAACTATGTCGGTTTACCATATATTAAAGGTTTAAGTGATGAAATGGCTAGAATTTTGAGAAAATTTAATATTAATGTGTATACGTACCCTTATAAAATAATTGGAAATATTTTACCAAAAATAAAAGACTCTGTTGATGATATATATAAGCGTGGTGCAATTTATAAAATTCCGTGCAAAGATTGTTCAAATGTATATGTTGGTGAAACGGGCAGATGTTTTAATACTCGCTTATCGGAACATAAACGTGATTTGAAACCGATTAATTTGGCTAAATTAAAAGACGATTTGAATAAAAAAACTGCATTGGTTAAGCATTGTTTTAATTGTGAACATAGGATTGATTTTGGTAATTTTGAAATATTGGATTATAACATTGACTATGATAAAAGAAAATTTTTAGAATCGTTTTATATTAATAATACAAAAAATTCAATAAATGATAAAGATCGTAATGTTTTTCCAAAAATATACAGCAATATAAAAAATCTCAACTTATGTGGGTTTTCAACCAGTTAAATTTGTTTCTTTTGCACTAAGTAATTATTGAATTGTTATGTATGTTCGCTTCTCACCTTGTGTTTGTTGGTTTGTGTTTTTAACTTCTTGGTTTTTAAATACGGTGCGCGTTGTGTTCTGTTTTTACCTGATGAAGTCCGCCCGATGTAACGGACGAAACGTCGTTGAGTTCTTTAATAAATATTACGCCTGTTATATTTGTTGAAGTTTTACTTGGCCTCTGAATTTACCAGAAGAACATATGAATTTTAAAATAAGTAATATCCCTGGTAACAGTGTTTATATTAATCAGTTTGTGAGTTGTTGAAAGACGGGGTTAGAAAAAGGAAGAAGCAACAAAACGAGTTGATGTTGTGACTTGCTAATTAGCGATGAAAAGTGTGACCTGTTGTATCATAGAGAAGCAAGGTTGCTTCAACTCATTATAAAGTTGTTGAAAAAAATAGAAAGAAAATAAAATATAAGACCAAGGTTATTTGCTTAATAAAACACTGCTACGGGGGCGGTGCATTGGTGGGACCATAGCAGAGTTTGGCTGGAAGAATATGATCAGTCCTTAAAATATATGTAAAAGCATGAACACATTCTACCAGCGCGACAGGCAAACAAACCCACCGAAAGAAATCCTGTTATGGATCAAAAAATCATTTTTCGAACAAAAACCTCAGTAAAGAAAAAAACAAAACAAACACTACAGCCTTGGTAAAAAAAAAACTTTCAGGAGCATTTCACATAGATACCGTATTATATTATTGCTATTGCTCTTTTTCTTTTTGAAGTCAGGTTATGATTTGATTGATTGCTTGAATGTAATATCAAGACTAGTTGTTAAAAAACCAAAAACTGTTTGTATAACATAAATAATTTAAAAGATTTTTTCTAAAAGCCAGGATTTGTGAAAGTGCAGAAGCAATTTGAGTAAATAATTTTATTAAAATGACTAATTAGTGGAAAAGAAAATACCATATAAATACAAGTTGCAAAGCAAAAATCCAAGAAAGCAATGAGTCCAGTAATTATCATAGATGGCAGTAATATAGCTGTAAAATGCAAAGAAAATTATTTTTAAAGTAACAAGCTCTTGCTTGACATTCACACATCAATAACTCTATTACATATCATCAATATTTAAACATCAAGTTAACAAGATTTAGATAATTTCCATATAATTTATTATAAATTTACATACTGTTGAATTTTCTTTTGTTCTTTCTCGAAATCTCTTTCTTCAGTTTTAGTTAAAAGGTTTTGCTTTGTAACAGGACTTCTGAATACCCTAAAATATACAAAAAAATTAGAAAGCATAGGCCAATTGTGAATAATTTATTTTTGTAATAATTTACAACAAGAGTACTATGACAATAATAATCTTACAGTAGTTACACTTTGTCCATAGCTGTATGACTTTTATTAATTACAGATTTATGAAGTTTAGATTATATTGTGAATGAAGTAGGACAATGAAAAAGAAATGGCTGCCAATACTTATGCTCAATTCCACTGTTAGTGAGTTCAGAGGCTGATGAGTAGGCTATGCCCTTACTCATAAACTAGAGATGGCAAAAATTTTCAAGTCAAAATGAACAAAATTCTAGATCTTATTAAAATTTTCTGTCATGTCACATACATTAACATACTTCAAATCTAATCACAACATATAGCACTCAAAAACTTAATAAAATATTAGTTAAATTGAATTCATAGGCTAGTTTTCAAATAGTGTGATTACATTATTTGTGTATGTGCAACAAATATTAATTTCTCTCTGTTAATAGAATTCAGATTATTCTTAATTTTAATAGTGCTTTTTGCTAGCTATATCAAATTTGTTGCTAATTTATGTAATGATTAGTAAGAAATGATTATGTAAATAGCGTGAGCAGAGTTATAATAGCTTTTATGAATAAATAAAAGAGCAGTTAGTTAGCAAAGCATTGTTAATGTGTAAATATTTAAATATATTTGGAGCATGAATAATTTACAGCAGGGGTGACCAATTTGTTTGCTGGTAAGTTCGACTTTAAAATATTTAAAAAACTCACAATCTTTCACTATAGAAATGCGAGTGGTCCCCTCAAAGAAAAAGTGTTTTATTTGAATCTGTTCAGATTTCTTGATTTTTTGTCCCTAAAAGAAGTGATCTCTAGAAAAAGTTTTCACTTTAAATCTGTCTCAGAATTTAATCTTTACGTAAACCATTTTAAGTTCACACAAAATCAGAAGCGATTGACCAGCTAAGATGTTGGATTGATAAGTTGGCCATTTTTAATGTACAGCAAAGCTAAACTGCATAAACTACTAAAGATTTTTACATGTAACAAAACTCCTGAAAAAATTTTGCATCCCTGGGTTATAACTAATTACATGTAAATTCACTGTTGCAAACACTGATTGCCATTTTTATAGTTATTTTAAGCATCATGAAATTAAGGTTAATTGCATGTGATAATTATGCTAATAATAGTTTCTTGTATTTGGTGGATTACCTTGTGTCTTGTTCTATTTTTTGGACATGAAATTTGTTGGCATTGTGATTAAGTGGTTAAGAACACTGTGACTGTGATTGACATGGTCGCAGTTCAAAACCTACTTGCACCATTCTGTTGTGTCCTTGGGAAAGACACTTTACAGCATTTTCCCCAGCTTGGCAGTATTAGCAAGCAATTCTAAATTTAAGTCATATCTCATAAAATTAAAAAACCAAAATGAAAAAAAACTGAAGTGGACAGCAATATCTTGGCATTTCAAGAAGCAAGTCAAGCCCTATGTATATTGTCCCTGTTGCTTTTCTAAGTGTCAGTAGGATAAATATAAAGATAAAATTTCAAAAAATAAAATCAAGACTCAGCTTTAATTTTTTTTATTTATTTTATTTTGTTTGTTCATCTGGCAATCTTTGCCCACTGGAAACATATCATAATTGAGTAAATTTGAGACCACAAAATTTATTTTAACATTAATTTTATTTGCTCCAACAGACTGTTTTGCCATCCTAGGCTCATCAGGGACAGTAAAAATTTGATAAACACAGTTTAAGCAAAGCAATTGGGAGCTAGTAAACAAGTGTAAAACAGCAAGAGGACTATATAATTGTTTACTATTACTTAATTGATTGATATTAGAATCTATAGAAGTAATGTAAAGACACTTTTTCTGATATTAGATCTTTTCTTGATTGAAATTTGCATCTCAAGCATAATTAATATCTGTATGAAACATCATTTTTTGGTAGTCCACTACTTTTTAATGAAATGCATTATTGTCAAACAAATGGTACAACTTTTTCTTTATTCCTATGGCTTCTCATGTGTCAACAAGAAAAAAAATTGTAGAAAATTTTTTTATTGGTTTTGTATTTGCGGAGCATGTTAAGGAAAGTCTTGTTTTGCATGCAACAAACAGTTTTGTTTAAAATTGTGCTCATATGATACTGGCTAACAGTAGCAATTCTTAAACTGTTTAATCTCTCTTGTTGTTGTACAAAAATCAATTAAGATGTCATACTTAAATATTTCTGTTAAAACTTTCTTCATAACAAATTTGGCAGCAAGTTGCTTCCAAATAGGTCTTCAGATAGTGTTTAAAATCAGGTGGTGTTTTGTTTTTGAATATATTTGCAAATTAAATAATAAAACTTGTTGAAAATTACATTGCTATATATGGGTTTAAATTATAAAGGTACATTTAATGGAAAAGTTGGTAAATTAAATGCAGAAAGTTTGGAAGTTTCCACTACAACTGTGAAACTAAAAAAAATTGAGCAAATGATGCCATCAAATGATTTAACTAATCAGATGATGAAATCAAATTTAATTCCAGCAAAAAAAGTTTAAATGAACTAAGTCAACATATGTTGAATTTAATTTTCTTGTCATAATAAAACATCTGGAATGCAATAAGCTGCATTTTGATTACAGTGCTTGTACAAGTGCTTTTGATATTTTTATATGGATTGTTCAATTTGGATGTATTAATTGAATTCATTGTTTTTGGAATTAGTCACTATGAAAATTTCAAAAGAATTTTTTCAAACAAACCCAAAAGAAATTAAGGCTTTTTAGAATTGTAATTTTGATGGGCTATCATAAAATACTTAAGACGGAGAGCTTATCTTTTTAAATTTTTTTTTTTATCTTTCTACTTATTCTCTTGACTTGCAGGAAAGCGACAGTGGCATTAATACAGAGGGTGAGCAACTACTGCTTCCAGATATGCCAAGATATTGCTGTCTACTTGAAATTTTTTAATTTTGGTTTTTAGTTTTATAAAGATATGACTGAAATTTAGAACTGCTTGCTAAAACTACCGAGCTGAGGAAATTACTGTAAAGTGGGCACAGGGTTGTGGAGTTGAAAGGTTTAAGATCCAACTTCTCAATAAGGACAATAGCATTATGCAAAATTTGATTTGCTTAAAATTAGGGTGACCAAACAAAGGTCTTAACCTTGAATCTGTCACAGATTTCTTGGTTTTTGTCTCCCTTTCAAAAAAAAAATTATACCATCAAGAGTTAGAGTCAGATAAAAATTCCAAAGAACCCTTCTTAAAATCTCTGAATTCATGCAACTTTGACTCAGCAACCCTGGTTTGACTCTGTTTTCCAAGGACAACAAGGACATAACAGAATGGTACAAGTAGATTTTTGAAACTACGTTGATCACAATTACAGTGCTTTTATAACCATGCAGCTGACCTTTGACCCACCAACCTTAGAATTAGATAATGTCCATTAACAAAACTTCAATGTCAACTTTCACAAAACAGCAAAAATTTGTTTTTCAAAAAAATGTGTTATTTCATGTATGTGCAACCTATGCATTAGAATTTTGTTAATTTTTAAAAGTTTCATGCATTTTGAAATTAGTGTGCATAAGAATTTGATTATAAAATAAAATGGCAATTAGTTACTAATGATGTCACAAATATCTAAAAATTAGAATTATAATGCCTTCACAAAAGTGCTTTTGTTACATTACAATCATTATCATGGTACACATATGTACTATTGTCCCTTAAAGGGTTTTAAAGGGTTAAACAAAGAAATGTTTTTTTCTTCACTTCATTGTTTTTAACTCAGCATTTACAAGTTTTAAAAAAAAGTTAAAAAATGTAACACAAGCATAAATGAGTTAATCTGAATATACAGTAATTTAGTTACAGTTATAAATCATACCAGCTCATTGCAAAAAAAGCTAATTGCAAATAATTTTCCTCAAGTTCTTCAAAAAAAAAAAATCCAAAATTTAGAAACAGTAATAAATTTAAAAGACAATTAAAACAGACTAAAAACCACAAAAATAAAATTTAATAACATTTCAATGTAATGTATTGGATATTTTTTTAAATAAAAAAAATATTAAAACTTTTAACATGATTTTAAAGCTTTTCTCAAGGCAGCTAGCTTAATACAAACAGGTAAACTAGTTCTAGAAGGTACTTTCTTCTTTTTGAAAATTTTAAGAAGCAACTGTTAAAAACTATCATTATATTATACAAGAAAAAAGAATCATAAAAAGATGAATAAAGAATCACTCCTAACTCTGCCAATGTTTGATGAATATGACCAAAATCACTTTTGGCCAATAATATATTTAACCAAGTGAGAAAATGCACCCAATGATAATTGGACTTTTTACAGAAACGACACATTACAGTGCAAAAGTACAAAAATTCATTTGAGTTTGATGAGTTGATGTTAGCAAAAACATGATTACTTTACTGCTTATGACCATATTATGCTAATTTTTAACTGCAAGGACAATTACTAATGAAAATTGACTGGTTAAAATGCAATTAATAATAAAACTTAATTAAAAAAAAGTTATATCTAATCTTAAAACATTAAAATAAAAATAAAAACAGAGAAAAGAGATTTTGGGATATTGGACTATGAAAAATATAAAAATAACTATTAAAGAGCAAAATCCTTTACCAGACAACTATTTCAATCACTAACATTTTATCAATGACAATTTGATTTAACAAAATGCCAAAAATTTTGAAAAGAATTCTGAAAGAGTCAAGTAACACAGAACCAATAACAATTGATTTAAAAAAATACTAAAAAATTTGAACAGAAAAGACTAAAGTGATTAAGAATTCTCATTGTCTATATCAAAAACCATAATTAGGTCAAAGAATTTTAGACACCAGAAAGGTAGCTAAATAAATTGCAAGTTGCAAAGTTAGGAGAGATTTCTAATTCATCTTAATAAAACAATTTTTGCTTGTCATACAACTAAAAAATAAAACTACGATACATTTTAATTAAACAAAATTGTCTTGATGGCTTGGTGGTAGCTCTAAGCATAACATGATCAACGTTGTCTACAAGTCAAGAGTATTTATTTTCTCAATGAATGATAAATCTATTGAAGTCAAATTGGGATGTCTAATGAAGTGGGTTCTTACAAATAAAGCTTTTTTGAGCAATATCATCTTCATATGTCCCAAATGTGACCCAATATAAAACAGTATAAAAAAGCATACAATTTACAAATTTGTCAGTGTTAAATTAACACTTAACCTTCATTACTAACAATATGTTTACTAATTAAAATTATGAAATGTTGTTTAGATTAACAAAATACAAAAAAACAGCTGATAAAATTCTAGTAACAGGTTAATGCTTAGCTCAGTCAAAGCAGGAAAAACAAGTTAAAGATAGACATGTCATCACAATCACTAGCATTTGGTATTTAATATTAATTGCCCAAGAAAGTAAACAAAACTTTAAAAAAAAAGACTTGAAATTGACAGTTTTACATTTCAAGATCATTAAAAGTATTTATTTAAATAATGTCATAATTAAATTTGGTTCTCGTTTACTATTAGCCGAGTTTAATCCATTACCTTTCAAATTTTGGGAAATCCCCAAAGGCTGCAAGATTATAAATGGCAAACAGTGAACGAAACCGTAATAAATGATAAGAAAAGGAATAAGACTTCATTTTGGTATTGAATAATTGGCAAAAAGGTATAAAATAATGCAAATGTTTAGTTGATTAAAAAATTGGAGAAGCTTCATTTAGTAATTCCAGTTTATCTTTAAAATTGACATTAATATAGGTTTCCCAATCAAAATGAGATTTTTTGCAACCAAAATGAGATTCTTTGCAATAAAAGTAAGATTCTTTACAATCAAAGTGAGATTTATATTTGTAATTTAAGTTTGTGGATATTAGTTTTTAGTACAAAAAACAATTTTCATCGACCCATGAAAAATCAAAATAATTTGTTTTTGCTCTGGATTGAGTTTTGAATTTGGAATAATTATCATCACCCCAACCTTTTGCCTCAATCCTGCCAATACTATTGAATGTCTTGATTGCTCTAAACACAGTTTTGTAATTTATGTCCAGAATTATTGATATATCCTTAGCATAGCGGTTCCTAAACTGTGGGCCGCGAAAGCATGCGAAAGTTGTTGTACGTACTGCTTTTCTCACAATAATTGCAGTGTGAAAGTTGTTGGCAGCAACTGTTTCTACGGACGAGGGGAAAGACTCGTCTAATCCTGCGCAGTCAGGTATTCGAATTTTAAATTGTTTTAGATCAAAATGCGTATGATACAAAACAATTTAGGTTACAATTCTTTTAACCAGGAAACTATTTGAAATCAGATTAACAATTTAACTAGAATTAAGCAATGATCTAGACCTTATTCAAATAGAAAAAATAAATACAAAAGATTAATGGAAAAACAAACGCAAACAGTATTACAAAACATACCTAATCCTACTCTAGCTAAATCAGCGTATAAACAAACACTAACCTAACCCTAAACTAGCTAAACTAAATTGACCAAGTAAAAAAAATGGATGAAAAAACTCAGATAATTTACGGCGCTATAAACAGAAGGAAACAAAGCTTTTTAAGAACAAAATTCGCGCCGCGAGAGATCGAACAGAAAGAAAACAAATTGCAATAATGATGTGCCGCGTGAGATCAAACAGAAAGAAAACAAATTGCAATAATGATGTGCCGCGTGAGATCGAACAGAAAGAAAACAAATTACAATAATGATTAACTGAGTAAAAGAATTAGCGACGCGAGTTCAAATCCAACAAAAACGGTAAAGTAAAGTTTTAACGGAAACAAAAACAAATTTAAAACATATAATAGTCCTTTTGCCAAGCTGGAGGTTTTATTGTTCGCCGTCTTGACGGGACCTCACAGCTTGGCGCATCATCCGTCGCAACAGCAACGTTCCCTTCAGAGAACGATTCCGATTGAGGACCTTTTTTTTTTGTTTAGAGATCACCCTGATTTTTGAAGAAAAATAGGGAAATCAGAGATGAAATCGAAGTGAAGACCTTTTTTTTTTTAGAGAACACTATGAGTTTCGGATAAAAAAAGGTTGTTCAAAGAAGTAATTGAAATGAATACCTTTTTTTCATTACGGCGCCGCGAGTATTGTTAAGTTTTCAAAGGGCACCGTGAAAAAAAAAAGTTTGGGAACCGCTGCCTTAGCAGATATATTTTCCAAACTCTTATCAATAATTGTTTTCCTCATGTCATTGGAAACAGTTTTTCTCACATTCCCAACCATTGTACAAAACTGCTCAATACATCAAAACGTAATCTGCACAACGTTAACTTACTAAAATACAGCTGCTGCAAAATGACTTGAGACCTGGATCATTTTCGCACATTTTCATTGCCATTAAATATTTTATAAAGCCATTCTTTACAATACAAAAATCTTTTTTCACTTACAGTAGTTTAATTATGATTTTCAATGGGTAGACAATGTGTTATTTTTAAGAAATATATAAAACTGCTTCACGGTTTTGAGTGTATTTTTATTGCAAAAAATCTCACTTTGATTGCAAAGAATCTCAATGTGATTTTCTTAAAATTTAAATGTAAACTTTACATAATTTGTACGCGGCAAGGTCCTCTAGAAAAGATTACTACGCTGCACTGCGCGGCAGCGTACGCTGCGCCATCGACGGCACTACTTGATTACTTTTCAAATTGTGGGTAATCCCCAAGGCCTATGAGGTTTGTAATGGCGAACATTAAACTAAAACTTACATCCAGGTTTTGTTCAATGTTCGCCATTGATGAGCTTCGCCGACTAGGAGCGACACTCTCCTTGGCTTATCGTTGGTCTCTGGATCCTGATCATTTCTTAATGGTTTTTTAAGTGGGTCCCCAGATGCTCGCCAAGAGAGACTAAAATCTAGACGCCCATTTGTGCCAGCTGCGCGGAATCTTTTAAACAACCTTGCCGGATTGGCATTCGCGCTTTTGAGTGGGACAAGCTATTGATGAAATGCGGAGTATTGTGAGAATACATCCAGGCTCCGTGTTTTTATACCCAGGACCAGCGCCAGGCTTCAGCCTAAAGGATATAACCTCGGTCCCCGTTCTGTTTGTGTCTGACCTGGAGTGGATGCCCTTTTAAACAACGACAACGACGACGAACGAAACCTTGATAAATGATAAGAAAAAAGATAAGACTTTGTTTTGTTATTGAATAATCGGCTAAAAGGAATAAAATAATGCAAATGCCAAGTTGATTAAAAAAATTGGGGAAGCTTTACATTCGATAATTCAAGTTTATCTTTAAAATTTACATTGCTTTTGTTCTCTTAATAATATATGAGGGGCGTTTAGAAAGTAGTGCAACCAGGTTTCTTTTCATGACATTAACTTTTAAAGGTACATAAATCGTGCATCACAAGAAAGTATATAGCATGAGCATTTCATAGTTACTTCTTGATGCAATTTTCCGGTTTCCGAACCGTCTTTTCCCCACTTTTTAACAAGTGCACATATTTCTTCATTGTAAAATTCTACAGGCTGTGTTTTTAACCACTTCCTAACAGCAGTTTTGACGTCTTCATCACTGGAGAAATGTTGCCCTCTCAAACTTTCTTTGAGGGGCCCAAACAAACGGAAATCAGACGGTGCCAAATCTGGCGAATATGGAGGATGTGAAATTGTTGTCCAGCCAAAGGGGCTGATGACCTCATGGGTTTTGAGGCTTGTGTGAGGCCTAGCGTTGTCATGTTGCAATAAAACCTTAGACATTTGCAAAGCACGTCGAACTCTTCGTATTCTTTCTTTCAACTTTTTTAATATATCGATGTATATAAACATCTGAATTGATTGTTGCTCCTTTGAACATGAAGTCAACCAGTATCACACCAACACTATCCCAGAACATAGTCACCATCACTTTTCCTGCGACTGCTGAAATTTTTAATTTCTTCGAGCGTAGTGAGGTGGGATGGCGCCACTTCATTGATGCTCTCTTTGACTCTGGTTTGAAGTGGTGAACTCAAGTCTCATTTCCGGTCACTATTTGCTGCAGAAATGTTTTGTTACTATGGCAATACTCCAGAAGATTTGAACAAGCTTCTTGGCAGGATTGTTTATGAGCCTCTGTGAGCTGCCTTGGGACCCACATTGCACACACTTCCCAGCCAACAATGCAATGCAGGGCCCGCAAGGGCCCTGTACGGGCAACTGTGCGGGCCCTGTGAGGGCAGCCCGTACAGGACCCGTATCGATTTGGCCGCGGGTCCCGAAGTGGCCCCACATGGGTTTAACCGCACGGGTTTCGTGGCGACTTAATGCCAATTTCCTGCACGACGTTTTTTGGCGGTGTAATGCCGATTTTCTGCACGGTTTTCATGATGGTTCAATGCCGATTTCCTGCACGACGTTTTTTGGCGGTGTAATGCCGATTTTCTGCACGGTTTTCATGATGGTTCAATGCCGATTTCCTGCACGGGTTTCATGGTGGTTTAACACCAGCTTTCTGTACGGTTTTCACGGTGGTATAATGCCGATTTCCTGCGCCGTTTTCATAATGGTTTAATGCCGATTTCCTGCACGGTTTTCATGATGGTTTAATGCCGATTTCCTGCACGGGTTTCACGGTGGTTTAACACCAGCTTTCTGTACGGTTTTCACGGTGGTGTAATGCCGATTTCCTGTACCGTTTTCATGATGATTTAATGCCAACTTCCTGCACGGTTTTTATGGTGGTTTAACACCGATTTCCTACACAATTTTTATGGTGGCTGATGCCAATTTCCTGTAAGGGATTCGCGGTGGCTTAATGCCGACTTCCTGCATGGTTTTTATGGTGGTTTAACGCCGATTTTCTACACGGTTTTTATGGTGGCTGATGCCAATTTCCTTTACGGGTTTCACTGTGGTTTAACACCTGCTTTCTGTACGATTTTCGCAGTGGTGTAATGCCGATTTCCTGCACGGTTTTCATGATGGTTTAATGCCGATTTCCTGTAAAGGTTTTCAAGGTGGCTTAATGCAACTTCCTGCGCGGATTTTATAGTGATTTTAAATAATATTGCTTGGAAAATTACAACATTTTACATAATGTTAAAAACAAGACTAAAAAACTATTAAACCATGCTTTGTTTAGTGGATTACTTATTCTTTATTAAAACTAGTTCATTTTAATAATCCAATTTTTTGATATTTTTGTTTTTAAAATTTTTGACAAATCACAATTTTAAATTTAATACTTTATTTTTAAATTTAAACATACAAAAATTATGACAAAATATCAACAGTCGGAATTTGCTTTTGATCTTTTTATTCTTCTGCCGTTGCAGTCACGGCTGTCGCGAAGCCACTTTGCAGCGCATTTTTCAATTTTGTTCCATTTAGCATTTTTCGAAATACGATGCTTCTTTACAGCTTCTATAAAAAATAACAACAATCCAAATTAGAATTTATTGTTTTAAAATTTTTAATATTTGACTTTTATAAATTTTTTGTTATACAAAAGTGCATCAAAGGTTAAATTATTGAAAGGTTAGAACATAATATCCACATTCTATTGAATTTTTGTTCGACAATCATGAGAAAAATACGACAAATTAAAATTTTTTGTTATTTTAATTCTTCGACAAGACGCCTGATTGGTTGAAAGACTCGACCAGTTGACCGGCGTTTCTCAACCTAGGATCGCGACTCGTAAGAGTTGCCAAGTCTGCTTTCGAAAGTTGCCACGATACTTTATGCAATTTTTTAAATCTTTCTTTTACAGCAGGCCTGTTTTACTTTTTACCCTGTGGTGGATCCTTTATTATTGGCAAGTTTATCGCGGGCCGCGGGCATATGTAAAATGAAAGTGAAGATGAAAAAAAAGTCTTTGTTAGTTGGCGAGGCAGAATCAGGGTATGATAAGTTTTTTTAGGCTTCACTTTAATTTTACATGCGCAGTTGCACATGTAAAATTAAAGTGAAGCCTAAAAAAACCCTGATTCTGCCTTCGCAGTTACATAAAGTTGCACAGCCTAAAAGAATTAACTGAGTTTAATTAAGTTTTGAATATAAAAAATGTCAAACAACAATATGTCAAAGTCTACTCTAATTCATCATTTTTCATCTATATCTGAAGTTACTTGTATTTATTCATTCATATTATTTCCTTACTGGAATGCTTATAGAACTTATCCAATGATTAAATTGACCGCCATTAGAGATGCACAGATATTGTCCTCCAGTTGAAAATTTAGGGTTTGGTTTTTATTTTAGGCCTACATATTGTAATATGACGGAAAATTAGAAATACTTCTTAAGAACGTCTAGCAGAGACAACAGATTGACCAAATTAGTAGTAGGCTTATTAGAACTAAGAACATGCAAGCTATATCCAGTGATGGCCTTACAAAAAAGGGCCTGGTGCAAGAAAAATAAGGGGCCACTTTTTAGTGCATCAAAATAAAATAATCTTTAAAACAAGTCTTTATTTTACAGATGCAAACATCCTGGTGCTATTATAAAGAAAAAGGGCAATATTTTGGTTTGGAGGGCCACTTTTTGATGTTTTTTAGGTGGGCTGTGGGGCGCTTCGTACGCACCCTAATAAAGTCATCACTGACTATATCCTAATTAGTTTAAATAAAGATTAATTTTCAATTTGTCAAACTTTTTACACTTTTGTAAACTTGCATTATTTTTGTACTTTTTGAGTAACAATTATGAGGCAAAGTTTATTCTAAAAAAGTTTTGAGCTCTTAATATACTTCAAATGCAGTTTACACAATGTTTTAATAGCATTTAAAAATGATCGCGTAGAGAATTGCATAATATACATGTACGAATTGGTAATTTTGGAAAGGTTGCGTAAATGAGAAAAGAAATATTCTAAAAGATGCTCGACTGATGTAATATTTGACAGTTGACACCATAATTTAGCCGCTCTTGTAAAGTAATTTCAGTTAAAAAATTCAACCAGAAACAAATAAAAATTGGAAAATAACATTAGCAATGTAATCGCAGTGCAGTTTTGGAAAGTGTTAAGAGCTTACCTGAGTCTTGGTTTGATATGTTCGATGGTAAATCCAAAGCTGATGTTGACAACGGTGTGCTAGCAACAGGGGAAGACCCTTCATATATCAAAGGCGAGGAGGAGTTTAATCTGGAGGGCACGTCATTAACGGGTTCTTGATTTGATCTCAATGACTTCGTTGGTGGGGAGGGAGGAACAATATCACTATCGTTGTCAGACAAAGAAGCAACAAAGTTAAAATTCGGTCTAAAAGAACAGTTCAACAAGTATTTATTAGGTTAATCAGTAATATAAATTTATGCTGAAATTATAGCATAAAAAATTTTTGTAACGGTCTGGCGTAAGAATCTATAAAATATGGTTAAATAACACTGACAAAAGAACTTAAAATTATTCTAATCATGTTTCTGCAACTGAGAAAAACAAAGCATTATTTGGTCATATCGTATCACTGTCAACTCTATTCGCCAGGCTTACAGGACAACGAAGCTTTATAAATACAGTGACACTCACGTGTTTACCCCGACTTGCTTACAAGATTCTACTGCCCGGTTAAAATTTTTTATTTGTTTGAATTTTTTACACCGTGATCTGACAGCATTTTAAAGATATTAGCTAAAATTGTCTAGCTGAGGCAAGTATCTTTCTCAAGGATGCAACCGTCGAAACAGTGTTGACTGTATTTCGGCCACGTTATCCATTAATTAATTGCGAAACCAAAAAATACTGACACTAAACTTCATTTAATCAATTACGTACATGTATGTATGCACTACATGAAATGGTATATACATTTTTATCGATTTAGAATTTATTTATTGCTTTTAATTTAATATTTTTTATGAAAAATTTACGGATCTTTTGTAGAAAGCCCCCGCCACTAATGCAAAAATGTGAGATTGAGAAAAACAACCCCGCCACGTTTTAAGTACTGCAGATTGCGCTGGCGGGGGCTTTCTATAGAAGATCCAAATTTGCTCAATTTTTTCTAACAAATCGATGTACAGCATGATTAAACTTAATCAGACAAGATTGAAATTAAAACTTTGCTTCTTGTTCATTCGCAAAAATACGGAAATCCTGATAGAATTTTTTTTAATGAAATTGTTAAACGTTCAAGTAATGCAAAAAAAGTAACTAGAGAATTTTGAAAATTCCTAATAAAGTAGCGTCTATATTTTATGGGTTAAGGTTACTTAATTAAAAAATTACTACACTAACGACTTGTCAAAGCGACGAGTGGCAATCCATCTTTGATTAAATTTAGCTATCTTGTAGAAAGAATAAAGTTGACTATGGTCAAAAATCCTTGAAAGTTCCGACGTGAAGGGTGAACTTAATAGGGATATTCCAAATCGAATTTTGAATTCATATAATGTTATATTTAGATGATATTTTTGGTATTAAATAGAAATACTGTGGTGAGCAATCACTGAAAAATAATTGAAAGGTAGCGAGAAAATGGTTATTTATACAGTAGAACCTCGCCGACCCGACCGCCCGCGGGACCGCAGTCAAGTGGTCGCCTTAGCGAGGTGGTCGCGTTATTGAAACCCTAACCCTTACCCTACATTTTAATAAAAAAAATTTGGGACCGCACTGAAATGGTCGTGATAACGAGATGGTCTTTATATTGGGGTGGTCACCAACCGGGGTTCTACTGTAGTTTGTTAAATCAAATTGAGCGACGCTGCATTAAAGCAAAAGCTGATGCAGACTTTAAAATTTATTCGCACGTTCTCCAAGACTAAAAAACATTTGTCAACAAGAGCGCAGAGTGATTGGTTATCCTACCTATTAGCGCCTCAGTCATTCTCCTGCGAGTCAGGAGGATAAATATAGAGATAAAATAAAAAATAAGTAACCTGTACTAAGTAATGCTAAACTAATTCTACGAAATATTAAATTGTCAACCAAATATCATTCTAACTTGCTAGCAAAAGAACTAGAGTTTTATGTTTGGTGTACTAGTGATCACTGTTAGTACCTGTTACTGTACACAAACTGCGTGTAGAAATAATATTTTCAGAAATACAAACAAATTTGCCAAAAGAGTGGTTCAAAGTAAAACGGTTTTTAATTACACGTAAAGCAAATCACAAACTATGAAAAACCTCCATCTATAAATTTCTATCTTTCAAAATAAATTTTTCATTTGAAGCAAAAAAATAACTGCTTTTTCTATGAAGAACAAAAGTTTCTATAAAAAGCAAAACTGCCACAATCAACAAAGAACTCGCCAAATACTTAATCGCTCTATTTTGCAGTCGCACGATTTTTTTGAGACAACAGCTGTACGAGCTACGGTGTTAATGTTAATCTATGCGATGTTTTCGTCCATTTGTCGGCTTGCGTCCTGTTTCGAAAATCTTCAAAGCTTGTTACAAATGAAGTGATACTTTTCAACCATTTCAACATAGTTTTCACAATTGATATCTTGCGTTTTAAATTTTCTAATCTATAAACAAGGAAAGTGTGTCAGAGATTTTTAATACATTTTGCACCACTTATTGCTGAACCGTTTTCTTCCACAATTAACCTTCCTTCTCTTACTTGTTGATATTTTAAGCTTTTATTAATTTTCAGAATCAATTTTGTATTTACGTATCCGTTCAACAAGGACTATGATTGAACAAAAGCAAATTGCTATGGTTCATAGTCTGAATTTAATTACCATGTGACGTAAAAAATAAAGATAAAAATAGTAATACGAATTAAAAACTATAGGTAGGTTAAAAAAATAGTTATTGAATATGGTTTATTTACTCGACTTTAAAATTGTTTCTAAAACAAAAAAATTTCTTTTACTAACATTTTGTTTAACTTGTATTTATAACCTCGTTTCTTTGTTCACCAGAAGCGGGCCGTAAAAAGAGGCGCCGGGGGCTGCATTCTAGCCCGCGCGCCGTATGTTGCACGCCTTCGCTCTAAAGTAATCGAACCCTCATTTTAAAAATTCTTAATGCAAACATACTAAAACATTTAGTTTAAACATTTTTGGACCTTCATAAATCCTTTATCAGAAACAATAAAAAGCTGTAGTTACCAGTTGTAAAAACAAACAAATTGACTCGGGTGGGAAATGCTTTTTTGTAGCCAAATGTTAAGATTTATACTTGAAATTTTGCATGAAGGAGTAGAAAAAAATCTTCCAAAATGTTAGAATATCTTAGTTGTATCTAGAACTTCCAATGTTTAGCCAGGGCCTGCTAATTGGCAATCATCGTTTTTAGAACGATGCAATAAAGAAAAATGCCCCTATCAAGGCATATTGTCAAGAGCACCGAAAGCCCACCATCTGGCTGAAATCAAAAGCCTCGAAATAAACGTTTCTAATAACTATCACTCTATAGTTTTAAGGCATGATTGTTATCCAAAAGACCCAGCTGCACCACTAATGTGCACATGGGCGGAAAAAAATTATACTTCTTAATTTTGAAGTAACTATAGTTTTTCTGAATGGATATACTTTTCTAAAAACTATTATTCTGGACTGATTACCACTTAAACATTGCAAGATTGAATGATTGTGTGGCCGTTAATGGTAAATAAATAAACGTTTTTGTTGATACGTAGGCCTATCTACAAAAACCAACCAGCTGTGATCCTAGAACCGCCCAATTTTTTTATCACTGTCTATACGCTTTTGGCCTGCATTTTGATTGGGACTACAATCCCATAACAGTTTCTATGGTGGTACTTTAATTGAGTGTTTGGGCGAGTATTAACCATCTTGCATTCTTGTTCAATGGTAAAAGTACCACCATCTTTTACTCTGCTGGTCGCTGGAATACTTTGGAGCTGGATGGTCCACTAAATTGCCGGACATATTTCCGTTAACCAGGTCATTAGGTCTTTTCAATATCTGAGAGAGCCAGGCTTCATTCGGATGGTGATAAATGGGGCAAGATGTTACCACGATGTACGCTTTTTGCGCCACACTCACAGACCGCCGTAGAAGCCTGACAATAATCCTGATCTAGCATTTGTTTATGTTTGTCCTCATACTCACTAATTACCATACAGATGTTTCTGGTCACAAGATTAAAAGCCCTCGCATAATGCCACCGAGGTACGTTTTGCCGGTGCCAAGCATGTTCAATGTTAAATAATGGAATTTCGTGAGGATCAGTACTAAGTTTTGAACTACTTTATTGGCACCAAATATACAAGACTGGGACCAGACTTATCAGAATGTTTTCAACATCATCAGAAAAGCAGCAAAAAAGACTATTTTTCCAGGTGACCTAGACCATTTTCATATCATTTTTAGATATCCAACCCACTGCAAAATAATTAAGAAGTTTTCTGGAGTGACACGGGTGAAGGATGGCTGCTGTAAAACCATGCTGGCCAGACTTGAAACGAAAGAAAAGAACATCGCTGCTCTGAAGCAATTCTCGGATCATCAACTTTTCACACTCTAATTAAAAACATGGAGTACCTTAGCAAATCTTTTTTACAGGTAAGTCAAGAGTCAAGACAATCCTGCGACGGCAAACTATTTCCTTTTAGATGCATGATGCTATTGTACGAGTAGATTATCTATTTAGAAAACGAAAGATACAAGGTTGACCCACGTCATCTCGACTCGCCTTTCAAGAAGTACCCTTGCAGGACTACCTTATTAAACTCAGTGAACATATGTAATTGAAATTTAGCTCAGAGAATTTAATGCTGTTTTACAACACTTATATACCAGGTAAAACTCTTAGCCTAGATTTCATCTGCTTTGAACATGCATTATAATCTATGGTGGAGCTGTTGTACGTGACTTTTTTGGTTACGTCATTGCTTCAAAGTTTTCAAAATCTAAAGAAGAGCGCTTGCAGTCGCGATCACACAATTAAACCCTGAGGAGAGCACAAAAAGTTATCAGCCGATATCTCTAGTTGGTGTTCCCTACATCAGAGGAGCCTGTCTAACCCCGCAATAAACCTCTTTTATTGGCTCTCTGCTTCCTCAAGACAAGCACCGAGTGGTTTTGCGCAAACAACATCGAGGGTTGAAAAGAAGCCCAGTGCTCTCTTTTTTCATCTGACAGTTCTATATAACATTTATCTGTTATCGTTGCTTTACGAACATATGCTTTTACGGTACTTATACAGCATTAGCGCATGTTCCAAACAGTAGCGTATTTAGGAAAGGGGGGTATTACGCCATGCCTCCCTTTGGAGATCAGTAGTATGAGAAATCAGAGATAGCTTTGAAATAAAGACTTTTTTTATACATCACTACGTTTTTTGGACGAAAAACCAACAAAACCGAGACAGATACAAAGTGAAGGCTATTTTCTACCATTTGAAAAAGTGATTTTACGCTAAGTAAATTTGATTGTTGCTGTTATACCTTCATCCCTTTCAAAAATCCTCTGTACGCCTTTGGTTCCAAATGATAATAAATCTTGTCTGGAAAAGAAGTTTCGCCTTTGCTACCAGCCACCACAAGCAAAGCAAGCTCCACTTTTTGAAAAATTTTCTATAGATCAGTTTTGAATCCCTTCTGTTTTACTTTTATACATACTCGTACAATCTGTCTTTTATAACCAATGGAAAATATGCTAATGTTGACAACTTGGTCACTGCGCATACTGCATACCAGTTTAAATGAATTTAATTTAAACCTTTATTAGTCATCTTTATTTCACTATCAACCAATCCAAGTTCTTGACTCCTGGAGGTTGCTTTTAAATTTGTTACAATTTTTGGGTTGCATTTGTTTTGAAACTGTTCCGATAAAAGATTATAAAGTGTGATTATTTACAATTGTAAGCGTTGAGTAAAGATCAAAAAAGGTTCGGATTGGTAAGTAAGAATTTTTTAGCTTTCATGTGATATTTGAGTGCATTCAAATTACCAAAAAATCAAATTTATGGCTCAGTGGTATAGAAATTAGATTACTTTTATTATAGAGTTTTGGTACTACTCAGTAGCACAAAATGTGAACCCTTAAAAGAATGTAAGCAGTGAAGGCTTTACGAAAGGAAGGCCTGGTGCAAGAAAAAAAGGGAGCCTCTGTAAATTTTTTTGTTCCAAAAACGTCTAAAAAAAGTCAACACTTTTAATCGAACCTATACTTTCGTCTTAAAAGTTAAGGTAAAGACAGGGGAGCCACCGTCATGGTGCTACTATGAAAAAATAAAGCAATATTTGGGTTAGGGCGGCCACTTTTTGACGTTTTTCAGGGGGTCCGGCTGGTGCGGCCACTCTGTTTGCACCATACTAAAGCCATTATTAAATGTAAGAAATTTTCAAAAAAATTGCAGTTGGCGTCACTTAGCGTTTGTTTTATTGTGATAACACTTCCATAAAGAAGTAGTATATATAATGCATTAAAATGTTTACCCTACAATAAATAAATTTTTGAGCTCCAAGCGAAATTATTTTTATTAAAAGTCTGAACCTATAAGAGTTAAAAAAACATTTAGGCAACCTCAAAAATCGTTTGCTTGGATTGTTACAAAGCTACTACAAAACCTTGCTTAAAAAATTCAAAATTGTTAGATTGCATACAATTGAATGACGGGGCTCGGTTGGACCAACCAGGTATATTGCGTTATACCGGCGCGCCACATAGATCGGACACCAAAAAATGCAAGATCTGATAATTTAGTATGATTTATTGAATTGATTGAGGCTTGATGATAACTGTTATTCTAACAAAATATTTTTTTGTTCGATTTTTCTTCGTTAAACACGACTTAATAGAAAGCAAAGTTAAAAGCCGTAAAATTTTAAGTTTCGAAAATTTGAACAATTTCAAGCAAAAAGTACTTTAACACCCACTCTAAAAATATAGATTTGATAAAACTTTAACAAACGTACGTAATTACTATTAGGCAAGCTTTTATACTTTGCTTGTGACAGGGCGTCATAAATTACCTTAATTTGAGAAACGGCGTCATCGCAAAGACGTTAATCTTTATTTAAGTGAGCGTTGTTCAAACTGTATATTCACCAATAACCGTTTAGCACGCTACAAAACAAAATGCGGTAAAATAGTGCTGGATTTAAATCCCAACAACTTTTCAACAATTAAAAAAAGTTCTGATCTCGCACAAACAATGGAGATTGCAGAGGTGAGTATTGGCAGATGCTGTAGCGTCGTTTCTTTTGTTTTCATGCGATGTAGGTGCTGTGGCAGTGTTGCTAGATTTTATAAATGAAGCTCTCCCTGCTTCTTTCTTTTTTAAAATCAAGCCTAAAATCAAACTGTTTTGTAATTTTCCTTTGAAACAATAGCTTATAATTGTCCAACCGAAAACAATTAATTTTCGCTTTTAATTTTAACATTCAAAAGAACCCGGTGCCATCAAAAAATACTTAAACCAAATAACGATAGCAAAATATAACTTTTGTTTGATCTACATTAACGCAATTCGCACACTACATGATCTTTTACAGATTTTTCGATCCTGCTTTTTGTTTTAATAAATTTAGCGCCGCTTTCTGATGGCTGCTTGCAAAGACGGAGTGAAAAACAGCTTTGAACTGTTTATAGCTTCAACACCACTATAAAACCAACTTTAGAGAAAGTAACTCTTGCAAAGCACTTTGTCTTTCTGTTAATTTAGTTCACCAGTTTTTAACGTTTGCAGGCATTCCAAACCCTTACCATAGTTTTTAAGCTTTTTTACTAAATTTTTTTTAAAGTGTTGTTTTTTTGTATGTGTCTCTTATTCCGTGTAGCTTTTGCTGTTTTGTTTTGTTTTCTGTTATGGGCCGTGAGTCTGATTTAAATAAAAAAAGAAAAAAAATTAACTCTATTCTTTAAAATATAAAAAAAATATATTTAATAATCAGCATGGACCCGCACAGAACCTGTACAGTTTTTCTACCTAAATGGCCCACTAGAAACCCGCATAACTTCTGCATAGCAAGTCTGCATGGGACCTGCACAGTTCCGGCACATGATTTCCACTCGCAAACTTCTAAAAGTATATTGAAACTTTGTTTGATAAACTGTAAAGGACCTGCACAGTTCTAGCGCGGGCTTTGCACTTGCACTGGTGATTTCAAAAACCTTATTCAGACAACACGACTAGCTGCATGGGATACGCACAGGATCTGCACAGGTTTCCTACTTTAATTGCCGACTTGAAAGCGACATAAATCCTGCATAAAAAACTGCACAGGACCCGCACAGTTCCTGCACATGATTTCTACATGTAAACCTCAACTAATATTTTAAAATTTTATCTGAGAAACTGTAAAAGACCTGCACAATTCGGGCGCAGCGGCTTTGCACTCACAATGGTGTTTTCAGAAACCTTGAATCTGTACAAGAACCTGAGCAGGACCAACATAAAGTTTTACTTATTTTTTTTGTATTCTTGAAAATATCCAAAAATATATGTTAAAAACTGCATGGAATCCGCACCAGACCTGTGCAGGTGCTCCTACTTAAATTGCTCGCTTGAAATCTGCATAACTCCTGCATAGAAAATTGTACAGGATCTGCACAGTTCTTGAACAGGATTTCTCCATACGAACTTTAAATAATGTTTTAAAACTTTATCTGGGAAACTGTGAAGGACCTGTACAGGACCAACAAGTTTTTGTTATATTGCTTTGCATTCTTGAAAATATATAAAAATATACTTAATAAACTGCATGGGACCCGCACAGGACCTGTACAGTTATCCTACTTGGATTGCCCACCTGATACCCGCATAACTCCTGCATGGAAAACTGCACAGAACCCACACAGTTCCTGCACGTGATTTCTACATGCAAACTTCAAATAATGTTTAATTGTTTTTTCTCAAAAGCAGCAGTATGTTTTCAATTAACAAAGTAATTACATCTGAAGCTCAATGACCGTGTCTGAAACCAAATTGGTGATCTGAGAATAAGTTAAAGCGAGTAAAAAAAGAGTAAACTCGATTGCACAAGTAACCTCGATTCTGACCATGTGCGTATCCGGCAGAAGCCTCAGCATCTTGCTGATAAGGCTACGGTGCCAGACAGTGTCATAAGCAGCTGTCAGATCTGAAAATATGGCACCGGCCTTCTTCCCTCCTCAAAAGAATCCTCGATGTTTTGGGTCAGCAGAACAACTTGATCCACGGTTGACTTCCTGCGTCGAAACCAAGCCTGCTCTTTAGGGAGCAGTGAATCAATAATTGGCTCGACTCGGGCGTAGATAGGCCTCTCGAGAATCTTGTAGGGGACACAGAGCAGAGATATCGATTGAAAACTCTTTGGATCTCCCATAGGCTTTATTGGCTTTAGGATCGTGACTACAAGCGCTCTTCTCCAGATCTTGGGAATTTTGAATCGGTACAAGCAGTAAGAAAGAAAGTCACGTAACCAGGACTTCAAAGCAGCTGCAGTATGGATTATAAGCTCTGGGAAGATGGAATCAGAGCCCGAAGCTTTAATGGTTTTAAGTGTTGAAGGGCAGCAGTAAATTCTCTCTGTGAGAAAGTGTCAGTGATATTTATTGCGTCTGGTGTTGTGGCTTTCCAAAGGTCATACACTTCTTGAGAGACAAGTCGAGATGACTTGGGATTAACAGCCTTGTATCTCCCATTTCTGACTGACTGAGATGCAATAGCATCCGCTGAGACGGGACAGTGATGAGAAAAGTGTTGTGACCTACCAAAGGAAGGTTGTTTAAAATACTCTATGCTTTTCGATTAGAGTGTGAAAAGTCAATGCTCCGAACTGCCTCGAACCATCAATCTCTCCGCTCCCTGTCAAGTTTGGCAAGCAAAACTGTAGCAGCCAAACTCGAGTTGTCTCCCTAAGGAGATGACAGGAACGTTCTATAGAGGGAATCACACTCCGTATATCAGCACGCAATATAGTTGTTTCAATACCCGCTTGGGATAGTCTTTTTGGCTGTTTACTTGATGGTGTTACAGAAGTCCTGGTAATTGCCGCGTCCACATCAAGTGTATCAGGCAACAACAAAGTCTTTGCGAATTTATTTGTCAAAGCAATGCAATGACTCCATTTGGCTTTGCGGAAGTTTCAACGCTTAGTAGGTATTGTTGGCACTGCCATAACAAACTTTGGTGGTGTAATTAAACGAAGGTCAATGTTGTGACCTGGAAAACTTTTCAAGGACACGTCTATCCGGTAAGCGACTGTTTGGACCTACGCTAGCGAAAGCTAGATCTGGATTGGTGCCAGTGTTCCTGCGGCCGGAGTAAAAACTGGAGGCGTCCTTGGCATTGTATTGGAGGGCAAGCAAATAATACTTGCCTAGTCAGCCAAGCACTCACTGTCCGGACTGTTATTATCGTAACCCCAATCAGCATGACGACAGTTGAAATCGCCAGAATAAAAGCTGGGTTGAGGAAACACTGGGAGATGCAGGGATTGCAATCGCGTTGGTGGAGGTTTGTAGATGTTGACTATTGTATAACCATCAATTACGTCCACGCACAACCACTTGATCTCCGATGTCGGTGGAGATGGGTTCAAAAGCTCGTGGACAAACGTGGCAAGGCCATGCTTCCTGCTTAAGATCCAGCTATGTTTTTTTTTTTTTTTTATCTCTATATTTATTCTCCTGACTCGCAGGAAAGCGACGGAGGCGCTATACATAGGGTAAGCAATTACCCCGACCTGCTTCCGGAGATGCCAAGATATTGCTGTCCGCTAGTAATTTAGTAGAGATATGACTGCAATTTAGAACTGCTTGTCAAGACCACCAAGCAGGGGGAAGTGCCGTAAAGCGTCTTTCCCAAGGACACAACAGAATGGTGCAAGTAGGTTTTGAACTGAGGCCATGCTGATCATCAGTCCGGTGCTTTAACCACTCGACCACGCTGCCGACAAAAGTTCATGTTGGTAGCTTGGAAGTGCCAACTTTTTTGCATCAGTGCAGTGGTCTACTGTAGTAGGATGACGAGTGCTTCAGCTTGCAGAGCAAGGTAGCGAAGGTCATTCATCATGCTTGCAGTGAGGCCTTCGATATTCAGTTGAAGAATAGTGGGACTTTGGAACTTTTTAGCAATGTTTTCTAAAAAGGGCAGTTTTTTCAGGCATTGACGCGTCCTAAAAAGGACATTTGCTAATGAGCAGACCCTTGCTGAGCATCGGAATGGGTGGATGCCCTTTCGTTTTGGCAGGTTTGGTTTCGGTCTGTTATGTTTAAAAAGCAATAATAGACTTACTCAAATTGCAAGCTACGAGAATAAGCACCTGCCATCTGAGACGTGAAGCAATGCATGATATAATAAATGAATGCAGTGTGAAATAGTGGGTGAAGCAGCCAAAAAGAAAAAGGAAAAATGAAAAAAACTGAAATTAATAAAGAAAAAGGTGAACTGCAATTAACTTAAAGAAAGCAATGGAATCTAATTGTTCAGCGGAGAAAGGCTTGTAAGATACGACGGGGTTTCAAGAAGTAATGTAACTGATTTAATTTTTTGCAGCATTCATTTAACTAACATCTGATTCTTTTACAGATTATAAGTTGGTAACTAAGGTTTACAGATTTTGTAAAAAAATAAGGGTTTGAATTACTAAAATTTGCAATTCAAATGTTAAGCAATCTCTCTATGTCTTCTTCGTTAGAAGGTAAAACTGGGGTGATTGCCTCAAAGCAATCTCGGCAAAAGCAAAGATTTGTTATTGAATTTCTACTGTCGGAGAGAGAAACAGCTCAGAACATCCCAGCCAACATGCCCGTGCAGGGCCCTTGAGGGTAATACGAAATGACTTTATTGGAAGGACTCAGCAGACCGAGCGTTGTAGTGCTACATCAACTACCATAAACAATTTAACTTCTGGTGTTCTTCAAGGCTCTGTATTCGGCCCACTTTTCTTTATTATCTATGTAAACGATTTTTTTTATTGCTTAAATGAGAGCTCTTGCCTCTCCTTTGCAGATGATACCACTATCCTACTATCCGACAAAAATATTAAGTGCTTATTTAAACAGAGTAGCAACAAACACCTCAACATTAATAACTGGCTGATTGCCAATAAACTTTATTAAAAATTCTGACAAAACTAAATACATGTTGTTCAGAACGCCTAACTCAAAAACACCTCCAGTTAACCTTTTTTTAACCTTTAGAGGATGCAATATAGAAAAGGTGTCATCAATAACACTTCTAGGCGTTATTATTAATGAACATTTGTCGTGGAAAAAACACTAATATAAAAAAATATAAACTTTAATATAAAAAAAATTAAGATAAATTTTTTGCATAATGGTAAAAATATAACCTAATCTAAATGAAAAAAACAATGCTAATGCTTTATCATTCTCACTTCTTGGGCCACGTACGCTACTGTATATCAAGTTGGTACTTTGGAAATGAAACATTGATTGATAAATTACAAAGACTGTGCAACAAATTCATAAAAATAATTTTTAATCTTTCTGACAAGGAAAATGTTAGTCGCACGATGTCAAAACCAGGGGTGCGAACTCGAAGCATTTTTAATCGAGTTCAAGTTCGAGTTCGAGTTCACAAAAAATTTGCAAGTCCGAGTTCGAGTTCGAGTTCTTTAAATTTCAATTGTTTGAGTTCGAGTTCGAGTTCACAAAAAAAATTGCAAGTTCGAGTTCGAGTGTTGTTTTAATTAATTTAATTAATTATTTTACACGTATCAGAATTTCTAGCCTGGTTAAGCACGAAGTTATTACAATTTACAACATTCTGGGGCGTACATTAATTAATTTATTCTACACGTATCAGATTTTCTATCCTGGTTGAGAACAAAGTTATTACAATTTACAACATTCTGCAGCGTACGTTAATTAAATTATTTTACGCATATCAGAATTTCTAGTCTGGTTAAGTACGAAGTTATTATTATTTACAACATTCGTAGGCGTACGTTAATTTATTTTACATATATCAGATTTTCTAGCCTGGTAAATGCGAATTACTTTGTTGCCCCCTGGCCACGACTAAAGTGAGGTGACGGTTTCAATTCCATTCTATATAGACAAATGACACATGAAGTCCCATGATTTCAGGTTATGTGTGTCTCGTGCAATCTTATGGCCATCCCGCGATCCCGAGACAATGGCGTAAATCAAATTTATAAGAAGAATCGTAAGTTGTCGTACCACTTTGAAGGAGCCAATCACATTGTCAGTTCACCTAACAATGGCAACGCTGTCAACTAACTTTTGTTTAACATACAAAGACAATAAACTATTTAACATTTATTAACTGAGACAGAACAATTGTTGTTAAATTTAGAATTTACACGAATCATTAACCCTATTACGACTGCGGGGAGGGGGCGGAAAGTACTACACCTAACTAATTTAACAAACCGTACAACAATTAAAAATTAAATATTTACGTTGAAAAACGTTAACAAAATTTTAATAAACAATTATTTTATTAATGAATTGGCGTACTTCACCAAAAGAAGAAAACATTCGAAATAAAAGATTTCTGTAAAATTAAAAAAATCGATGCGATCAAAAGCAATCAACTCTAAACAAATTAGTCAAGTCGAAATATTTTTTTATAGTAAAAAAAAATTAAGGTGAGTTTTCTGCGATTTGGAACTGCAAATATAATTTTTTGTGTAATGATTTGCCTTTCTTTTTATGTATGAAGTTTCTTGCCTAAATTGTTTACAAAAGTAAGTGAATTTAAAAAATCATTTGATAAATTGCAAAGATCGAAGCGTTGTAAACACTAATAAAACCAGCTTTTAGCAGATTTTCGGGGGTGAAGAATTTCTTTCTCTGAAACAGTAATAATCTTGCCAAATGGATTTCGACTGCCACCATTTCTACTTCTAATTTTGCGGATTAATGACGTTCGACAAACAGCCGAAGTCATTGATTCTCTCAAATCGCTCTCTTCGTTTTCCAAGCCAATTTACGAAAATTGACCACTTTTTTAAAAGTCGCTTTTTTAATCCCAAATAATGTTTAAATGCCACATTTAAGTATTTATATTATTATAAAAGACTATGAAATTTCTTGTCTATGCAAACTTGAATGACAATTATAGCGTTAGTAATTGTCGAGAAATAAGCAAGAAAAGAGCGCGGGCATTTAACCCTCCCCCCAGTCGTACAAAGTTTCCAAAAATCCCAGTCGGAATAGAGTTAAGAGGATAATTCAACCGTGAAAAACTGAGCACATGATAAAATTGCTTTGTCATCAATGTTACCAATTTTAATCTATTATTTAACAAAATAAAAGAGGGTAGCAAATTATAATTGGGCACCTTTGCTGAGAAATGTTATAGTCAAATTTACTTATTAAATGAACTCGAACTCGACAAACTTTTTTCAAGTTCGAGTTCAAGTTCGAGTTCGAGTTCGAGTTCGCAGCCCTGGTCAAAACACAATCTAATTACTATAAAACATATGTACAAAGCGGATATTGGTATTCTTATGTTTAAATAACATAAAAACCTAGTGCCTCAATCTTAAGACGAAATATTCATCCAAAAATCATTTCAAATGAAAATCAGAAACAGTGGTAATGTTGTCACCAGCTTTTACCGATCTACTGTTATTCAACAATCATTAAAATTTTTTGGACCAAAAGTTTGGAATAATATTCCTCTCATAATTAGAGACTCTAAAACAAACAATGTTTTCCAACAAAAATTAAACTAATCCCTTTTAAATTCTTAACATTTCAGATCAATTTTCTTATATTTTATAAACATAAAAATTCTCACTTCCTGGTGCTTGTTTTTACTGCTTTTTTTTCCAGAAAATTTGTACCCTATAAGAAGACGTACCCACTTCTGCTTTCCTTGCACTACGATGAATAGAAAACTTTATCATGAAGCAGATTCAAATATCGCTTTTATTCCACTATAAACCTTGAATTTTTTCTAAAATATTTGCGCATTGCATCTTGTATTTTCTATTTATTTGTTTGTTTGTTTTTTGTGTGTTTGTAATTCTTAATCTTAACTTTAATTTTTTCTTGCCTTGTCATATGAGTGAAATGGTCCTTTTGACCCGCAACAGGATTTCTTTGGGTGGGTTTTTTTGCCTGTCAGGCCTTTTTTGCCAGCGACTTTTGTATCCCATTACATTTTTCCGCCTACACAACAGCGTCTACATATGACTCGGATAACGCTTTTACTTCTATTTTATTTTCTTTTTCCTTTATTTTTTGGTTTTTCTTAAAAGATGCTGCAACCATGAGCACTTATTCTTAAAAATCTCTTCTTATCTTAATAGCATGCTATAACGTTTATCGTTTTATTGCCTCTTCCTTTTTCTGTTCTGGTTTCTACTACTTACAAATTTTCTATTTCACTGTATTTTTTTATGGCGGAGCTGAAATAAAAGATACTGATACTGATATTAAAGTGGCAATAAGAAAAGAGCATTGGCCAAGGCAAAGTTAGGTAAAAGCAAAAGCTGAATTTTTAGCAAAATCAGCTAAAAGACTACAAACTTTTAAATTTCTTTAATATTTTGGTATGACGTACTTTTTAAAGTTAACTATGAAAGCAAGAAACTACAAGTTAAAACAAAGGACATTGATGCAGGCATGGAGTCATTTGAGAAACTCTTGTTATGGCTAAGAATTTATAGAGAGGATGGCTTTAATGGTGTTTTAATAAGTGCAAATGAATCGGCTGAAGCTGTTGAATTACCTTTAAAGTTTAGAAAACTTTAAAACAAAGAAATACGTAAAAGGAAGAGAATGTTCTTGTATGAGGCAGAAGCTCCAAAGTTTAGTGCTTCTACTTAATGTTAGATCAAGCTTTTCAGTCGTTGGAGAATAGACTTGAACAACTTAAAAATCATGTAAAATTATTTGGATTTCTAAATAACTTTCAGAATATCTATATACTGTATATACATATATAAGGTCGAAACAGTACTGTCTGCAGTTATATACATATAAATATATATACAGTATATATAGATAATTAACTTACAGACCACAAATTTTTTAAATTTAACATTAATTTTATTTGCCCCAACATACTGTTTCGCCTGCCTGGGCTCGTCAGGGGGCGGTTAAAAATCTGAAAACCAAAATAAATAAATAAAAATACAGTTTAAAGAAAGCGCTTGAATGCCGACGTTAGATCTCTTTTTCGTTGGCAATAAAATTCATTTATTGATCAATATTACAACCGTAGTTTTTCTCTTGTTGTTGTTTTACGCTTTTTGCCGGCATTCAAGCGCTTTGTTTAAACTGTATTTTTATTTATTTATTTTGTTTTTCAGATTTTTAACCGCCCCCTGACGAGCCCAGGCAGGCGAAACAGTATGTTGGAGCAAATAAAATTAATGTTAAATTAAAAAATTTGTGGTTTGTAAGTTAATTATCTAACCGCTCTGACTCGATGTTATTGAGCACTTTCTTGATGAACGCCCACCAAAAATTTTGAAAAATTTCTATACATGTATATATACATGTATATATAAAGAGAGAGAGAGAGAGAGAGAGAGAGAGAGAGAGAGAGAGAGAGAGAGAGAGAAAGACATTAAGAAAACATCCATTAAACCTTGAAGCAGTTTTAACTGTCATCACAATAAAACCCGATGCTGAGGGAGAGATGTTTACAAAAACATATCAAGACGTTGATGAAATCTGTTGGCTGAAGAACTCGAAGCTCTGAAAATTTTTGTTTTTTTCCAGAATTAGCCCTATGTACCGTTTAAATACTTGATAAAAAACAATAGCTTTACTGCATTTCCTAATGTTTTCATTGCTTTGAGGATTTATTTAACAACGTCAATAAGAGTTGCATGAAGGGAAAAATTTTTTTCAAAGTTAAAACTAATTAAAACGTACTTGAGGTCTATGATATCACATGACAGACTTAACAATTTGACAATGCTCTCTATAGAAAAGAAGATTGCGAAATCCATTGACTTTGAAAATATTTTGCAAGATTTTGCAAATTTAAACCTTATTTATTGCTTGCTGAATAATTGAAAAATTGTTTCATTGGTCCCACGCTTATGGAGCCGATGAAACTATATAAATCAATATGAACAATAAATGGATTAAATGGACCAATGAAACAATATGAACAAAAAAAAAACAAAAACGTTTCAATGAAACAAGTAAATAATTAAAAAAATTGTTTCATTGGTCCCACCCCGTGGACATTCATAAGGGAATTTGAAACAAAACACTGCATTGAAAAATTGATAAGTTATCATTAAGCTTTGGCCACAAAATAATCAAGACATAATGTAAGTAACTGTTGCGACGGACGATGCGCGTTGCAGTGCGATTGCGCCAAGCTGTGAGGTCCTGTCAAGAAGGCGACTGTAAAACCTCCGACTTGGCAAAAAGATTATTATACTCGTATGTTCTAATTTCTGTTATTTATTTCTGTTGGGTTTTGAACTCGCGTCGCTCGGCCTTTAACTCAGTTATTGAAACTTCGTAATTTGTTTTCTTTCTGTTCCTTCTCTCGCGGCACGTAATTTTGTTCTTAAAAGCTTTGTCCAAGTAATTTTCAATAGCAATTTTTGACTTAGAATTTTTTTCGTTTAACAATGGAATCCGTTTTTATTTACGGTAAAATGTAGTTAAATTTTAATTACATTTTTTGTTTGTTTTTGATTATTTAACATTCTATTGGAATAAGTTTCTAGAATCATCGGAAAATCTAATTATTGTTTGCATTTCAAATAGTTTCTTGAATTAATTTTTGTAATGCTAAAATTGTTTTGTATCCCGTTTTAAATTTTTTGTTGATCCAATACAATCAGTTTTGTTGAAACCTGACTGCGCAGGTTTGTAGACGAGTTATTCCCCTTCGTCCTGCAGAAACAACAACAGTTAGGCCTATACAAAAACAAAAGCAAATTAGTCAAACTTAGAAACAAAAAAATCCCACAGAGGTGATTTTAATCCAATAGTTCACATTTATGACAATAATTTTAAATTGGACTTAATATACATTAAATTCAAATAAATTTTTTCTTTGAATTTCAAAACATGTGACAATCTAGATCAGTGTTTCCCAAACTTTTTCAGTCATGCGCCCCCTTGATTTTCAGCTCGATTCCCAGCGCCCCCTTGCTTTTTTTTTAATTGAAAAGAATATTATACAGAAAATATTAACGCCCCCTGGGGGGCGGTAGCGCCCACTTTGGGAACCACTGATCTAGATGTTCTAACTGCAGATTGCGGGGTTCTGAAACACAAGTAATGTTATCATAAATGACCGATGCCAAGTCATCTTTCGTAGGAAACACAAACTTATTTTTTATTTGAAAAAACTTCATAATCTCTTTCAATACTCGTATATAGACCACTATTGATTTGAGCAATAAAATTAAAAAATTTTTTGGCGTAAGAATAAGCGTTTACTTTAACAAATGGTTTTAAAGGTACAGTTGAAGAAATGATAGAACTACGAGTTATTTTATTGTTGTTTTTAGATGCAGTAGAAACAGTTATAGTTGCAGCTTAATTCTGCTTAATACCAACTTTTAATCATCAGTAAATACTTACAAACAAGATGCATAAAAAAATTATTGTTATTTACAGATAAAAAAATTGATCATGTAATTTTTACTCAAGTCGCAAGATTGCTTGCTCGAAAATAAAGTTTTTTTTAAATTAGTAACAATAGAAACGTATTTATACAATCTTAAACGTAACAACACTCTTTAACCCTTTGAGACCCTGTGGTACATTTGCGTACCATTAAAATAAAGTCTTATAATTTTGTATATAATGCGTATCAGGCTACCAAAAGCCTACCGGTACGTTGTGTAAGAAACTAAAATGCAAATATGAGCCTAAAAAATTGCTTATTAATTTCTATGTTGTGAATTGTGAAATTTAATATTATAGTGATGTAAATAATGTGACACCACAGTTAAAACTGCATTTTATTTATGCCATTGGCAATCATTAAAAATGCGTCATAGTGATTCTTAATCATTTTATGCATTGTTTTAATATTTTGTTCAGTTTTTGTAAATATTGCAACCATTTATGAGTAAACAGTAAGCATAATTAATTTCTCGGGCATTGTTTTTTAGACAGCTAAAAACTGTTGGTACTTTAAAGTACCGCTGCCAGAAAATCGCTGCTAATTATTATTTTGGTCAAATTTTTGAATATATGTGTTAGATTATGTCTTTTTACCAACATAGTCGAAAAAGAAGTTTTAAAAACAAAAATAAAGTAGTCTGGGTCTCAAAGGGTTAAAACAGGGGTTCTCAACCTTTTTAACACTGTGGCCCAAAAAACTTGTTCGGCAATTATTGTGGCCCAATTTATCTGGTTTTCACTTTCATTCAACACTCAATTTCACGAAATCGTTTTCAAAAAATAAAGATCAAAAATAGAAGGTCTTCTCTTTGTAACTCGCTGTGGCCCACCACTGGGCCACGCCCTACCGGTTAAGAACCCCTGCTTTAAAACATACCGGCTTTGTTTTCATGTTTAATTTAGTGATGTTTAAATTTTTGTTGCATTTTAGCTTGCTTCACAGAACCTGACAGTATAACATAGTTAAGTTTCTATGTTTTTACAGGTTCTTATGCACTGACATGATGACAAATAACTTTTGTACAGCTTTACTTAAAGTTTTACTGTTAAATTTTGCTTTAACACCCTAATTTTTTAAAATTCGGCATTATTGTTGAAAAACACTATATAAACGATTAATGGGACCTATGAAACAGTGTCGCAAAGGTCCCTCAGGCAAGTGTTTCGTATGTCCCTAGCAAGCCATTTTTATTCTATTGACAAAAAAAATACTTTACCATCTCAATATTTATTTGAATTAGCATTATATCAGTAAAAATAACAACTAAAAGTCATTTTTAATTTTTTAATATCTATCAAAAATATTTTATTAACCTTCACAGCTTATATTTACATTAAATCATACTTCATGGCAATTTGCTTATATCCAATAAAAATGATCATTTGTTAAAGTTCAAACTTTAAAATCTAAAGAAATATTATTATCTCGATGCAATAAAATTATATTTTAAAAGTTTTATAAGGAACAAAATATTGTACCGTTTCATTGGTCCCACGTCTCCCCTAAGGAAATATGGGTCAAATTTTTTATAATAACACCATGACCGTGGCCCTCCCGACCATTGCGCCAATTTTGTTTTCTTGCTGTTTGTATTTATATGTATTGTTGTGCGTATTGGTGAATAAACTGTCTATATGCACCCTAAGTTTAAGACTAAAGTAGGGATATTACACTCGATGGAAAGCAAAGAACTTGTTTAGTATACACTACGGTTTTGAGACGAAAACGGAGATTTTGCTCATAAATTGAAAGTGAAGATCTTTTTTTAGAGATAACTACACTTTTAGGACAAAAATAAATATTTTGGAGATAAATTGAAAGTGATGATTTTTATTTTTTAGAGATTATTTTATTTTAGGACGAAAATAAACTTGGCAAACTTTTTTTTTATATCTTTTTATTTATTCTCCTGACTCGCAGGAAAGCGATGGAGGCGCTATACATAGGGTAAGCAATTACCCGGACCTGCAAGATATTGCTGTCCGCTTGTAATTTAGTGGAGGTATTATTGTAATTTAGAACTGCTTGCCAAGACCACCAAGCAGGGGAAAGTGCCGTAAAGTGTCTTTCCCAAGGACACAAGAATGGCGCAAGTGGGTTTTGAACCGAGGCCATTTTGATCATCAGTCCGGTGCTTTAACCACTCGACCACGCTGTCGACATAGCCAGACTAAAACATAGCCCCTCTATTTTTTTGCATCGGGGCCCCGCTTTTGTAAGGCCATCACTGGCCGCAACATTCGGTATTATTAGAAAGATACTTGTCCAAAAATTTTTTATATTTTTCTGGTGTCATGTATAAAAACCTGATGTTCAGCATTATTTCATGATGTTAACAAATAGGTGAATTCTAAATAAATGCTTAATCAATACACCCATTTGTCTATTTTATAGCATTTATATAGCTTACTGCAGAATTTAGGTTTTTTCAATTTAAAACTTTTTATTTTTCGAATACAAAAAGACTCGAAATTTTTACCTGATACAGGAAAAATAATTTTAGATTTAAATTCAGGGCTATGAAAACAAGTCTTTTTTTTGAGGCGTACAAATTCGATAAAGTTTTCTTACGTCTAGTCATCGCAAGGTGTACCGATAAAGGTGTTTCGCAGAACTGAAAAGAAAGATTTTATTGCAATTTTTAAGAAAATGAAATTAACGCGTTACAAACAAGTTGTAGCAAGACAAAAATTGAAAAAATTACTTTTTTTTGATTCTACAAGTGTAAATACACAAAATTGCACTCGTCATCTATGACTCGTTACTTAACAAAAGAGTCTTAAAACAGAGTCTCACCAAGCAAAATCAAAAGTGAACATTTAGCTTCAAATCAATAAAATAACTTGAAGATCTAAAAAGCACAAAGCGAATGAAAAACTTATTTTTAATCACTTCATTTCATAGAGATTCTTATAACAAGAATTTTTAAGGTACAGCTTCTAATGGGATGGACGTGTTTGTATGAAAATTTAAGATTTGCCACTCGAACTTCTTCATCTTTATGCTAAATACGAAAAAGATTTACTAAACTCCATTAGAACAGTTATATACCGATTGTATCAGAGACCACTGCACAATAAACAAGTCTTATGTTTTCGTAAATAAAGTTCAACTAAAGAATTCGCAAGATTAAAATACATTCTGCAGAATTATTGCCTGATAAACGCTGCAAATAAAGATTAACAATTGGTTATAAAATTTATTAAAAATGTTTCTGCGAAAAATGACGAGCAATTTTTTTTGCAAAGACTGATGTTGACTTGATAAATTTAAGCAAAGATTTAATACAGATTTATCTCAATCAAAATCTGCATCACCGTTTTCTAGAATGTTCGAGTCATTAAAACCTGAATTTTGATTTGTTTTTAGTGGAGAAGGCTGGCTAGAATGACCATTCATGTTGAGAAAATTATCAGACAAGTTTGTCTTCGGCGAATCGCTGCCGACAGTGCCTTCAAGCGACGTTTTGTCGTTCGCGTTCAGTCCACTAGTGTCGCACAAATCTTGCTCAAGGTCGGATTTGGAAATTGTTCTCGGGACGACAGGCGAAGCCTCGATTGTTTCCGGCTTTTTCTCGTCACCGCTTGATTGAACAGAAAGAACCGGAACCGGTTTTGGTTCGTCACCGATCGGTTCTGGATTAAGGGAATGCGCCCCAGCGGGAGGTTTCATCTGCCAGCTGGGTATTACAGGAGGCACCGACGGCGTGGACGGAAATTGCTTTCTGCACGAAGAATCGAGCGTGAAACATTTAGGTTTAAGCAACCTCAAAATATTTTACTTTATATGCAACTAGTTTATTGGGTAAAAAAAAGTCAGCAGCAAGAATGAAAAAGAATCAGCAGACTCACAGTCGCAACAAGAGATTTTAACTGAAAATCTCTTATTGTTTAAAAAGGAATTGTGACGTCAAACGCCCATTTACACATCTCAGAATGCAAAGATGTCATCACAACTTACGTTCCGAGTAAAAGAGCTTTCAACGATGTTACTTCTGCTTGCAGTATACTCAAAGAATTTTTGGGTCCCTCAGAAAAGGAATTCTCCTGAAACAGGTTTTATTAAGTCTAATCATCGACTTGAAAGCTGTTTAAACGGGTTTATCGTTAATGTTTTTCAAGCAAACACTTGCTTTCTGCATGCAGTGACGCATATTTACTTTGAATCTATTGTTAAATAAACACGAAACGTCGCAATCGGTGAACTCGTTTAATAAATATAATTATTTTAATAAAACATATAATAACGTTACTAGGTAAGCCCCGTATTACCAAAAAAAAAGTTGTTATTTTTTTAAATTTAGGAATCATCATAAAATCAATCGTTTTCTGACAATTTCTTTTTTAATCATTCCCAATGTTCATAAATATGTTTGAAAATAAAAGTATTTGTTGTTGCTCATTTTCCAAGGCTAATTTTTAAGAAGCCATCTTTTAATCTTCTACATGTAATAAGCTTCAACTCCTGAACGACCTCTGCTGTTGGCAAGTATCGTGGTTTATTGTGGTGATATGTTGGTTCTGTGCTGTGCCACTTTTACGTATAGGACGTAGTTGACTTGTTCTGATGGATGGATACTGTTGAGTTCGGTGCTGATAACATTGCTAAATTTTTAAGTCCTTTTTTTTTTAAAATATTAGAAAATTAGTCCAAGAGTAACAAAAAACACAAAAGAACACATGAACGCACTTGGTAATCAGTTAAATTTGAGGACATTGTTGCCAACTTTATATTTTGATCCGTAAACTGAGTTTGTAGAGCAGTCATTGCGCTTTGGAGTTCCTGAAAAAAAAAAAAAAAAAAAAAATCAATCAAAGTTAACCATCTTAAGCATAAAATAACTTAAACCAAATTTTTTATTATACTCCATTTATAAGACAAAGTGAGTCAAAGTTTTTGATGCCCGTCCCTGCAACACCAGCTCCGTAAAGATTACATTTGCAACCAGTGTTTCTCAACCGCCGGTCCCTGCTGACCTTTCTGCAGATACGCCAAAATCTATTTTCGTTTTTTACTTTAATTGCAAGATGTTTAAGCCGCTATGAGCTTGATTACAAAAAGCAAATTTATAAAAATTGATCGGAAACCTAGCGCATTTTAAAAAAAGTGGTTGAAAAATGTTAAGTAGGGGCTTTTTTGGTTTTCACTTGAATAAACAACAGCTAGGCCGCAAAAGTTGTTTTGATTTGTTACCAGTCCGCAATCTTAAAAAGGTTGAGAACCATTGGTCTAAATATACATTCAAACTGAAGTATTGAATTATTATTATTTTTTTGATTAAATTTCGCACATGGTATTACGATTACGAATCAAAATTGTTGAAAAACAATTTTCTATTTTGAATATATAATCAATAAAACTTCGGCTTTTTGGGCTCCTGTGTGTCCGATATCAGCATGACACTTAACTTGTTTGCGGTACGACTTTCACTAAGAGGATAAAAACAAACGTTTAATTAACATTCTTGTATGCAATTTTAAAAAGCTTAGTGCATGACGATTAGAAAAAAGCTAAAAAATTGACAGAAACCTAAATTACTAAATATAAAATAATAATTGTTTTATTCTGCAACACCCGCTACTTTTCATTTATGTGAATATTTAAAAAACTGTCGTTTTACAATATTGTTGACTTTCAACTGTTGTATGAATCAACTACTGATAATGAAAACGAAAAGAACAACATGCAATACATGTAAGCATTTGCTTTAATGTAGAGTTTTGTTGCATTTTTTTTCGTCTCTATGTTTATCTTTCTGACTTACAGGAAAGCGACGGAAGCGCTATGCATGGGCCAAGCAATTATTCCGAACTGTTCCCGAAGATGCCAAGATATTGCTATCCAATCGATATTTTTTATTTTGCTTTTGTTAGTTTTAAAGATGAAATTTAGAAATGCTTGCCAAGATCATTGCCAAGCAGAGGAAAATCCCGTAAAGTATCTTTTCCAAAGATAGAATGGCGCAAGTAGGTTTTGAACCAAAACCATATCGATCACAATCACAGCGCTCTTAAACACTAAACACATTGTCGACAAATAGTTTTATAATTCTTTTGACAAAAGATCCCAAAATTTTTTAATCAGTTAAATTTGAGGACTTTTCCTTTGGTATGTATAAAAATTACCTTTAAATTTCGAGTAACATTCGAATTTAAATCCGATAGTTCTTTCTCCATAAGATTTAGCTTTTCGGTTTGTTGTTTTTGATGACGTACAAATACAGGTTCAATAAATCTCTAAATAGCAGAAATATTTTTTGAAAAATAATAGCTTAGTTACAACAACTATATAAACTAATATTTGCTATAAATCAGCTAACAGAGAGAACTATTAATACGTATTTCATACAATACGCTCTTTAAATATAGGTACAATTTTAAAAGTATTTATCAAAATAATTCAACAAAAATACCTTATACAATGAATATATACCATAGACAATTCCAGCCACTAAAATAGCAAAAGAAGAATAATCTCGAAGTTTGCTCCAACCTGAAACTATACACAAAAAATATTACGAGAAAATTAAAAAATGAAACTTTATTAAAAAACACTTCAAACATTATTTTGCTTTTTACTTAAATTTAACTTTTAACAACTGAATTAAAACTTTTTGCAACTGATAGCATTTATTCTGTACAGGAAAGGGTTTTAAAACACAGTCTACAAAAATTCGGAGCTTGACTTTGGATTAATTATTATTCAGGCAAGGTAAAAATTTTGTTTCGTCTTTGTGGGTTTGCTATGTTGACAGATGGTTTAGCAATAGCATGAAACTAAACACCTAAAAATTGCCATTGATTGTTTGAACTCATAAAAATACCTGGTTCTTTAGCCACAGCTGATGAGTGGGAAGTTGGAAGGGTGATACCGTGATTTGATGACGGCGAAACAGAAGTTTCAGAAATACCTGCAAGTTTTATAGCTTTTTCAATTTCCTCCTCAGAAAGACCTAAAGTAAAATATCTTAATCAGTGATATTGTAGATAATTTTTGAAATAGTAAAAAAACACAGATCACACTATTTTACAAAAAATATATAAAAACAACGAAAAAATATTACGTGTACTAATGGCTTTTAAACCACTGAAAATATTTTCAAATTGCAAAATTATATTTTTACGTTAATATGTGGGTACTACGACAGTTGATCGAAACAACAGTTGATTGAGAAAAACAACAATTGATTTACTTGTGTAGGTTTCTATAATTAAACAATATCTTTGTTATTGTAAAGTAGATTTATCATAAGCAGAGGCATTAGTAAGAAGATAATTCGGTTTTAATTATTGTAATTTTTTTCAACATGAAGGTCAGGGTGGGTTCCTTGGCACATTTTTTAGGGGAGCCCTCAAGTAACCAGAGTTGTAAAGACTCAAGTTTGGTTTTTGGTGGGTAACTAAAACTCGTCTCTCATTTTTTAATGCCTCTTTTTTGCTATGGTAAACTCTTTGGGCTTTTGCTGTTTGTTCCATATTGCTAGTAATTATTAATTCAGTTTATAGCAAAATTTATTTTGTAGCTTAATTTATTGACATAGATTTTGCTAGGTTAAAGAAGAATTTTCTTAGAGAACTAAAAGAGAACAGTAATATCTAAGCATTACTTAAAGTAGGTAAGCAAGAATTACTCCAATGTTCAAATGAATAAAAAATCAGAAAAGTTATATAAATTGAAGACAAATTGTACCAGTAGTTTAAGAGAGCATTAAAGCATTCTTTTAACAACGTCGGCACTTTTGCCATCCTCCCTAGTCTTAATAGCGTTAACCTGTTAACATTTCGCCATCCTTCCTTTGTTAATCTGTTACCTGTAAATTTCCATTGTCGCTATCTTTCTTATCGTTGGTTAGACAGAAATTAAGATTTTCCAATTGCAACTAAATTGAGCAAAAATTTCTACATACCGCTAATTTATCTTTATGGTGTAAGAACTGCAAAACGAAGATGTTTTAAATTAAAACAGAATATGAAAAGCATACACGACTATGGATTAATTGTAACAAAACGTTTTGTTATAATAACAAAAAATGTTTTTTAAAACTTTGTTGCCAAACATCAAATTGCAATCAGACAAATCAAAGATATTTTAGTGTAATTATTGCTAAGGAAAAAAATTTAAATTGTTACCGTCTATGTCAAATTATTTGAATACAATGGAAGCAAAAACAGATCTTCAAAAAGTCTTTTTAACTTTTTTGTCAAAAAAACTGTGATTGTTCTGCATTGTTTCATTAAAAAGTTTTTGTCATGTTTTTATGTCGTTTTGATCAACTGTTTTGTTTTGTTTTTATGTCGTTTTGATCAACTGTCGGGTCATGTAATATTTATGTAGATAATTTTTAAAACTTTTGGTTCACTTTATGCACTTTTAAATAGTTTACCAGCATACACTATAACAGGGATGGTGAACCACTTTCATGTCATGACCCACTAGTTAAAATTCAATGACCCACCTGATGTTTGAAATTTCTGGCATTTTTAGTCTGCAACATTAATTTAGGACGGATTAGACCAGGGGTATCCAACCCATGGCCTGCGTAAAGGTTTTGAGTGGCCCACGCAGTATTTTTTGAAGCCCTTTGTCCTGTTAATTTTGGCAAAAGTCGAAGACAGATTTGCTGTGAAGACCCCTTTTTTCTCGTTTTTTATCAAATTTTCGAGGTCACTGTGATTTTGGGACAAAAAGTGGGGAATCTGAGACTGATTTCAGGTAAGGACCTTTTTTTTTTTAGAGATTACTATGATTTTGGTATAAAATGGGGGAATTTCGAGACTGATTTCAGGACACCATGAGTTTTGGAGAAAAAAGTGGAAGCCAAGGCTCTCTTTTTTTTTTTTTAGAGAACATCAATATTTGAAAATTCTTGCCTCGGGCCCCTAAATTTGAATATCCACCACTGGTGAAGACTTTTTTTTAGTCTTCAACTTTTTTTAGCCAATGACCCACTTAATGTAAGTTTTAAAAAACTGTCATTTTTTGACCAACCTGGTAAAAAAGGTTTGCCAACCCTGCACTATATGATCTGTTATTTCAAAAAATTAAAGTGCTAAAATAACACAAGTTCAAATTGAGATCCAGAAATTCAATGAAAAAACTTGCATGAAAAGTTTAAAGCCAAATAAACGTAAAATCTGCTTGCACTTGGTGCTACTGATGTAAATATACAGTATACAGTATATTGAGAAAATAGAGTGGTTTAATCTGGCTGTAAAATCTTAATACAGCATAAATAAAAATATTTTTCTTACCCTTATTGTTTTATCATAACAAAAATTCATTTGACTTTGTAGTACATCATTCACCTGATTAAAAAGCACTGGACTAAGCTAGTGATTACCCCTAATCTCAACTAACCACTATCTTAATAATCATAGTGACTGCCATATAAAAGAGATTTGGAATCAAATGTTGGATAAAAAGCAAAAAATCACCCTTATATCACATCAAAAAAGTAAACGATTTATCTATCAATAGTATTGACCTATACACATGTGCAAATGACAACAATACAATAATTCTATTAGATTGTTACAAAAATAATGGGCGCTTGAAGTACTGTGTTTTGCAAAACTATTTTGACATTATATTTGTTGTTTATTTTAGGTCAATTTTGGTATACATAATAATTGATGTGTACTCTTTAATATTTTTTAACTTATTTTTAGGCAAAAATATTTTTAAAGCATATAAGCCCTTAATTCTTGACCAATCGTTGACCAAAATTCACAACAAAGTGCCAAAGAAATGTTTGAGAATCTTTTCAAATACCCTGTAAATGAAGCTGTTGCAGTGGTGTTGCAGTGCTGACAGCAAGGGTCTCAGTCTCAGTCACAGATGGTCTTTAGCATTTTTTTGAGGATTTTGCTCAACAATTTGCTTACAATTGCTTGCAATTGTTTATTGTCAAGACTGCATACCCATCCTCTGCCTTTTTCATCTTCAAGGCTCTGATCTACACAACGGAATTTCTGGAAGCATCTTCATACTGTCCAATCACTTGTATACTCATCTCCCCATGTTCTGTTGATACGAGGTCTGTTCAAAAAGTATCCGACTTTTTTGTATAAAGCACACAACACAATAAATTTTGCAAGTTTTATTCAATCTCCTTCAAAATATTCCCCTTGGTGGTTCACACACTTATCCCAGCGCTTCTGCCACTTCTCAAAACACTTCATAAACTCCTCCCCCGGAATGCTCTGAAGCTCCTCCGTCGCTTTTTTCATAATGTCTTCTCTTGACTGAAATCGCCTCCCTTTCAGAGTTGTTTTTAGCTTAGGGAACAGCCAGAAATCACACGGTGCTAAGTCGGGAGAGTAAGGAGCCTGTCTAATAAGTGGCATGCTGTTTTTGGATAGAAAAGCTTGGACCACATGTGCAGAATGAGCGGGAGCATTGTCGTGGTGAAGCTGAAAATTTTTTGCTGCCCACATGTTTGGCCGCTTTCTTCGCACAGCATCACGAAGGCGACGTAGAATCTCCAGGTAGTACTCTTTGTTGATTGTTTGACCTTCTGGTGCGTATTCATGATGCACGATGCCACGGAAATCAAAAAAACAGGTCAGCATAACTTTCACATTGCTGCAGACTTGCCGAGCTTTTTTTGGGCGTGGTGATTCCGGATGCTTCCATTGTGATGATTGAAACTTGGTTTCTGGGTCATAACCATAAACCCAGGTCTCATCACCAGTGATGATTGTCTTGATAAATTCTGGGTCATGATTTGCAACATCCAGCATGTCCTCCGAAATTTCCTTCCGGAGTTCCTTCTGTTGTTCCGTCAGCAGTTTGGGGACAAATTTAGCCGACACTCTCCGCAGGTTCAAATCCTCAGTTAGGATTGAATGAACTGAGCCTGTGCTTATTCCCATTTCTGCAGCAATCTCTCGTACTGTTAAACGACGATCCTCCAACACTTTTTCACGAACCTGATCCATCGCCTCCTCGTTTCGGCTTGTGGATGGCCTTCCTGAGCGAGGATCACTTTCCACTGATGCACGGCCATCTTTAAAGCGTTTAAACCATTGCTTTATCTGAGTTGGGCTTAAGGCCTCATTTTCAAAAGCTTGTTGAATCTTTCGAATTGTTTCAACTTGAGTATCACCAAGTTTTTGACAAAACTTGATGCAATACCTCTGTTCGATGCGTTCTGTCATTGAAATGAAATTTTCTGAAAATCAAAAAACCGATGAACACGTACTACACGCCTGCACTAAATGCTTTACACAGAGAGATACGAATGACGAATCGGCCTGAAACGCTTCACGATTACGCGTGAATGTGTGTGTGTGCAGCCACGCTTTGCACGGGCAGTTTGCTCATACCTTATTGGCGAGAGGGAAAAAGGTCGGATACTTTTTGAACAGACCTCGTATTAGCAACAGTTTAGAAGGCATTGCGACTGAATTTAAACTCATGCAAAATAAGTGAAGGTCATGTTTTTTTGTATTCATCATTAAGAGTTTATATTATTTAAAAATATTTTTGCCTGAAAATAAGTGAAAAAATTTTAAGAGTACACATCAATTACAGGGTGATTCAGCGAAGTGTGCACAAATACTTTTCTTAGTTTTATGTACATGTATTTCGTCCATTATTAACTTTCAATTATTAACATTTCAGTTTCTTATTATTTAAGAGTTAAAATTTAAAATCTGGTATTATTTGAAGTAAAAATAAACGATGAGAAGTAAAAATAAACAATGATTATTTAAGAGTTAAAATTTAAAATCTGGTATTATTTGAAGTAAAAATAAACGATGAGTAAAACGATCAATGACGTGATAGAAGAGTATTGCAAGAAGAAGCTCCCACCAAGTGAAATTTTCCGGTTGATGAAGGAGGTTGTAAGCCGTAGAGGAGTTTATAAAGCCGTGAAAAGGTTCAAGGACACTGGGACTTGTGCTCCAAGAATCAGGAGTGACCCTGAAAGAACCGTAAGGACGAAGAAACTGATCAAAAAGGTTAGAGAGAAGTTGAGGAGAAATCCTGCAAGAAGTGCCAGACAACTTGCTAAAGACTACTCTGTGAGCATGTCCAGCATGCAAAGGATTCTCAAGGATGATCTCCAGAGCTACCCATACAAGTTCACCAAAAGACATCTCTTGTCGGAGGCCACTAAGAAGAAAAGGCTCGATAAAGCAAAGGTTTTGGTCAAGAAACTTGTCGATGGCATGCAGCCTCAAGTTTTATGGACAGACGAAAAACTTTTCACTGTTCAAGCTGTCCATAACCATCAAAATGACAGGATTTGGCTTCCAGACATAAACATAGTCCCAGTTGAGCGTCGCAGCTCTTTCAGAAGACAAAAACCCGCCTCCGTAATGGTATGGGCAGGCGCAACATCAAAAGGGCTGAAAACTCCTCTCATATTCATTGAAGAAGGGGTCAAGATAAACCAGACCGTCTATAGGCAAATGCTGGAGGAGAAAGTTCTTCCCTGGGTCCAAGAAGTAGTCGGAGAACAAGGAGTTACTCTTTAACAGGACAGTGCAACCTCCCACACGGCCAACTCAGTTCAAGCTTGGTGTCGATGCAATTTCAAAGGTTTTTGGGAGAAAGAGCTTTGGCCGCCGTCTTCACCAGACTTGAACCCTATGGATTTTGGGTTATGGTCTATTTTAGAGACAAAAGCCTGCCGTACTTCTCATCCAAATCTGGACTCTCTAAAGCGAAAATTGACATCGGCATGGGATGAAATTGACCCAGAAGTAGTGCGTGCCACATGTGCCCAGGTTCTGCCACGACTTCGGAAAGTAATCAAAAACAAAGGGGGTTATATTGAATAACTTGTATATTTTCTAAAAGCTTATTAAATTTACTATCTTCACAGCATATAACTTGTTTCATTTGACCTAATTATAAGTCCGAAAGATGAGTTTTTATTTGTGCACACTTTGCTGAATCACCCTGTATTATGTATACCAAAATTGACCTAAAATAAACAACAAATACAATGTTAAAATAGTTTTGCAAAACACAGTACTTCAAGTGACCATTATTTTTGTAACGACCTATAACGACATTTGAATTTTTTTCAATAAAATTCAGCACTTGTGCATATTCACTTTATTACATCATTATAAATATTTGTTTATATTGATTTTACTGCTGTAAACTACTATTTGTGTGACTTTTCACAGGCTTTAGTTTTTTTAAACCTACAGGGTGCTTCATCTCAATATGTCACTTTATATAACTTATATCTCAATAACTGTTGGAGATATGAAAACCAAACTTTTTTTGCTGAAAACTAATGTTCTTAAGTTTACACAGCAAAAATTTCAATGCAAAAATCAAAAAATGTTTTATTAAACCTTTCCCAAATGTTCAATATGCAAGCCCTTGGTTACACAGCACACATCAAAAGGGTATTCCATTTCTTGCCAAACTCAAACAAGCATATCGGGATCGATGGTTATCAAGATCTCAGTTATCCAAGTCTTCAGATCATCCACTGATGTTGGAAGAGGAGGAGGAATGCAGACCAAACTTTTTACATAGCCCTAGAGAAAAAATTCACATGGAGTTAGGTCTGGAGATCTAGGGGGCCAATGCAGGAGCATGCAATCATCATTTCTGACATGTCCGATCCATCTGCTATGCAGAATAGCATTCAGATACTGTCTTACAATGAGACTACAGTGAGGTGGTGCCCCATCCTGTGGGAAAATACAATCTGTTTGCTCTCTGTCAAACAAAAGTTCCATTAACCAATTTTTGCAGCGTATCAAGGTAGGCTTCACTATTGACTGTTGTTTCTTCAAAAAAGAAAGGCCCATACACATGCTTCTTTGATATGGTGCAGAACATGTTCAACTTAGGAGAATTGTGCACATGCTCCAGCATTGAATGGGCATGCTCAGTTCCCCATATGCGTGTGTTGTGTTTGTTGACTTTGCCAGTAAGGTGGAAGGTGGCTTTGTCGCTAAACACAGACGGTCATCAAATTCGTCTTCTTCCAACATTGACTGCATTTGGGTACAAAAGTCTTCATGAGCTGGTTTGTCACTGCCCTTTAAATGCTGGAGCAAATGCAGTTCATAAGTTATCATATGCAGGTGTTTTCTTACCACTTGCCAAACAGTTGTTGAAGACATCTGAAGTTCATGACTAGCTCTTCTCATTGACTTCCTGGGGCTCTGCCGGAAGAGGTTTCAAACTTTTTTGATCATTTCAGTTGAAGGTGATGGGGCAATTCTTTTTCAGGAGCACAAACATCCTTCCTCCTTAAATTTCACGTGCCATTTCTGTATGGTATGTCAGTCTGGCAGCTGCTTTGAAAATTCTGTCTGAAATTTAAGTTGAACACATGTCCACAAGTTGTTTTTATTAAATCCCAAAACACAAAACGCTTTCTCCTTTCCAGCAAAAGACATTTTAAGCAAATAAGAGGCAAATTGATGGAAATGATATTTTATGCAAAAAGCTGAAATTTTGATTATGACATAACAATGGTCTGGCAAAACAAAGAAATTGGAGATTTTACCTATCCAACAAAACCACTTTTATCCTGCTACTTTTTCCAGTTACTGAGATATGAGATTTTCTAAAGTGACATATTGAGATGAAACATTCTGTATATAAATACTTCTAAAAGAATGTGTATATGATTTTAAAATCAATTTGTTTTTTCAGAAAAAAAGTTGTAATTCAGTGTTTCGAAACTTTTTGTTTTTGATGCAGAAATATCCATAAAAAGTTATTCCAAGAAATGAGTAATAATAAAGCTTTGTTTGATATTTGCATTCCTGAATTTGCAGTAATTTTAAGCTGGAATTTAAAAGGCAGAATTTTAAATCAGTATTTCATAGGGCTAAGTGATAAGAGCACCCTAACCTGTGTTGCAAAAAAAAACTTAATTTTTAAAAATATGTGTTTGATACCTGTTTTTTTGTGTGCTGATAATTACTGTACAACCTTGACTAGTACAGTCAAATAGAGTGATTTCATATAGTCAAATAGTTGATGAGCTCTGGTTTTCACAAATAAAGAACCAGTTTAAAGTAATTGTTCATTACAAACAGGGATATTTGTCCATGTGTGCATCACACCAGTAATTTTTTTGCATGTGCTTGCACACTCTGCAGTTTTCAGGAAAATTTCAAAGATTGAACACATTTATCATATGCTTTAGTTTGATGAAATTTTTTTTTTGATTTATAAACATTTACTCTAGCTGTCATTTTAACCTACTTTTATTCCAATGATGATCATAACATAATTTTAGTTTAAATGTAAAAAAAATGAAATATTAAAAATTTAGTAGTGTACAATGCTGGTTGTAACATTGTATTTTGAGATATCACAATTTTGCATGCCAACAAATTTGTTAAACTGGACACTGAAAATGCAAAGATACTGAGTCAAAATTGCATAAAATCAAACTTAGAAAAATACTAAAAAGTTGTAGCAGAAATATTTTTTCCAGCTTTTAAGTTCTAGTATTTTCAGGCTATTAAGTGTCACTGGATGGCTCAGTGTGATAACACTTTGACTTGTGATTAGAAAGGGGTGAGTTTAAAGCTCAGTCTAATTTTATGAAGTTGAAAATTAGAAGATTTTCAAAGATAATTTTTAAAAATTTCTACCAAAATTCCTAAATTAAAAAAATATTGTCAACTCAAAAGTGGTATATTTTTGAAGCAAAACTATTTGAGGGGAAAAATTCAACAAAACAAATTCATCGTTAAACCAATTTGGTTGAAAAACAATTATGACTTACTGCAATCATGGCTTAATGAATGTGTGTGTGGGTGAAGATAAACATGACAAAATTATTGCCGTTGCACCAAGCATTTTGAATTTAAATGGTACTATATTTGAGTATCATTTTACATATGTTTAAGATGAAAATAGAAATATTTATTAAAATATATTGCAGTGATCTCCAAACTTTTGGAGCAAGGGGCTGTAGTTTAGTGACCATTGATATATTGAAATAAAAGTGAATTCCAATATTACAAGTAGAAATATGTAGTTGGTTAGCAAACATTTTAAGTTTATTGAAATAAAAATGCATTTGCCACTCACAAAGATTAAAAATTTGCATTAGAAATAGGAAATCAGGTCACGTGCAAAACAAAAAAGCATGACAGATGATGCATGCCCTAAATGTTAGTTTGTTCATTGCTAAGATTCTTCTCTGGCAGAATGATATTTTTGTAAAAGCACACAATTTTCAAATTACAATTACAGGTAGAATAAGCAAAAAATATTTTGAAATGACTATTATTAAAGGCTGAATTTTTTAAAGAGAAAAAAAAACACACAGCATCACATAGTATAACTAAATTATCATCGCACAAACAAGCTTTTCTACAACTTATTTTGTACTTGTTATACAGGGTATTCCAAAAATTTTAGGCACATTTCAAATCCTTATATCTATTGAACAATGAATGGCAGTAAGATGAAACTTGTACCATTTTAAAGCTGATTTTCTTAAGTTTTTTGTAATGCAATTGATTTTTTCTTACTTATCCAGATTCAGTCATAGTGTTTAATCAGCCAGAAATAGCGTTTTGCATTCTTGAATTTTCAAAAACTAAATCATATCTTGTTCAACATGTATTTTGCACAAAATTATAAAGACACAAGAAAAAAAGTCAATATTAAGATAGCATGGTGAAGTCATAAAGAATGGATGTTTGTGCCCAGCAAAGGGGACACCCCTCAACTTCAGATAGTATGGTTGAACACATTCAAACTGGTTTCGAGTGCAGCTCCTGCAAATTGATCAGAAGAGCAAGTACGAAATTGCAGCTTCATACAACAACTGCTTGATATGTCTTAAAAAGATGACTGACATAAGATCTTACAAGCTACAGTTAGTCTAACAGCTGCAGCGCACTGATAAACCAACTTGTAACTTTTGCATTGCAATGCAAGCTAAAACATATTTGGGAGGAATTGGCCCATCATTTTGATGTGTGCCACATGATCAACAGTGGTCACATTAAACATTTCATAAAAAACTTAAAATTGCAAGCTTTAAGAATACACCAGATGCATTTTCATATTGTCCATAGTTTGAAATATTTAATGCCAAAATGTGCCCAAGAAATTTGGAACATCTAGTATGCCATTAAGATAATATTATGCAACAATTTTTTTCAAATTTTCAAAATTTGTAATTGCCATAATGCTTATTTAAAATTTACAGGGTGGGGCAGCAAAACCTGGAATAGTTTTAAACATTATTTTTGTTATATTTGTGAATGTAAATAATAACACTTTATTATTCAATTTCAGAGTGAAGGTATATGTATCAAGTTAATTTTAGCAGTAATTTCAGCATTATGTTTAGCCATGTCTCCTCAGGAAGCAAAGAGACAACGAATAGCAGATTTTCTACTTGCTGGTGTTGCACTAAGGAGAATCGCGACAACTGTTGGGGCCTCTGTACACTGCTAAGGGCCACATTTCAAATGGAGAGGGCACACTGAGAAAGCAAGAAAGGGGGGTGGGCATCAATAAAAAACAGGATCATGCATGTACATTGCCCAGGCACGTTCTAAAGTAAAAGGCATCTTCAGAACCAAGAACACAGCCTAAGTCATAGTTCTTGGAGTTGTGGCCTTCGATGGAAAAAAGATGCCTCTTTATTTTTTCAAACCTGGTGAAAAAGTAGACACTGAAGTTTATTATAAGGTCCTGTAAGATTTTGCCATGGCTGAAGGCCAACTATTCAATTATGTATTATGTATGGACCCAAGACAGAGCTCCAGTTCATACTGCATGGAAAGTTCAGAAATTTTGCAATGACAATTTTGCAGATTTTTGGCCTGCCAACTTCTGGCCATGGTCCAGTCCTGACCTGAACCCCCTGGACTATGCAATTTGGAGCACATTACAGCACTCAACCAACAGTACTTTGCACCCTAGTGTTGCCTATCTGAAGGAAACCCTGGTGCTAGAATGGGACAATATGTCAGAGGACTTCATTCTCGATAGTTGCAACACCTTGAGGTTCCGTGTGTAAGCTGTGATTGATAAGAAGGGTGGCCATATTGAATAAATTGTTTCTTATTGTCCTTATGCACTTGTGTTACCTTCATATCAATGTCAAGTTTGTTGTTTGTGAAAATATACTCTTATGTTACTTGTATATTTGATTTTCCAAGTTTTGCTGCCCCACCCTGTACTGTAACACCAGAACTTGTTTTTACTAGGGTTGCACCAATATTATTGGCAAGGTATCAGCCACTTTGTTAATATATCAGTATCAGCCATATTTTGCTGATATATCAGCTAATTTCAAAAGTCTAGTCCAATTAGTTTATGCAATACATACCATCTCTAATGGTATTTCAGTACATATTTTGTTTTAACTTTCACTTTTGTAAACGAATAAATGAATAAAGGAGAAATACAGCTGTTTTTAGCCAGTTCTGGCCATATCAAAGCTGAAAAAGATGTGCAAAAGAATTTGGACAGAAAAGAAACATAAATGAGAAAAAGCAAGAATGATAGCAAAGTAAATTCGAAGAAGCTCTGTTTTAAAAGTAACTTTTTCCATATTTTTATTGATTTTTCATGCAAACTATCAGTTGATATATCAATGAAATCCTAATTTTTTTCATACATTGTTCAGCTGATAAGACTCAAAATTTGTGTTAAAAAAATGCTTAAATGCATTAAACTTAGGGATGTTTTCAGCCGAATATTACTTTATTCTAATTAATAATGGCTTAAATTTTATATATTTGATTTAAAAAAAGATGCTTAAATACTTTAAGCTTTAAACCAAGGTCATTAAACATAGTATGCTTTTTTGATTTTCTACAAAAAAATACAACAATGTAGGGGATACTATAAGGACACTAGCTTTGAAGTTTTGCAAGCACACAAAAGCCATACATCATATTGAGCAATACATATAGAAAAAAAATATAAACAGGGTGGGCCGTAAGTTGTGCACTAAAAAATTTGAAACAAATTAAAGACAAATTAAAACTAAAAATAAACTTTGATTGGAACCAACCAAATCTGAAAGTTAGAGTAATAGAATTTGAATAAGGTGTTGTGCTTTATCTACTTTTTTGCCTTGACAACAGTTGCATTATTGCCATTGTTAGAAGTTTGTCAAAAAATATGATTGTACAGTAATTCTCTTTTGCTTGGGCTAGTACTCTTTATAATGTTAAATAATTGGTATTGCTAATTAATTTATTCTAGAAGTCTCTGATAGCCTGATAGCACAGCTTACACTAATGCAACTGAATAATTTCAAGTTTTTGCAGGCAAGTGAAATGTGTGACATCACAAAAGATGACGTTTATGACAGCACATAGGTTACAAATAAGCATTGCAAGCTCAAATTTGTGGTAAAATTGTTTAGTTCAATCATATTATAAAAAGATTATTTATACTTATAAAAACCACTTTCTTGTCAAATTCCGTTGTTTATCTTTACTTTCAGCAACAAAACTGTTAAACATGATAGCATCAAAACAAAAACTAGTTATGTTAAATCCAAATTAACTTTTATCTTGCCAAATTGGCATGGTGACAAATTTATACTGCCAAATTGTTCCCCATTAAACAGTGACATAATGCTATAATTCAGCCAACTGCAAGCAATTACCTCAACCTCTGTACAGAAATGCCAAGATGTGGCTGCTTAGTTTGATTCTTTATTTGCTTTTTTTAGCTATAATTCTATAAATATAATTTAGAGCAGTTAGCTAAGACTGCCATGCAGAAAAATAGGAAAATTTTTTTCTTGAAGGTATGAAAGCATATCAAGAACAGAAGTAGAACAAAAACCATGTCAATTACAAATGCCATCAGAACATTTCAATCTACTAGATTTTGTGGCTGATAATATCAGATAATGATGCTCAAATACAATATCTTATATCAAAGGTTCTTAAACTGGGGAATGCACACCTCTTGTGGGGCATGAAAGGTTCATTGGGGGCACAAGCAAATGGCTTCAAATTGAATAGAAAACTGCACTGACATAAAATAAATGGAAAAAAGAGAAAGTATGAGTATGATTATTTGAAGTACAATTTTATACATTCCACAATAAATAGTCAAGTGATACCATATTACATGATATGCTATGAAAATCTCAGCAATCACACAATGTGACCAAATTATTTTTAGCATCATCTTCAGACCAAAGATGCTAGCCATAAAGCTTTTAGCTTTTTCTGTGAGAAAGAAAGATTATCTGAAAAAATGAAAATTACAAGTAGTAAGTGCTTCACCAATCTTTGTCTGCAGAAATAGTAGAAGCGTCATTTGAAATCATTCACATTATTGATTGCTAAAAAGAAGAAATCTCACAACATTGGTGAAACATTGATTCAACCACACCATGTTCAAAGCAGCTGGTCTCAGATTGGGAGAGAAGATGGGGAAGATTTTACTCTTGAATTTTATGATCAAAACAAATATCAATGAGTTTGCAAAAAACATTAAATTCTCAAAAAAAATTATAAGCCTCACATTTTTTAAAATTTATTGTGGTGAAACAACCAACATTGGCCAATTCTCACAGTTGTTAGTCTACATTAATTTTAATTCATGAGGATATGCTGTTTTGTAGACCACAAGAAACTACATGTAAGAGATGTATTTAAAGTGGTCTCAATGTTTATTGCAGTAATAGAATACCTTAAAAAATTGTGGTTGTCTGCAATGATGATGGTCTGAAAATGTTTGGGTTTCAAAGTAAATTCATTGCGAAAATAAAGAAAACTTTGATGTGGTTGGATCTTATTGTACAATTTATTTAGAGGCTCTGAGCTCCAGGGCTTTACCTATTGCCATGAAAGATAAGCTTGTGACAATCATATGAGCCAAAGTGCTGTGCTGCCAATGAAGTTAAACAAGTGCTGTCAATAAAAAACTGTTTACCAAGCTTACCTTTGCAAGGACATAGATTCCAATCAAGAGACTCTGCTTTTTCATACATCTGTTCAATGGTTATCAAAGTTAACATGTTAGCCCATGCATATGAAATAAAAGATCATGGAAACATAACTGGTTCTCTTAAATTTTTACACTTCTTTCTATTTTATACTGTTTCTTTGAAGCACATGGGAACTTAAGATCTTCTTTTGTCAATCACATAAAGAGTTTCATCTTATGTTGGCAATCCTTGTGGATATTTTTAAAGTGTTAAATGATTTAAATGTAATTTTGCAGGGCAAGAATATCAACTGTAACAATGACTAAAATGCCATCAATGCTTTCACAGCAAAACTGGGGCTGGGCATTACCAAATTAAAAAAGGAAATGCAGCTTCTACTAAACTAGATATTGCCTTGAAGAAAAAACAAATTAAACTTAAGGGCAAGATTAAACTCAAGATGGGGGTCACCAAACATTTTTAAAACAAGAATTCAAAAGCTACTTTCCAGATTTGAGCAACATTGAAGATCTAGAGTTAAAGATGACAAGGAATCCTATTTGTCTAAACAAGGAGATTCTTTCCAAAGATTTGCAGAAAGAATTTTTGGAAATGAAATGTAACTCCACAGCAAAAAAGCAATTTTAAAGTTTGTCACTGACTGATTTTTGGGTGAAATATATGCACATGTACAAGAGTGTAGATGCTGTAGCTATCAGGGTCACAGAGTTGGAAATTTTAGGAAGGAGTTGGAGTTGGACTGTTAAGAGTACAAAGAGTCAGAGTCAGAGTTGGAATATTTTATCCAACTCCAACGTCCAATTTCTTTACATATTAGTGATGTTAATTGCACAGCTTATGTGGCTGTGTGCAGCAGTGGAGTGCAGTGCCGTAATCTTTTTAAGAAAACTTTGCTGCGTATTGTGCAACACAGTGTGCAACTCATAAAAAGTTTACATTTAAATTTTAAGCTAATAGTATTTTATATAATGCTTTGGATTTAATTGCTTTCTTTTCTTCAATCCAATGATAGAAAATGCCAGGTGCATAATCAATTACTAGCCTAAACAGCCTCTTTCTATAGTACAGTGGTACCTTGGCATATAAGTCTAATTCATTCCGTGACTGAGCTCGTACCTCAATTTGCTTGTATAACAAAGCAAATTTTCCCATTAAAATTAATGTAAATGCCATTAATCTCTTTCAGCCCCCAAAATGTCCCACATTTTTTATTTTTGACATGTCTTTAAATATTTCCTCCAACACAAGCAAGTGTTGAATGTCTGTTTTCATCACCAAGGTTCATCAGAACAGACCAAAAAGCTGCAATAATGGAGAAACTCACGTAAGCAGATTTGTTTTCATGAGCAAATTATTCAATTGAATTTTAAAAATTACAACTTACTCTCCTTGCTCTATTCTTTCAAAAAAATATCAACCAAAAGTTTAGAACCAAGTTGAATTTTTTAATAATCTCCTAATATGAATATTTATAAATGGCAGGGAGCCTGCATGTTCTTTCTTGTTCAAAATTACAATAATTGAATTATCCATGAGATAGAAACTACAGACCCCCTTTTATTTTGTTTACAAGATCTGACAAAATTCACATACATATTCTTACTATCAACATATAACCATGAATTACTGTGAAGATGGACTCCATGCCATCAACCTAATGGCTGAAGTTTATTTGAGAGAAATGAGGATGAGCTAATTATTGGCATGAAAAAGTAAACCTTTTTCTGGAGTTTTTTTATCTGCAGTCAATGATTTAAAAAAAATACTAAAATTAGTCGCATTTTATTGTTTTTCTTGTAGTCTATAAATGTGGGTTTTAAATTTTTAATTCTTTTGATTTTATGAACTTTTGTTTTCAAATTTTTATCTTCAATAAATTTTACAGTTATTACTAACATTTGTAAAAATTTCTGCAATTATAAAATTTTCAGATTTTTGTTTTAACCTCATTATCTACTAAAAAAATTCAACTAAGCCACCTAAAACAAGAACCAATAAAATCAAGTTTTGCTCTTGTTAGAGCTTGGCAGTGATGCATACCTCGAGTTTTGAACCACCTAAATGTAGTTCTACACACAGGAAACAACACTAAGGGTCTAGTCCAGGGATGTCCAATTTGTGGCCCACTTAAAGTTCTGATGCAGCCCAGCAACAATTTCCAATTTTCTGGCTATAATGAAGGTTACGAAGAAGAGTTCTATGAGATTTCTGAAAGACATTTGGGGCGAAAATCAATAGATAAGAGTGAGATTCAAGAAGACCTTTTTTTAGCAAACACCTGAATTTTGGGACAAAAATTCAGAACTTGTAGCAAGAAAATGGATAAAGACTTTTTTTAGGGAAGACCTGAGTTTTGGGAATGAAAAGTAAAAAATTGTAGCAAGAAAATAGTTGAACTTTTTTTTTTTTAGAGAACACCTGAATTTTGAGCAAGATTCTGCATGAACAGCTTTTTGCGGCCCTCCGACTTTGGTTCAATTTGAAATTTGGCCCAAATTGGAAATGGTTGGACATTCTTGATCTAGTCCTACACCCAGGGCTTACACAAGTCATTAACTGTATTAACATCAAGGTTTGTTGTGGGTTTGATTTACCATGGGGAAAAATAATAACTGCAAAACAGACTAGAGATAACATCATGATTATCCATAAATTACTTTGATGTTCAGAAATGTAATAAGCATTAAGTATATGTAAAATACATATTCAGTTTTGAGTTACGATGTATGCTATTTCGAGTTAGTTTTCTAAACATGATTTGTATTAATGTTTCATTCAAACACAATAAAAATTATAGTTAATGGATTGTTTATATAATATAATCATATGTATATACCTATTTATCAAAACACAAATATTACAAAAAAATATGTTGCATTAAAATAGTCCTAACAGACTGTTTTGTCTGTGAGGCACATCAGGAAAGACAACAACTAAAAAAGCAATATTATTTGCATTAAAAGAAATAAAATAAGCAAAAATTAAGAGTTAAAATAAATTGTTATGCTTCAGATGAAAACTTGCATCTTAGAAAAATAATGCTACCAAAAGTTTGGGTTTAAACGATTATTTTACTGAAGTTGGTTATTGACTATTAAATAATTATTTTTGTTACGAGATATTAAAAGAAAACATTCAGTAATGCTACACATAGATGTACTAAACTTGGCCAAGCTTCCAAAAAGATTAAAGCATACAAAAGTTTATGGATCATTAGTTAAAAGTAATAGGTTATAAAAATTTTTTTATAACACTTGCTCTTAACTTTTATACTGTATAAAACATTAATATGGATCATTAGTTAAGAGAGTGTTATAAAAACATTTTTTTATAAAAAAATACTTTTATAAAACTTTTTTTTAACTAATGATCCATAAACTTTTCTATGCTTTAATCTTTTTGGCAGCTTGGCTAAGTTAAAGAATACATTTATGTGCAACATTTACAGCAAGTTTTCTTTTAATATCTCGTAAAAGAAATTATTTGCTAATTAATTATTAACTTTAGTAAAATAATTGTTTAAACCCAAAATTTTGGTAGCGTTATTTTTCTAAGATGTGAGTTTTCATCTAAAGTGTAAAAATTTATTTTAACTGTATCCCCTGATGAGCCTTACAGGTGAACAGTCTGTTGGGATTATTTTAATAAAATGCTTTTTTTCATATTTGTTTTTCAATAATCAGGAATAATCGCTCTTACTATTGAAGTCATTGAGCACTCTTCTGAAGAACAACAGCAATTTGCAGTTATATATATATATATATATATATATATATATATACATTCATATACATAATTTTTTAAAATAAATATCTTTTAATGTATTTGAAAAACCTGATTTATTTTGTGCAACTGTCAACTTACAAGAATAATTTTTGGCTTTGTTAAATCTAATTTAAGATAAATACTTTGCCCTTACTAGGGAGTCGAAGTCAAGAGTCACAGTCAGAAGTTGGAGTCAAAGTCGGAGTCAGCATTTCAGAAATTCTAGAGTCAGAGTCGGATCTTAACCTTCCAACTTTGCAATCTGGTAGCTATATGTACACTCTTTCTGTTTTCTGTGACTTACAAGTGCGAAAGACAAAACACAGAAAAAAAACTGACTGTGAAGATCTGAAGTGTTCTCTACTATGAAGTCATTAATTAAACTTTTGGTTTTCAAAAAAACAATTCCATTCTAATAATTAATAAAATGCAGTTATTGTTGTTCTATTCACTAAATTGTTGTTTTATTCAAAGCTATTAGATTTTTTAATATGATAAAGCTTGAGTTTTGTTAAAATTATCATGGGGAAAAGAGTTTTGTTTTCATGATAAAAGAAAAGTATGGCTTAAAAATTTTCAAAAACTCTTGTCTTGTATATAATACTGTCCTCAGCTACAACAATAAATAGACCATAAAAGTGTAAAGATTCAGGAGTAAATATTTAGACATATTATTTTATTAAAACCTTTTTCTCCTAAAATTATGTGTAGAGTTTTTTTGTTAAAATTATTCCCTGTTTGCCATTACTCACCTTGCAGGCTTCAGAGATACCCCAATATTTAAAAGATAATAAACTAAACTCTTCATATAGTAAACACTAACAGAATTCTTTCACAAAATTTTGGGTGTCATTTACAATTTACTGCTATTAACCTAAAAAGTTTTGACAAGTCTTATATTTTAACAAGAGCAAAACTTGAGTTCGGTGCTTCTCATTTTAAGCAGCTTGGTTTTTAAAAAACTTTAATGCTTGTATGGTTAGTGGATAGTACCATATTGATGTTCTGCTTACTTTTAATCAAACGAAAATGAGGCAAATACGAAAAACTTTAACCGGCAAGTAGATTTACAATAAAGTAATTAGTTTAATTTTAGTAAAAAAATAATAAATTATTTAATAATGCCGAGTTAGTGAATTGATATAATAAAATAGTTTAAGTGATTGGAAAAACTGTTTTAAAATTGTAAAACTATCGCTGTCAAAAGAAAAAAAGAAGCAAGAAAAAATATTTATAAATTTGTTGTACCGTTTGTTAAAAAATACACAGAGCTTCATTAGCTTATAAAATTAAGATATAAGTGAATAAATGTTTGATTAAATGCGGCGATAATACCTTTGTAAAAATACTAAGTAAAAGTAATGAGCATTTATTTTATAGCATAAATTTGTTAAAATTGTTTGATAATTGTAGTAAATCAAAATTATTTGTGCAACTGCGGAATTTGGTTTTCAAAGATAGGAACCAGCTATTCTATTCACAGCGAAATGACAGGTTTTACAAAGTTGACTAAAGTTTTTTTAGTTATAATCAATCTATTGAGTCTTCTCTGTACAACTTAAACTCTTTTAATCTGACTCTCTAGTTTTGTCTAATAATTGTCACCCCTAGATGGCGGTTTCCTTATTCAATCTATCTTGGTCACTCTCAAGAAAATCTTAAGAGTTTTGCAGCCTCAGACTCTAGTTTTTGCTAAATAGAATTGAATCTAAGTAATGTAAAATTTGTTAAAAACAACCTTGTACATGTTACTCTTTACTTTGCTGCAACACTTATCGCTTTTCCTTTCGATAACTTTTTGCCTCCCCCTCCATTCTGCAGATATTCTTTTACTTCTTTAAACACTCTGGAAAGTTAATCTTTAAACTCCTGCACGTTAGTAATGATTTTGGCTTCTTGCAATCGGACTCTTAATGTTTGTACAATGATTCGATCCACTGCTTCTTCAAACTCGAAATGCAGGTTTTGACCATTTTTGAATAATGTATTGAATACGCCCTGAAGATTGTGCTCGTAAGATGATAGAGCAGGTCTCCTCAAGAAGCGACCTTATGCATTCTGTTTTTTGATAGTAAAACTAACCCAAAATTTCCCTATGATTACTATTGTTTCTTGAAGAAATTTTTTTGCTCTTGGTTTCTTTTTTATTTTGCCTTGGTACTGTAGGGGATTCCCGGTTTTATTAATTTTTATTACTCTTCTTTTTATAGCACGTTTCTATTTTACATGCTTTTTTATGCATTTCATGATCTCACTGAATATTATTAATTTATCTAAAATATCTTAGCTCATTCAATTTGTTTTTTTAGAGTAGTCTGTCCTTCAACAGACTAAATTTTATTTTAAAGCTTTTGGTCACTATCACAGCACACCAAAATTTTTTAGAGTTTTAATGTTTGAACTTTATCTACATATAATATTTACAGAACTTACTTTTCAATTACTCCAGTTTTATCATTTAGTAACACCACTTCTTTCTCAGCACGCTTTTTCAAACAAACAAATACAGTGCATAGCTCTTTTTTACCATTTTTTAGATTACTATATTAACTTTGATTTATTTGGGGCTTTAAATGGCTGCAGAGCCCAAAAAAGCTTTTAAAAAAGACAAAAGCAAGCTAATAAAAGTAGCTTAACAAAATCATTTCAGTCTCTTTAAAAAGTCACCGTAATAGTTTTATGTAAATAAAACTAACTGGGAGCCCTTCTACAACACCAGGAGGGAATAAAAAAGAAACCAAAATGAAAAAGATCTCTCTATAAGAAGCTACAGTAACTACAGAGGGATTCTAGGTTATTCACTAACAAAAATTGCTTACAATGACTTTTTGAAAAGACCAACCATATTAAGTGTATTTAAAAATAACTTGTTTCAAAAGTTAAATGTTTTTAAAGGCATGAATTTGAAATTAATCAAAATGAAAAAACATTACCAATTTAATTACATTCAAAATAAGTACAGTAAAGTCATATCTTTTCTCAAATTTATACTTTGATAAACTATAAGTATTTGATAATAATAACTATTTATGAAAAAGTCAGTTTAAATTAAAACATAATACAATTTGTATGCATTACTTTGTTACTCTTCATGAAACAAATCAATAATTTTCTAAACAATAATATCTTTTCAAGAAGCAACCATAAGCAATCTGTTTTTGTCAGCACAACAAATCTGAAATTCTCTTGTGGTCACTATACCTTCCTAAGATTCTTTTTTTTTTCTAAATTTCCTCTTGATGCTGTAGGGGGATTCCTAGTTGGTTTCACCAACAAAAAACAGATCACTTACAGTGACTTCATGAAAGGACCCCCACATTATGCAATTCTCTTGTTTGTTTCGAATTTTTTGCTTGTTTTATAATTTTTTAATTGAGGTAAATAAATGCAAAAAGATTGGGCTAAATAATTGAATATTGAAATTTTGGGCAGTTTTTTTATTGGATACTTACATAGCAAAACAATAATAACACAGTGATCAATTAAAAACAAAAACTCACTAAATTATTAATACCTTTTCTTTTCATGAAATCTTTTTTTTGCTGCAATGGGCTTGTTTGTACTTTTGGGTTTTGGAGAAATTTAACAGCAGTTGCAATGAAATCTTCTCGTAATGGGTTAGAATTGATTATAGGAATATTATTAGGTATGCTTGTTGATGCAGATGTATTTTCTTCACCCATTTTACTACAAAAATTTAATTTGAACAAATTCTAATGGAAACAAATCTGTTATAATATTTGAAAACAAATTGTTAAATTTGTTGCTATTATTATTTAACAATTTGTTTTCAAAACAAAATATTTGAAAACAAATTGTTAAATTTGTTATTTGAATACATACAAATACTTTCAAGACTTTTTAATTCACTACCACGTTGCTGAATCATTGAAATTTTGAGGCATTACTCTTAAAATCAATTAAAGGAATATTTGTAAACCAAAAAAAGAATCAAGTTTAGTAAACAGGATCAACAGAGGACTTGACAAAGGAGGTACATAGAATATCTATGATTACAAGCAGTTGAAGAAACTTCTTTTTCTAATACGAAAAAACGAAACAAATATTTTAAAGCACCAAACATAATTTGGTCTTGTCGAAAGACCGAACTTGGTCCAGTTTTGTTTTTTATTTTGGAGTAGATGTTATCATTCAAGGATAAACTGTGTTGAGTGAATTGAATCCCTGGTAAAACTTGGTGTTTAATCCAATTAATGATTTTCATGTTCAAAGCATTCTCCTCTTTCAATTGCTTTACAAAAGTGTCTTGAGTGAACAAAACTGTGTTGAGTGAATTGAATCCCTGGTAAAACTTGGTGTTTAATCCAATTAATGATTTTCATGTTCAAAGCATTCTCCTCTTTCAATTGCTTTACAAAAGTATTAAAAATTGTGCATTGGAAGTCAGAAAAGAGATGATTTGAATTGAAAACCTAGAAGCCAACACTGCGCTTCTCAACTGATAAGCCTCAAAGTTTTTCATGTGGTTTATGCACATTTTATTGATCATATCAATTTGGTAGATGCAAACAAGCACAAGCAGTTATTTTAGTTTGATTAATTTTTATCATCAGCAGTGATAGTTTCAAAAAGAGAGGGGACACTGTTTTGGTTTCGAACTCGCCGGTATAGTGATTTGTCTTGTCTCAGCTAATTATTGTTTTACTTTATTTTTACCTCTGATTTCTTAAAGCGTCTTTAGTTGATTCATAGGCGTATGCAAGGGGGGGGGTTTCAGGGGTCAAAACCCCCCTTGAAGAATGGTGTTCAGCCATATATACAGTACATGGTAATAAATAGGCTTTAATAATAGGATTTTGGTTTCTATTGTTTACCGCACTTTTTAAACTTAATTACTCGGATCAATTTTTGCTATCGTTTAAATTGCTTCAAAGTTAGCTAATGTACAATTGCCACTGTGAAGAAGACTTTCAAACTTCTAAAATATTGAAAGTTAAGCATGGGAAGAGAAATAAACTGCATGGGAACAATAGCTTCAGTTCACAATTTTTTTAATGCTCCAAAACGTCAAAACATTTTGCGCAAGTCCATCAACACGATTTCGTCAACAACAAAAGCTTAAAAACTTGTTCAAATTTGTGCCACCAGATGAGTCGATCGACACGAGAGTGTTAGTACTTTTTCAAATTTACAATTTACCGTTGTAAAAGCTTTGGCAGAAATTTCAGCATAGCCAGACAGAGAAACTTCATCACGAGCTCTGCAGTTGCTATCGACAATTACGCAAAGTGAATTTTGCATTGCTCTCTTAGTTTTAAAATACGGTTTTGGATACAGTGTTGTTTTGTGTAAAGTTAAGCAAAAAATGTCGATAAACCTTCTTGAGGCCGTCAACATTGCACAGGATATTGCAAATTAATTGAAGTGTCTTAGAGAAAAAACCGAATATGAATTTCACCAGCTCTATATTTTTGCGCAAGAAACGGCCAAAGCCGAATATTTTATTTTGAAAATACCACGCCTTACTTTAAGACAAACCAATCAATGTGATATCGCTGCTGTAACAAATGAAGAACATTTTAAACTAGGGAATCTATTTCTTTATAACTTTATTGTTACTCTCAAAGCAAAATTTACAGCCCACAAATCGATTATTGGTGAATTTCAGTGTTTAATTTCTGCTGATCCAACTAGTGCACCAACTCCTCAACAAATTAAAAGTATTCAAGTTTTGGGAAAATTTTACGAAAATAATTTAACGAAATCCTGGGGAGAATTAGTGTCTGAACTGATATCATGTTACAGGAAACTTTTTCTGTTGAACGCAGCAGAAAGACCAACTAATGCGTTGAGCAGCATCAAGGAATGCACTTCCGATGCTTTTCCGAACATATTTACATTGATGACCATTTTGTTAACTCTTCCAGTGACAAAATGCACTAGTGAACAATCGTTTTCCACATTACGCAGACTAAAAACGTGCTTACGAAACACAAGTGGTACCACTCGAATGAATGGATCTGCATTACTAAACATTCATAGGAGCCACACGGCTTGCCCTGATGATGTAATCAACAGATTAAATAAAAAAAACAGACGTTTAAATATAAGCCTTTAAAAAAACTTTAAATATTTGTTAAGTAATTAGGTTATATTTTTGTTCGTTTGATGTTTCATCTATTGTTCTCATCATTTACACGAGTTGCTTTTAATTTGGAAAGTTTTTTGTCATGATTGAATTACACGCACATGCCTTTTCAATAGTTAGTTTTACAGTTTGGTAAAAAGAAATTCATGCTACTACAAGGTGTTTTCAAAACCAAAACACTTTATTTTTGAATGTAGGCCTAATTTTGAAAGTTTTTGCCCATTACCAGGACTACTGAGAGCAATCGCATTTTCGGCTCCAAAACCCCCCCTTCACAAATTTCTGCGTACGCCACTGATTGTCTTTATTTCTTTCTACTTCTCTCACAATTTTTACGAGGTAAGGCTTTTTTGTATGAAGAACGAAGATATTAAGAGATTAAAAGAACCTCGTTGATTTAGTACAATTAAGACATTTTTGGCCAAAGTGCAACCAATTTTCACGAACTTTGGAATTACGTTGTTACATTTATTACAACAATTTTTTCTTTGACTCTTCTTTCCCATTAACTTTTGTGAGTAATTTTACGTCCTGGCGTGTGTTTGTACCGATTAGTTATGCTGATTTATTTTACAGGATTACAAGTAAAATTAAAAGCAAAAGTTGAATTATAAAAAGATACTTGTCAATCAAGTTCTAGAGAGAAAAGTGATTTCAATAAATCCAAAACAGGCACTTTAAAATTTAATTGGCATGCAATAATATTAAAAAGTTATGCAAGTTCAAAACAAAAAGACAACTTCAGAGTATGATAACTGGATCGTTTGAATATTTTATAATAAATAAAAGAGCCAAAATTACAAAAAGAGCCTTTTATTTATTTTTATTTTTATCTCTATATTTATCCTCCTGACTCGCAGGAAAGCGACGGAGGCGCTATGCAATTACCCCGACCTGCTTCCGGAGATGCCAAGATATTGCTGTCCGCTAGTAATTTAATAGAGGTATGACTGCAATTTAGAACTGCTTGTCAAGACCACCAAGCAGGGGAAAGTGCCGTAAAGTGTCTTTTCCAAGGACACAACAGAATGGCGCAAGTGGGTTTTGAATCGAGACCATGTTGATCATCATGTTTCTTTTGGGTGCAAATAAAAACAAACTACTACTACTACCGTTATTATTTTATTCTAATTTTAACGCTTTGAGTACATTACTTTACTCAAGATTAAAAAAGAATTATAATTTTGAACGATGAGTAAAGTTTTACTGTATATTAAATTTGGTCCATTTTGAAAGCATAAATCATATGTAGACTGGATTTAATGTCCCAATGGTCTCTGTTGTACGTGAAAATTATGCAGGATTAATAAACTCACTGGCAGGTTATTTTTATCTAATCTATTTATTTATTTATTTTACCACTACATTTATCCTTCTGACTCGCAGGAAAGCGACGGAAACGCTAACACATTTACAAGCAATTACTTCGACCAAGGTCAAGTTATTCCCGTCAAAATTTGCTCCATCTCAGCTAATGCCATTGCTTCACAATTTCTTGTGATAAAATGTTTCACATAGGATGAGTGACGGCGGGTTCGCTAAACTCGTGGCAATGGAAATTTGTGACCGCCGGAGGGTTTTAACATTTGACGGCGATAATATCTCCGCAAGTTTCTCTTACAAGAAATTTCTCGTTGTCATTCAATATTAAATCCAGGTAAAGTTCCAGGCCTTGATGCTATCTGCCACGAGCAAATAATCCATATCGGAAATGCTCTAGGGTCCTAGTTGCGTAGCTTCTTTTCCTTCTGTTTGCAACACCTCAAAATTCCTAAAATCAGAAGAGTGCTATAGTGGCTATTTCTAAATTCTGAAAGCCACTTGGAAACTCAAGAGCTATTGCCCCATCTTCTTGCTCTGCGTCCCCTTTAAGTTCCTCGAGAGATTAATCCACACCAGTGTAGAACCGATCATAGATCCCTTACTCCCGCAGGAGCAAGCTGGTTTTTGATAGGAAAGATCAGCTGTAGACCAGGTCACACTCTTCACCAGGTCACATCGAGGAGAGATTTTTGGCCAAAAAAAAGGCTGGGGCTTTATTTGTTGATCTCACAGTGGCATATGATACCATTTGGCACAGTGGCCTTTTCTGTAAACTATTGCGTTTGCTGCAAGATAGGCACATTGTAACATGATAATGGAACTTGTGTAAACGTTGTTAGTGAAGTCTTCTAAGCTCATCAATAATAGACTAACATAGTCCACAAATTAAATCAACTTTATATTTTATTAACATTGATGATGTCTATCTGATCACATTTATTCCCAAAAGAACCAAAGCACATTTTTCATTTTATCCACAAAATGAGACAAAGGAAAAACAGGTTTTTGTAAAAGCGGGTTGCCAAAATATATGATTTAAATTATATACTGTATGAATCAATTTAGTGTGTAGTGGGATACTATTCCACCAGTGGTGGATATTCCAATTTAGGGGCCCGAGGCAAGAATTTTCAAAAATTCATGTTGTCTGAGAAAAAAAAGAGGTCTGATCTGGGCTTGGATATTTTTCTCCCAAAATCAAAGTGTTCTCTAAAAAAAAAAGGTCTTCACTTCAATTTCACCTCTAATTTCCCTATTTTTCTCCCAAAATCAAGGTGTTCTCTAAAAAAAAAAAAAAGGTCTTCACTTCAATTTCATCTCTGATTTCCCTCTTTTTCTTCCAAAATCAAGGTATCCTCCAAAAAAAAAAAAAAAAAAGGTCTTCACTCCGAATCGTCCACTGAGCGAATCCAAAACTGTATATGCTGTTTTCGAGGGGGGGCCCTTAAAATCGAGGGGGGGCCCCCAAAAAAAGGGGGGGCCTGAGGCGACTGCCTCATTCGCCTCACCCAATATCCACCACTGTATTCTACTACACATGTCCACAATTGCAGCATCAACTTTACGACCGGTAATGGTCCAAAAACCACGTTACGACGTCTTAAGAACGGCCTGCCCCAAGGATCTATTCTTGCTCTCTTTTATTTAACATCTATATTTATGACCTATACAATCTCCAGGATTTATATCTTTGCAGATGACCTGGCAATTATGCACTCAACTAGAGACTAGTTTTCGTTTGAGAAAACATTTAATCCCGACTAGAGATGTGCTTAACTGTTACTTTTGAATAACTGTTACTAACTGCTACTTTGAAATATTTATCTGTTACTTTTAACTGTTACTTTTTATTCGTTAAGCGAAACAGCACTTTCGCTAGTAGCAGATACGAGAAATAAGAGAAAACAAAAAAGCAAGTGAACTGCAGTAAATGGGGGTCGCGGGATTTTAGATTTTAATTTTTGGAGATCACCATGATTTTGGGAGAAAAATAGCGAAATACAACAGCAAATTGAAGTGAAGACCTTTTTTTTTTTAGAGAACACCTTGATTTTGGGAGAAAATAGGAAATCAGAGATGGAATCGAAGTGAAGACTTTTTTTTTTTTTTAGAGAACACCTTGATGTTGGGGGAAAAATAGAAGAATCAGAAATGGATTCTAGGTGAAGATCTTATTTTAGGGGTCGCGAAAAAATTTGCTTGTGCAAAATGGGTCCCGATGAAAAAAGTTTGAAGAACACTGGTGTAAATAATAATAGTAGTTCACTTCTTAACTGTTATTTCTTAACTGTTACTTTGCGATTTACTTAACTGTTAATATTCGTTAAGGAAATTAACTGTTACTTTTTAACGAACTGTTATTTTTTGCACACCTCTAATCCCGACCTAGCTAGAGTTGCTTATGCAAACGGAAATTGGTGACCTTACAGTGGGCCCAATGCAAAAATAATTGGGGGAACCACCATTTAAGTTTTTTATTCCTAAAAAAATTGTGATTTAAAAAAAAAGATCATCACTTTCAACCAATGTCCAAAACATTTATTTTTGTCCAAAAAATATAGTGATCTCCAAAAAATAGGGTCATCACTTTCAATCGAGTATACTATCCCTGCTTTCGGCCTAACGTTAAGGTTATAGACAGAGGGGCTACCATCATGTGCTAATATGAACAAATAGAGCAATAATTTACTTTTGGAGGTTATTAGGACGTTTTTAGGGGGGACCGATGCGTCGCTCCATTTACAACGTACTAAAGCCATCACTGAAAACATTGTCAGTAACTCAACAACTGGGAGGCACGTCCTGGCCTTCACGTCGAAGTCAATGAATATTCCTTGCTCATCGGTACCGAACCCACTACCTTGGCATAATTCTGGACAGCTCTTACGTATCGCCGATATATGGAATCATTGCGTAAAAAGCTAACATTTAATGTTGCACTCGTGAGACGACTGACAAGATCAGACAGGAAAACCGATGCTAGCACAATCCGTGTGAATACCCTGGGCCTGGTCCACTCAACCGCTGAGAACTGCGCAGCTGTCTAGTGTCGTAGTGCTCATACCTGCGCGATTGATTCCATCATCACTGAATATCTACGTCCAACTCCAACGTACAACTTACCTGTCTTGGCTGGTATCCAAACTATTGGATTTTTCCGCAAAGGAGCAAGTCTAGCACTCTAGCCGTTGTCTAGCCGTTGTGGTTTGAAACCTCAACACCTGCTCCATCCCAAATTGACACGCTCTTCCACTGGCACCCAGCGGTGACTTAATTGTAAACACGCGTTTGTGCTTGCTACACAAGGAGTCAGATTTATGTGTTTCTTTCTCTCTTGGTTGTTAGACATTTAGGATTAAAATTTTTACTTTTTAACTCTAGTACTGTACAGCAAATACAGTAATTAGTCAGTATGCGGGCGTACTACATGTATCACAATTATGTACAAGGTTTTTCAAAAATAAAGAGCGAGTTTTTCGAAATACGTAACAAGCAAGTTTTCAAAAATAAAGAGCGAGTTTTACTTGTAGTACGTAACAAATATTGCTTCAAGTACTGTAATTAAAATAATAAGTGAAGAACAACAAAGAAAGGAAAGAGTTAGTGTAAATCTCGAAATATTTCATCAAGTAAGGCAAAACATTTGATTAAGTAGTGTAAAGCGGCTATATAGAGTAAAAACAGAGCTGTTTGAAATGTACAAATTTGAGTATTTCAGCTTGTAATTTCAAATTCATAATTTTTTATTTTTTGTCCATTTATTTATGAAATGTGTCCATTTATTTGTGAAATAAGTCCATTTATTTGTGAAATGTGTCCATTTATTTGTGAAATGTGTCCATTTTTTAATGAAATACGCTGTAAAGTGTGTTTATTTTTAGTAATATTTACGAATGCTATTAGTTGTTTACATTATTTGATATATTGGTATAGCTTCTTAAAAATTTTTAAAAGCATTTTGGTTTTTTTTTTTTTTTTTTTAAACAACAACAACAACAATTTATTTGCTTACTTCAGCAGTAAAATTGATAATACACAGTAAAATATTAGGCATATGAAAACAAACACTTAACTTTTATACTAGTAGACATACACATTGTATGCAGATAAATATGATTTATGAAGTAAACTGGACAGTGAAAGACCAATTAATGGTCATCAAGTCAAGAACTGTCCATAGTCTATTATAATATTCATTACTGGTAGTATTATTCAATAAAAAAAAAAAGAACAAAACTCGGAAGATACTAGTACAATATACACAAGTGACTCATATCAAAACAAGAAAAGTACACACACACACACACAAAAAAAAAAAAAAAAAAAAAAAATACGAGAATATATTTTCAGGGTAATAACTTGCATTATAAACATAAACTCACACATAAAAAAAAATACAACAACATAGCTTTGATCAGGGAATACGATTAATATTTTTGGACTTGGAAAGGTTTTGGACCATAAAAAGCTTCATTGGCCGATATCTGGAGCGATTGCAGGACTTACTTATTTTAGCACTGGCACAAATTTTATAAGAATTTTTAAAAATTTACCCGTGCATGAATATTGCTTTTAGTAAACGATTTCATGTTTAAATTTTAAAATTAATAAAAGGTAAGCAAGAAATCGCTACTGGCTTAGATAAACTTTGAAAGATTAGTCCAAAATTGCATCTAACCTTTAGCAAACTTGAAATCTATTAGTTCAATGAAAAAAAGGCAAACGCAGAAGCAATTTACCCTTTTCCATTGAACTAATAACCCACTACGGTGCAAATGCATTACGACTCCTTCAATTTCTGTCCGTTTGTGATTAGCTATGTAGTGATTTCTGTTTTAAATATAACTTTGGTAATATTCTTTTGAGCATGAGAGGTTGCCCAAATCTGTTCAGCCACAGGAAAAGACGTAAAATCTTTTATAGTATTTATTAAAGTGCATAAATTTTAATACAGTTTCTATAGAAGATACTTCCTAATCGATGCCGATATTTAATGTAGTTTAAAACTACATTCATCTAGCTCAGGGATACCTAATAAACTACCCTAGTTTAACCCATATCCTCTTAGCGTCAGTTTAAACTGACGGCGCAAAAAGAAGGATTTTAAGCACATTGATTCTTGTAGGACTCCAGTTTTTAGATTAAATGGACAATGAGGAATCAAGCTAATTGTCTGATCGTTTTAAATTATAAATAAAAAACTATCGCGATTTACAACAGCCTAATTTAAAAAAAGCTTTTTTTGTATTGCAAAACGAAGTAACTGCCATAAAACAGTTGTGAATTGAAAATAAATCAAAAAATTACTAAAGATAGCTAAAACATATATTATTGAAGTGGTAATAAGCGAAAAAAGAATCAAAAACAGGCTTGCAAAAGTTTTGCGATTCATTTACTTCCGTCAGTTTAAACTGACGCTAGGAGCAGGAGGGTACACTCAGACGTTAAACACGATTTCTTTTATCGAATGCGAAAACCTGATAAAATTATATCGTTTCATTGTGATGTCACAGAATGGTTGTGGTTTTTCGAGTATTTGCAAATACTTCGTTAGTTAATTGGTAATTGAGAACTAATATAGGACTAGTCGATAACTAGTTGATAAGCCAAGTTTCTTGTTATTTGCTTATTTAGACAGAAAGCACGCTGGGAGAAACTCTTGCCAAAAGATAGAGTAATATATACAGTACACAAATTTTTTTTTATTTTGGTCGGATACACTTTACTGGGATTATTGTTTTAACAGGCAGCCTAACAAGTTTAAATACAGTTGAATCGGGTTAACTTTAAAGTTGTTCATTAGAGCTAAATAACCTGGGATTTAATTGTTTACTTTTGTCTGTTTATTGACACTGAAAATCACTATAAATTAAACGAAGCAGTTGACCGAAAGTATTGAGTAGCTTGATTTGTTTTTTATAGGCGATAAAAGTAATATTTACAACTGTTAATCCTAGCATTCCTAGGATTTATCCATTAGGCCGCTATGGCTAACCTGCTGCACGAAAACAAAAAAATGACCGTTTTTGAAGCATTAAAAGTACTTAAAGCTTTGGAGTCTAAGTACAGCTTTGTTGCTGGTGAATCTATGTCTACCGTAAGTGTTATCATTTTCCTCCCAAAAAATGATGGTACAGACACCGACCAAAATGATGATGTTAATTGTATTTGGGACAACCTTTGCGGAAGGCAACTTCCATCAGATGCTGAATTAGATTTGCAAGGAACAGGAGGCAAACTGATTACTGATGAATCGCAAGCTTTAGCAAGCGGTCAGGTAAAGTTCTGTATTTTCTCTTGTTTTTAGAAATACTAGGTTACCTGCTGGTAATTTTCAACTAAAAAATGTTTTCCTGTAAGAACAATATTGTGTTTCGCCAGCAACAAAAAAGGTAGCATATGTATATATATTTCAACAATGAATTTATAGATCTTGCTATACTATGATATACAGTATCTTCATTCAACTGTTTTATGTAATCTTGCTGCAATGCTTGCATTATGTGAACTTGTTGCACAACGCCAAATGTTTTTAAATTGTATAATTTTGTATTTTATGTTGGTATTCAACTTTATAATGTGTTTTTTAGAGAAAGATGATAAAACTTCTTGTTTCAAAACTGAAATGGAAGAAGGGTAAAATAGATGTCTACAGAGTTCTTGATAACTGGACCTTGGCACACCCTTCCTTTAAAAAGCATATCTTGCCACATGAAACATTTGAAAAGTTCTTGACGACTGAAGAGATGGAAAGAATATGTTTGGAATCAAATAAGTATGCTTGATACAAAAGCAACCGCTCATTCATGATGACCATAAAAAAGTTGAAATAATTCATTGCCATCCTTGTACTGAGCGGTTATAATCAATTGCCACGACAAGAAATGTATTGGCAAAGGAGGGAGGACAACCAGGAACGAATGGTCACGGCTCTGATGATCAAGAAGGAGTTTGAAGAAAGCAAACACTTTCTTCATCTTGCTGATAATAAAAGCTTGGACAAAACTGACAGATTTGCCAAAGTTAGACCTGTTTAGACCAGTTTGATGCGGTAAACAAGCAGTGTGTGGCTTACTACAAACCCGAGCAACATCTAAGCGTTGACAAATCCATGGTACCATACTTTGGGAAGCACGGAGCCAAACAATTATATCGTATTCAGGGAAACCAATTAAGTTTGGCTACCTAAGCTGTGGGTACAGGCAAAACCGTCGCGATGCTGTGTTCAATTCTGTCCGTTAGTAAAGACACTTGTAATACAGTAAAGATATGTTACAGGTTCTATTTCCTGGATCAAGGTCACAGCAAAGTGAACATGTATGTTTCAGTGCTACCCATTGGGTTGTTGAGGGGACGCACGATGATGTGCCAAACCAGAATGCTCAAAACCTCCCGGTACTCCTGCAAAGCCTGCAATGTTTGTCTACATCCTGGTTGTTTTAAAGAATATCATTTCCAATAGACAATGTTATGTAGTTTGACATGTGAACGAAAGATTGTGAATTAAAATTTTTTGTTTATTAACGATGTTATTTGTTTGTAGGCTTGCTTGTTGTCAAAAATTGGTTTGGTTTAAAAATAAAAAAATTAAAGAAAAGCGATCTTGCGTCTTGTTTTACATGTACCCTCCTGCTCCTAGCGTCAGTTTAAACTGACGGAAGTGAAATCATTCATATCTCACGAAAAAAAAAGGTTTCTAACAAAAAGAGAGTTTTTTCCCTTGAAGTTACATCATTTCAAAGCATCAATAGAGATATGAACAAAAAACTTTGATTCAGGAGGATATGGGTTAAACAGTAGTTTAGGTATCCCTGATCTAGCTGAATGAAAAAACGAAAGCACAAATGAGAAAAATTTTCATTTAATGATTAATGGATTATGATTTTTAAAAGTATATTATTCCTGACTTTTTGCCTTCTTTCGAAAAAGTGAAATAAAATCGAAATGAAACACACAAAAGCACTTGAAATGTTGATCTTATGTTAATTATTATGTCTTGAAAACACACTTTAAATTACAGTTGCTTGCAAAAGTTTAAGACCACCCAGCATTTTTTTTATTTAAAATATACAATAAACTATTTTTGTTCTATTTATGTTATATCATTGTTTGTTTATTTAAAGTACTGTAATAAAATAGCCATATATTGAAAATAATACTGAATGTCAAAAAGTAAGCTAATTAAATTTATTAAGCGTTACATTAGCTAGTTTTCATTAAGAATCTAGTTTTAGATATGTCCCTCTTTTCTGCTTGATAACAGCTTGCAGACGACAAGGCATGCTTTGCACCAAATGTTTGCAGTATTTAGCTGTAATTTTTTGCGTACATATGCGTTTTATTCCCACTTTCAGGTCTTTAGCACTTGTTGGATGTTCATCTTCCACTTTGTCTTTCAGTATTGCCCAAAAATTCTCAATTAGATTGAGATCTGTGCTGTTACCAAGCCAATCCAACATTTTGATGATCTTCTGTAAGAAATCACTCACTAACTGTAAACGGTAACAGGAAGCACCGTCTTGCAGAAACATATTGCATTCATGAATAGCCATGTAAATTTCGAGCTGGTTCTCGAACATTTTTCAATACCTGACACCATTTATTGTTGTTCTGATTTGTAAAAAACCCCCAGCTATGCCATTACTGGACAAAGCATCCTAGATCATGACACTGGGAGGATGTTTTACCGTAGCTTGTATTTTGAAGTCATTAAATTGTGTTCCAACAGGTCTACAAGCTCTACGTTTTTTCAGTGCAAACTGCTGGATTGTGGATTCATCCGAGAAAAGGATTTTACTTCACCTGCTTTACCTCAGTCTTTATATTGCTTGGAAAAAACCAACTTCTTTGCTTTCATGGCTGAGGTTAAAAAATTTTTTTTGCAGGATTACACGCTTTTAAGTTAATTAAAGAACAAGCTGCTTAATAACAGTTGTACGATGAACATTTGTGCCTTTAAAAAGCCGTGCCGCGCGTATTTTCTTGCAGAAACAGGTTGGGGATCAAACTGCTATTCACCAAATCAAGTTGTCATCACCAGGGCTTGTTTTTCTTGGCCTTCCACTTATTTTGTTATCATGGTAATATCCAAAATTTTCAAAACTAGCTCGATAAACAGCCGTTTTGCTACAGGACACTTTTTTGCAACTCCTTCTTTAAGAAAACCCTTTCTTGTGCAAAATCACAATTTGGACATTCTTAGTTTCAAACAAACTGGCTTTTTTGTCAATTTTTGATTATAAAAAACTATAAAAATATTGAAGAAAGAACCCAAATATTCTTTAACCAAGCGCGCACGGAGTATTGTATTACTAATCACATCTAGCTAGACCGATGCAATAAGAGGATACTATCTTGAACAAGCCAGATAACATCACAATGCTGGAAATAAAAAAAAAATTAAGTAGGTGGTCTTAAACTTTTGCACACCACTGTAGTATTGACACTCAATATTTCAAATACATTTTTTATCGCATTTCACTGCTATTTAGCCATTTGTTACAAATTAAAACTTCATTATCTAAAGAGTTTCATCACTGCCTTACTGTATAACAGGCCTACGTTATATTTGTTTTAATTCTTTTTGTAAGTCTCAGATTAATTCATTTAATAGATAGTGGTAGACTATTAGCTTCCTAAGCTTTCAATAGCCCTTTTTCTGTTAATTTTTATTTTTTGTGTGCGTGGGTTGATTCTCAAAATTTTTTATTTTGTAAAGCATTACATAATTTTCGCGTTATTCCAAATCGAGTGCATTTTTTTGATGAAGATTTGAGTTACACAAAAAAAATGAGGCTAATTTTATAATCAGAATAAGAAATTAAACAAGCAGTCAAAACGATTTCAAAATAAAGGACAAAGAGTGCTATTTAAAATCTCAATAACGGACAAGGACGAATTAATCTGAATAAAGAACTGCGCTTTAAAATAAAGAACGTTTGGCAACCCTAAAAGCATGACAAGTTTGAAGTGATTCCTTGCTTACTTTTGGTGTAATTTGTGTTTGCCAGAATATTAACAACTTTTAAAATTACTAGAATAACGAACAGGGCATAGATAGATGGATATAAGTCCCATGATTAATCGATGCATTAATTTAATAAAACGATAGTTTGTAAAAAATAAAAAATATAACGATCTCAATTAATACGAATTGGACCTTATGTAGGTGATTGAAAATAATCTGATACCAAGTAATAATTAGAGACTGCTTTCTGAATGTTACATTTAAACTTAAATCCATCAGGTATTTTTCGAACTAAAGTTGAAAGTGGAAAAAAATTGGCCGCTTTCGACATATATTATCTTTATTTATCATACGCATTTCAGACAGGTTATTTTATTCTAACTGTACCAAAAGACTATACCAATAGAGCATCTATTGTCTTGGTGATCATTGATGAGTGTATTGAAGTTTTTTTGTAAACATAATTAATGTCTATCCCACATCCTTTATATTAATATTTGTTTCTGCTCTAATATACAAAATATTGTATTATAGACTTTTAGTTGCTTTTTTGTAAAGTCTTACTTGACTGCTTTTTGACTATCAGCGGTCTTAAATATTATTATTTCAGTTGGATGACGAGCTCTCTGTTTTTAAATGTTATAAAGCACTTTGTCAAACATTCTGACGCTTATATTGATAATCAAGCTCTGCTCATTATGGATAATCATAAGTCTCATTTATCAATTGATGCCATTGAATTTGCCAAGCAACATGAGGTGACTTTATTTAACCATTCGTTCTCACTGTAGCCATAAACTACAGCCGCTTGATGTCGGTTTATGGACCATTTAAATTTTATTATTCTTCAGCTTTGAATGCTCAACTCCAACAGAAGCCAGGAGTTCCTTTAACCATATATGATATTTCACGGTTCGTCAAAATTGCTCATGAAAAATCTCTGACTCCAACCAATATCATAGCTGGGTAGACTGGCACATTCCCCTTAGATCAGTGGTTCCCAACCAGGGGTCCGTCGATGGGTAGCAGGGGGTCCGCAAGTGCACTGCAAATTTGACAGAATTAACTTAAAGAGTTATGGTTTTGCTTTCTCTTCTGTGCCGATTATGACGTTATCTGAGTGCGAAGCAACAAAATTACACGTTGAATCATAGTCTTTATAATGTCACACTTTCTCTTGGTTGAACGCCAGATATTTGAATCATGTCAGACATTAGTAGTTTATTAAGCAGCAGGTTAGGCACAAAATTTAGCAAAAGAACCAATTGCAATGGTTGCGAAAAAGAGAAAATATAACAACAAATACATATCATTAGGATTTACTCTTACAGTAGATCGCGATGGTACAGAAAAACCTCAATGTTTCCTATGTGAAAAAGTTCTAGCTAATAGTAGCATGAAGCTAGTAAAGCTAAAGGACCACTTAATATCTAATCATCCAGGAAACGTTTCTGACAGTCGCAATGCATTTTTGCAAAAAAAGGCTAGATTTGAAAGAGGCGGTACTTTAGATAAGCATGGGTTTATTCCAACTGGAAAGCCTCTGCTTGAAGCAAGTTACAAAATTGCTTATCAGATTGCCAAGAACAAAAAGCCGCACACTATTGCCGAAACACTAATTAAACCCTGTGCTTTAGAAATGACTGAAATAGTTTGTAGCTCAGAACAGAGAAAAAAAATTTGAAAGTATACCAATGTCAAATAATGTTATTACATCCAGAATAGATGATATTTCAGAAAATATTCTTAAACAAGTCATGGAAGAATTGGCATCTTCCCCATTCGCATTTAGCTTGCAGCTTGATGAGAGCACTGATGTTTCTAACTGCAGTCAGCTCTTTAGTTTTGTGCGTTATGTTAATGGCAATAAAATCAAATAAGAATTTTTGTTTTGTGAGCCTCTTTTGGAAACCGCAAAGGCCAGCGATGTGTTTAGAATGGTAAATAAATTTTTTGTCAAGCAAAACTTTGACTGGAAAAAGAAATTAGGCTCTATTTGCACGGATGGAGCTCCAGCTATGCTTGAAAACAAATCTGGGTTTGCCGCTTTGGTTAAAAACGAAGTTCCTAATGTAAATGTTACTCATTGCATGCTGCACAGGTATGCTTTAGCAGCAAAAACTTTACCACCAAGCCTCAAAGAAGTTCTGTCGGTGTGTGTGAAAGTAGTTAATTTTGTCAGAAGCCGAGCTATTAATCATCGTATCTTCAAAGTTCTCTGTCAGGATCTTGGATCAGATCACGTTGTGCTTTTGTATCATTTAGAAGTACGTTGGCTTTCCAGAGGAGAAGTTTAAAAACGACTGCACAAGCTCAAACGAGATGTGTCAATTTTTCTGAAAGATAAAAGAAGTGACCTTTACGAAAATTTTGAGTCTAAATCATTTTTGTACGGCCTTTCCTATTTAGCTGATATTTTTGGCCACATCAATAATGTTAATCGTGCGCTTCAAGGACCAGGTGTGACAATAATGGATTCAGCTGAAAAACTGAAAGCGTTCCTACTCAAGTTGTCACTTTGGAAACGTAGGTTGCAAGCAGGTACTTATGCTAATTTTCCAATGTTAGAAGATCTTATCTTGAAGGATGAAACTAAAAAAGAATGTGAAATTTTTATCTCTATGAAAAAGGAATTTTGTTCACACTTGGATACACTACAAACCTTCTTCCAAGGATATTTTAATTTAGATAGCTTGAAGAGTGAAGCATGGATTCGAAATCCTTTTCTCATTGACTTGAGCGGTATTAATGACGAAGATCCCAACAAAGAAGAACTTATTGATCTGAGAGCAAGCGAGCTTTTAAAAATTGAATTTAATGCTAAAACTCTGGAAGAATTTTGGTGCTCTCAAAAGCAATCCTACCAATCTCTGGCAAAGCAAGCAATTCGTTCTATGATTCCTTTTGCAACAACGTACCTCTGCGAGGCTGGATTTTTGGCTCTTGTGACCATGAAAACTAAGCACAGAAATCGTATGGACGTTCAGCATGATATGCGGGTAGCTTTGTCAAAACCCACCCACAATTCAGTGATTTGGTGCAAAAAACACAACAACAGGCTTCCCATTAAATTTGTTTGCATCATTGTTATTTTCCCATTCATTGTTATTTGTTTGCTTCCAATTCAATGTACCTGTAACCTACTTGTTTAAAGTTGTTTTTCTGATGATTCCTGAATGTACCATTTTATGTTTGAGCAATTTTTTAATTTTATTCGATTACAAAATTGCATTTAAACGGTAATATTCTAAATATAAGCATAGTTTTGCAAAAATTGTTTGTGAGGGTCACTCTTAAAAGTTTAGGGGTCCGTAAGCTTGATAGTTTTTTGAATGGGGTGCGTGACTAAAAAAGGTTGGGAACCACTGCCTTAGATGAACACATTTCCATGAATCCGACTTTTTACTCAGTCTAGTCACTGACCAACCTAATGATGCATCAGCAAGCAACAGATATTTGGAAGAAAACGAAAACTTGGACAATGTTGATTTTCAGCTGAAGATTTAGGGTCGCTTGATGACGTTGAGATCCAAAACCTGGAAACATTTTAAAATCTCCAGAACAGGTAATTAATTATACGAAAGCTCCCAGAAGAAAAAAAGGTTGTAGAATGATTGTAACTGACTCTCCCCGAAAAGAGCTTTTAAATAGTTGTAAAAAAGTTCAGAAAGCACCAAAACGAAAAGCTACAAACACTAGAAAACGTCTGCTTAACAACAAAAGTTCAAACGTTGATGAGATACAGATTCTTCTGTCAGATCATTCATCTGACAACTTTTCAGACCCTTGTGATGTTGAAAAAATATCTTTGTCCCAGACTGCATTAATGAGCCTGCAATAAGTGACTACGTGCTTGTTAAATTCAAAACATTTCCCAGAAAATATTATGTTGGTCAGATCATCAAAAATAAGGATTTTGAAGGCGATTATGAAATTTCTTACATGCGGAAGAAACGCAATGTAATACAGTTTTTTTTCCTGAGGTCACTGATTTGGCTTCAGTGAAGGAGAGAGACATTAAGACTGTGTTGCTTGCACCCAAGAAATGTAGATCGACTAGTCGACAAAGATTTTCATTGAAATTAGATTATGACTTTTTTCTTCAATATACATTAGTAGTTAATCAATGTTTCTGCTCAGCACCTTTCATGTTTGTTATTCAATGTATGTTACTAACAGTGTTGTGCGTTGACGGCGTTAATTTGACGGCGTCAAATGTCGGCGACAATTTTTTGTTGACGATGACGCAAACGCCGTAAAGATATTTTTCGGTTGACGGAATAGGTGTCGCCGACAACTTTTTGCTTGTTTTTTGCGTCAAGCGTTAAGCGTCAATTATTTTTTGCAAGGTAAAAATATATACAAAAATTTTTCAACCGCTGACTCCAATAGCGCATTTTTATTCAAGAAAAAAAGTTACGAAAGCTACAGCATGTAGCAGACAGATTTCGACCATGTCAAATAAACTACTTGCAAAAACACTATAAAATTATAAAAGGGTGCTCACGAATTCTTGCTTTGAAAATGCAGCTGCTTCCAATTGTTAAAAAGGTTCTCAAGGATCACAACTTTGCTTTCTATACGTTTTTAGAAAATCCACCTGCTGAAACTTAATTAAAAGCCGCAAAATCAAAGAAGCGCAGTTGTTTTTATTAAGGGCACGATAGTAACTTTCTTTGTTTTCGCAGGATGTTGTTTGAGCACCAAAAAAAAAAAAAAAAAAAAGATATGCGTGGTGCTTAAAAGTGTTTGAGTCCCAGCTCAGTTGGCAAATTCAATCAAACTAAAAATCACATAATTGTGGTCTGTCGAAAATGTTAGCTAAACAGAGACTCAGAAGACAGAAAATTGCTAACAGAAAAACAAATTTTAATTTTAGTTATAGAGCAAACAGACTAGGCTACTAAATAAATAATTTCACAGTATAGTTAATTTTCATACTATTAAAACTACGAAAATATTAATTGCAATTTCAATATAGTCTGTATAAGATCGCAATAGTAGGCTTTAACCGATATTCAGCGCTATCCTTAGTAAGTGTTAATGCAGACTCGAGTTCAGTCGAAGTTAGATTTTTTTAACTAAAATCGATTTTTCCACCAATGTCTTTAAGTCAAAAGCTGCTTTATTTTCGTTGCCTTACGTAATTGTTTTCGCTGTTTACATCATCTAAAGTTGTCTTTTCCCGCCAATATCTCTTAGATCGTAAGTTGTTTTATTTTTGCCTTACGTAATTGTTTTCGACAATAACATCATCAGAAGTTAGTTTTTTCCCGCCAATACTTTGTAAACCAAAAGCCAAAGTTACTTTATTTTTTATTGCATTACGTAATTCTTTCCGATAATGACATCATTTAAAGTTGCTTTCTCGTCCCGCCTCTCTCCACGTGTTATTTTAGTATAAATAATCGGACCCTCGTGGGTCATTTTCAAATCAAACGCAAACGTCATTCTTGTTTGAAGATTATGAAGCGGATTTCAGTTAGTAAGTGTTCGTGTGTTGTGTTAGTTTTTAAATTTGTGTTTATTGTAAATTCCGGCGTATAAGTCAAAAATTTGACACTTAACTTCAAGTTTAAAAATCCATCCTCGACTTATACGGCGGTGACGTTTTTCATAACATGGTACATATTAAACTCAGGATTTTTAGGTCAAACTTATAGACCTCGACTTATACGCCACGTCGACGTATACGCCGGAATTTACGGTATTTCTGTTTTATAATTTTTAATATATAAAACCGTATTCATCCAAGGTGCGCGTATTTTCATCCCAACTTCACATATTGCGACAAGTCAATTTCGCCACAATAGTAAGAAGGACGTTTGCTGAAAATACACGTACATAACCAAATAAATTTTTTTGACGTGTTGGCTGTTGTCAAAATTTGATAGCTTGTTAATTTAATTTTTTTCTGATCATAATCAAAAAATTGTCTCCTTATTTGTAACCCCAGCGTAACCTCTTTATAAAAATGTGTTTCTTAAATTCAATACTTTTTAAATTAGCGATAGGCGAGACTAAGTTGACAAAAGGTTTTATAGCCTTCGACTAGGCTTCCAAAGGGTTTCTGAAAATTGGTATACAATTTAATAAAAAATATCATAAACCCGTCTAAAAAGCTACTAAACTATTTTATAGAACAGGGTTTCCCAAACTTTTAGTTTATCGGTACCCTTTGGACACTGTAGCAGGTTTGCATGTATACACCAAAATTTTGTGACGTTTCTCTAAAAAAAAAGGCTTTCAGTTAGAATCAGCCATTAATTTTCCCCCTATTCATGCCCAAAATCAAGGTAACCTCTGAAAAAAAAAAGTCTTCATTTTGGATCAGATACAAATTTTCCCAATTTTTGCCGAAAATCAAGGTGATCTCTAAAAAAAAGAAAAGTCTTCACTTTACAGCAGCCAGAAAATTTCCCCATTCAAACCCAAAATCACGGTGATCTGTAAAAAAAAGTCTTCCCTCTTAATTGTCCTGTTTGACGTAATTACAATCGACCGGCTTCGAAAATTCTAGACATTTGAGTCTATTATTTCTTCCTGACACGGAATTTAACTTAAATAAGGACATTCTGTCACATAATAATGTACCCCTTGAGAAGCCTAAATGTACCCCTATGGGTACATGTACAAAGGGTAAATAGGATAAAGGGTAAATATTTTAAAGTTATTCAAAAGTACTTTGAAAGTATTCTAAGTTTTTGTAAGCCTTTGAAAGAAATTGCTGCTTTGTAATAGAAAAATTTCTCTTGAGGTCTATTGGACTCAATAGTCAAGCCATAGATGTTTGACGAGCCAGATACAAAAAGAATTTTCTTAAGTTTTTTCCCGCTTTTTAAAATCAACCATCTATCAACTTTGAATTTTAGAAAAAGCTTTTATATGAATATCATATATTTTTTCTAATTATTTTTAAACACAAGGATAGGATGTTTCAATCGGGAAACACTAGCTTATTTCGTTTTGTTTTTTCAATGCAAGTCAGTATATTCTATTGATTAGACATAACGTTTCTTCGCATACACTTTATATATCTGAATCACATAAATAAAATCCAGAAAAAAATGATATAAATCATTAAACATTAAAAAGAAATTTTTTTGTTACAAATATCATTAATTGCATTTAAAGATCATATAGAATTATTTGACTTACTTTAATTATAACCTCTTAAACGAAAAAACTTGACAAATATCTTTGCTATAGTTTTCGCTGACTTATTCAATAAAGCAAACATTGAATTATAATTAGTCTTTAGGCTAAACAAAATTTTGTTTGCAGTGGACATGAAGTTTTTTGAAGAATATAAAAGCATAATGAGTCCTATAGCCATGAGTTTGGATGTTCTTCAAGGGGAAGAAAAAGCGTATGTGGGCCGATTACTACCTACGCTGGCGGGTAATCCAATCAAGCAATCCAAGCTCAACGATTGCAATCCAAGCGCAACGATGATCTCAATTACTGCCTGCCTTTACTTGATTGTTTCATTCAAGGAGTTGAATCAAGGTAACTAAACTGCATTTAATTTTTTTGATTTTCAAAGTTTAATATGTTCGAGATCGTTAAAAACTTAGACATTATAAAATTTAAATAATCTTATTTCGACAGCTTTAAGTTTCCTGACTTGAAAAAGCAATATTTTTGTGAAAAGCATTTATTTAGAAATTTGCTATTTCAGGTTTCATCATCTTTTTGAGGACTTTGAGTGCGTCCTTGTCAGCGCGACGCATCCTCGGTATAAACTTGCACCATCGGTCGACTGGCTTTCTGGTGTTCATGCGGAAAGACTTCGCTACCGAACAAAGGAATACTTAATTAACATAATAAAGGAGAGCGAACCAGAAGAATTTGGAAACAACAAAGCAGGACACCAGATTGAAACCAAAGATTTAGAGGACGAATTTACGAGCACTTTATTAGAATTCCCTGATAAAAAATCAGGAGTGAATCAAACAGAACAATTTCTACGTGAAAGCTCACCATTAAAGCACTTTGATTTAAGCATTTTCTCAAACGATACAATTAAAGACTTATTTATCAAATTTAACACTCCAATTCCTTCTAGTGCAGCTGTTGAGCGTCTTTTTTCAACTGGAAAAGATACTTTAAAACCAAAGAGAAGCCGCTTGACCGACAAGCATTTTGAAATGCTATTGTTTTTACGAAAAAATAAATAGGTCTGATATTCCACGGATTATTGCATTGCTGTTTGTTAATCTGGCCTTTGGTTTGATTAACCAAAAATTTGACCACCGATCGTCACTAAGATTATTACATAATACCCCATGCTTTATCAGTGCACGAGAATCTCAGGTCTATCATAATATTATTACTTTTTGATGCTATTTTAAGAAAAAGTATACGTCCACTTTCATAAATTGTAGTTTTCAGTCAAATAATAATTTTATTGATAGTCTTGTAAACTTAGATGTTCTTTTTAAATCCCATTTTTATGGCTTTTATAAAAATCTGCTGTGTATCTAAATTATTTAGCCCATATTGTGCTGCAGATTCGTGAAGTAATATTTACTTCAATGCAATTTTTTTTCTTTTACTGTTGTGCTTAGTTTTTGTTAATGTTTTGTGTGCCATTGTTCGTATGGGCTCTAAACTTGAAGTAAATAAATGAATGAAACAAGTGTAACAATCATTTTGTGACGCGTTTGTTTTGAAATTAAAGCATTTTATGACAATTCAGAAATTCCTAATTTTTCTGCCCTACTACATAATCAATGATTTTTTCGTGACAGTACTTTAATTTGTGGGATTGACGCTAATCTTGACGCTGACGCTGACGCCGTTAACATTTTTGAGCGTTATCGGCGTAAATGACGCCGATAAGAATTTAAAGAGGTGACGCTGACGCTAACGCCGTCAGGGTTTTCTGTTGACGCGCACAACACTGGTTACTAATGTATAAATTATTTTAAAGAAATCCTGATCTACTTTAATGCATAGACATGCTTTTGCATTTTTATTTTCGGCGCACTTTTTTGTTATCTGCTGCTGCAGTAAACTTCTTGATTGTTTTTTTATTGTTTGGAGAGTGCATGCACAAACTACGGTGTAATATCGTGTTATTTTACTTATTTTAATTCTTCTTTTTCCATGTCCGATAATGCCCTATACTTAATCCGATTGTGCCCCAAACATTGGGCACAGTTGGACAAAAAAATCCTTTTTTCAAAATGTACTTGTAAATTTTTTTATGAGTTTAGATTTATGAAAATATACTTGCATATGATAGATTTAGTTGTATAAATTATACAAAAAAGTTTGGTCAGGATATAACTTGTAAAAAAAGCACTACAGCAAAAATTATAATTTTTGTCCGACTGCACCCCAGTCTCCCCTACTTCAAACATTTTGTTTATATTTTTTACCACTTTATTTTAACTTAATAAGCATGGATAACTTGATTTTAAACCAAAGTTTTAAGTTAAAATCCCATTTTGTTTTAGTTTGGCATCTTGGGAAGCTGGCGGGGTTATTGCTTGCCTCATGTAGCCTTCGCGGTTTAGTTTGAGTCAAAAGAATAAATATGGAGGTGATAAAGAAATTAAGTTTGTTTATTTAGGCATAAAGTACATGTATTTACAAACGAAAAATAAAATAATGGTAATAAAAATTGCGCACATAAATAATTCGTAACAATAAAAAAAAACAACACTATAGAGGATATTGCCTTTTTATTGCATGAAATAAATCAGGCTATAGTTGTCCTTTTTCTCCTCCATAAAAATTCATCTAAGTATGATGGGATAAATGCACGATCCGCACCTTTCATTCTTTTCAACTTGTTTTTGCATTGTGCCCACAAAGATTCTATACGATTGGTATGAATTGTGTTAGTTTACAAAACACTGTCGATGATTGACAGTGCGGTGAACGTATCCCAATGCTGAAAAAAACATTTCCTTAAAAAAAAAAAATATTATTATTTTACATTAAATTGTGTTAACTATGCCAGCACAATTCAAACATAAAAATTTCAGGTCAGCAAAATTTCAAATAAAAAGGAGCAGCCTTAACAATTTTATAATTAAACTATTCAGTTCTATTACTTAAAAAAACTAACGAGCAACATTTTCAAGGTTGTTTTGTCAAAATCGTAAAAGTTGACGTAGAACTAAGTAATTCTTAACCAACAATTTAATTAACATAGTTAAACATAGTCTTTTAGTTTGTTAAATAATGTTGACAAATAATTGGCTGATTTTCGTCCAATAAAATGAATTTTTTAATTGGGATCTATCGTAGCGAGTGATTATCGAAAACTTTTCAAGTGAAAAAATAAATTGTTACAGTGCGAGTATAACATATGTTGATAAAATGCTTCTCGCGGACTTTCACGACTCCACAAAATAAGTTTATTGTGGCTTACAAAAACGTTTTCTACTTAATGGGTCTTTTTTTTAAATATTTTTGCTCTTTAAAAAGTAGGTGTTTTTGAAGATTATTTGAGCATATACTTAAGCATTAATTCAACGATCCAAACAAAACCTTTGGATGTGAGCGCAAAAGTGCCAAAGTGCAAATTTAGTAGACTTGTTAAGAAAAAAGAATTTTAAACTCAGCTAAACTCCACCTGACAAACCACGATAGGCTCCCCATTCGTCGGAACGGATTTCCGTACCCGGTACTATAGATTGGTGTATAATCGGAACCAAAGTACCTTGGTCTCTTTTTTCGACGAGCCGAAGAAAACATTCGCTAAGAAATATATCTTCCAATTTGTTTGTATTACCTTAAAAAAGTTTAAAGCGTTTGGCAATTTTTTTTTACGACCATAATACGTTAAAATCTTTGGTTTAAAATCATAATACAATTTAAGACCACAATACGTTAAAAAATTTACTTTAAAATCAAGTTGTCCATATTTAGTAAGTTAAAATAAAGTGATAAAAAATATAAACAAAATGCTTGAAGTATTTTATTTAACAAAGATTAGCTTGCCCGTATGACCGATTATCATCTGTTTTACTGTAAGCCGTTGCATAAATCAAAACTAAAACGGCATTTAAAGCGAATATTTTGGTTTAAAATCAAGTTGTCCATGTTTAGTAAGTTAAAATAAAGCGATAAAAAATATAAACAAAATGCTTGAAGTAGGGGAAAGCGGGGCAAAATGGGACGTCTAAGAATTATTGCTAATATTTCCCAATACAAACAACAATTTCACCCATTTTAGTTATTGCTGCAATCACATGATGCAACAGCACCTACAAACAAACAATCAACACCGTTGTTAATAACCACAGGAAATGAGGGTTAAATAAAAATTTTAAAAAATTGTCCCGTTTTACCCCGCAGCTGGGGCATAATGGGACAGGTGTCCCGTTATGCCCCAAGTATTGCTTTTTCTTAAACTGTCGCAATAAAAGTAAATTCTAATGCATACATTACACTTTTGAGTATGTTTATTGATATTAGCTTCTAATTGTGGTCATTCAGCATATCAACAACTTCTATCAATAACCAATAAATAAATAACAGGTGGACACAGAAAAGTATAGTCAGTTAAACGGGTAAGCTACAAAAACTCTTATTTCACACAGCAGTATGTATGCCATAAATAAACAGCTTTGTTTGTTATAGGGAGAGGAGGGAAAGCCGGTCTAATAAGGAAGTGGTCTCTGAAAAAGGTCTGCCACTGCATTCTTCAATCTCCTCCCCCTCTCTTTTACACAGATGATCTGTGCTATTTATTAAATAATTATACTTTCAGTATGCTAATAACATCATAAACCGTTAAACAATGATTAATAAATACTTAAAGCATTGAACAAGCAACATCAAAAATTGCAATCGAAATCAAAGGAGCCTGAATACAACCATACACTATAGCAATCTAACGTAAAAATTTGCAAATACAAAAGCATTCAAAATATTTTTTATCAATAATGTAAGGACTAGCTTACTGATGCAAATTCTAAAACACTGTACGATACTCCTGAAAATAAAGTTGCTGTCGAAACTTAGCTTTAAAAGTTGTAGTTACAAATACAAGCAGACTAAGCAGTGCATACATACATTAGCAATTCACAAACACAAGTAATGCCCACAAACTTGCTTTGGCACAATGCAGAAACCTCTTATGTCAAAATGTAATAGCTTACAGACTGCAAATTATAAAACAAATAACTTAAAACAGCTGAATGATAGCTAAATAAGGAAAATTTTAACCAGAAATGATGCTTTTACATTAAGCATAAAATGCTAGCATAATGGTAACATAACAAGACTAGCTAGCTTTCAAAGTTTGACTAGGCAACTTTAGACATTATGTTTTCAACTTAAGATAATTTCACGTATAGGAGTTTGCAACACAAATTATCATCAGCCTGATTTGCAAGATATTCTACTGTTTATAAGTTTATTCATCTTACCAGTGGAGCTTTCATATAATAATGCAAACAAGTGACTTGTCTATAAACAATAAATAGCATTGTTCCTGCCAAAAGTTGTTTAGCAAAATTTTGAAATTCTAAATTAAATAACTTATACAAGCCAACAAAACATTAGCATCAAGTATTTAAATACAATTGGCATATGATACAAAGTTTCTAATTCTTATTTATTCACAGTGGCTACAAAATACCGGCATTGGTTATAAAGTTAAAAATTGAAACCACTAAAATTAATAACTTAACCAAAAAAATTAAATTGTCCACCAAGCTATTTTAAGACTAAAAAACCATCAGACTTAAAAAAGAGACAATATTTTTGGTAATATCACATTACTATGCACCAACAAATTGCGTACACATGTCACATTTATAAAACCCTTTTCTATTATAATCTGTGCATTTTTCATGAGACCAGTCCTTACACTTGTGACACTGAATCCAATCTTCTTTGGGTGGGTGTTTGTATAATTCACCACATAAAATGCAGTGATATTCTGCAGAAAAATATATTTGACGTCGTTTGGATTTGTGTGGCTTGTGTTTGCGTTGTGGTCCTACATTGTATTGCTTTTTGTTAGAAGACTGGTAGTGGTTTTGCATGCTTATTTTTCTTTGATATGGAGAGCTGGTTAGCAATTCTGACTGCTTTCCTTTTCTTTTTCTGCTCTTTATAGCAGCATGTGATAAGGGGGAAAGGTCAATTACATTGACTGAAACATGTTGATTGTTTTGACAACTTGTTACAACAGAAGTGCTTTTCAAATTTATTCTGGTTGCACTTGTAGTTGACTGAAGTGATTCATTTATCTTGCTAGTGCTTATCTGATTAGCAGTAAAGGTAACCACTGCTTCAAAGTCCTTATCATCACTTGTTCTGGGTATTTGTAATTTTATAACTGTTGACTGTGAAAAATCTTCATTGTTTGGACAACTTGCAACAGCAGAAGTGCTTTCTAAATTTATTCTTGTTGTACTTGTAGTTGATTGAAGTGATAAACTTCTTCCAGTGCTTACTTCATCATGATTAAAAGCAAGCAATGCTTCTAATTTATTATTTGTTTGGGGCACTTGTAACTCTGTAACTGTTGAAGGGGCAAAATCTTCATTACCAAAAATGTCTGGGTTAAAGGGCACAATCCCTGCAGATCTGAATCCATTTACTGCTTTTTGAACAGTAGCAGCTTGTTCATAAGCATGACAAAAGAGTTCACTCAATTCCCAATTGTTGAACCGCTTTCCAGGGTTGCTGACTAACCATTTGTCTATTTCTCTGTTGTAAAAAGTTTTTAACGGTCCAAAAAATGTTTTATCTAATGGTTGTAATCTATAAGATGTGTGGGGAGGAATTGAGAGCATTATTATATGGTTTTCTTTTGCAAAAATAATGGCTTCAAGAGACAAATGGCTACAATGATTGTCTAGAATGAGCAGTGCTTTATTGTTAACCCTTTGGCAAGTATGCTCCTTAAAGTGAAATAACCATTGCAAGAAAATGTTACAATCAATCCAACCAGATTAAAAGGTTCTTCTTTTTAACTTCTTTCATTGCTTTGTTTAAATTACTTTCCAACCATTTTGACCTTTCAGTTTTTCTGACATAATTTCGTACCATAATACAATAATTTAACTAAAATACAACCTTAAAAAGTGTCAAAGTTGTATGACTAATAATATAAGCCTTGGTACTAAATTAATCTGCTTTAGATTAAGATTTTAGCAACCAAAACAAAAAATTCAACATAGACTAATAAAAACAGACTGCAGCCTTAAACAAGCAAAAACAAGCCTACATAATTTTTTAAAATTTGATTTTTAGTTTTTCACTAGGGTGCTATAGGTCTACAAACAAGATTGGCATAAATCAATTTGCATCAGAATTCAACTTCTAAACTTATCAATCGCTGAACAGAGAAAAGCAGGCACTGTCCCATTATGCCCTATTGACTGTGTCCTGTTTTGCCCCATGACAGTAGGTTAGTTCACACCCCTCAAAATTTTTTATCTTAAAATTTTGTGACTCAACTAATGGCTTATATCTAACAGTAAGATAGTACATCACATTTGGAATCAATGACGAATTAAGTACAAGCAACATCTTTTTTTAAGACTTATTTATTTACTGAAAAATTTTATATCAACATATCAACTTTTACATTTTACCCAGCTTCGACTTTGTTGTTTTACCTGCAGTCAAGCCGTTTCACCAGAAAATAGTCTTTATAGTAACCTACCAAATATTTTCTTTTGGGAGCTCTAGAGTATTTATACAAGAAATAATTGCAAAGTCCCGTTTTGCCCCGCGTCCCGTTTTACCCCGCTCTCCCCTATTTTATTTAGCAAAGATTAGCTTGCCCGTATGACCGATTATCATCTGTTTTACTGTAAGCCGTCGCACAAATCAAAACTAAAACAGCATTTAAAGCGAATATTTTGGTTTAAAATCAAGTTGTCCATGTTTAGTAAGTTAAAACAAAGCGATAAAAAACACAAACAAAATGCTTGAAGTATTTTATTTAGCAAAGATTAGTTTGCCTGTATGACCGATTATCATCTGTTTTACTGTAAGCCGTCGCACAAATCAAAACTAAAACAGCATTTAAAGCGAATATTTTGGTTTAAACTCAAGTTGTCCATGTTTACTAATTTAAAAAAAGTGGTCAAAAAGATAAAGTCGCCAGCATGGTCGAGTGGTTAGAACGGTGGTATTCGTTTCTTGATTGCCAATGATTGTTTTAGGTAATCCAATGCCTCGGTGAGTTGATTCATGTTTATCAAGCAACGACCGATTTCGTGTAATGTTGTCGAAATATCACGATCTGTGTCAACATCCAGTGATATTCGTTTCTTGATTGCCAATGATTGTTTCAAGTAATGTTACTGTAAGCCGTCGCACAAATCAAAACTAAAACAGCATTTAAAGCGAATATTTTGGTTTAAAATCAAGTTGTCCATGTTTAATAAGTTAAAACAAAGCAAAAAAGATACAAACAAAATGCTTGAAGTATTTTATTTAGCAAAGATTAGCTTGCCCGTATGACCGATTATCATCTGTTTTACTGTAAGCCGTTGCACAAATCAAAACTAAAACAGCATTTAAAGCGAATATTTTGGTTTAAAATCAAGTTGTCCATGTTTAGTAAGTTAAAACAAAGCGATAAAAAATATAAACAAAATGCTTGAAGTATTTTATTTAGCAAAGATTAGCTTGCCTGTATGACCGATTATCATTTGTTTTACTGTAAGCCGTCGCACAAATCAAAACTAAAACAGCATTTAAAGCGAATATTTTGGTTTAAACTCAAGTTGTCCATGTTTACTAATTTAAAAAAAGTGGTCAAAAAGATAAAGTCTCCAGCATGGTCGAGTGGTTAGAACGGTGGTATTCGTTTCTTGATTGCCAATGATTGTTTCAGGTAATCCAATGCCTCGGTGAACTGATTCATGTTTATCAAGCGACAACTGATTTCGTGTAATGTTGTCGAAATATCACGATCTGTGTCAACATCCAGTGATATTCGTTCCTTGATTGCCAATAATTGTTTCAAATAATCCAATGCCTTGGTGAATTGATTCATGTTTTTTAAGCAATAACCGATTTCGTGTAATGTTGTCGAAATATCACGATCTGTGTCAACATTCAGTGATATTCGTTCCTTGATTGCCAATGATCGTTTCAAGTAATCCAATGCTTCGGTGAGTTAATTCATGTTTATCAAGCAACGACCGATTACGTGTAATGTTGTCGAAATACTTGGATCTGTGTCAACATCCAGTGATATTCGTTCCTTGATTGCCAATGATCGTTTCAAGTAATCCAATACCTCGTTGAATTGATTCATGTTTATGAAGCAACGACCAATTACGTGTAATGTTGTCGAAATATCACGATCTGTGTCAACATCCAGTGCTATTCGTTCCTTGATTGCCAATGATCATTTAAGGTAATCCAATGCTTCGTTGAGTTGATTCATGTTTATGAAGTAACGACCGATTTTGTGTAATGTTGTCGAAATACTTGGATCAGTGTCAACATCCAGTGATATTCGTTCCTTAATTGCCAATGATCGTTTCAAGTAATCCAATGCCTCGGTGAATTGATTCATGTTTATCAAGCAATAACCGATTTCGTGTAATGTTGTCGAAATATCACGATCTGTGTCAACATCCAATGATATTCGTTCCTTGATTGCCAATGATTGTTTCAAGTAATCCAATGCCTCGTTGAGTTGATTCATGTTTATCAAGCAATAACCGATTACGTGTAATGTTGTTGAAATATCACAATCTGAGTCAAAATCCAGTAATATTCGTTCAGCAATTGCCAATGATCGTTTCAAGTAATCCAATTCCTCGTTGAGTTGAATCATGTTTATCATGCAACGACCGATTTCGTGTAATTTTGTCGAAATACATGGATCTGTTTCAACATCCAGTGATATTTGTTCCTTGATTGCCAATGATTGTTTCAAGTAATCTAATGCCTTGGTGACTTGATTCATGTTTATCATGCAACGACCAATTACGTGTAATGTTTTTGAAATATCACGATCTGTGTTAACATCCAGTGATATTCGTTCCTTGATTGCCAATGATCGTTTCAAGTAATCCAATGCCTCGGTGAATTGATTCATGTTTATCATGCAACGACCGATTACGTGTAATGTTGTCGAAATATCACGATCTGTGTCAACATCCAGTGATATTCGTTCCTTGATTGCCAATGATCGTTTCAAGTAATCCAATGCCTCGTTGAGTTGATTCATGTTTATCATGCAACGACCGATTTCGTGTATTGTTGTCGACATATTTGGATCTGTGTCAACATCCAGTGATATTTGTTCCTTGATTGCCAATGATTGTTTCAAGTAATCTAATGCCTCGTTGAGTTGATTCATGTTTATCATGCAACGACCGATATGGTGTAATGTTGTCGAAATACTTGGATCTGAGTCAACATCCAGTGATATTCGTTCCTTGATTGCCAATGATCATTTCAAGTAATCCAATGCTTCGTTGAATTGATTCATGTTTATCAATCAACGACCGATTTCGTGTAATGTTGTTGAAATATCACGATCTGTTTCAACATCCAGTGATATTTGTTCCTTGATTGCCAATGATCATTTCAAGTAATCCAATGCCTCGGTGTATTGATTCATGTTTATGAAGCAACGACCGATTACGTGTAATGTTGTCGAAATACTTGGATCAGTGCATGGACTCCTAAATAATAGAACCTGGACTGGAAACGAGAAATTACGAGTGTACAAAAGTAGGCCATTGCAGTAAAATTGTCTTTTTAGAAAAAAAATATTGATGCTTTTTTTAAAAGCATAAATTGGTTAAATTAAAGCTTTACTTGATTGATATTTGCAGCGGAAACGTTTGGGTCGGCCCACAGCCTAGTTGAACCAAAAATGTTCTTTTTTAGTCGACTTGAATTTAGTACGAATGAGATTCTATGATAAACATCATCTTAGTCTAGCGACTATTTCTCTGATTTGGTATACCATGATTTAAAAAGCTACAATCAAACTAAAAGGCTATATTGAAAAACAAACAGTAGAATAACATCAACTTCTAAAATAGAATAACAAAAATATGTAATAAACAATTAGATAAAAATATATATGAAAAAATAAAATGCATACATGAGTAAAGTAAAAACTATTATCGAACGCATAAACGTTGTGACAAGCTTGGTTTTGGGAGAAGCTTGTAGAAAGCTTGTAGGTAACTAAGATCAATCATAAAGTACGTTTGATATGTACACAAGTACTACAAAATGAAAGACCAAAACAGAAGAATGAAAAAACTACGTAACAATATTTTATAAGTAACTGGACTGCAATTTACAGTTCATTTGCAACGTTTTAAGGTGGTTTATGTAACAGTAGCTTTAACAAAAATATACTTCAGGATGTGATACAAAGTAACACAAACCTAAACTTAAAAAAAGCAAAACATTAATGAATTTCGGCAAATTTTAGAAGCTTGACGAGTTTAAATGGTTTATAAAAAACAGTAACATTACTAAATGTTTAAATCCGGACAACAACAAACGAATTATTATTTTTACGCATAGCTAGACGTTACCTAAAAAAAACTAGTAATAATATTTGCAAAAATCAATAATTTTAACTGGGAGTATTTACAGTTTAATTACTATTAAGTTTTCTAATTTTGGCACTAGTACCTCTACGCCCCTTTTCCGTTAATTGGCGAATTAAATTTTTGCACATGCAATTGTAGAAACGTATTGACACTCCTTCTACAATATTGTGCCCGTTGCTACACAATACTGGAAGCGACCGAAAAGCAACATCATCATTAAAATAAGATATGTTTACAATTTCTTTAAAAATTTCCTGCTGATTTTCGGCACTTAAAAATGACTTTTTCAAGTCACTATTGCAAAGTTCAGCAAAAACCTTCCAACAAAGACAACCAATTTCATATAACTCGGTTGTTGGTTTCCAAAGACCCCCACGATTTATGCCATCAAAAAATTTGTTTGCATACTCATGCATAGTTGTTGTTAAAGGAGGAACATATTCAACTATGGTTGCAACAGTAGCTGTTTTGCATTCAACGCATCTTGTTGATTTAACCAGTGATTTGCAACAGTATCCGGTAACATAAAATATAACAGCTGCATCATTTTCTGTCGGCAATATATTAAATAGTAGCTCAGCTTGCAAGGCTTCTGCTGTGGCCATTAATTTATTGTTACTAGTGCATTTTGTTTTGACTATGATATCAATCTCAGCGATAGATATTTGCGAATATTTCAACAACGAGATTGAGCGGATTTTCCTGTCACTTTCTTGAAGTTGTCTCATAGAAATATAATAATTTGCTCCACTGAGTTGACGAATTCGGCTGAATCTTCGTTCAATCATATCTGATTGAATTTTTCCCAACAGCACATAATTGAAGCCACAGTTTTCCAACAAGTATTTTGACATCTGCGTTATTGCTTCACATGTTTGATGCAAAGCACGGGAAGTGTGTTCAGTTAATCCAGGTTGCTGAATAGAAAAAAAAAAGATATTAAGAAAATACCCATATAAACATAACAATGAAAACATTGTAACAAAGAAAATCACAGAAAGATCATTAAGTAATACAAAGATTTTGCAAACAGCCAGTCGGATGTGAATACAATAAATTGCAAGCAGCTGATCTAATAATTTTGTTTCAATTAAAAACTTACGTTATGACACTACTCTTGAAAATTAACATATCAGATATAGGTATGAAATCTGTTTTATATTTTTAAACAAAAAAAGTTTGCAAAACATACTTACATTTGAATTTTTCCAAAAACTAACATAATGGCCAAAGTCCGTCAAAAATTTCAACTTCCAATCAGCAGTGGATCGAACTGGGTCACGAGAAATATCCCGTTTATGCTTTCCAATTTCTGATGTTGAAACATTTAAAATATTCCACAGCTTCAAAAACAAATCAATAGCAGAAGCAGTTTCATGAAATCCATATTCCTTTAATCCAATCACAGTTGACTCATGAAACACAGCCAGAGCAAGTTTAGCATTAACTTTTTCTATACTATTGGGTTTTAAAACTGTTTCTGTTAGACGATGGGAAATCCTTAAAGGTTTTTGGCATTCAAGATTGTAAACTTTCTCTATATCTGCAAAACTGGCTGTAAGTGGAGTATCAAGTATGGGAGTCATACAAGGCATTTCAAACACTCTTCTGTTCACTAAGTTATTATATATATTCTTAATTATGTGAGTAGGGTCAAATATTAAAAAGATTTTTCCATCTGTATACTTGTTTGGAATGGATGCTTTCCATGCACCATTACAAAGAAAATCTTTGAAAAACTTTCTATTTGCAGAAGCATTGTCAACACAGATTCCAATAACATTAAATCCAATTTCATGAACAAGTAGCATAACTTTATCAAAACAAGCTTTTTGTGTTTCAGCTTTTAAATTTTTAATTGGGTAAATTCCTACCATATCTTGATAGCCACTAGATAAAGACTTAATCATGAAACACAAAGCTGTGGCAGCTACAGCACAACTTTCAGTCAAGCCAAAAACCTGTCCTCCACTTGATTCGACACGTTTTGAAAGATATATTTCATCAATCATCAAGAGAACATTTCTGTCAAAAAAGTTTAACTTTGAAAATCTTATATTAAGATAATCAGAATCATCAAGTCCAGTTCTTTGGTCTAGATTCATTGTTATTTTTCTCAACGTTTTCACTGAAGGTAATATAATAATTTGCTCTTGACATAGCCTTTCATATGCCTTAGAACTGGTTGCATGCATTATGTAAGACATGACCAACATTTCTACTGAATAGCGACGTTGTTTTTTAGTAATAAAAAGTAATTTCAATTGCTCCAATATAAAATTCAATGGTTTTTTTTTATAGTCATCCTGGCACAAATCAATGTATTTTTCTATTAGATTTAATAATTTTGCTTTAATTGTTTCCATTAATGTTGTGATGTTTTGGTCTAAATTTTTTGCAAAGGCTATTAAATTTTCTACTTCAGAAAATAGTGTTACTTTCTCAGAAGACAAAATGTGATGGTAACAAGA